>OX336389.2:230596402-231276192 GCA_946902985.2 Meconema thalassinum | reverse complement strand
GAAGGAGAGCCATGAAAGGCAGATAAAAAGTATACTAGGAGTGGCTTTGCCCCAGAGGTAATGGATAAAGAGGAGGAAAACTGGACTCAGCTCAGAAATCCCTTGGGGTTGCCAACTTCCAAACTGATCAGCCCTTGAGGGTGTAGCCATAGGCAGAGTGCATCGCAAGTCGTGGGGCTAAATACACCCTACCTTCTTGAGGGGGCTTGGGCAAAAGACAGGAAATAACATGAAAATAAAAAAGCAAGGCTGCCTCCTCAGGATATCAGAAAAAATAAATAAACCAGGGCCAATGAAGTTTCAAAAGGAAGAGACTCCCTAGGGCTCGGATACTCTAATCATGTTGGGGTCGGTAGAGAACAAGAGTTGAGCAAGTGTGGTCGACAGGAAATAAGAGAGTGAGGAGCCTAGCACAAGTTAGTGGAAGCAATGACGGTCTCAGCTGGGACTCCGTGATCGTCAACCTACATGACACTAGATATGACGCCCAGGGGTGGAATTAAAGACCTCTTTTTGTTTTTTATCACTGGCTTTTAAGAACGCTAACACATGGCATGCCTTATAATGCAATACTGGTCCTAGGGTATGCAAAAATTGTATTAGAAACTCAGCTAATAATAGAGTGCTTGCCCATGATTTACCTTAAATTTTCCTAAAATCCACTACATTTTCCGCAAATTGACCAAATGACACAACATTCCAGCAAAATTCAACAAATGACTACCAGATTTATTGAAATTCCATTGATTTACCTAAGCATGGTTTAAACTACCTCAAATTCATATAAAATTAGACGAATATAGATGAAAATTCACTAAAATTTACCGAATTTAGCCAAGTGGTGTACAAACCATGAAATTTATCCAATTTTTATTAAAATTGACTACATGTACTCGAAAATTCCATAATATTCCCTTTACATGTATGCTTTTTGTTGTTGTTGTTGTTGTCTCGTTTACCACACTCCCTGTAGACAATCACCTCAACATGACTTTCTCCTAGACTAGGAGCTTCACATTCGACATGATAGCTGAGTTTCATTTCCCATAAACTTGTCTCTGAGGTGGGTGTCAGGAAAAGGCATTCAGCTGTAAAAACCACACCCTCACGTAGACTTTCATAACCTCTTACGTTGAGGTTCCTTACACTAACGACATTAAATGATTGAACGGTTTCCTTTTCACAATTCCTGTCTATACTTTCCTCTTTAAGGTTGCAAGATGTTTGCAAGATTCCTAAAATGCAATTAAATGTAATAAATACCTTAAGATGGTTTCATTTGTTTAATGATATGGTGTTGATGATGGATATATACGTTAAGACTAATTTTTGTTAGGTCTTGACTGGCCTTGCAATTAGAAATTGACAAACCAAACATGGGTTATCTACCAGGGGAACACTTTGACCACTATATTGGTTATTTACCAGTAAGTACAGTTCTAGTAATGAGACAGAAATCCAACACAAACAATGAGCGCGCAATGCGGCGGAGATTGGTACCACGATGTACTGTCGGTTATGTAGCTATGTGGAATGCACATCATATATGGTTTACTTGAAGGTTTGGGAGATTCCATTAAAGATATTTCTACAATAAACCATTTTCAAATAGTCATTCGGGTTGGTGTGAAAATATTTATTATATGGTATTTTATGAAAACAATTATGATTTATAAAAAAATTTATATGTTTATTGTATTCTTATTTAATGTAAGCACTGGAGGCACTATCGACCAAAATACAGCACTATCTGGAATGTATATTGCATACTTGAAGGTTTCGTGATCCCATTAAAGGTATTCCTACAATAAATGATTTTTAAGTTCTCGTTTTATGACATGATTATTTAATATATGCTATTTGCTAATAGGATTTGACACTGGAATTATTTTACAAGTAGTTATTTTAATGACCAACAGAGTTTAATGTTAACAAGGCACAGCTCTATTTGAAATTTTGAATAACATGTTGCATGTTATACATTATATGCAACTACTGTAAGGCTTGTGATTTATTTAATGCCTTTAACCCTATATTAAACACGCAGTTTGCAATACTGATAACTGCAATGTTACTGAAAAAAAAATTGAAACAAAACAAAAATCAGCATTGAAAAACCAAAAAGTGGTTGAGCATATATATAGTGGGGAAAAGAAAAGTTTTGTAAACACTAATGTCCAACAATATTAATTAAATCAGTAACTGTCAGGGTGGCCGAGTGGTTAAGGCGTTTGACTTAAGATCAAATTTCCAAATATATAAGGAAGCAAGGGTTCGAATCCCTTCCCTGACATAACTATTGCTTGAGCATGCAAGAAAACAAGAAATGTACACAAACTATGTTTATCAATTTAATCATTTTTTTTTACAAGAGATAGACACACAGAATACAGGTCTTTTGGTTTATCAGTTCTTTTAAACATAACACTTGTTGAAAATTATTTTTTAGGGGATGGGGGGTGTTGCTACGTTGACCCATTACACAATAATAGCAGCTTTACGAAGTTCATTTTCTATATTTAATAGCTCTTTCTCATAACCAATATGACCAAGCTGTTTACAGGCATGCAAGAGCTGTAGACGTTCGACTAATATATTAGGATCGTTCCATTTACTATTTTTTATGAATGGTTTCAGAATCTCGGGAAGCAGTTCATCATTATCACCATCATTATGATTATCATCCTCATTATTATAATCATTTTCATAATGATGATCATTATCATCGTTATCATTACCATCATAATTTCCACTTTTGTCCACAGACTGTTCAATGGATTGAGTTGCCTTTGATAGTGTTGAAAGCTTCTTTTTAGATGTGCTAGAATGCTTTAACATTGTTATGTTATTATTACCACTATTACCTTTCCCCACTAACTTTTTGATGGGGTATATTGTCTCTGATAGGGTTGAGGGCTTTTGAGATGTGGGTGCATGTCTGAACATGGGTTTCACAGGAGGTGTCGAAGGTTTCTCATTAAACAACTCGCTAACAGTATGAGTGCGTTGTAGTGTATTAAACTTGAGGTTAATATTATCTTGAGCAGTACTATTTTTCTCTTGGACTTGGTTTCTTGCTTTGGTTTGGGTTTTCCTTACATTTAGACTAGCGTGATTATTAAGTTTACATTCATGATTGTTTGAAGAAAGTACGTCGAATTCTTTTGTTTTAAGCATTCCTCGACACTGTTTCGATCGTTGCTTTGAACAGCGCCAAATAATAGTTCCATTTTTATTGCTTCGTTTCACAATATATGAATATCCTTTATAGTATGCATAAGGCTTACCATACCTAGTCACTGATACTTCCATATCAACTGTCAAGCACAAACTAATCTCTAGTAAAGACAACTCGGTAATAACAACAATAGTTTAATGTGGGAGCATATATACATGCAAAAAGTGGGAGCAAAGGTGGGGGGTAAAAAGTGGGAGCAAAAGTGGTAGCAAATGTGGGAGAAAAAAATAACTGTGAGCAAAAAGTGGGAGCAAATATGGGATCAAATGTGGGAGCAAAGCAAATATAAAAAGTGGGAGCAAATATGCTAAGAAATATGTCAACAAATATACCAGCAAAAGTAAATACACAAGTCAAGATAGATTAAAGTGCAAAGAAAATATGGAAGCAAATATGAGAGCAAAAATTGTGTTTTTCTAAAACAACTAGACATAACAAACTTAGTCATAACCTAACCTAACCTAACCCAACCTAACCAAACCTAACCTCACCTAACCTAACCTAACCTCACCTAACCTCACCTAACCTAACCTCACCTCACCTAACCTCACCTCACCTAACCTAACCTAACCTAACTTTACCTAACCTAACTTGACTGAACTTTACCTAACCTAACCCATCATAACTTCACCTAACCTAACTTTACCTAATCTAACTTCACCTAACCTAACGTTCAACTCTCAGATCAAAATTAAATTCTAGGCATAGTTGAGTTGGAACCCAAGACTTCAGGGATAACACACAAGTATACTAGCCACTACACCGCAAAATGGGCAAATTATCATGCAACACAACATAAAGTAAAAGTTTCCTGTAGTGTAACTCATTGGCTGTCAACCATAGTTTGGGAATTCAAACCCAAGACCTCAAGACTTTTGTTTTGAACATTATCAGAAATATTATTCCATTTACATTTTGCTGCTGCTTATAGTTATAAGAGTTGGCATTAATATGGGAAGCAAAAAAAAAGTGGGATCAAATGTGGGAGCCAATATGGGAGCAAATATAGGAGCCAAGATGGGGGCAAAAGTGGGAGCAAATGTGGGAGCCAATATGGGAGTCAATATGGAGGCAAATATGGGAGCAAATGTGTGAACTAATCATCTCACCTCGGATATCGCCAGTGAGTACTCATATCCACCGCAAGGTAGCGGAAACATACTTTGTGTGTTGTATGTATCTATCTTACAAAGTTTGACTGCATGCAAAACGTCCTTGTATAAGCTGTGCATATAATTTTCATATACAATTAAGACCAAGTGTTCAGTACTAACATGTATAGCCTTGTCTAGGGTATATAGAGGATCGTTAGCAAGAAAGACTGACTAACCCAGGAGTGTAAAGCCTTGCCATATGCAGTAAGCATCTGTTGGCAGAAATGGTTCCTAATAATAACGGACTTAATGAATATGAAACGTGTTTTGAGTGTCGTCTTAAATCCTATTTTATACGTTGTGATACGTGTAAGGATTTAAGACGACACAAACGTATTTTGGGTGTTGTCTTTTGTGTGTCGTCTTAAATCCTTACACGTATCACAACGTATAAAATAGGATTTAAGACGACACTCAAAACACGTTTCATATTCATTAAGTCCGTTATTATTAGGAACCATTTCTGCCAACAGATGCTTACTGCATATGGCAAGGCTTTACACTCCTGGGTTAGTCAGTCTTTCTTGCTAACGATCCTCTATATACCCTAGACAAGGCTATACATGTTAGTACTGAACACTTGGTCTTAATTGTATATGAAAATTATATGCACAGCTTATACAAGGACGTTTTGCATGCAGTCAAACTTTGTAAGATAGATACATACAACACACAAAGTATGTTTCCGCTACCTTGCGGTGGATATGAGTACTCACTGGCGATATCCGAGGTGAGATGATTAGTTCACACATTTGCTCCCATATTTGCCTCCATATTGACTCCCATATTGGCTCCCACATTTGCTCCCACTTTTGCCCCCATCTTGGCTCCTATATTTGCTCCCATATTGGCTCCCACATTTGATCCCACTTTTTTTTTGCTTCCCATATTAATGCCAACTCTTATAACTATAAGCAGCAGCAAAATGTAAATGGAATAATATTTCTGATAATGTTCAAAACAAAAGTCTTGAGGTCTTGGGTTTGAATTCCCAAACTATGGTTGACAGCCAATGAGTTACACTACAGGAAACTTTTACTTTATGTTGTGTTGCATGATAATTTGCCCATTTTGCGGTGTAGTGGCTAGTATACTTGTGTGTTATCCCTGAAGTCTTGGGTTCCAACTCAACTATGCCTAGAATTTAATTTTGATCTGAGAGTTGAACGTTAGGTTAGGTGAAGTTAGATTAGGTAAAGTTAGGTTAGGTGAAGTTATGATGGGTTAGGTTAGGTAAAGTTCAGTCAAGTTAGGTTAGGTAAAGTTAGGTTAGGTTAGGTTAGGTGAGGTGAGGTTAGGTGAGGTGAGGTTAGGTTAGGTGAGGTTAGGTGAGGTTAGGTTAGGTTAGGTGAGGTTAGGTTTGGTTAGGTTGGGTTAGGTTAGGTTAGGTTATGACTAAGTTTGTTATGTCTAGTTGTTTTAGAAAAACACAATTTTTGCTCTCATATTTGCTTCCATATTTTCTTTGCACTTTAATCTATCTTGACTTGTGTATTTACTTTTGCTGGTATATTTGTTGACATATTTCTTAGCATATTTGCTCCCACTTTTTATATTTGCTTTGCTCCCACATTTGATCCCATATTTGCTCCCACTTTTTGCTCACAGTTATTTTTTTCTCCCACATTTGCTACCACTTTTGCTCCCACTTTTTACCCCCCACCTTTGCTCCCACTTTTTGCATGTATATATGCTCCCACATTAAACTATTGTTGTTATTACCGAGTTGTCTTTACTAGAGATTAGTTTGTGCTTGACAGTTGATATGGAAGTATCAGTGACTAGGTATGGTAAGCCTTATGCATACTATAAAGGATATTCATATATTGTGAAACGAAGCAATAAAAATGGAACTATTATTTGGCGCTGTTCAAAGCAACGATCGAAACAGTGTCGAGGAATGCTTAAAACAAAAGAATTCGACGTACTTTCTTCAAACAATCATGAATGTAAACTTAATAATCACGCTAGTCTAAATGTAAGGAAAACCCAAACCAAAGCAAGAAACCAAGTCCAAGAGAAAAATAGTACTGCTCAAGATAATATTAACCTCAAGTTTAATACACTACAACGCACTCATACTGTTAGCGAGTTGTTTAATGAGAAACCTTCGACACCTCCTGTGAAACCCATGTTCAGACATGCACCCACATCTCAAAAGCCCTCAACCCTATCAGAGACAATATACCCCATCAAAAAGTTAGTGGGGAAAGGTAATAGTGGTAATAATAACATAACAATGTTAAAGCATTCTAGCACATCTAAAAAGAAGCTTTCAACACTATCAAAGGCAACTCAATCCATTGAACAGTCTGTGGACAAAAGTGGAAATTATGATGGTAATGATAACGATGATAATGATCATCATTATGAAAATGATTATAATAATGAGGATGATAATCATAATGATGGTGATAATGATGAACTGCTTCCCGAGATTCTGAAACCATTCATAAAAAATAGTAAATGGAACGATCCTAATATATTAGTCGAACGTCTACAGCTCTTGCATGCCTGTAAACAGCTTGGTCATATTGGTTATGAGAAAGAGCTATTAAATATAGAAAATGAACTTCGTAAAGCTGCTATTATTGTGTAATGGGTCAACGTAGCAACACCCCCCATCCCCTAAAAAATAATTTTCAACAAGTGTTATGTTTAAAAGAACTGATAAACCAAAAGACCTGTATTCTGTGTGTCTATCTCTTGTAAAAAAAAATGATTAAATTGATAAACATAGTTTGTGTACATTTCTTGTTTTCTTGCATGCTCAAGCAATAGTTATGTCAGGGAAGGGATTCGAACCCTTGCTTCCTTATATATTTGGAAATTTGATCTTAAGTCAAACGCCTTAACCACTCGGCCACCCTGACAGTTACTGATTTAATTAATATTGTTGGACATTAGTGTTTACAAAACTTTTCTTTTCCCCACTATATATATGCTCAACCACTTTTTGGTTTTTCAATGCTGATTTTTGTTTTGTTTCAATTTTTTTTTCAGTAACATTGCAGTTATCAGTATTGCAAACTGCGTGTTTAATATAGGGTTAAAGGCATTAAATAAATCACAAGCCTTACAGTAGTTGCATATAATGTATAACATGCAACATGTTATTCAAAATTTCAAATAGAGCTGTGCCTTGTTAACATTAAACTCTGTTGGTCATTAAAATAACTACTTGTAAAATAATTCCAGTGTCAAATCCTATTAGCAAATAGCATATATTAAATAATCATGTCATAAAACGAGAACTTAAAAATCATTTATTGTAGGAATACCTTTAATGGGATCACGAAACCTTCAAGTATGCAATATACATTCCAGATAGTGCTGTATTTTGGTCGATAGTGCCTCCAGTGCTTACATTAAATAAGAATACAATAAACATATAAATTTTTTTATAAATCATAATTGTTTTCATAAAATACCATATAATAAATATTTTCACACCAACGAATGACTATTTGAAAATGGTTTATTGTAGAAATATCTTTAATGGAATCTCCAAACCTTCAAGTAAACCATATATGATGTGCATTCCACATAGCTACATAACCGACAGTACATCGTGGTACCAATCTCCGCCGCATTGCGCGCTCATTGTTTGTGTTGGATTTCTGTCTCATTACTAGAACTGTACTTACTGGTAAATAACCAATATAGTGGTCAAAGTGTTCCCCTGGTAGATAACCCATGTTTGGTTTGTCAATTTCTAATTGCAAGGCCAGTCAAGACCTAACAAAAATTAGTCTTAACGTATATATCCATCATCAACACCATATCATTAAACAAATGAAACCATCTTAAGGTATTTATTACATTTAATTGCATTTTAGGAATCTTGCAAACATCTTGCAACCTTAAAGAGGAAAGTATAGACAGGAATTGTGAAAAGGAAACCGTTCAATCATTTAATGTCGTTAGTGTAAGGAACCTCAACGTAAGAGGTTATGAAAGTCTACGTGAGGGTGTGGTTTTTACAGCTGAATGCCTTTTCCTGACACCCACCTCAGAGACAAGTTTATGGGAAATGAAACTCAGCTATCATGTCGAATGTGAAGCTCCTAGTCTAGGAGAAAGTCATGTTGAGGTGATTGTCTACAGGGAGTGTGGTAAACGAGACAACAACAACAACAACAAAAAGCATACATGTAAAGGGAATATTATGGAATTTTCGAGTACATGTAGTCAATTTTAATAAAAATTGGATAAATTTCATGGTTTGTACACCACTTGGCTAAATTCGGTAAATTTTAGTGAATTTTCATCTATATTCGTCTAATTTTATATGAATTTGAGGTAGTTTAAACCATGCTTAGGTAAATCAATGGAATTTCAATAAATCTGGTAGTCATTTGTTGAATTTTGCTGGAATGTTGTGTCATTTGGTCAATTTGCGGAAAATGTAGTGGATTTTAGGAAAATTTAAGGTAAATCATGGGCAAGCACTCTATTATTAGCTGAGTTTCTAATACAATTTTTGCATACCCTAGGACCAGTATTGCATTATAAGGCATGCCATGTGTTAGCGTTCTTAAAAGCCAGTGATAAAAAACAAAAAGAGGTCTTTAATTCCACCCCTGGGCGTCATATCTAGTGTCATGTAGGTTGACGATCACGGAGTCCCAGCTGAGACCGTCATTGCTTCCACTAACTTGTGCTAGGCTCCTCACTCTCTTATTTCCTGTCGACCACACTTGCTCAACTCTTGTTCTCTACCGACCCCAACATGATTAGAGTATCCGAGCCCTAGGGAGTCTCTTCCTTTTGAAACTTCATTGGCCCTGGTTTATTTATTTTTTCTGATATCCTGAGGAGGCAGCCTTGCTTTTTTATTTTCATGTTATTTCCTGTCTTTTGCCCAAGCCCCCTCAAGAAGGTAGGGTGTATTTAGCCCCACGACTTGCGATGCACTCTGCCTATGGCTACACCCTCAAGGGCTGATCAGTTTGGAAGTTGGCAACCCCAAGGGATTTCTGAGCTGAGTCCAGTTTTCCTCCTCTTTATCCATTACCTCTGGGGCAAAGCCACTCCTAGTATACTTTTTATCTGCCTTTCATGGCTCTCCTTCCTTCCAACTCCCTCAATCCTTATGCTTGAGGGTTGAGGGCCATTTTTTATTCCTTCTGTCCTTTATTTGACCAATTGTTTTCCATTTCTTATTCTAGTATATAAGCGTATAGTAGCTTAGATTTAATTTTCATCTTTACAATGTCCCAAACCATTGAGGGTCGCTGTAGAACGCTTCTCTCTTGTCCAAAGGACAGCATGTTGAATTCCTCACTGGCTCATGAATTTTATACTTTGTTCACTTAGTTCTCATGGCTTTGAAACTGGCTGTCGGTAACGTGATCATTATTCATTTTAACTTCAGCGTACTAAACTAATTTTAAATTAGTTAATTTTAAATTAATTATTTTAAATTCAGATTTGTGTTTCACAGTAAACACAATGATTATTCTCCGTTTAAAACAAGCCATACCATTCTTTTTCTAACATGATAGCTTATACGTGGGCATGGAAAGTAGTATAATCATCAGCTAAGGATTCAATTTCCATTACCTACACCTCTCATGGTATGCCAATTCGTTAAACTATAGAAAACGTTTCTATATGTTCTGTTACATTATTATTTCACCATATCACCGTGTAGTGGTTAACCTACTTGGTTGTCAACCCTAAGGTCTTGGCTTCCAACCCCGACTATACCATGACATTCATTTCAAGGTTGCCATAAGCTTTACTAAGCCTTTGTCAAACCTAACAAAGATCTAGTCATGTGCATAGCATGTCCGCTATCAAGCAAATGAGTAATATGAAACTTACTGACAAGGTCGCTGTGCTGTTATCAGCAAGGCACACTACGCAAACCAAAGCCAGAGTCTCTGTGCAGATTCAACACAGCGGTAGTAGGCAAGCCTATGTTTGTTTAAAAATCATCATGAATATAGCTCCACTGTCACTACAGAGGCCCCGGTTCGATTTTTTTTCACAAGGCTGCAACAGGGTAGACTGAGTCTTGACAGGTAAAACTTTTTGGGGTCCATTCGTGAACCAGGGTAAAGGGTTGGCCATCCTGACTTCTGCAACACCTCAAACCAATGTTTACTATTACTGGTGAGTTATCATTTTTTTCTTTCTTCGGCTTTTCCCAATTATTTTGAGTCGCCGGAGCCAACCAGGCTCATTTTGGTTTTGGCCGGGGATTTAAGGCCGAATGCCCTTCCTGACGCCACGTGATTTTTTTCATGTGAAAATTCCAACCCCCGCCGTCACCGGGATTTGAACCCCACCTGCCCGAGTAAAGACGAGCAGCTAAGCACCTGCGCCATCACGCTCCCCACAGGTTAGTTATCTATCCGCACATTAATCCATAATTACCTAATAATAATAATAACAACCATCATCCTCCATACACATGTCCATTAAAGCATGGTTTCACAAAGATGCTTATGCTTTTAGGTGTATAACACATTTTTCCCACATAACATAACTATTTACTGTTTGAGGGGTGAAATGATCAATCGAGGTAAAAGCCCATATCATCCCCTATTTTTTAAGCTATCACACCTAATTTTAGGATTCTTCGTTTCCTAGATAGGGATTTTTCAATTTTGGAGGGGTAGTTTCACCCCCCTGCTATTTTTCATCAAAAACAAAAGATCTTAGGTTCATTTATCATTTTTAGGTGTTTAACACGTTTTTCCCCTATAACATGACTATTTACTGTTTTAGGGGTGAAATGATCCATCGAGGTAAAAGCCCTAATCATCCCCTATTTTTTAAGCTATCACACCTAATTTTAGGCTTCTTCATTTCCAAGATAGGGATTTTTCAATTTTGGGGGGTAGTTTCACCCCCTGCTATTTTTCATAAAAAACAAAAGATCTTAGGTTCATTTATCATTTTAGGTGTTTAACACGTTTTTTCCCCATAACATGACTATTTACTGTTTTAGGGGTGAAGTGATCCATCGAGGTAAAAGCCCATATCATACCCTATTTTTTAAGCTATCACACCTAATTTTAGGCATCTTCATTTCCAAGATAGGGATTTTTCAATTTTGGGGGGTAGTTTCACCCCCCTGCTATTTTTCATCAAAAACAAAATATTTTAGGTTCATTTATCATTTTTAGGTGTTTAACAAGTTTTTTCCCCATAACATGACTATTTACTGTTTTAGGGGTGAAATGATCAATCGAGGTAAAAGCCCATATCATCCCCTATTTTTTAAGCTATCACACCTAATTTTAGGCTTCTTCGTTTCCAAGATATGGATTTTTCAATTTTGGGGGGTAGTTTCACCCCTCTGCTATTTTTCATCAAAAACAAAAGATCTTAGGTTCATTTATCATTTTTAGGTGTTTAACACGTTTTTTCCCCATAACATGACTATTTACTGTTTTAGGGGTGAAATGATCAATCGAGGTAAAAGCCCATATCATCCCCTATTTTTTAAGCTATCACACCTAATTTTAGGCTTCTTCGTTTCCAAGATATGGATTTTTCAATTTTGGGGGGTAGTTTCACCCCTCTGCTATTTTTCATCAAAAACAAAAGATCTTAGGTTCATTTATCATTTTTAGGTGTTTAACACGTTTTTTCCCCATAACATGACTATTTACTGTTTTAGGGGTGAAATGATCCATCGAGGTAAAAGCCCATATCATACCCTATTTTTTAAGCTATCACACCTAATTTTAGGCTTCTTCATTTCCAAGATAGGGATTTTTCAATTTTGGGGGGTAGTTTCACCCCCCTGCTATTTTTCATCAAAAACAAAATATTTTAGGTTCATTTATCATTTTTAAGTGTTTAACACGTTTTTTCCCCATAACATGACTATTTACTGTTTTAGGGGTGAAATGATCCATCGAGGTAAAAGCCCATATCATCCCCTATTTTTTAAGCTATCACACCTAATTTTAGGCTTCTTCGTTTCCGAGATATGGATTTTTCAATTTTGGGGGGTAGTTTCACCCCCAAACAGGGAATGTTGCCCCAAGTGCTAGGACCCCTCATACAAGTCCCTAGCATGATTGGTTCGCGAGATATGAACAAAAGTGTCGTTAGGCCCTTTCGACAAAAATAAATCCTACATTCAAAAACGGGGCGTTACCCCCCCAGGGCTATAATACTGCCTATGGCAAAATCCCATGAGGGGTTCAGAAAATATTAACTAACGTATAGTTAAGTCCTTTTGACAAAAGCCGTCCGTGCGCGCACATACAAAAAATATTACTATTTCAACCCCCGGGTAAGGGTAGTTTTTATTTTAGAGTGGATATACCCCTTCGATAGAAAAAGAGAGTTCACCACGAGTCCTACGACACCTCATACGTTTAAATCCGATTATTGGTTAGCGAAATAGTCAAAAGCCGATGACCTATTAGTTTTTATGGTTTATTTAAATACGTATTAAAAAAAACACTCATTTATAAATCATCATTTAAAAAGCCCGCTCTTTTACAAAAAAACCAAATGCGCAGGCGTACAAAAAATAAATTACTATTTCATTCCCCGGGTAAGGGTAGTTTTTATTTTGGAGTGAATATACCCCGTCCATAGAAAAGGGGATTTCACCACGAGTCCTACGACACCTCATATGTTTAAATCCGATTATTGGTTAGCGAGATAGTAAAAAGCCGATGACCTATTAGTTTTTTTGGTTTATTTCAATACATATTAAAAACACTCATTAATAAATCATTATTTAAAAAGCCCGCTCTTTTACAAAAACCGCCAAGTTCGTAGGTATACAAAAATAAATTACTATTTCATCCCCCGGGTAAGGGTAGTTTTTATTTTGGAGTGGATATACCCCTTCGATAGAAAAGGAGAGTTCACTACGAGTCCTACGACACCTCATAGGTTTAAATCCGATTATTGGTTAGCGAGATAGTAAAAAAGCCGATGACCTATTAGTTTTTTTGGTTTATTTCAATACGTATTAAAAAACACTCATTGATAAATCATTATTTAAAAAGCCCGCCCTCTTACAAAACCCCTCAAGTGCGCATGCGTATAAAAAACATTCGTCGCCAAAATGTTAAAAAACAACATGTTTACCCCAAATGGCCTTTCCAAATTCCATCCATTTTAAAAAATAACCTCACCATCACTTAGAGCGGAAAAAATACCATCTAAACGACCCCTCACTCGACCCTACTCCTCCCCCACCACCTAACCCTTTCCCAACATAGGCATACATATTCAAGCACGAGCGCGACTTCAGGAAACCAACACTACCCCACTACTCGCGAATGATCTTTTAGTTTTTGTATTTTCATTAAATAAAGAGGCTATAGGAAAGTAGGGGGCATTACTAGCAGTGTTAGGACACCCTGTATGTTCTAATCCCATGTTTGGTTAGCGAGATATCAGGTTCGGGGCAGCTACGAGGGTGGCTCAATAAAAAGGTAAGCAGCTCCCCCACTACCCCACTACTACCCCTAAACAAACTTCAATTGCAGACGAATGGGCACTTTTGAAGAATGAAATAACAAAATCCGCAGAAGAAAACATTGGTAGGAAAGAAAGAATAGGTAGAAAACCGTGGATCACTCAGGATATACTAGAATTGATGGATGAAAGGCGGAAACACAAGAATGTAAGAGATGAAAAGGGGAAAGCAGAATACAGACGTCTGAGAAATGAGGTTAACAAGAAGTGCAAGGAAGCGAAAGAAGAATGGTTGAAAGAGAAATGTGCAGGTATAGAAAATTGTCTGAAATTAGGAACGGTAGACACAGCCTATCGACGGATTAAGAATACTTTTGGAGAAAAGAAGGCTAAGTGCTGTAATATTAAGGACACAAATGGAAAGCCTCCAACAGACAGGGAAGAAAAGGTTGAGAGATGGAAAGCTTACATAGAGTGTTTGTATAAGGGAAAGGAGATTGAGAATCGTGTAATGGAAAGCGAGGAGGAAATTGATGAGGATGCAAAAGGAGATTTAATATTGAGATCAGAATTTGACAGAGCATTAGAAGACTTACGCAGGAACAAAGCACCAGGCATAGATAATATACCTGATGATGATGATAATTGTTGTTTTAAGGGGCCTAACATCGAGGTTATCGGCCCCTAATGAAATGAAATGGCGTGAAATGAAAGGATGTAGATAAAAACAACTCACTGCCATAGATGAAACGAAAATGGTGTTTATAAAACAGACAGTGAGCCCCAAAAATTATGCCTTATTTGAATAAAAATAATAAAAGGCGGATGGTAAAAAAGGATAAAACAAATAAGGCATAGTGAACAATAAAATAGATGAACACACTAAAAAACATAAAACAGATTTAACTGAATTAAAAGTCACAACTACACATTAAAACTTAAAAAAGTAACCACTCTCCCTCATGAACCGGATGACGAGGTTAGCTGACGGCCCGTCATCACGAAGAATAAGGGAGAGGGTATTAGGCAGTTTGAGAGTCCCTCGCAGATCGGCCAGATCCACACACTCCAAGAGAAGGTGTGCCACGGTTAGGTGGGCGCCGCAAGTACACACAGGAGGATCTTCACTCTTTAGCAAGTGGGAGTGCGTAGCAATCCCATGGCCGATCCGGAGTCGACAGAGTACCACAGCTTCCTCCCGGAGAGATCGGGAGGAAGATTTCCACACCTTCGTTGTGTCCTTGATGCCTCTCAGTTTGTTGGGTGGAGGCGTGGCACGCCACGCTTACTCCCAATGCGACAGGATCGAATGCCGCAACTGAGAGCGCACATCACTAGCAGGCACCTTATACGGTAGCGAGGGCAGTGCGACTGCCTCTCTCGCCGCCTGATCAGCAAGCTCGTTTCCCGCAATACCCATGTGGCTAGGAAGCCACACAAAGGTCACCCCGGTTCCAGCGTTACGTGAACTGACGAGCAGGTCGTGCACACGCTGGACCAACGGGTGCTTCGGGAAACACACATCGATCGCCTGCAGCGCACTCAGAGAGTCAGTACACACAAGAAAGTGCTGGTGATCGTCTGATAACGTGTACCGCAGAGCCTCTAAGATGGCATAGAGCTCCGCAGTGTACACGCCACAGGCCTCGGGAAGTGAAAAGAGAAACCGACGATCCTCAACCACAAATGCACAGGCTACTTTCTCGTTTACCCTCGAACCGTCCGTGAATAGAAGCCCTGATCCCGGATACCGGCTCACCACGGACTGGAACAGCCTCCGATGGACGGAGGAGTCCATGTCCGACTTGGGGCTGGTGTGCAGATCCAGGATGATATCAGGGCGAGAGACCATCCACGGAGGGGCCTTGCTAGGTACTCGGACGATACAGGAGACAGAAGGAAATCGGAACTTACGGTATAAGCCAGTCAAGCGAATCCCCGCCGGCCGAGTGGCTCTGGCGAGCACATCATACAGCCGGCGATTCGGATTGGAAAACAAACATGGATAGCTTGGATGAAGTGGCATCTGTCGAATAGTTGCAGCATATGTCAGCAGTACTTGTTGGCGCCTCAGGTGTAAAGGAGTTACGCCAGCCTCGGCGAGCAAGCTGACGACTGGGCTTGTCCGATAGGCACCCGTCGCCAGCCTCACACCGCCGTGGTGGACTGATGAGATGATATACCGATTGAGTTGCTACGTTGCATAGGAGATGAAGGTCGGATCAGGTTATTTCACTTGATGTGTACGATTTATGAGCCAGGTGCGGTACCCCTTGATTTCAAGAAGAATGTAATCATCCCTATACCAAAGAAAGTGGGAGCTGACAGATGTGAAGATTACCGTAAAATCAGCTTGATTACTCATGCTTCAAAGATCCTGTCTAGAATAATTTACAAGAGGATTGAAAGCCAGATAGAAACGGAATTGGGTGAAGACCAGTTTGGTTTCAGGAGAAATGTAGGAACAAGGGAAGCTGTAGTAAGTCTTAGGCTGATATTGGAAGGTAGAATGAGGAAAGATAAGAGAGCGTTCATGGCATTTGTAGACTTAGAAGAGGCTTTTGATAACGTTGATTGGACTAAATTGTTTGACATTTTGAAATCTATTGGAATAAAGTACAGGGATAGGAGGGTGATATACAATCTAAACAGAAACCAGACAGCAGTCATTCGAGCTGAAGGACATGTGAGAGAAGCTGGTATTCAGAAAGGTGTAAGGCAAGGCTGCAATTTATCACCCATACTTTTCAATCTTTACATTGAGCAAGCAATGAAGGAAATTGGAGGAAAATTTAAAGTGGGAGTGAAGATTCAAGGAGAACTAATTTCAACTCTGAGATTTGCTGATGACATCGTCATCTTGGCCGACAAGCCTGAGGATTTGAATGAGTTTCTGAATGGTATGGACTCCGTCTTACGGAAAAAATTCATGATGAAAATTAATAAATGTAAAACAAAAATACTGGAATGCAGCCGAAGTAAATCAGAAACCTCTATGGAGATGAAATTGGCAGGTGAAAAGCTGAAGGAAGTAGGAGACTTCTGTTACTTAGGAAGCAGAATAACCAGTGATGGACGAAGCAAAGAGGATATAAAAAGTAGGTTGGCTCAGGAAAGGAAAGCATTTCTACAAAAAAGGAATCTGTTGACATGGAATATAGATTTAGGTATTAGGAAGTCATTTTTGAAAGCCTTTGTCTGGAGCGTAGCGCTCTATGGAAGTGAAACTTGGACTATTGCTGCAGCAGAAAAGAGGAGAATTGAAGCATTTGACATGTGGTGTTACAGGAGAATGATGAAGATCAGATGGGTAGATAGGGTTACAAACGAAGAGGTATTAAGACGAGTGGGAGAGGAGAGATGTTTCTGGCGACTGCTAATGAAGAGAAGAGATAGGTTAGTAGGACACATACTAAGACACCCAGGAATAGCAAGCTTAGTTATAGAAGGAAGGGTCGAGGACAAGAACTGTAGAGGTAGACCAAGGTTAGAATATGTTAAACAGATTGCCTCGGATGTAGGGTGTGGTAGCTATGTAGAGATGAAACGATTAGCTCAGGACAGGGAGCATGGAGATCTGCATCAAACCAGTCAAAAGACTGAAGACTCAAACACAACCTGTTACTGACGGCACGAGAGGGGGTTGCTTCCCTCTCACTGAAGGTGTTACCAGGAGTGTGTCTCGGAGACTTCCTAACAGACTGGTGGAGGCTTGACGTGTAGAAAATCAACTCCCCCGGGGGACTTATTCTCCAGGGCGGGTTTGCATCCAGGAAGTATCAAAGTACATTTGTTTTGGGGGTAACTGACGAACCTTATTTACTGACATTTTAGCTAACTCATTCTGGACTGACTTTCAATATTGTGAATATTACATGCCAGGTGTCGAATGGCGTTCTGAACTGTTATTTCTACATTTATGATTGTTAGGTAATAAGTATATTTTCTAAGGTTTGGGATATGTTTATGCGTTTGCCTTGTAGTAGATTCAGGGAGGGATTTTAATTGTTTAACTTCATCTTGTTGTAAGGGTGGAAAATGGTTTTAATTTTGGTCAGAATGGCTGCTGAAGGCGGTAAGTCTGAGCAGGCATTCGGACCGTCTCAGTCGTATTAAACGGCTCTTAAGTTGCTTAATGCAACATTGTTTTTTGAAGTGGCATCGGGTCTACCTTCATGTTCTTATTCTTTTAGTTTTGTCTTCAGGGGAATCATTCTTGTTAAATTCATTTCAAATCGTAAAATGTAGATGTGTGTAATCTTGCCAAGCGGTCAAGTGCCTGGTTTTATTTGTACCCTTTGTTTTGGGGAATTGTTTGTATTTTGTCTTACATGTCAGGTTAAGTCATCCATTTGTGTTTGGTTAGATCATATTTGTCTGTTAGTCAATTAAGTGGTGGAAGGGTCTCTATTTTACCCCTTAATAAACATGAAATTAGCATATCAGAAATTAATAATTTATAACACACAGAAACAGGCCTAATTAAAGTTAGTCGCTAGGTCAGCCGAATTCACCGCGAAAACCTAGGGAGAGAATGTTCCTATTTTCATAGCATTGCGGAACACCCTGATCTAATTTGATTAAAGAGATTAGGCGGGACATACCTAAGGTCAAGACAAGCTTGTTGAGAGGAAGTCCTGGGCGTACCCAGTAAGCCGAAATAAAATGAACCCTGCCCAAAGATGGAAAAGGAAGTAGGGAATAATCCTCCTAGTTACTTCATGCAATAAATAACGATACCAAGGTAAATAAGCTAACATGTATTGAATAATTTAAGGTAATACAATTACAATAGAGACCCTTCCACCACTTAATTGACTAACAGACAAATATGATCTAACCAAACACAAATGGATGACTTAACCTGACATGTAAGACAAAATACAAACAATTCCCCAAAACAAAGGGTACGAATGAAACCAGGCACTTGCCCGCTTGGCAAGATTACACACATCTACATTTTACGATTTGAAATGAATTTAACAAGAATGATTCCCCTGTAGACAAAACTAAAAGAATAACAACATGAAGGTACACCCGATGCCACTTCAAAAAGCAATGTTGCATTAAGCAACTTAAGAGCCGTTTAATACGACTAAGACGGTCCGAATGCCTGCTCTGACTTACCGTCTTCAGCAGCCATTCTGACCAAAATTAAAACCATTTTCCACCCTTACAACAAGATGAAGTTAAACAATTGAAATCCCTCCCTGAATCTACTACAAGGCAAACGCATCTACATATCCAAAACCTTAGCAAATATACTTATTAACTAACAATCATAAATCTAGAAATAGACACCTGGCATGTAATTTTCACAATATTGAAAGTCAGTCCAGAATGAGTTAATTAAAATGTCAGTAAATAAGGTTCGTCAGTTACCCCCAAAACAAATGTACTTTGATACTTCCTGGACGCTCACCCGCCCCGGAGAACAAGTCCCCCGGGGGAGTTGATTTTCTACACGTCAAGCCTCAACCAGTCTCAGTTTGGAAGTCTCCGAGACACACTCCTGGTAACACCTTCAGTGAGAGGGAAGCAACTCCCTCTCCTGCCCTCATATACAGGTTGTGCCAACATAACATGGGGATACAGACCTGCATAACAACGACAGAGTCCATGCGAAATGTTGGCACCACAAGTGGCACCATGACTCAAAAATGAGGTTTTCAGAAATGCTACGACGAAATGTTCCCAGGTTAGGAACTCAATTCATTAATGGGGCTTAAGGGGTTTCTAGGAACCTATTATTTCAGGCAAGTGTGCACTTCCCAACAGTGTAGAAATGTCAATCTTCTCCCAGGGTATTAATGTCAACTCCTTCTCAGGGAAACTAATGCAGTTTAAAGAGTTTTGGAAACCAATTAGCTGGGACAGGTGTGCCTGCGAAATACACCAGCTCGAGACTGTTGCGAAATAATTGCAGTTGTGTAAGCAAATCTTAGATGTTTCATTTTCTTCATGTAATGATTTTAAAAATCGTTACACATTTTGTGGAACACACTTGGAATTAAGCTGTATTTTCATTTCAGAATTGTCCTGCTCCGTGGCTAAATGGTTAGCGTGCTAGACTTCGGCCCGAAGTGCCCCGGGTTCGATTCCCGGCCGAGCCATCAGGGATTTTAATCTCCTGGGATTAAATCCCGTGGCTCAGGGACTGGGTGTATGTGACGTCTTCATCATCACTTTATCGTCATTTCGACGCGCAGTTCGCCCACTGGCGTCAATTTGAAAGACCTGCACTTGGCCTCTCCGGAGGCCACACGATCATCATCATCATCATCATTTCAGAATTGTCAGGTGTTGGCATTCTTTTAGATGTGGTGCTGCAATATGGCCACAGAGTCAGCAATGATGTTTTCAGCAAGAGTGATGAGGTGATTCTTCTCCAAACCGAACTTCTGGAACAGTTCCTCAACTTCTCTATTTGGTCGATGTAAGTGACAGGTCTTCGACCCTTATATTAGACAGCTTTGCTATGCAAGCATACGCGCACCGATCATGATGGATGTCTTTCGCTGATGTTTTGCCTGTTTTATGGAAGAAATACTGTAATTCCTGTAAACTTCTGCATAACTCACTTAAAAAATGTAAAACGTTAATAATACTCCTTGATAAAACAATATTTCAGAGGTAAAACAAAAAAGTAGCTGCCGAGAGGTGCGATCGATCCCGGACTCTTGGAGTCCGGAGTCACTTACCTTAACTTCTGCGCTATTTTTTTTATTTATTTTTATTACTTGTTTACGATTATTCTATTTGTTTCCAGGGTTTGGTTTCTTTTTGTACATGCAGACGTAACACACACCCAGTCCCCGAGCCAGAGGAATTAACTACATGAGATTAAATTTACAATGACCCGGCCGGGTATCGAACCTGGGATCCTTCGGACCAAAGCCTAGCACGCTAACCTATTAGCCACGGAGCCGGACTCTATTGGTGCACGTCTCTGTGGGCGTTGGCGAACCTAGTTATGATCTCGATAACCCGCTGTCTGAAAAAATAGTCCTTCATTCCATTAACAAAAAAATCATTGTTGCACATTGGTATACTACATAGGCTACTGTTACAATATTTCATTGTCAGGACTTGGCTGATGTCCGTCTTCAAATACACGGAAGCTTTATGAATAGGTGAGTACAGTTATTTAAGGCTAAATGTTCCCTTTTTAGTTTGTAATTCTGACACCACCTAGAAGCACCAAAGTGAGACAATTTCTTTTTTCAGTTTTCTCTTGAACGAAAGCTCGTATTTGCGGTCTGAAAACCACTATGTATACTAGACTGCAATTGAATTGATATTAATTCGATGCATTTTCCAAAGTGTGAAAAACAAAAAAAGTTACTAACAGTTTTCTATATTTCCGCTTAAAATATGAAAAAAACTGGTAATACGAAACCGGAGATTTATTTCCTGATTCCAATGTATTTTTCAGAATTAAAATCGGGTGAATGGAATCGACAGCATTAGTTTGGAAATTGTTTTGAAAAGGGTGGGAGGGGTAGCGGCTTAACGTTGACACAATGTGTTTGCACAGGTACAGTTATTACTTCCCCAAACATTCTTGTTGCCGTTCTTGTTGATAATAATACATTGTAGGGGCTTGGGTCATCTTGGTCATCAGTACCTTTGGCTGGCTGCGTGGCTCAGCGGTAACGTTCTCGCTTGCTGTGCTCAAGGTTGCAGGATCGAATCCTGGTGCAGCCAGTTGACATTTGAGGGTGCGCGAATGCGAGGGAGCCGTGTCATTAGAATTACTGGCACGTTAAAGATCACCTTCGGGGCAAAATTATGGCACCCTGGCGTTTCTAAAAGCCACAGTAGTTAAAAGGGACGTAAAACCAATAACGTTATTATTATAATTATTATCATCAGCCATGTGTAGTTGAGTATGTGTGCAACTGTATTAGAGTCAGGGATGGGGCACGTGCCCTGAGACTTCACGTACTATACTATCTCGGCATTTACCTGGAGGAAGTGTGGAATAACCGGTGAAAACACACTCAGGATAGATGCTGACAGCGCTGGATTCCCAGTTAGGTAACTGTTTTAGAGTTATTTGAGGATAAACTCCCGAACAAAAAACGTATTGTTCCGACATTAGTAATGCTCTGTATGGCATAATTCTAACCGCACAGAGCAGCGACTGGTTTCACTCGATGCAAAATTGAATAATGTATAAAATGATATGACTATAGCCTCCGTGGCTTAGGCGGCAGCACGCCGGCCTCTCACCGCTGGGTCCGTGGTTCAAATCCCGGTCACTCCATGTGAGATCTGTGCTGGACAAAACGGAGGCAGATAGGTTTTTCTCCGGGTACTCCGGTTTTCCCTGTCAAAATTTCATTCCAGCAACACATCAACTATCATTTCATTTCATCTGTCATTCATTTAATCATTGCCCCAGAGGAGTGCGTCAGGCCTCGGCAGCCGGCACAGTCCATATCCTCGCCGCTAGATGGGGGCTTCATTCATTCCATTCCTGACCCGGTCGGAGACTGGAAGCAGGCTGTGGATTTTCATTTCATAAAATGATATGACTGGTTTGTAGTTAGCACATTCTTGATATTCTAGAAAAAAAGATGGTCAAGATATGTTCGGGTTCAGGTTTATTGGGAATATCTATTCTAAAAACCATCCTATGCAGACGTCTTCTAGACATGACAAACAAGACCACAAACCGTGAAAAATTCTAATCAATGGAGCCTATTATCGATTTATAAGAGGCCAAATGCGCACGCACGTAGACCTACATACATGCATGCATACATTTTGGTGATTCGTATGGGTCTTTGGTTCTTTTGACTCTAATTTCCTTTTTTTTTTCATGAGATCTCAAACGACTCCGTGAGGACAATCACTACATCTTACTTCAATTTTCATGGAAGTAATAATAAAAGTTCATTTATGTTGGCCATTTTATTACAATAGACAAATTATGAAAATGCATACCAAGAGCAAAATCATTATGTACTTATATAGAATTAAAGTTTCTAAGATATTCTCATCCGCCTATTGTTAGCACAGGCACTAGTACTGCGTACCAGAAACAAAAAAGAGTATTATACCTAATTATTTCCTGTTCTTGAAATCAATGCTTCAATGTTTTTCATATCAAAGATAACGTTTCATGATTTACACACACTCAGTATTTTACTTCACCTCAGGTTCTCTTATATCCATTGATCTGGTCATCCTGGAATCAATGATCTCAGGAAAGAAGATTTTCTTGTAGCAGAATGTGAGTTACATACGCACTTTTTGTCTCGAGAACGTTTCGTCCCTCTTTATTGTTTCAATGTGAATGTCCTTAGGCGTCCATACAACGAAATAACATATTTCCCGCTGTGTGATTTCCAACTGGCTCTGGATCTGGAAATAAAAATCATGTGAGTGTTAGAGCGTTATCAATCTGTTCTCTTCTGAATGGCACTGTTCTTGACAATCTCTAGGCTTTCTTTTTCGCTTACTTTATCCAAACAAAATCCCCTTTGCTGTTTGCAGGCTTCCAGTATGGTCATATTCCGTGCAGAATAAGGGCACTTGACTTCGACTATAGCGTCGTCTCCCATTAATACGTCTGGGGAGGCACCTAAGAACCCATAAATTTTATGTACGAAAAGACCAAATTCTTCGACTTTTCTACCGATTTCTCCTCTAAATTTCGTTTTGCAATTAGCTCATTATCACAGTCATACTGCATTGCTTTTGAATGAAATTCGCCGTACAGAATGTCTTTTGCTACTGGAGTCCATTTCGAGGTAGGTTTCCTCTTGCATACATATAAAAATTGGATGCCGTAAGTTTGTCCTTTCTAGCTGTGTGCCACTTTTCATTTTCCCTTTGGCCCCTTGTTTCCTTTTCCAGTTTTTGTATATGGCCTTCACTATGCGTTAGTTGCTTGATCTTCTCATCACTAAACTCTCTCAGCAGTACCTCATCGAAATCCAACTGCATTGATCAGTTTCCATAATCACGTGGGACAGTACGTTTCATTTCATTAGACGGTCTAGCTGTATGCCTCTCACCAAGGCGGTCCGGGTTCGATTCCCGGTCAATGCATGTGAGATTTTCGAAGTGAAATGCCATGTCCTGTGGTTCGGAATCCACGTAAAAAGGAGGTCCCGTGGCTCATAATCACAAGATTCACGGTCACGTAAAACTACAATCTTCCTTCCTTCATTTCATTAGACTGTTGTTGTGACATTCTATTCCCTTCTCGCGACGCAAATAAACTTTTTCTTCAAGCTGCTCTTCTTCTCTTTCTGCTGAGTGCAGTGCCCTTCACTATTGTGGCAGTTTTTTTTTCTAAACTGATTTCATTTTTTTGTAGTGCCAGGATGGCCCAAAATGAAAGTCCAGCCCGGCAGCTTTTGAGTGAAGGAACCTTGTTTCCCTCGATCGATCTCCTTACATTCCGTGAATTTTGCAACAAGGGACATATAATTTTCGGCAGCATTGCTGGTGGTGTTTGATACTAGCTGGGAACTTTTTGCAATTAGGAGCTGCAAGCAAGAACGCATTAGTTTGGTTGCAGTTAGCAGTTTGTCTTCATCTTGCCCGCTGGTAGTTCAAAAGTACTGCTTGCAGTCTTTATGGATCCCAATCTAGTATTTCCGTAAACCAATTTTCCATTTTCACAATCGCTACGCCTTTATTTTTCCACACAACGCATTGTTTTCATTTGAAGTCAAACCTGCTTCTCTGAAAAAGTTGACACTGAATAGTTCGTGATCTTGTACTCCTACACTTATGTATTAGAAGTTAAAAAAAACTACACCCATGAAGGGTCTAGGTCTAGCAAGCAACCGCTGCGCTGTTCAGCCATGTAGCCTGCAGATTGCGGGGTGACGTTTAGTCATCCAACTTGTAGGCTACAGGTAAAATATAAGTGAAATCATAACTGCTCAGTACATTACACATTAATGCAAGCGTAAAGAAATATACAATTTCAAATATATACTAGGAAAAGAAACTTACGGGTGTGTAGAGGTGGTTTTTTTTATCTCCCCTGGGATTTAGTGGAACGCCCTTCAATCGGATTTGGTGGTGGCACCATTTTTCAACAAAAACGAAAAAATAACTCCACGTGATGACCGTAATGCTCTCCACCAGTCGTAGCCTACCTATATGTACATGTATCTATTCTACCAGAAATACTGTCCGAAAAATAAAGTGCCGAAAATAGAACACCTACCGGGCATTAAAAATAATACTGTTGCAGGTAAAATAAATTAAACAAAAAGTAATTAAAGAGATCGATGAACTAAAAACAAGAAGTCGTTACTATAAACTGGTAAAATATCAAAGGATCACTCAGAAATAACAATAATGACAATAATAATAATAATTCAGAACTAACCAACACAGTCAATCGCAACATTGGACCAGATGCTCGGGAAATCGATACCGTCAGGTAAGGTCATCGCTCTCTCAAATTACTCGAGCTCCGCTCCCTTCCCCTCCCTCATCACGCTCACCATGACCTTGTTCTACTGCCCCGCCTTTTGTTGCAAATAGATTAACACTTTTATTCACAAACTTCTCAAAGTGATCCCGACGATTCTTTTCAACCGATTTAGGTTTTCGATACGGCCTTGGAATCAGTGAGCAAAACTCAACTTTCATATTACCCGTCTTTTTTTTTCGAATTTTAATCAGATATTTGAAAAACACACAGCAACTTTTCTGTTTTTGAAATTAGGAAGTATACAATGAATTAATATCAATTCTGCTAGTAGACAAGAGTACATAGCAGTTTTCAGATCGCAGATCGGAGCTCCCCTACGATTTAAAAAAAAGTAAATAAATAAATTCAACGTCGCTTATGCTGCCATCTGTTGAAATATTTTCTTACCAAAGTGTCGGGACATTTAGCCTTAATGAGTAGTGGCTCGGCCATGTTTGGATGGCATTAGTCAAAGATTTATGAGTGCAAGGTAAATATTTAATCTTGAAAATAAAAATATGTCCGTTGACTTTTCAAGAAAAGAAAGATTTCCCGGTACTATTGAGACGATTTGAAAGATTTTGGTACAAACCACAGCTTCTAACTCCCTCTGGTTTAGGAATTGAGTTTTGTGAAACATACACCTTAGCGTTTTATATGTATACTAGCGGACCCGTGCGAGAAATCACGTATGTTCATGAGAGGCATACAGCTTGACCGCTGCGCCACCACGCCCCCTAATGTCCTAGATGGAGAGGCTCTACCCGGCAGCTGTGAAATGACATGGAGATGTAGCCTACTGTATGTGATTTCGTAGACGTCTGTAAGTAATTTCACAATCTGTGGCATAGGCTATTTCTGTAGACTACGGAGGATATGAATTCCAGTCATTAGCCCAATTGCAAATTATATTATATCAGTTGTAGCCTCCGTGGCTTAGGCGGCAGCACGCCGGCCTCTCACCACTGGGTCCGTGGTTCAAGTCCTGGTCACTGCGTGTGAGATTTGTGCTGGATAAAGCGGAGGCAGACAGGGTTTTCTCCTTGTTCTCCGGTTTTCCCTGTCAATATTTATTTCCAGCAACACTCTCCACTTTCATTTCATTTAATCTGTCATTCATTTAATCGTTGCCCCAGAGGAGTGCGACAGGCTTCAGCAGCCGGTACAGTTCATATCCTCGACGCTAGATGGGGGGCTTCATTCATTCCATTCCTGACCCAGTCGGTCGACTGGAATCAGGCTGTGGATTTTCATTTTCATTAATCAGTTGTGGACCACCTCGTGGCATAGTGGCTAGCATTCTTGGTTGTCACCCAAGAGGTCCAGGTTTGATTCCCGCCACTGCCAAATAATGTAATTGTGATTTGAGGATTGGGACGGGGTACTCAAGCTCGTGAAGCAAAACTGAGAAGAGATGGGTTCTAATCCTACGTCAGCCAAACTGGAAGTGATTTTTCGTGGTTTCTCACTTCTACTCCAAGCAAATGCTGGGATGGTTCCTAACTTAATACCACAGCGAGAGGGGACCAATGTCGTTTTACCTGTGGAAGAGACACAACGGGCTGTTATCTTGAATATATAATATTAAGTCTTTCACGACCATAAGAATAACCACATTGACGAATGTGACAAAGAAACTCACTCTCAAAGAATGACAATATCTTTAAACGGCTCTCCGGAGAAATGTAGCAATTTGGCTTGTGTCACTTTTCTTCTGTACAATCGAGGTATTTTACTTAAAATAGCTCACTACGACCTCGATCGGAAGCTGCACGAGGTCCGGAGATCCAAGATTCAAATTCCGGTACTGACAGTGGCTATCCTGGGTGGGGAATTTACTCGGGATTTCCCACACTCCCTCCAGACAAATGTTGGGATAGCACTTTATTTAGTCCGGTCTATTTACCCCTATCCAGATCTTACAGTTACACCCACTAATACAGTCACCATAGAAATACAGGTTATGAGACAAACCAACACACACCCAAGTACACGGGGATGATTACCAAGATGTCCCAAGCCCCTAAAACGAAGTAATAACAGCAAATGTTATAATAGCTTCCCATTAGATATTGGAACATGTCAGGAGAGGGTGAGTCGTGAGAGAAATCCGTATGCCTTCATCACATTGGCAAGGATTGAGTCATACCACTGCACTGGCCACACTTGACAAAGGCCGATGCATTCTTTAAGCGTGAAATAAAAGACATATCTCTATTACGTCATGTGATGTGTTTCACAAAGCTTATGATTGTGAGTTTTACGTCCCTTTTATATACTGTACATGCGGCATTAGAGACGCCGGGGTACCAGATATTCCCCCTTAAGGGGATCTTAAACGGGCCAGTAAATCTACAGACACGGGTTTCTCACATTTGAGCACCTAAAAATGCCAACTGACAGTAGCAGGATTCGGTCTCGAAACCTTTGGAACAGCAGGAGAGATCCTTACCGCTGTAAGCAGCCAATCACTTAGAATACTGCCCGAAAAACACAGAGGAGAAACGGAAATTGAATGAGATAACTAAGCCAACGCAGCGCAAATGAGGGGATACTGTGGAACTTCTTGAAAGCTGCTAAGATCGTACTGTCAAAACTAAGACAAGCAGTTCGCACTTCCCACTCTCTTCCAGTGAGCAGGTCGTCGTCGTCGTCGTCGTCGTCGTCGTCGTCGTCCCCATGCATAATATTCGGACGCCATTTCTCTGTCGGCACGGTTCTGCATCTTTTGATATAGAGTGAGAAAAGAAGACACCTTTCTTCTCTTCTCAGCATAACCCTGTCAACTTGCTGACGTCATTGTTTCGCAAATGAGTGTTTACACACTTATGGAGAATTGAAGTGTCCTTCTATTGCCAGAGTGCTCTAACCACTGAGCTACAGAGCTGAACTGTGCCTATTATAAGCGTCATAGATGTATCATTGCTAGTGAGAATTAAAACAAAAGTTTGGTGCTTTTCAGTCGGGCAATACGAATGTACCCAAAAGAGCTGAGTTATGCCCTAATCCTGAAAAAAAATTACTTGAGATTAATAATCTCATGTAATTTTCCTCTTTTGAGACTAATTTCGTGTTGAGTTTCGTGGCTATTTCTCAGTTCTCCTTACAAAACTTATAGGTTGAGTTTCTTCTGCAGTGGGGCTGCTGGCGAGCCTGGGACGTGCACGCCTTCCGTTTGCCAAGTCATATCGAGTCGCGCTTGTGGGAAGGCAGTAACGATGACACAATACAATGCAGCAATTCATCAAACAAGAACTTACCTATTACTGCAGATGCTGGAATTGTCCTCCATTAGCTGATAAACAGGCGTCGTACGTGTAAATAAATCGCCAATGACACGCTGTAACTCTTCTTCCGCTAAGTGGGATATCTGCTCCCGTATATTGTTCTCCAGCTCCACTAGAGCAGAGGTCTTCAAAGCGGGCCTCCCCCCCCCCCCCTACTTTGAGGACCTCACGGGGGGCGCTAAGAGTCGGCTCTGATTGAAATATTTATATTTCATATTCTGTAACAAAATATTGCTATCCTCCTCATATCCATGAACCTATCGTAGGCAGGAAGCTCTCACGACCATTCAAGAATAATAAACTCGCACTTTTGCTGTCTTATTCCACAAGAACTTACCAGTAGATCCTGCCAGCAAGAATCCTGAGAAAAGGTGGAGTAACATTTTCCACACATCACCCTTTACCTGCCACCCGCAGCGATATCACCATACCAAACACTTCACAACCACTAATGACAAGAAGCCGCTTGACAATATGATCGCCACTTCCTTACAATAGATTCTTCTTTCACTGCCATTATCGACTTGAATTCTGCCAGGCGTGAGTGGACAGGTGAATTCTAGTGCGTGTTCAATGGAAGTGGTTAGCCCGATTTACAATAAACTTATACAGTACAAGTAGCGTCATTACCCATCGATGTGGCTTATTAGCAGTGGTTATTATTATTGTAACTGGTAGTTGCATTAATTAGACAGAGGTAGATTTTGTGATCGGATTTTAATTTTTCTTTTTTTTGGGGGGGGAGGGGGCGAAGTAGCCCATGAGAAATGCTAGGAAAGAAAAGAAGAAAATCGATTGCAATAGATATTTCATGTTTCCGAAGGGAGGCGCGGCAGGATAAGTTTGAGAACCCCTACACTAGAGTACGGGACTTTGATCATTCATTGTTTGAAAATACCTCAAAAATTAAAATCACATGGATTTGGGCTAGGCTTTGAATAATTGAAACGTTTACTTGAGAAACCAGTCAAGTGCCAAATCCATAAAATATGAGTTTGTTGCGAAATATTTGTATTCAGGTGTAATGGAATAGCCCTAGTGAAGAAATTAGCCAAGTGCCGTTCTGATACGGTTGCTATATACAGGGTCATTGAAGAAGGTTGCAGCAATTATTTCAAAAAATCATAGCTCAGGAACTATTTGAGATATTAAAACGTTTATTTTTTGTTAAATTTACCAACTCAAAAAGTGATCTTCATACGTTATAATGCTTCTATGTGCGCTCCCATGGTTCGACACTCGCTCTAGGCTATGGCGTCCGGGGAACTTCTTCACGTCAACGCTGCCAGTTTCCCGAAACAGTTCATACCACCGTCTAATGCTATTAGCATGAGGGGAATCCCTACCATAAACACGTCCGAAAGTGCGCTGAACAGTTATAACAGATTTAAACTCCGCTAACCACAACACACAGTGTGCTTTCTGCTGAACTGTCGCCATTGTAATCACACTACTGAAACAGTGGCGTAGCAGCTTCCTGTCGCATCGGCTGAAGGTCACGGGTGGAGTAGTCACATCTAAAACTAAAACTCGATGAGTTCCTGATTAGCTGATCTCTGATTTTTTGAAATTAATGCAAACCATTTTTGATGACCCTGTACTACATGAATGTTCGCTCGCTATCGTTTTACCCTCCAGGGTTGGCTTTTCCCACGGACTAAGCGAGGGAACCCACCTCTACCGCCACTGAGGGCAGTGTCCTGGAGCTTGAGACTCTGAGTCAGGGATACAACTGGGGTGTGTGACCAGCACTACGCCCACGCGGCCTCACCTGCAAAGCGAACAGGGGGCCTGATGAAGAGATGGGAAGAGTGGGACGGTTAGGCAAGGAAGGGGGAGGAGGCGGCCGTGGCCTTACAGTAGGAACCATCCCGGCATTTGCCCTAAGACGAAGTGGGAAACCACGGAAAACCACTTCGAGGATGGCTGAGGTCGGAATCGAACCCCCTATACCAGACGCGGTTCGTGGTGTTGGAGCTGGGGAAGGCTCGCACGTAGTGCCGAATGCTGGTATAACGCATTATACGATTTTTAATTTCACGGTGAAAGTTGGGGGAGTTCGAAACAGAACTCTTGTTGTCAATCAGATTGGCACCATTATGTTATTTTATGGAGCATTCTTTTTCTAATTAAAATGAATTTGCTTACCTAGTTTCGAAATTCAGGAAGATGTAATGCATTCCTTTTCTAATTTAACCTACTCCCCATTTTAATCAGTCCCGATCAGAGGAGTCTGTTTCACGGTTGTACACTACCAAACAATCGCAGAACGGCGGCAGATTTTAAACAGAATACTTCTCTTAAGACTCGGTAGATGGTTCTGCTACCCCTTGCCACCTCATGGTGCTATCTGGTGGAAATAATTTAGTTATTATACTTTAAGGGATACCATTTGAGTTCTCAATAATGAATATCACTTATTAGTCATCTAACTGTTTTTGGTAACTTGTCAGTTAATAATCCTTAGGAGAGTGAAAGAGGGAAAGCATAAACATTCATGAGAGTGGTTTGTGTCTCCATGAACAACTTTAAAAGCATTCCACAGAATAAGAACATCCTGTCGTCGTTGGCAAGCCTGCCTTAGGCTGTAGTCGGCTGAGCCTTCAGCGATACAATGGAAACCAATGGAGCTTTCATAACCACGCCCCCCCATCCCTGTTACATAGGAAGTAATACGACATTTAAGGCGCAGCCTAACGGCGCTACTACCCATTTGAAAAACATTCTTTATCAACAGTTCCAAATATATTGACTCGTGACTGAATGGATTGAGTGAAATTTATAAATGTTTCCAATCAATATAAATTATAAATTCCTCAATTAAATATGTATATTTATAGAATCTTTCAAGAGAGGCTCCGCCTAAGAGCCTTTAATCACCAGACGCGCCTGCCCTATACTCATTTGGGCCACCCGAGGCTGAGTAGACCCCGTTCCAGTCCTCATACCACTTTTCAAATTTCATGGCAGAGCCGGGAATCGGACCCAGGATCTCCGGGGCGGCAGCTAACCATGCTGACCGCTACGCTACGGAGGCGACCTACATGAATGTTTGTGTTAAATGTGCAGAAACCAGCCAAGCAACGTCGCTTGACTGGTTTCTGTTCTAAACAGCGGGTATTTGAACTTATTTCGCTCCAAATCGGTTGGCACTATTGCTGTGAAATCAACATAGCCAGCCATGCTTCTGTTCTTCTGGTTCATTGTTATCGTTTCACGTGTTTTCTACTAGTTTTGTGAAAAGCTTTTTGACAGCTTTAACCCTGAAAAAGTAGATCCTGCTCTTGAATTACCAACCAATGCGGTATACCCTTTCAACAAGGTAAGCCTTTATAAAGGTAGTGTATTACTTGCCTAAATATGTACACCTATTATTTATATATTTTTCAGCCAACGCCAGCATATAATAAAATCTAAAATATTATCGGCATTCATTTTTCGGTCTAGGATCTTAACTTCGTCGTTATTTTTAGGTTCCTATTGTGCCCGTCTGTACACCTTGAGTGGACAGGCGACCACAAGTGAGGCAGCAGTAAACACAGTGTTAGCATGAGATCAATCTCGGGGGATTCTGGGCATGGGCTATATTTACTACACACTGTATTAATGCTCCCCGTAAAGGAAGAGGAAAGACGCCACAAAACATAACAGAAAATTAAAGACATTTTTTAGGAAAAAAAATCACCAAATAAATTTGCTGGCAGAAGCAAAAAAAAACAGCACACGCACTTCTTGTCTATTTTTATGCCTCTAAAAAAATAAAAACAAATCATAGTCTTGTGTGAAAAGTGTCCGTTGGTTTAGACTATGTTTGGAAACCACACGTTAAATTATTACTCTATACAATCCGAGATGGTATAAAATAATATTTAAATTTTCCCCATTTAGGTTGCACTGTTAAATAACCCTATTCACATATTTACAATTTATTATACACACGGGCATGGATTAGTTTCACATTCGATTCTCAATTCTACGAAAACACATAACTCTTAACGCAGTTTGTTTAAATGCATTACAGTGATTATTACTGGGGCACAGCAGTTAAATTTTTACAGCAGAAAAATAATAACAATAATAATAACCATTATTAGCTTCGTCGAAGTTAGCCTTGAATATCCTTTCATAAATTTCAGGATCTAATGCACTGAACATGAATCTAGCTGGCCAACATAAAAATTGGCATGCCAACGTTGCTTGTAATAAATCAGTAATCTGAGCTGAAAATATTTCCGGGGAAGTCTTTAGGATTTGGAACCCATTGAAGCATTGTGGGACAGGATATCACTCCCGCAACTCCCACTTTATTTCTACTTAAAAGCACACAGCTTTCTGTGGATCAGGATACGGAGTTCCGTAATGGCGGCTGAGTGAACAACACGGCAGTGAGTAGCTCCGAAAACATTGTGTAATTAAGAGTGTATTCGAGGAAGAACCTAAACCATATTTGTCACCCGACAATATAAGTGCATACGTTGCCCATTAACTAATAAGAACATCAATTAGAATTACTAACTTCCTCGTAAATTGGTTAAATAGGAGTTTTCACCTGCATCGGCAACATGGGCGACTGTGGAGAGTGTGGTGGTAGCTTGGGGAAGGCTGGAAAGGTACAGTGTGGTTCATGTAAAAAGTGGTTACACAAGAAGTGCGTGAATACATTGAACAGATTCACCGAGTGGCTGTGTGTGCAATGTGTGGACTATAGTGCAACTATAAGTGACAGTGTAAGTGACAAAGACACTCCATCAATGGAGAATATTTATGGAATGCTGAAAGACTTAAAAGATCAACTTAAAATCATAAAAGACGAACAAAGAGCGAGAGAGACTGATCTAGGTAACTCATTGGAATTGTGCCATAAGAAACTAGACGATTGAGTAACATTAATTTCTAACCAGCAGATAGAAATTAAGGAATGTAAAAGGACAGATTGACACATTAACCCAGCAAAATGTCAATCTCAAGGCGAAGCTAAAATCCCTAGAAACCCGCCTAGGAGAATCTGAGCAGTACACACGTAGGAATACGGTGGAAATACACGGTGTCCCAGAAGTTCCTAACGAAAACATTATTGAAACAGTGAAGAAAGTAGGTCAAGCTCTGGATGTGGTCATCACTGAAACAATGGTAGATGCCTGTGATCGACTGCCTAAGTCACCTAATCATCAACACAGTGGCATCATCTTAAAATTCGTTCGGCGGGACGACAAGGAGCATTTCATGGAGCGTCGCCGGGTGAAACGGAATCTCTCCACTCGTCACGTCGGTCTTCCTGGCGACAGTGTAATTTATGTGAACGAGAGTTTATCACCAGAGAAGAGGAAATTACTGTCACAAGCTCGGAATATCAGGAGAGAGAAGGAGTATTCTTTCTTGTGGGTAAGAAATGGACACATTAAAATACGCAAATCTGAAGGTTCTCGAGTCATCGTAATTCGAAATGAGGATGACCTGAACACTCTCTAATGGTATCAAAACCTAGATTATCCATTTATTATCAAAATGTAGGAGGAATGAATAGAAAATTAGATTTTTCAATGAAAACCTGATCACCAAAAAGCATGACTTAATTCTAATTACAGAAACTTGGTTATCTAGTAAAATAGCTGACAGTGAGGTCTGTTGTGATATGTACAGAGTATACAGGGCTGAGAGGCTTGCTAGATCAGGGGGTGGGGTGGCTGTTTTGGTCCGGGGCGGATTAACAGTACTCAAGGTCGAAAGAATGACTGGCAGCTTGGAATGTCTATCAGTGAAACTGGTTATTGGAGGAAATATTTGGTACGTCTGTAATGTTTACATTCCACCAGCTTCAAAAGTAGAAACATACAGGCAACTATACCGGTGGTTGGAATCCAGCACAGAAATATATGATAAAAATTTATTAATCTTCGGTGACTTCAATATCCCAACAATACAAAGTACAATAATTAAATATGACAATATTCACACAAGAGAACTCGTAAATTTTATTAATTATCTTCGGCTAAAATCTTATAATTCAGTACTAAACCGTAACGGGAGGACGCTGGACTTAGTTCTATCCATCAAACCCAACATAAATGTAACGGAAAACACAGACCCACTCGTATCGCTGGATCGCCACCACCCAGCTCTGGATGTGGAAATATCTCTAACCATAAGTCGAAACCAAGTAATTATCCAGCCTAATGATACCTATAACTTCCGGGAAGCCTATTTTGAGCAAATGTACACTCGGTTGAGGGATAGTGCCTGGGGTAAAATATACGAGTGCACTGATGTAAATACTGCAGTAGACCTGTTTTATCAGATTTTTAACACAGTACTTGGCGAAACCGTTCCTTTATGTAAACGACAAACGGGCAGAAAATATCCTGTCTGGTTCTCTAAGGAAACAAAGAGTAAATTGAAGGAGAAGGAACACCATAGGAAGAGAAAATGTTACTCAGATCATCATAGACTACGTTTTGAAGAATTAAGGTCAGAAATTAAAAAGGACATTAAATTATCTTATAAGAAATATATCCATAATATTGAACAAAACATTAGCAGGGACTCAAAGAAATTTTGGACGTTTATTAAAAACAAGAAAAAAATAGGAACACATGTGACACTTTTAAATATAATAATGAAGAATTGGACAGGGGTGATTCCATTGTTGAAGGTTTCGCGTCACATTTCAAATCAGTGTATGACTCCCAGTCAGCCCAATACAAAGTCCCAGCCTGCAATTCGAATACTCCCAACACCCTTCACATAAAACTTGTCTCAAAGGAAGAGGTAGAAGTGGCATTTAGAAATTTAAAACCTAAGTCGTCGGCTGGTCCTGATAATATTCCACCGTATGTAGTTAAGGGATGTGCTGAAAGTCTCAGGGACCCGTTACACTTTATATTTAACTTAGCCATACTAACTTGTACGTTCCCTGACGCCTGGAAAATCACTCGCGTCCGCCCTGTACTAAAATCGGGAGATCCATCACTAATTAATAACTAATGTCCTATATCTATTTTATCTGCAGTAGCCAAGGTATTTGAATTCATATTGCACGGAAGAATATCAGTATTTCTCAGACCACTCGTAACAGATAACCAACATGGTTTCCTATCCCGGAAATCTACAGTGACGAATGCAATTAATTTTACTCAAATTATATCTAAAGAGTTAGATAAAGGAGGGCAAATGGATGTCATATTTACAGATTTCGAGAAAGCTTTCGACACAATAAATCACGATATCCTTCTTAAAAAAATATGTATTTTGGGATTCTCCCACCCATTACTCAAATTATTCATCTCCTACCTCAGAGACAGGAAACAATTTGTTTTGTTCCAGAAAATTGCCTCAAAGGAATACATAGTTCATTCCGGAATACCTCAAGGCTCGAACCTTGGACCTTTGATTTTTCTGGCAATGATCAATGATTTGCCACGATGTATACTGCACTCAAATAGTCTTTTATAGGCAGATGACTTCAAAATTTTTAAATCAATTTCTTCCACTAATGACTGCACTCTACTACAAAATTACCTAAATAATATACACAAATGGAGAATAGAAAACAAATTATACTTAAACGTGCCGAAGTGTGTTGTTATGACCTTTACACGTAAGAAGAACCCAATCACATTTGTTTATGGAATTGGACCTAAGTCATTGAAAACAGTAAGCGAGAAGAAAGATCTAGGGATTCTGTTTGACCGAGAGCTTGCTTTCACTTATGTGCAAAAGACGGTCGGGGATGCTTACCGCATGTTAGGGTTTATAATAAGAAACACTGTCTGTCTGTTAGGTAGTCAGCCCGAAGGCTGGTTGGATCCTCAAAAAGGACCGCCGTTACATTATGTGAGTAGATACCCACAAAAACCCAAGGCAGCGCTATTTTGAGGCGTTCTAGGCAAGAAGAGGAGTGAGGTAGTTTGCCATTGCTTTCCTCACTGAGTCAGAACAGTAGTCCTAACCCTATGAGTTGAACCTTTCACAGCATTCACAGGCACTGACTGTGCCCCGAATGCCATTGCTAAGCACCACCCATACCTCAGTAGCTTCCATATAATCACAGCGATGAGTGAGACTGAGACATCGGTGAAAAGCCACCTTTTACTCTAGCCTGTGCCAACTGACAAATGCAAAAGTACTGTATTCATCAAGAGATGGCGAACAAAACACTAAGCCATTCATTAGGACCAGTACCTGCATAAACCTTTATACTGCCATGGTGAGATCCAAGCTCGAGTAGGCCAGCCAAGTATGGAGTCCCTGGCAGAAAACATGCATTAAGTCCATTGAGCAAGTTAAAAAAAAAAACTCAGATATTTACACCTCAAAATAACGGGCAATTACCCACACATGGTACCCTACGGTGAACTTTTGTTGAATTTCGGCATGACTAGTTTGGAGTCTCGAAGGCAAGTGAATGATATGAAATTCCTTTATAAAGTCATTAACGGTCAAATTGATAACTCATTTTTCCTATCGCTCCTAAATTTCAACATCCCTCGCTTAACTACAAGATCAACCATAACATTCAAAAATGATATAACCAATACCACTTCACATAACAATTCACCTGTATGGAGGCTTTGCAGTGTTTACAACGATGCGGTTCGTGTAAACTGGAAACTAGATTTCTGTCTCTCAATCAGACCGTTCTTTGAAATTATAATCCAGTCACTCTAATTCATACTTGAAATAAAATTATCACACATAACAGAATCAACAATGTATACATGTGGATAGGCCTGTTCCCTAGTTATTAATGTTACCTTTTAGTTTATTATGTAATAATTTCAAAACCTGTTTTTATATTTGGCATTAGATCAAATTTAGATTTAGTTTTTATATTATCTTTTTACTACTATGCATTTTGATTTGTGTGAACCTCCTAGTTTTAAGAATTACATTAAGATATTAATACTTAATGCAGACATATCAGGAAATGTATCTTACTGTGTAGGTGCACTGTTATTGGGGCGCACACTGAGCCCTGTTTTGTACCATCAACAAATAAATAAATAAATACTCCCGCAACATCCACTCAATACGAGGATAAACGCCTCATTTAACTCACATCACAAAGTGCATTTGCACATAATCAACATCAATTAAGCTTCATTTATCAACATCCCATAAGATTACAGATCATAAGATCCCAGATTTACATGAACAATTAATTGCTTAATCACTATTCAACAAATTTATCATATTCTTTTATGTTTACCATTCTTAAGGAATATTACTTCCACAGCTATTCATTAGAAGACAGCATTCATTAATTATTAATTCATGGGAATATTTCTTATTATTATTATTAGAAAAATACAGAAGAAAAAAATGTTAATGCATATTATGTGTTATGAATGGGGTAGGACTTCCCATATTATTTACCACAATATCATGTAAAAAACATTGAGGATTGCACCTCAGCTGCATGTCTAAAGTGGCTACAAGGAAAATATACTACGCCTGAAAGTATGCAACCATTCTAACTATAAAGACGTTTCCTAACAATCGAGAAAATGAATTGGTCTATCGGAACTGAGGAAAATTCATGGCTCTAGAAAATGTTTATGCCGTTCGGAAGTCTACTACATCATGGGTTCTGTGGCGGTTGGACCTCCCTCGGTGCGGATCGAATCCTGGCACCACGGTTCCGTGAAGACTAAACGCTGGGCATGGGACATGTTATAGCGTTCAGCTCCCCTGTCGTCCACAGAAATAAGCCGCAGGTGGCTTGGCTCACGTCCCTAGCGGGTCATACTGGTATGTTCCTGTCACATACTGCCGCTATAGCTGCTAGTCATCCTCGATAATGGGGGCAGTGACTTTACCATATGACGGGGTTGGTTCCAATGCATACAAGGCCTACTGCTAATATGGCCCAGGGTCTATTATGAAATCCACTTATATGTCCAAGTGATATGACGGGACAGGCAGATGGTAATACTTCCTGGTAATACTCGTAATGTCTCTATCAAACATGGGCGGAATCTTGCATGATATTCCCCGTGTGAAATATAAGCTGTTAGGGTAGCTTATTAGCACTTGCAAAATGTTCTATAGCTAACTTGAACGTGGTCCCAGTTCCTATGTGTTGTGTAAGTGGTATGAGTGACACACAATCAATAGTCAAACACTTGTGTAGAACAAGTCACACTTACATACCTGTGAATTTCTTGAAGTATTCAACATGATGAATAATTATAAGTTTTGAAGCACTTGGTAACACTTTGACGTTTCCACTAGCGCAGCACAAGGCTATGTCCTTTGGACATAATAACGTGGTAGAGATTGCCTATCTCTAAGGAGCACTCACTCATAATGACGGCGTATTATACTATCGTAGCGACACACACACGTAGACTGGTAGACAAGTGACAGTGACTTGTAGGACGACTGTAACTGACCTCTAACAGAGCCGGCTTTTATACAGCCTCAAGCGCACATATCGATGGTTCAACTCGCATTACGTAATGCAAGATCTTACATCCCATTGGTCATCTTCATGAAAACATCCAGAAGGTTATTAATATCCATTAAAACATCAGGAATAAACTGGTGAATTACTCCAAATGTAATTCTGAAGTGCTGATATAATCTTCTTCCATAACAAGAGCTTGACAAGTATACAGCGTTCCAATATTCGCTGGCTGCACGCGGGACACGCGGCTGGTTCAAACTATGGTGGGTCGACAGCTTGTCACCGCCCTGCTGACATCATGAGCGCGCTCTTTTCAAACTCACGCCCAACCAAACCATCGTAAATGGGCACACTATCAACATTTACTACATAGACGATTTATGAAATTTTACTCAGTACCTGGTTGTCTGGAGCGTGGCACTCTATGGAAGTGAAACTTGGACTGTTGGAGAAGCAGAAAAGAGGAGAATTGAAGCGTTTGGAATGTGGTGTTACAGGTGAATGATGAAGATTAGAAGGGTAGATAGGGTTACAAATGAAGAGGTATTAAGACGATTGGGAGAGGAGAGATGTTTGTGGCGACTGCTGATGCAAAGAATAGATAGGTTGACAGGACATATACTAAGACATCCAGGAATAGCAAACTTAGTTATGGAAGGAAGAGTCGAGGATAAGAACTGTAGGGGTAGAACCAGCTTAGAATATGTTAAACAGATTGTCTCGGATGTAGGGTGTGGTAGCTATGTACTATCGCATGCATAAATAACGGACCGCCTTACCGTGCAGGAGTTGAGTTTTCGAGCCATCAGGTTGTTATCACTTGGTGTGTTGTCGGGAGGGGAATGCTGAGAGCCGTGATTGGGCACCTGTCTTTTGTAGGCATGGGGGGAGAGGAGGGGGAGTGTGGTGTCACCTGTTGATCACAAGAGGCTGACAGTGGCTCAGTAACACGACAGCGAACTTCGATTTTGAGGTCCGTGACCTTTAATATGAACGACCGTTTGGTGAGGAGGGGCAGATGGTTGGGCTCTATGAAGCTGGCGCCGGAATAAGAGAAATTGCACGTCAACTTGGAGTTTCCGAAAGCAATGTCGGCACGAGACTGGGCGGGGGTTAATGGATCGACCTCGGCCAGGTCGACCACGAATCACAAATTAAATAACCGAATTAAGTTCTCGTCTGTTACTGGTAGTTTAAAATACTTAATCTGGAAATGGTCAACCAGGCTATAATCAGACCATTATCAAAACATGGTGCTGTTGGAATCGCCGACGAGGTTATTAGCCTATAACTCAATTTGTCTAGAAGTTTCACCTATTTAAATGGGCACGGTTCTCAAATTGGAAAATGGCGCTGAGAGCAACGTAGCGGATCTTCAAGAACATGTCATCGCTGTGTGGGACAATTTTCGGAATAGACCTGACGTGTGCGAACGCCTAGTAGCGTCGATGGCAACTCGGTTGCGTGAAATAGTCCTCTCAAATGGTGGTATGACGCGGTTCTGAGCACACTCAACGCGTATCGTTTGTAAGGGGGAAAATCTTGAAGTTTTGTTTTTGTTTGTTTACTGACATTTTTGGTTGGAATAATTTACTCACTTGTCAGTGGAAAAAAGATCTTTAAGTTTAAATTTGAATGACATTTTCGGTTGAAATAATTTACTCATTGAAAAAAAAGCTGGAATTTTAAATTTGACTGATATTTTTGGTTGAAATAATTTACTCGGTAAAAAAACTTTAAGTTTACATTTTTGTTGACTGACATAAGTTTAATCCGTGATTGCCTGCTATGAACAGTGTTATGTTTTGTTACTAAATTTCCTAAGAAAATAAACGTCTAATAGACGGCAAAATTTTACGTTTCTGGCAAAGTAGCAATAGTTTTTCACAATTGCAGAAAATAACTTAACTTAGCCTCGGTTATATGAAAACCTGACGTAAACTTATTGCGTATTCAAAAGTCTTCACCTCGCAGAATGACGTGTCATAACCCGCTTCATAAGCCTAATCCAATGCCATTTTGCAGAGTAGAGTTATCTGAAGCTTAGATATTTCGAAGGTTAAAATAAGCTAGGTTGCCTTATAACCTAGGCTATTAAATATTTCTTTTTTCAAACAGGGTTAAAATATTTAATTTTTGCTGAAAATGTAAAACTTTGACGTCTATAAGAAGAATAGACGTCTATTTCCTACAAAGCACTCTCATTTTTGGTGGCTAAATTAAGACACTTGGTGGCTAAATTAAGACACTTTCTTTGTCGCTTCGCACAAGATGCTTTTTAGTATCTAGATAAAAATGATTTTAAACACATATTGAAATTATCTCTTACTTTTAAGACATTTAATTTAAGATTTAAGATTTTGAGACACTCAAAAGCATCTTATGAAGCGACAAAGAAAGTGTATTAGTTTAAGACACCAAGAAATTAGAGTGAGGCTGTGGTTTCGGTTGATTTAGGTTGGGTTTTTGTCATTATTAATTATAAAAACTGATGTGGAAATAAAGTTAATGAGCTGTTTATTTCTGTTGCTTAATATTTTATTGATGTTGAATAATAAAAAAGATTTTGCTGCTAACAATTGTCTCCTCTGATTTTATCCATGATAAACGAATCAGAAGCTTACGGTATGGTGAATCATTTTTAAAAGATTCTCTGCTATACAAGCCTCGCTTCAAGTTTTGTTATTTGATCTAACAAGCCTCCTGTTAACGTGAGTCCTTTTAAAATTACCAAGGTTAGTTTGACTTTTTTTTAATCAAAAATTATTTTTTATTAAGAACGTTTGCGATTTCCTTATTTTTCTTCTTATTAAAATGTGTTTAGTCCCTAACTGTGAAAACTCGATTCTCAAAAGAATTCACTCACAGTAAAACTCAACAGTCCATTTCTAACAAGATTTAACAATTAATGGGTTACTTGGCGTTTTAATTTAGATTTATTAAAACCGTTTCGTTACCTTTAACAATCTTCCAAGCGCGAAACTAAAGAAAATCAAAGTTGGCGCTGCGCTCCTCGATCTGTCCCCGCTCCTCCTCCCCCCCCCCCCCCCCCCCCCCCCCCCCCCCCGCTTGCCTACAAGGACAGGTGCCCAATCACGGCTCTCAGCATTCTCCTCCCGATAACACACCAAGTGGTGGCAACCTGATGGCTCGAAAACTCAACTCCCGCTCAGCAATGCGGCCCGTTATGTATGCACGCGATAGTACAGATGAAACGATTAGCTCAGGACAGGGAAGAATGGAGGCTGCATCAAACCAATCAAAAGACTGAAGACTCAAACAATAACTTGGTTGGATACGAGAATGGCCTACTGCAGTAGCAGAATGTGCTATGGATCTTGTGTACTGAATGAGCGTTAATGGCATTTCACTAATATTGAATTGGTTTTCAGAAAAACATTTTAGACTATAATCTATGTTTTATAATAATAATAATAATGTTATTTGTTTTACGTCCCATTTAACTACTGCGGCTTTTTGAGACGCCGGGGTGCCGGACTTTTGCCCGTAAGGGGATCTTTAACGTGCCAGTAAATCTACTGACATGGCTCCCTCACATTTGCGCATCCTCAAATGCCAGCTGGCTGAGCCAGGGTTCGATCCTTCAACCTTGGGAACAGTAGGCGAGAACGTTACCGCTGAGCCACACTGCCAGCCAATATATGTTTTCTGTTCAGTAATGTAGCCTGATGTATAAATAAATATTGTTTGTAAACAACATTTTCTTTCATTAAAAGATATTCCACAATATTGAGAGTAACGTTATCAAAAATGTCTGCACTCTTCATTTACTGATGAAAACACTACAGTGCTAATCTTTTGAAATTTTCTCTTAAAATAGGAAATGAGAAAACAGTATTTTTCTTGCAAAAATTTTTTATTTAAGGAAGAAATGATGAAGTCACATACGAGAGATAAGATATTCAGTGAAAAATATACAGCCTACTTTCTCTTAAATGTATCGGTACAGTAATAACTCTTTTTTTTTTCCTTAAAAAGCAGCATAATTGAATATTCTTGGGTTGAACGTTAAGAGCTGTACTAGTCAACTAAGTTTCGTAGTAATTCCACTCTTCACTGCAGTGGCGTGGCGTGGAATTTTTTCGAGGGTAAGCTGTGAAGAAGACTCAAAATATAGGCTTACACCATAAAGCAACTTCAGCACCCGGTTCCAGCTATGCCCTTGTCAATGTTGAGGTTGATATCTCAAGTAGCAACAATTACTCTACACACATAATTATTAGTCTTTCACATTTAAAAAAATAAAAAATAGAAAGAATTGTAATACAGCACAGCTCATTTTTCCCTTTTCAACTTGAGGCATGCCAATCCATGTACATTAATTGCGGAGAAAATTATTCATCAATAGGGTTGGCGGGCTTCTCTTGTCTTGTATCATTTGACGATTGAACAGTGTGGCAATTTGTGTTTTTGTTGTTCGCATTTCTTGGCCTAAGGAGCTAAACTTTTAGGTTATTACCCGTAAATTTTCTATTATGCGTGGCTCAGCGGTAACGTTCTAGCTTGCTGAGCTTAAGATAGCAGGATCGAATGCCGTCGCAGTCAGTCGGCATTTGAGGGTGCGCAAATGCGAGGGAGCCGTGTCAGTATATTTACAGGCACGTTAAAGATTCCCTTCGGGTCAAAATTCCGGCATCCCGGCGTCACTAAAAGCCTCAGTAGTTAACAGGGACGTAAAACCAATAACATTATCATTATTATTTTCTATTAGACTATGAGACCTAAGTGAACATTAAAATAATAAACATGCTATTAGGAGACTAATAGATATTCTTATGTCATTGGATTGCATGTTCAGTTAATATTTATTTGCAAATATCACTCAAATTGTACTGATGTAGGCTTTCACGGCTTCATTAGTTTGAATGACTTAATTGGGGCGTAGGCCTATAACCTATGCAAACTAGTACTAAGGGGGGCGTGGTGGCGCAGCGGTCAAGCTGTTGGCCTCTCACCAAGGTGGACCGGGTTCGATTCCCGGTCAATGCATGTGAGATTTCGAAGTGAAATTCCATGTCCTGTGCTTCAGATTCCACGTAAAAAGGAGGTCCGGTGGCTCATGATCGCATGATTAATGGTCACGTAAAGCTTCCTTCTTTTTTTAAACTAGTACTAACAATTCCGGCGTCTAGTGCATCAGTGGAAAGAATGTTTTCTACCATGAAACGTACAAAAACCTTCACCCGAAACTCAATGCATCAAGAAGGACTTTCACATCTCGCGCTTCTTTCCATTGAAAAGGTGTTATTGTGCAGCCTTCAGGGGAACACTGATTTTCACGACCATGTAATTGATGAATTCACTAAGAGGGAGAGAAGAATTGAACTTCGCTACAAATGATCCGCCAAGGTACAGTAAATAGTGGCATTAATTAATTTTGTACAAATGAAAACTTGATAGACCCTACCTACCGTAATAACCAAATGAAAATCCACAGCCTGCTTCCAGTCTCCGACCGGGTCAGGAATGGAATGAATGAAGCCCCCTTCTAGTGGCGAGGATATGAACTGTGCCGGCTGTCGAGGCCTGACGCACTCCTCTGGGGCAATGATTAAATGAATGACAGATGAAATGAAATGATAGTGGCGAGTGTTGCTGGAATGAAATTTTGACAGGGAAAACCGGAGTACCCGGAGGAAAACCTGTCTGCCATCGTTTTGTCCAGCACAGATCTCACATGGAGTGACCGGGATTTGAACCACGGACCCAGCGGTGAGAGGCCGGCGTGCTGCCGCCTAACCCACGGAGGCTTCGTAATAACCAAATATTTTTTAAAATAATGTGATAGGTCTTCAAAATATTATTCAAATTATACGGATGTACATACATTTAAAATTATGTATCCTTTACACCTACTCTTTGAATATAATTTGAATGATAATCTGAGCAACTTTTCGGGTTGATGGGTCACTCTGAAGATTCCAACGCACTGTACACTCCAACACAATAATATCAACAGTAGTTACGGTATACTAAATTTTGCTAATTGCACTCAAAAATATAGAGTTGTGAGTTAACCGGACGAAGAAGAATTTTAACTACCGCGCCCAGCAAAGGTCGGGTCTGATGGTCAGATGGTGGGTGGGCAAGGAGTGGGTGGGGACCGGAGAGGCGCGCCAATGATTTTAAGCAGTGCTGGTGTCCAGGCTCGCTAGGGTAAGCCACCCGAATCGAAGCAGACCTTGCTACCCGCTTTCACTTGTCTCGACTACAGCCATGTGGCTATGGAACGCCACACCCCCTGTCTTAGCCAATCAAGGACGACCTGGCGTTGTTGGTGTACTACTCCATCGGCCATAGCAATGTTCCGGGCCAGAAGGCTCCTGGAGGTAAACAAGCCGTTGTCATAGCGACCAGCCGCACTCTTTCTTCTTTCTCTCCAAAGTAGTACTGGCTGATCGTGGAGAACTGCGGTAGAGAACGAAGAACGTCATTCAAAGTGGCGTTTTTGCAGATGCCTGCGCGTTAGAAAGTGATATTATATACTTTATTCTTATGAGAATATGCTAGGTAAGCGGTGCTTACCCCGTGGTATTGGAGAAAACGCCACTGCTTCACTGTAACATCATAGTAATTCCACTCTTCACTGTAACATCAGAAATGTACGTCCATCCACCATTTTGAATGTACAGAATCACTGATACTTTATCTTTTACAGAGAAAGCCTTTTATGCGTTCGCTGCATTTCGTCATTGTAGCTGTATTTTAGCCTACAGTGTATTATCGATATTATTGTCTTATATTGTCAAGATAGTAGCTGCATGCTGTATGCAGTGTGAGCGAGGTCTCTTGTAGAAAAATCTTCTCTCAAGTATAATACAATTTGGGAAATCCGCCTGATCAATTTTATCATAGTTGATTGTCAGTCAATACGGAACCATCACTGAGTCTACTAAACTCTTCTCTTACAAATTTCGTGTTAATTAAGCAATTGGATCCTGAGTTATTGATTTTGTTGTTTTAATAGCACGCACAGCCACCATCTGGATATATTGCGAGTCTGTTCTTTTGCCTCAGGCATACATAACATACTTATACACTTCTACTTTAATACTAATGCCTATCGTCATTCGTCTGTTGCGAATTCATTAACCTATTTTCATTATCAAATATAGGCTTATGAGATTGCCTTGTGTCTGTGTCTGTGTGTGTGTGTGTGTGTGTATCCTCCCCAACAAAATCTAAACGGGTAGAGTAATTTCAATGAAACTCGGTATGATCTTTCCTTGTATGATCTCGACCGTGCCTTTCAAATTTCAATTAGCTTTCACCAATCCAATATAGCAACCGCGCAAAATATTTCGCTGGTATTCAAGATCTCCGAATCTATAACTAATATCAATCACAAATAATGTATGCTGATAGAGGATACTATAGTAAGTTCACATACTGTATGTCACTTTCAAAAAGTTGATAAGCACAAAACCAATGTGGCGGCCACCGGGTGAGCTAGCTGCTGGCAGTCGCTCACATCCGGGAGGCGAGGAGGTTTGAATCCCCCCGCCGGCATCCTTGAAGATGGTCTTCTGTGGTTTCCCATCTTCCTTCCAGACAAATGCCAGGGTTGGAAACTATAGGCCACAGCCGCTACTTTCCAAATCCTCGCCCTCTTACTTTCACACTTTCCTTCCCAGACAACATCCCATACGCGATGGTACTTGTAGCTCACCCCATGGGTGTCCGCATTGAAGCAGCTACAAACTCTGGCGAGCCGAACATGTCCTCGGACACTCCCGGCACTAAAAGCCATACGCTAAAAAGAAAAAAAACACGTGGTAGCCAAGTGAAATCCAAATATTTAAATGGACTTTTATTACGATTTAATCATCCGAGCGCAGTGAAATTTGTTTTATAAAAGAACAGTGTAATCGTTACACATAGCTTAATATATTTGCATCTGATTTTATTCAATTGTATTGATAAACTCAAGATGATGGCTATGTGAAAATTTGAAATTATCTTTTGATTTCTTATGTCCTAACCAAGTGATCGAAGAGAAAGTTTGTTTAAATAATCAACACAATAATATTCATCTACTGGTATGTACAGTATATGGCCTACATTTTAAACAATCCAATATGGCAGCCATGAAAAATATTTCACTGATTCTTAATATCTACGAATCAATCAAACTAAAATTTTGTTTGTTGATAGAGGCTATTAAAATATATTAACCTATGTGTTATTCAATAGCCTAATGAGTAGAAAATCGAAATTTGAATATTTTAATGGGCTTTCCTCGCGAAAACGTGGCACGGTAAATCTTTATATCAGGCTTAATATATTGGCGTCTAATTTAAATCAATTTTTATGGCAAATTCGAAATGGAGACTTGTACAGTCTCCATTTCGAATTTGCCATAAATAGATAAAATTACGTTTTTAATATTCCTGTGCCCATACCAATTGACTACTTAATAAGTATATCTCGTATGTGACTTTCAAAAACCTGAAAAATACGAACACAATATGGTGGCCATGCGGATGCCAAAATCCGAGAGCATTGAAACTTGGCACAGTGAATCTTTATTCAAAGTTTAGTAGAGAGACATCTAATGTTGTTTAATTGTTTTCAAAAATTCAAGATGATGTCAGTTCGAAATTTGAAAAACTTATTTTTTCTCGTATCCTATTGAAGCGATCGAAGAGAAGCTTCGTATATTGAGCTACTTTAATAATCAATTTTAATGGCTCAATTCTGTAGCTTACTTTTCTTAATTATGGAAGCCATGCTTTGACTTTCCTTGAAATTAAATCCTGTGATTCATTACAGATATATACCATCTCGCGTGGTTAGTCATAATTACCAATACTAAAAGTTATATATCCCATCATGTAATTTTTCACTGCAGTAGTGGCGGTGGTGGTGGTGATTGTTTACAGTGTAGAACACCCAGGCCATCTGCCTCAATGTTCTATTGTAGATATCGTAACACTGGAGAAAAAAGAAACTAAATTTTTGTTTGCGACAAGCATGGAACCTCATTTTTCTTGAGGAATGCACTATGCTGTATAACTAGAATAAATAAATATCCTTGTAATTGTGGGTCCGCCCAGTCAATACTTTTAATTATAATGCAATCAAAGATCACCTCTATTTAAAATTACAGTACATGTTTCGGGATCCAAATTATCATGATCCCTTCATCAGCTTTTATAAGACAGGCCCAACAAATTATGATAATGCTCCCTTGTGCAAACATTTGTTAAAACAGGGTGATAAAATGAAAATGGAATGTATGGGGCGTAAAAACATATGGGCAAGATGTGGCAGACACTAAAACTTAGTACACTCGAAACAACATAGTCAAATCACAGAATTAATAACGTTAAAGAAAAGAACACTGAAAGCTAAAATATCAAGTCCCAGTTGATTAAAATTGCATAAAATTCAGCATATTATGATAAACTATTTCCTCGTGAAGTGGTTATTCCTTGACATGATAAAACTCTACTTCTTGTGTGTCCACACTGTGCTGAGTATAAGTCTTGAAGTCTATGAAATCTTGAAGTATGCGCTGTTGTTTTAACTTTACAATTTAAACCTTGATTGTCCTTTACTATTATACCATTAGTAAGATGCGTTCTTTATTTGCAAGTGTGCAGAATGGAACAGTTGAATGAGCCAGATCCGAGATATTGTTGGCAACTGCGAAATGAAGAAATAAGCCGAATGAAACAACAGAAAAATATAAAAATAATTATGATCTTAATAAAGAAGAGGGCCTTATAATATAAACCCTTTAAAACTTACGTAATCTTATTAAAGGTGGTAATCTAGGTGTTGCACATGCCCCATGTGGAAGCGAATGATTAAAACTAGTTGTACTGACAGCCAACGCAATTGGAACGTTGGGAGAGTGACGTCAATGGTGACCACCACCACCGCCACTACTCCAGAGAAAAATTACATGATAGGATATATAACTTTTAGTATTGGTAATTATGACGAATGCACTATGCTGAACACGAATATGACATTGAAAATGTTAGATTGGCCCCGATTTCGGGATAAATTAAGGACTATATTCATAATTTCTACGAAAATCTGCTTGATGTCATGTATTAAATATTCATGATTGCTTACCTTGACTAAATACACATTCTCTTTGCATCCCTCTTGTAGTCAAGTTCAGAAGCATCCCTGATGCTGTCCAACAGTAGTAAGCAAAGCATTCTTTCATAACGCTTTCCTTGGTAACGTTTTTCTATTTATTGATTGATTGATTGATTTTATTTTCATGGATACACTTAGAGCTTAAGAGCTCCTTTACAGTAGCTCCCTACATAATATAAGATTAGGGCTTATAAAAATAAAACATTTCACTTACATTCACAATATAAATAATCATAGTCTAACAATTATAGTAACAAAAAGATAGTAACAATAAAATAATAATAATAATAATAATGATTATGGAAAAATTATATACAAAAGAGTGAGAGTGCATACAGACTATCAGCCCGAAAAACAAACACCATATACTGTACAAGAAAAGCTATTAAAGTAGACAGGTTGTCAGCTATAGTCCTTGTGTTATAATTGAACTTAAAAAAAGTATTTTAACATAATAGAGTAATCAAATGTGAGAGGTATACTGCTCCAAGAAGCAGGATGAAAGATGTCTTTTGAAAGCTGCAGTGCTTGCAATGTTGACGAACTTATATAAATCGAAGGTGTTGAAGAGGCGTGAGGCGGTGCAGACAAAAGATTTATTGAACTTCATGGTTCGGTGTAGAGGAATCTGGAGTGATAATTTTGTGTATCTATTTTCTCGATTATGAACAGAATGCATTGGTGTAAAGGCATTGTAGAGATATAACGGGGTCTTGGTATGTAATATTTTATGTGTCCGAATGGCAACTGATAACTGCCTGCGCTCGTGGAGTTTCAGCCATTTCAGCTGCACGTAGTAAGGTGTGACATGTTCATCTCGCCTAACATCCAGAATGTACCGAACACATGCATTCTGGACTCTTTGTAATTTGATGTTCTGTGTTTCTGGTAAATCATTGTATACAGCAGAGCCATAATCAATGATTGGAAACATGAGAGTTTGGACGAAGAGCTTACGTATGTTAGGAGGGGTGTAAGAAACAGTTCTTTTCAGGAGATACATAGTTGATACAACCTTCCTTACCACATTAGGCGTATGCTCTCCCCACGACAGTGTTCTATCAAATATCACTCCGATATTATTGACAGTGTTGCTATATTTAATATTATTATCTAGTATCTTGATGGGTGGTAGTGAATTAAAATCTACCGAATTTAGAAGTTTTGTATATCCAATGGATATAAGTTGTGTTTTAGATATTATGTTCAAGTTAAGATTATTATTTAGGGCCCATTCACAAAGCCTGTCAATGTCTTCATTAAACAGATTTATACGATCACATGCAGTGTTAGGCGTGAGGTGAAAATAGGCTTGGAGGTCATCAGCGTATATATGAACAGAACTATTTCGGAATTCATTAGAAACATCGTTTATATATATCGAGAAGCATAGTGGACCTAAGACAGATCCCTGAGGTACTCCACTTTCTACCGATTTCCAGTCTGAGGAGGAGCCATCCGCGAGGACCACTCTCTGTGTACGCATGGAAAGGTAAGATTTGAACCAGGAAAGAGCACTCTGAGAGAAGCCAAAAGATTTCAGCTTTGCAAGAAGTATATTGTGATTCACACAGTCAAAAGCCTTACTGAAATCGAAAAGACATAGGATTGTAAGCTGACGCTTGTCCATAGCTGAGCGTATATCATCGCTGACCTTTAACAATGCAGTGGTGGTAGTATGCTCCTTTTTAAACTCAGATTGGTAAGGATTGAAGATATTAAATTTAGTTAGGTATTCACATACTTGTTCATGAACCGTTTTCTCAAGCGCTTTACTAGGGGCACAAAGGATATTTATTGGTCTTAAGTCACTACAGCTAGTGGGTTTTTTATTTTTTGGCACTGGACGTATGTTAGCACACTTCCAAAGAGACGAGTATACCCCACTTTGTAGAGAGAAATTAAATAGATGGATAATTGGGGGTAGAAATACTTCAAGACAGTTAGAAATAAGAGAAATTGGGATGCTATCAGGGCCTCTTGCTTTTGTACGAATTGATTTGATGGCTTTCACAATCTGGTGTGGGTAAACATACATTCATGGGCAGGGGAGGGATGGATGTGTATTTCAAGACGGTCTCTGATACTCTTAATACATCACCAATTGACGCAACATTTGAGTAATGTTCATTTAATTGTGATGCAGAGACAGGAATCTCAACATCAGTGACTGAAATGGCACCAACTCCCAATGATTTTGCAGCACGCCATCTGGCGGAGGTGGTTTTGCAGTCACTGAAGAGGTTGTACATATATTACAGTTTTGTGTTCCTGATTGTTTGTTTTGTCTTATTACGCAGAATTCTGTACTCTTCATAGTCAATGGTAAGTTTAGATTTAATAAATGTTCTACGTGCTTTATCACGTTTCTTTAAAGCGTTTTGATTTCTTTACTGATCCACGGAGCAGAGTTATGTTTTATATCCACTTTCTTTTCGGTGCATGCATATCATAGAGTTTATTTACACAATCATTAAATAGAGTCACTTTCTTATCTATGTCAGTGGATTGGTAGAAATTCTGCCAAGGGAGTAATTCTGCATCCGTTTTAAAATCATTTAAAATAAATTTGCTGAAGTCACGTACAAAGATTGATTTTGGTCGAAGTTTCGGGGTAGATAGAGAAAACACTGCATACAGAAGATCATGGGCTGAGAATCCAGCAGCTGGTTCTTGTCCGTAGTCAACAACGAGGTCATCACAGTTTGAAGAGATAATATCGAGAGAGCTGTCACAAGTAGCTGTCTGAAATGTAGTATTGAATGGTAAACATTCAACATTACAGGAACAGAGCACATCGCATACCTGTTCAGTTTCAAAAGCTCCACTACCAAACCGAGCATTAACGTCCCCAACAATAAAACATATTTATAATCAAGAATGAACCTGTACATGTCATTCAGAAAAATATCTAGGTAGCCAGCTTTCGGTGGACGGTACACACAAGCAAAGATAATTTTAGTTTCTGTAAGAGAAATGTCAAGTATAATGTATTCAGGCCTCTTATTATATTCACCAGGAGACTGACTTAGCACGCTATACTTTATGTTATCCCTAAGGTAAACTGCAACACCACCTCCACCGACGGTTAATCTGTCATTTCTAATGACTTTATAGCCAGTGAGAGAGACTGCAGCATCTGGAATTGAGGGCTTGCAAAAAGACTCACTCACTACAATTATGTCAAAAGACGAACCACCAAAGACGTGACAAAATTCAGAATAGTGAGAGGAGTCAACTAATGATTGAGCATTGATATGAGCAATTTTTAGGCAGTTTGTGTTTTTCAGGCTGATAGCGGAAAGTATGTCTGATGGTCAGATGCTACCATAGGTACAAGTTAGAAAGATCTTGTAAAGTAGTGAAAGGCATTGCCTAGTCACTCAGAAGAGAAATTAGTACAGTGACCATTATAAGTCGTCATTCATAATTTACAATAGCACAAACTACAACACAATTTAGAAGCTAAAGAAAAAGTTAAGTTATGACAGATGGCACATAAATATATGAGTTAAATAATGACACAGTGAAACACACTGCAATCTTCAAAAACATTTTGGAATTACACAGTCATGTCATCAGATCTGGCTAGAATTGAGCTAGGCATAGTTTAAAGTCACTTGTCACTCACCAACCATCACACCCTGAAAATGCCATTAAGGTTTTATATCTCAAGGCATCAGGGGCGCACCCAGAGGGGGACTTTGGGGGCTTAAGCCCCCCCCCCCCAAAAAAAAACTGGAAACACTTTAAAAACATTGATGATATCTTTCAAGACAATTGATTGCATAACGGGCTCCTGAATGTTTAGTGTTGGAACGTTGGAACATTTTGCGATTTTCTACTGGTTTAAAATTAAGTTAGGCCTATATTTATGCAACACGAGTGATAATCATATATATTGTAAACACAACACGATCGGATATTTCCGGCCGTTGTCGTAACTATGCTCGGAGCAAGATGTGCGTCGGACAGCGGTGAAAATTTCTCTCCCCAAGGTATTGTTCTGTGCTCTGTGTCAGGCATCAAGTCAGTAGTGGTGTTTGTAAAAGTTGATTAGTTGATTGTTGTTGTGTTTGTATTTTCTATTGGCTATTGGTGTTCGTAGTGTGTCCAATTGGACTAGTAGTAATGGGAGACAACAGAAAGTCAAACATGCAAAACTACTTTAAACCGTTAAAAATCAATAAATATGATGTGGTTAGTGTTAGTGAATGTGGTAATCCTTCAACGAGAAAGGAACTGTTAACAAGGACTGCAAGCATAGAAAAACAGCCAAGTTGTTCGTCAGAGGAGGGATCAGAGGCAAATGTGAGCAGGCCTAAGGCCGTTGTAAGTAGACATAATATGGATTTGGACATTGGTTTATTTAAAAACGAAGTGTTGACGGGCAATGAAAAGTTCAAAGTTTTGAATGACAAATGGGTTCCTCAGAGCAACTTTAACTTTCCTTTTAGATCGCATGGGAACCAACAACGAAAATTGTCGTTTTCATGGCTAAAGAAATATACCTGGCTTTCGTATTCTGGAATTGAAGACTCTGCATACTGTGTCCATTGTATGCTTTTTTCAAAAAAGAAGTAGGTAAGAGTAACGCTCAACATACTGGACAACTTGTTGAAGAAGGTTTTTGTAACTGGAAAAAAGCACTAGAAAAGTTTGAAAAACATGCAAACTCGCAGTATCATAAAGACTCATGTGTAAGCGCAGCTAACTTTAAAAGAGTAATGGACTGCCGAATGAAACCGATTGACAAATCTTTTGATAAAGGAAAAGACGCCCAAGCCCAAAATAATGTGAAAAGAATAATTCCAATAATATTTTCAAAATCAAGTCGTCGATGCTTGTAACCAAATAATAACTGAAAAAATAGCAAGTAAAGTAAAAGAAGCTAAGTTTTTTTGTGTTCTCGCAGATGAAACACCTGATATTTCAACTGGTGAACAGTTTTCTTTGTGTTTACGTTATGTAACGACAAATACTTTAAATGGTTATGAAATATGTGAGCAATTTTTGAAGTTCATGCCTCTAACCTCTACTACGGGTAGCGTATTGGCAAAAACATTGATTAAAGGTCTTGAAGACAGTAATATAGACATAAATAACCTACGTGGCCAGGGGTAGGATTGGGCGGCTGCCATGAGTGCAAAGTTTAAAGGGGCTCAAGCGTGCATCCAAGAAGCTCACTCCACAACAATATACGTGTATTGCGCTTCTCATAGCCTTAACCTGGCATTGTCGACCGCGTCTGAGGTTGTATCAATCAGGAACTGCTTTGGAATAGTGGAGAAGTTGTGGGATTTTTTAACACTCCTAAAAGAAAAGCAGTTTGAAATCAGTGCATTGAATCTGAGGTAAATCTTGAAACCAACAATTTAAAAAACTCCTGCAGCTTTGTCCAACGAGATGGGTACAAAGGCACGATGCTATTTTTGTTATGAAAGAACTGCTGCAACCTATTGAAGTAGCGTTAGAGGAGATTAAAAACTGGAATGATAGGGAATCTTCTTCAGGAGCTCTAATACTACTAAACTCCTTAAGTCAAGGTGAATTTATAATTTATCTCATGGCATCAGCAAAAAGCTTCAGGGAACTGATTTAGATTTATCGTCTGCAATTACACACGCTGAAACTGTGATTGAAAGCTTAAAATCTCTAAGAAAAAATGCAGATCAAGAATTTCACTCGTTGTTTGAAGAAACTACTGAAATTGCTAATAACTGCGGTTCAATAATTTCGATGCCTCGAACAGTTGGAAGACAACTGAACAGAAGCAACATACCAGCAGAAACTCCAGAATTATACTATAAAAGATCTGTTTTCATCCCTTGGATTGACTCTTTCATTATTTAATTGGAATCTCGATTCATCAAGCATAAAGACTTATTAAAGAGTTTTGAGTGCTTACTGCCATCAGCCAATGCATCACATACACATAAAGAAACCTTCCAAGAAAAAATGCAACTTGATTTCTTACAGCTGTGTAATTTTTATAAGAATGACATAATTGAAAGTGGAGGAAACAACAAAGGCCTGCTTATGGCTGAGTTTGAACTGTGGCACAAGAGCTTCAAGACCCACGCTAATATCCCTAAAAACGCAATCGATGTGTTGAATCTATGTGACAAGGACTTGTTTCGTAATATCCACACATTGTTGAGAATTTTGTGTACCATCCCTGTGACTACAAGCACTGCTGAGAGGTCATTTTCTACACTACGTCGGCTGAAAACATATCTTAGGAATACCATGGGTGCAGACAGGCTGACTGGACTAGAAGCACTGAATATTCACCGGGAAATTGAAGTCACCAGTACAGAGGTAGTTTCCGTTTTGATAAAATCTGCTAGGCGCCTGGATTTTGTTCTGTGAAATTTGAGTTTCCACTTTATTCAAACAACGTTAATGTAAATTCATTAATGCATTATTTGTATTCAACTATTTGTTTAAACTTGCATTCAGCCTGTATAATTAAGTTCAACTTGAAATTCTAGAAATGTTTAAGATTTTTTATTATAATGTTAGTTATTAAGGAAAATTAAAATAACTTATATATTTTCACGTACAGTACATAAAATATTTGTTACAATCCATAACACTATGGTATACAATTACATCTCGTAATCTTTAAAATGCAATTTTTAGTTCCAATTAAATTTACATATTCAAAATCAAAATGTTATTATTAATTTCCTAAAACCTATACTAGTCCTTGGTATAAACAACTCAAAACTTAGTAAATGATTGCAGATAGTTGAAGTTACACATCAATCTGACGATCCTGGTAGCTGGATATATAGTTATGATAATGGTGAGCAGAGCAATCCAGTCGTTATCACTCTGATCGTGATCAAAAGTTAATTCTTGATAAAAATCATGCAGTTCCTCTTTATTACTTGTATAACCTTAGCTCAAAGGTACTGTAACTAAAATTTGTATAAAACCAATGCACATTTTGTTTAAATAATCTCCAGTCCAATAGCATCGTTTGTATTGGTTTTAACAGAGCATTCTACAGTATGTTTGATCTTATAGAATATATTTTTATGCATATGATCTCAAATATACATATTTACATACAAGACTAATAATGGACACATTCTCTTTCCATAGCTGATATCATGTTATTGAAGAAAGCCCCCTCCAAACCAAAAGTCTGGGTGCGCCCCTGCAAGGCATAGTGTACGTTATAGCTATATAGACTATACATTTAATTTAACATTTGTGATAGGTTGAATTAAAGAAAAAGAAATACGGATATAATGAAATTAAAGTTGAATGTGGTTTAAAGCAGGCCTGCTAGTCTCCAGCTTGTACCCTATATAGGCCTACTTACAGAACATAAAATGTATTCACATTGCAAGATGCAAGGTTAGACAGGAAATGTTAATCTGAACACATAACAGTGATGGTTACAGGTGACAGCTGAAGAACAATTATGTATAATAATTACCATCCATTGGGGTTAATCTCACTAAATGTCTGTCATCGGAGAGTGAGCTAGCAGCCATTAAATCAACTGTGAACTGGGTTAATTTGGTTTTGCCTGTTCTGTATGACAATATCTATGTCATGCAGTAGCCTATAGCTCACACTCACCATTAACAGTAATAAACTGTGCAGGAGAAGAAAGATAAGTTTGGGCTGGGAGCGAAAGGTGAAAGCAAGTAAGTCAGATTTTAGTGTGTAAACACGTAAGTAATGTTTAAAGCTGATTAATTGTTTAGAAAGGCTTGGTACTGTAGGCTACCTAAGAGAGAAGCTTAATATTTAGAAAAATTCATTTTGCCACCCTGTTCAATAAGGGAAGGAAGCTTGGAACTAATAGCAAGCAGTATAGTTCAGTATTGGTGTCTATTTGGTAAAGGCAGCTTTACAAACGTTATCGAATTTAACAGGCAATTTTCTAAATGTTGTTGCCTAAAAGGAATGTGATATTTTTTTAAATTTAAGTTTCCCCGACTTACTTGCTCTCGAGCAATAAGTACCGGTATTATGGTATACAATTGGTACAATCAATAGGTTAAAGTTAAAATTAGATTAGTAAGGGATATAACACTGATCACACTAACTTAGATCAATCTAAGGTCATTGAAATTAGTCAGCCTGTGACGAATACCTCGGCTGACTGCAAGGATGACGCCATTATTGGACCAACAATGCTTAACTCCCACCTTGTCGATTGTTTTGTGGAGCAATTCCAACCGTAACTTGGTTAGGTCTTCCCTAATTGCAGTCCCAGTCCCCTTCAATTTCTTCTTCACCTGAAAGAGCGCATTCCGCTTGGCAAAGGAGACAAATTTACATATGATGGGGCGTGGCTTCTGGGTGTTTCTTGAGCCTACCATGGGTCCTGTCAATGTCCTCAATTTTTTAATTTACGCCTAGCTGTTCTGCCAAGTTAAGGACGAGCTGATCAGTCGATTCGCCATCCTTTTCTTCCATGCCAAACACCCGGATACAATTCCGCCGGGAGTATTGCTCCATTGTGTCAGTCCTTTCACGCAGTTCCTCTTTCAATGATTTCACTTCCTCCTCGCTGGCCTTAATTTTCTCTTCCATATCATCTATCACCATAGTGTTGAAATCAATGGATGCTTTGAGACCCTCTATCACTTTTGAGGTGATCTCATCAACAAGCCTTGACAAGAAGGAGGGCTGGGTAACCAAGTCATTTACGATCTTTAGCACTAATGTTGACAAGTCGCCATGTTCATCAGTGCTGCCCTCTGTGTGGTTAATGCCAGCATTTCCCATCTTTACCGAGGGAGAGCGCTGACAGTCTTCCTGCACCTGTTGGCGATTCCGCGCATTACGCTTCGTGTTTGTATTTTTCCCTCCAGACATTTTATAACCTACTATGTATAAATGTAGATGATTAAGGGTTTTATAGTATATTTGGCAGCCTGATTTCTTTTGACGGCTGATGTACAGTAATTTCACTCACCGGATTGTTGGTTTAAATGAACACACGATCGCGAGAACACGTTAAAAATACACGACACTTCTAAGCGACACAACTCAGTGACTTCAGTCCGCCATGACACACAAGAGATATGTTGGTGGAAAAGTTTGCCATGTTCGTCGCTAACATCCCTTAGTTTTCAAGGAAATAGTTGAGGTGCGAATAAAAAAAAGTGTAATTGAAAGGGCATGGATCACACCTTTTTGTAACGAGAGGACAGAAAATTTGTAGCAAGGTCATCATAGTTGCCAGCTCGTCTATTTCCCAAGAAATTGTTCGCGGCCTCTTTCCTAATGTTACTTAAAAGGTGTTAAGATACCATCTTGGTGAAGTTGACGAATCTGTGGGTCAACGAAATCTCCTTCCTTTACCTTTGCCTCACTAATCTTCAGTTCGTCCGCCTCGTTGCGTGGCTAGCACACTTGGCTGTCACCACGGAGGCCCGGGTTTGATTTCCGGCTTTGCCAAGAAATTTAATTCTGGTCTAACGGCTGGAACGGCGTCCACTCAGCCTCGTGTGACACAACTAAAAAGAGGAAGATTCGACTTCCACCTCAGCTATCCTGGAGGTGGTATATTCCGTGGTTTCCCACTTCTTCTCCAGGCAAATTATTCCTAACTTAAGGCCACAGCCACCTCCTCTCCAATCCTCTTCCGAATTACAAATACACACACAACTACAGTTACCACAATAATACAGGTTATCAGACAATTCCACTCACTTGCAAGTACGCTGCCAAAATGGGATTGACATTTGGCCGGAAATTCTACGTGCCTCTTGATAAATCCATGTTCCCATAGTTGATGTCATAATACTCTGCGTTGCAATATCACAGCCCACTGCTTCAGAGCCTGGTTAGCTGCGACTCTGGTTTGTACAGTATGATTGCTTGTTAATTCTAACTGTGTAATGGTGCTTTAGTGATAGTAATAGAGCTTTAAGGTGGCCGTATACACTATTTTTTTGAAATTTCACTTTTTTTAATATCCTTTTTGTAGGAAATTTCTTCTAGTTTTAGAAAATGTATGGTTCATAAATATACCATTAATCTTTCATGTCAAAATAAATTATTTACTGTAAGAGGGCGCAACCGTTCTGACTGACAGCTGTCATGTCTGGCGTATCAGCAGATCTATAAAATTCCTTTCGAGCCTAAATTTACTTTCTCTTTCTCTATCCCACTGGTTTCGCTCCTGGCCGTGGTAAGTGATTTTTGATAGGCGACAAAAATCACGGCACGTATGTTATTTGTTGTTAGCATTTTAATGAACCAATTTGAATTCAGTAGGCCGTGTACATAGTGGCAAAATTGACTTTCTCTTTCTCTATCCCACTGGTTTCACTCCTGGCCGTGCTAAGTGATTTTTGATAGGCGACAAAAATCACGGCACGCATGTGATTCGTTGTTGGCATGTTAATGAACACATTTGAATTCAGTAGGCCGTGTTCATAGTGGAAAAATTGACTTTCTCTTTCTCTATCCCACTGGTTTCACTCCTGGCCGTGGTAAGTGATTTTTGATAGAGAAAAAATCACGACACGCATGTCATTCGTTGTTGTCATGTTAATGAACCCAATTAATTCAGTAAGCCGTGTTCATAGAGGCAAAATCAATCTCGGGATTTTCCGCCAACACAAAGTTCCTTCTTTCTCTACTAGAAAGCGCTATAGTGTCAAGGAGCTTAGAATGATATTTAACTTCCTTGACTTTCATAGCGTTCCAAGGAACGAAAAGATTCGATATGCACGCTGCCCTCTGGGCGTCAAATAACAAGATGAAGGAGGACCATACAGCTTTCAAGGAAGGATCTGTGTATGTCCCAGGAGGTTTCTGATGTTATCAAAACAGAATGTGAGTGAAGACATACTAAGTAAACTTTAAATGCGATTTACTCATTAATTCGTTTCCTGACATTTGAAGTCATTCAAAGTGCTTTAACTTTTGTCTCAGAAATGGTATCTGCTTGATTTTTATTTCAAATTAAAGCTAATACGTGTATCTATGTTCCCTACCACTAAGAAAATGATATTCATAAAAATGTAATTTTAACAACTTTTTAAACAATTTTGTTAAACAACATTTCAAGAAACTTAAATTGTAATATAATTTTAAGACCCTTACTTGTGACTAATTCAGACAAAAGTGGTAGGGAACATACCCCATTTAAGTTAGATTGTTTTTGTTCAAGGTTCATGGATTTTGGTAAAAATATGTGAGAGATAGAGGACTTTAAGTACCCCTGTGTAAATAGCAACAAATAATTTTTTCATAAACAATTAACATAAAATTTGTGTAAAATGAACTTCAAAATCTCTTAGTTTGATCATGATAAAACAACAGAAAAATTTAACATTGCTAGAGATTATTCTTTTAAAAAATTATTCCTAGTGTATATGACCACCTTAATAGTTTTCTATGTAGTACGGTAGAGTAGAACAGCAGTAGTTAAAAGTAATTAGTAACTTATATTTGTGACTTTATTCAGATTTAATTCACATTAACAGTCTATTTCCACATTATATTTTGCTATGTCGGAGACGGGTACAGTGGCTAAGGGAAAAGGTGAACTGAAAACCACTGGGCGAGGAATCGTTCTGCGAGGTCAGTCCCGCGAATTGGTATGTACTTCACGGGGATGTTTCGAGAAGGAAAGAGATAACGACGGTCCTTTAGTGCCTTTTAGTAAAGTTGTCGACATAACTTCTGATGCCCTAAACATGCTGCAGTAGAAAAGTTGACCAAAGAAGCATCAGGTAAGGTGACTGCTGAAGACCGGAGAAAAACCGTGGTACACACCAGGTGAGTAATAGCTGATGCTTGGAAGAACGAGGGCATTTTAGAACAAGCGATTGACAGCTTACTGTTAGTGATATCTGTTGGCTCTTCAAGTGATAGTTCCGAGAATGACAGTGGCAATGACGGAGATAGTGACACTGACACTGTCAGTGATATCAGTAGTGTGGAACCACTCTTACCTTAATCTTCAGGGGCAGATGACCTCGCTGTTCCGTCCCTTAAAACTCCAATAACTAACTACCTGAACTTAGGTTTAAAATTACTACGGTAGATGGAAATAAATCTACGGATACACCTACAACGAGAACTTCCAGTAATATCGGTCTTAGTGGGTCACCCATCATCTAGCTACCAGTGTGAAAGTCCTTGATGCTATCCTTCAAATGGCAAGTTCCTTTTTTTAATCTCTGAACTGACACATTTAATTCTTTGTGTGTTTTCTTAAACATGATTTTGCTTTGAGTAAAAACTTGCTCTCTCCAAAGTTAAGATTTAGCTTGAGACGTTAAGCAAAGTAGCTGACTTGAGGAATGTTAATGATGTCACAATGAAAACTAACAAGCTTATTGACAGCATTATGACTGGTGCGTATAGCAATAATGATAGTGAGAGCTGATGAAATGCCGAGACCTTCTATTCGAACATACGGTACTTAATAAGCTGTAAAAATGAAAGTTGAATGCATGTGAGTAAATATTTCTTGGGTGTAAGTGCAAACCTTGCCTGAATATTTCGTACGCGATATAGGAGCAAAATCCTCTTTTAAGCCTGAAGCAGTAGATTGCCATAGAACAAATGTGGGCTAACACTATTGTAAGTTATCGAAATCAGGGTTGTCTTGAAGCCATTACTATTATCACAAAAAATAAGGAGATATTGTATATTCTTCATCTATTCTATTCTAGATTCTAAATAAAAGGAAGGAAGATTGTAGTTTTACGTGACCGTGAATCTTGTGATTATGAGCCACGGGACCTCCTTTTTACGTGGGATCCGAACCACAGGACATGGCATTTCACTTCGAAAATCTCACATGCATTGACCGGGAATCGAACCCGGACTGCCTTGGTGAGAGGCATATAGCTAGACCGCTGAGCCACCACGCCCCCTAGATTCTAAATAATTCTGTAGCATATCACATAAATAATTATTAGATAATTTAACCGTCTGATATGCGGAAATACAGGTCATCATCCGTAACTAGCTCAGATCAGGGCGTGTACCATTCATCCCACTGTCTGACCATGTATTCAGAATGTGAACATAAGGAAGTACACGCTATAAAGAAAACTAGAACAAAGTCTACTATAACTATTACTTTAATTCAATAAAAGAGCTTCAAAACAACAAAATTACACCTCAACATAAAAACAATATTGAAAATATACCACAACTTCAACACACAAATGACCCTAATGTTCGTCATTACGTCTTGCTTTATGATTTTGGATTTATTTTATAATCCATTTCAAGACATTTTATATTACTTTATAGACATTTAAATCTTTAAACCTTTCTAATATGGGGTATTATTAACTTGTTCTTCGCTGAGTCTCCGCCTTGTTGAACTTTGACCTCAGGACATTTACATTTCACAAATAATGCCTTTATTTAGCCATACATTCTAAGCTTCAATATCATTCTACTTTACTTGAATTAATCTCTTCTTTTCACATATTCTCAAACACAAATTATCCCTCACACATAACTATTTATACACTTTACTACGGGTACCATCCATTGTAACTACTTTTTATTGCAACCATTTTGAACCTTACGAATTTAGCTTCATGGAACCCGCATTCCCTGGAGCTCAATTCTCATGTTTTTTCTTAACCTGTTTCATTCTTTAGGGTAAGGAACCAATTCTCACATATAAATGCATTTTATTTATATCATTAAGGTTATTAGGCGGGAGGACCTCTCCACGCATAATAATCACATTAGCAGGAATATACTTCTGCTTCTTACAGTTCATTTAAACAAGCTTCACAAACCTAGCTTTTATCTTCATGCTTTTACTGACTCAGTGACGGATTTTACGAGTCTGTCGGCTTCCCGCATGACCGTAATAAATCAATTCTCCCAGCCTCAAGAGGGCGGCTAGTGATTGGTCCTACCACAATACTAATGACTTTGCCCCTTTCATTCAGAAACCATATGTTTCGCTTCCTCTACGACGGCCACATTTTAACATTGAATATCCAAGGATTTCATTTCGTTATCTATTTAGCATACACCAACAGTTGCATTACCAACACTGCAACTAAATAATTTTACATATTGTATATATTTTTCACCTGTATTCTCAAACATAGATGTTATAGCCTAAGTGTAATGGATCTGATGATGATCGCTTGACGATCGAAACTGGTCATCCTAGTGTATTTATTAATCTCATGTAATTTATTTCAGGATTAGGGCATAACCCAGCTCTATTTGGGTACATTCGTGTTGACCGACTGAAAAGCACCATACTTTTGTTTACTTAGGCAACACTAAAAAATGGCTTCAAACCTTACAATATATTTTCAACTTGGATCTTCAAATGTTTCAATCATTTTCCAGTTCGGTATCCTCTCAAGAATAGCGAACCTACTTATTTTATTCATTACTTCAATTACCGTGGCCCGTTCCTATTTATTTTATGTTTATTAGCCCTTAACGCCTTCATTGATTCATTTATTAAGGTCACAATGCCTTTACGTTACTATAGCGTATATCAACCGCCATTGGTTTGTTAACTACTTTAACCATTTATTTCAGCTTTCAACAATTTAGTTATCGTTCAACTGACTTTATTTAGTAGCTCACTAGCTCACTCGCGTACTATTACGTTATACTCAACTGTATTTCCTTTTATTTTTACATTAACCGTCACTGATCTTTATTATTATTCATTTGTTCCATTAACAACAATTTTATTTGGTTCCTTCCCTCATTTAACATTATAATTGCTTGCGTGCATTCGGGTTCCTATCTTCCTTTATCAAAACAAATAATTCACCCACGCGGCTCTTATCATTCTGGCCGGATTTTACAAGTTGCAATTTTATTACTGACACTTTAAGTGTAGACACTTTAAGTGTAATCACTTTGCACACAATATTTCACAATGGTACATTCAAATTTGGATTCACAATGGTCACATATAATAAAATTCATCTGTACTCACCCCATCTTGTAGTTATGGATCTGCCACGTGAAAGATATCACCATATTGCCGTAATTTAAAACATCTTACGATCAATATGGCACAACACAGACAATTTTTCCATGACACACGTGACTTTCACTTTCCACATATTATTTATAAAAATAGACATTATTTTTCCCATTCTTGGGGACACTTACACACCAAAATATATAACCCTTTACAAAAATTACTGAAATACACTTCGCACGTATTTTAAACCTTTTGGTTATTCACTAATTTCCACTTCACACGTGTTTAAAAATCCTTTGGTTTAGGCCTATTTTTCCTATATTAATTACAGTGGATTACACCTAGTGTAATTGTCTCTGCCGTATCTCAGGACGCTAATGGTGGTTTTTCCAAAACGTTCCTCGACGACGGTCTTGTTCCACTCCTAGTGCTGGTTACACGTTCTATCCCTGCGACAACTCCTGGTTCTGACCCCTGGTCTCGACTCAAAAGTTCTATCGGTTTTCTCCAACGTTTAAACACACTGGTTTAATAACTTAACGTGGCTTCTTTACTTCGGCAACGACTGGTTGCTGAATTCGTTACTTTCGAACTATTACTGCTTTAATAAAGTTCGTGTTGTTCGTTTTCAATGTTCTGCACTTTGCCTTACTTTGCCTGCGCGTATACTTTATACTTTGAGTGCGTATTTTTACTTTACTTCGCCACTCGGTCCTAAATCTTCATGGCTTTCCTTCAAAGACCTTGAGATCCTATTACTGTCCTAACACTAGCGATACTGATTCGGCTAACGTGTTTCGACTGGACCTAACTGTGAATTTCTGCAGTGTACCTTTTCACTTATACTCACGACTTTCCGTTCGAAGAGTTCTTATGTACTCGACGCCTTCCCGTGGTCTCGAATTAATGTATTTGTTCTATTTCGACGACTTATTTCTGGATCGAACTCCGTGGCCCTCCCTTGAGACTCCACGTTCGATTTAATGTACTTATGGCGCAGCGTCAAGTCCCACTTGGACTGACCAGAATTGACGACTTAATCTCGTGGTTGATCCGGCGCGACGCACAGTGTGTCGAATCGCAATTCTAGGTGGAAAAAATTAATAACATAGTTAATACTGGTGGGATTCTATTAAAAGTTGGCAATATACCGTTTTCGAGGTCGCTTAATTCATTTCTGGCATCGTCTGAAGTGTACGATCTTCGGGGGGTAAATATATAGGGGAGAGGGGGTAAGGGGAGGTGTAAAATATCACCGAAAGCAACAAAGGATCGTCCATTTTCGGTAGTAAAAATCACGATATGGATGTTTACATTATAGTTTATGACATTGGAAAACATACTCTTTAAAACTGGATAAAATATGAATAACGATGAGACTTGCAGCCTAGCATTTTTGTTACACCTTATTTGAGGGAATAGACGAAGTCTGTCTGTCTGTTAGGTAGTCAGCCCGAAGGCTGGTTGGATCCTCAAATACTGTATGTAAAATCATCCAGATTAAAAACGTATGTTAAATTGTTAAATTGTTCTTTTGAAATCTTGCTGAATTTGTCTTTTCCTTTGTTCAAATTCTCCCCTCATTTGTGAACGAACCTGCCATACCTTAAATGGAATCCTGTAACCGATGTTTTTTTTAGAATGGCTTTATCCACGAATGTAATGTCGATAAACCATACACGTAGTTATTGACATTAACACTTCTAGACAGCATTGAGTTCATTTCGCTAGGCTTCGCGCCACAAATATAGCAAACTTGAGAGCCTGGGGTATATGTCTAAATATTGCAGATTTTTCCATCTACCATGGTTTGCAGAAAGCTGTGAATTACAGTCCAATTTCCAGCCAGAGATGGCGTCAGCTCTTTTATTTGGTTTTCAATTAACTGAACTTCACGTTTGACCTTTTCAGATGTTTCCTTCCCAAAACGAAATGTTATTGGCCGGCAATAACGCGTTGACGAAGGCCTGGGATTTGTCCAAATTTTATTGGCATCATTCAGGTGCAGTTTTAAAGGAACAAAACAGATTACAAACAAATACGCATCTGTGTTACTTTGATCCTTAAATCTCTGTTTGTACAAACTGTGACCTGAACTTCCGTCACATCCCCATTTACTGATAAGGGTGGCAGAGGAGTCAGTACATTGCACAGGCAATGTGTCAACTAAGCGTTTTACCGTTAGATCTAATATTGCCTGTAACTTGACAGTAGCTGAGGTATCGCTAATAGTCATATCTTCCTCCACAGGATAACACGCAGCTTTAGCTTTCTTTAGAGCGTAATATGAGGGGTAAATTAAATGCCCTAAATCCATGGCACGTTTCCTCATTAATTTATAACCGTACGAGGTAGACTTGGTGTCAACGTATAACGCCAACGCTTCATACGGTGTAAATGGACGCTTTTCCTGCTCCTTTTTGTGGGCAAATGGAGCCTTCTTAATTTTTGTGCCTCTTGTTGGGGATGAATAAAGCTCTTTCACGATGTTTGCTGCATCTCTTTTCCCGTTTGATCGAAAAGAATCTTCAGCAGCAAACGCTACTTCCTCCAAACTACGCGATTCGGTAATATCACAAACGTGTTGCTTCTTTGTCTTGGCGGAACAGTCCTTAAATTCCTTCGGGACACAATTTGTTTTCGGATCATACGCTGGATCGATGTCTTCTTGTTCACTGGAAACGATGAAATCCGCCCCATTTAACCAATCACCGAATTTTTCCCGGAATCGTTGTACTCTTCTTCCTGCACTCTCCCATTTTTGTTAATATTATGGGATATCAACTTAATTTTATTTCCTACCTCCTGAACCTGAGTGTCGGTAAGAGATGTAGGATCAAATTTATTCGTAACATATTGAAATATGACGTCTGTGCGCCCCTGTTTACGACAGGACCGCCACGCGTTGAAAAATTCTTCTCGCGGTAAAGCCCACATAGTCACTGAAAATAAGAAAATAAACCATGATGCACATTCGTGCGCAACCAAACCACTACAGATCCTGAATCTACATTAAATTTCCTATCGAATGACGTTCAAAGTAAAATGGCACTATGAGGCACTCATAAAGTAAATAATGTATTTAATGCAGGAAGCTTGTATTAAGCATAAATTTGAGAACACATACCTCTTTTTACTATTCCATTAGCAGCAGAAGACAACACCTCATTGAACTCACAAGAAACACAACGTTCGGTTCACTCCGACACCTCTTATCAAATGAACTGATAACTGCCAGGAAGACCTTTCAGCACCAAACCCTTCCTCCTGCGCACCAGACAGCGGAAAAGAAGACCGAAGGTCACCTTCTAGTTCGTTCACTATCGAATGAGCCAGTTTTCGCTTTCATTTGCGGCAGTGAATTTTTCCACCTAGATATGGGATTCGACACACTGTGCGATGCGCCCCTGCGCTCACTGTAGACTGGGTAGTAACTGATCCAGCGTGCTCTCCTCAGAGGAACACCAAGACTGAATACTTGCGAAACAGTACGACACCCTCCACTAGGGTTCGTAAGACTGAATAATGTTACTTTGGCCCTTGACCGGGTCCAACTTCGTATCTTGGCGTAATATCGACTCGTACAGGTGAATCAGGATGCCCTCCCAGAGGAGCACTGAAGACTGAATACCTCCTGGCTCACGGCCTCGCTATTTATTCATAATTCATAAAAAGGATAACTTTGCCGTCCTTCTCAAATGTATCTTTTGAACCAACTGTCCTACGTTCGTAGAAAAAGTATCTATTGTTTCCTGAGGGTCAAAACGTTACAATTTCTCTTTATTTTCCAAAAATCGATCACAGCAATTTTCTATGAAAATTAATAAGTGCTCCTGCAGTGCGTAGGTGTGATTTCTTTTTGCCCCCTACTACTAGCGACTAGCTTGCTCCTCCCTTGCATTACGTAGTCTTAATCAGCACTTTTCTCCTGAACATTTAGTCCATTTAAAAAAATATATTCTCTAAATTCCTAACTCCCAGAGTTATTCTGATTGGCATGCCAAAACTTGTATAATTTTTCTTGGTTTCCAAGAAATTAGGTTATTTCGCAATATTACAGTGTTGGGCTGCAACACAACGTTGCCAATAAACCGCTGACGAGGGCTTCCGGCGGTGGCTCCCCGAACTGCCTACTCGATAAAAAAAAAATCCTATACATGCGTGGCTTGCAACCGAAAACTCAGATAAAGGACATTAACTGCCTTGAGTCATGCGTGAGTTTCATCGTCTCGCCTCACTGTACGTGTCTTAAAGTCTTATGAATAGTCCTTCCTTTTCATGACTCAAATACCATAGGTTCGACCCCCTGTCCCCATCAGATGGGTAGAAATGGCCTCTCCGTGGTATAAATAAATTTTCGAACGGGTGAGGAAATTTATTTAACTTTCACTCCTGGAATGCATTTCATGTGTTCCAGTTTCGAAACTATATTCATTACTCTTATTCGCTGGATTTTAAAATTTGTTTAATTAATTTAATCATTCCTTTAAATTGCTTGATGGGGAAGGACTACCCCTACCCGTCTGTGCAATTTATTTCATTGTTATTCGTCTACATGTTATCAGCCATTTTCACTTTTAATTCTTTCCCTTTCATTCAGGCTCGAGTCGTGTTTCTGCTCCCCCAACAGTTCTTTTCAAGTGATTTGTCTTGTCTGGTTTGGGTTTCATTTTACCACCTCACTAGGGACGTCTCCGCTTAATGGGTTATAAATTACAGTATTATGGTCTCATCCAAGATTCTTTCAGTCGCCCTACCCACTGGCGTGCACTCCAATGGTGTAGTTGACTGTGCTTTCTTTTCATCAACATTCTTATGGACTGGGTATTCTGTCCCTTTATCTTTTCTTCCATACAGTATCCATTTACATTCTTTTCTGACGCAAATATGTGCGCTCTACGCTGAACTCGTTAGTCCTTTCTTGTTTTCTTCACTTCTGCTTATTCTAATATTTACATTTTCTATCCTACTTATCTATGGCCTTCACCTTCTCTAAGGTAACGGACATGCTTAACCCGTTCAGTCCTTTCTATTTCTTTAATGTCGCGTTGAACCTTCGTTTTTATGAATCTCTACTTCTACCCTTTATGTCTCCATCTGACATTTCTAACAATGTTTAATTCCTCCTGTTCTTCTTCCTCGTCTTCCTCTTCATTTTCATCCAAATCGTTTTCGTTTTCCTCTATTTCCATCTCGCCTTCTTCTCCTGCTAGTAAGTCCTCGATCATTTTATATTCCCATTGGATTAATAACTCCTGGGCTCGGATCGCGACGTCTCCTCCTTGCTCCTGAATACTTTCTATGGTTTCAACTACTTCTGTCTCTATTAATTGCCGGACTGAAATCGGCAAATGCTTCAGTATATTTAGACAATATAACAGGACATTTTCGTTACCCATGCATCTTTCAATTGCTTTCTGGTAATATACAATGGTATTCGTGAGTTCCATGATCTCATCCCCTTCCTGTTCTGTTTCTTGGTGATTAGTCTCTTCTTCTTCTTCTTCGTCATTTACATTTTCGTTATTTCCTATTTCCATAAGTTTTTCTTCTTCTTCTTCTTCTTCTTCTTGTTCCACTTGTCTTTCCTCACTGAGACTATCTCTTACCATCTCCTTCCAATGGTAGACTAATGACCTGGATGCTTCACCAACTATGCCTTCCTGTTTTCTCATCCCATTCACTGTTTTTCCAATTCCTGTCCGTTCCAAATGCTGAACGGTAATTGGTAAGTAGTATAATCGTTTAATACAATGCATTATTCTTTCCACATTTCCTTGGTGTCTCTCTAATACTCTTTGATAGTGCTCTATCCTTCTTGTAATATGGGCATCCTTCTGGCTTTCCTTTACCAATGATTCGTCCTCCTTTTCATTTTCCTCAACCTCACCGTTGTGATTTTCTGATGCATGTGTTCCTTTCAAACTATACCTTTTATTTCTCATTTTCCAAACTCGGTATTTTCTTTGCTTGATGTAGAGGGTCTTCCTCTTTTTGTTCCTTTTCCACAAATGACTCCTTCTTTTATTCCTTTTCTCTAGTCTCTTTTTCTTTCTCAGTTTCCAACTGTAGAATGCCTTTTGACCATTCATTTCCGTTGGGTTCATCGCTGTCTTTTGAGCTTTTATAATAGTGACCTGGTTTTTATTAGCGTTATCATGCGGGTCTGATGCTGCTAATGATTTCCCTGGCGTTTCAAATTTACTTTCTCCTTCAGGGAGGTCTCCATATATTTGTTGGGTCTCAGATTTTCCCCACTTGCTTCGGCCTAAGTCCTCATTAGTATCTATTTTTCTTTTATTATTCCTTAAAGTGGTTTCTCTACCTAAATTTGATTTTGTCTCTATTTTGACTTGTGATGCCTTCTTGCGTTCTTCTATGCATGCCTGATATTCCAATAATAGTTCTTTAATTTTAGCCTTTAATTTGTCCTCTTTAGAATCAAAACTATCGTTACTACTTTCCTTAACTGAAGCTTCATTCTCAACCCTATCTTTTCCTTGATCCGGGACTTCTACTTCTATTTGTGTCTTTCTGACCCTTTCTACGTTGGATTCGCTGGCCCTTTCTATTTCTGTTGGTGTCGATATGACTTCTGCTTCTTTATCTACGTCCGCTATTTTAGGATATATTTCGGGCTCCCTACGCTCCGTAATTTCCTTGCCTTCCAATGACACTATGTTACTTTCGGCTTGCTTACTCGTTTCTTTCAACTTAAGGCCCTGTGTCTGCGTATATTCACTATACGTCTTTTCCGCGGCCTCTAAGGTTTCTTTGAATTCCTGGAGTTTGATCTTTCTCAATTCATCTAATTCCTGTACCGTTATTTTACCCATTTTATCGTACTTTCCCATTCTGAATCTATGCATCTTATCGCGCTCCCTTTTTATCTGATCATCCTGTTTCTGGGTATAGATTATCATCTCCTTCTCTCTATAATCGGTTTCCCAATAAATCATAAGCCATTTATTTCTAACTTCCCGAAGTTTATCAATTCCTTCGCCAATCTCATTAATGAATTCTTTCATATGTTTCCACATAACTATTTCTGCCTTTCCTTCTTGTGGTTGCATGTCAACCTTGCCTGGGTTTTCCTCATCGTGATCCTGAATCATAAGACTATTATTCGTTTCCTCTTTCTCCGGAGGGGTTTCTACTATTTCGTTTCTATCGTCCTCTAATTCTATTTCCATTTCCTCAGGCTTAATTTTAACCGTCTCGAAACGTTCGCTTGCCCCATGCTGCGCTTCTGAGATACGACTTACATTTGCATCTATAACATCCTGAGCTTTACAAACATTCTTATCTGTTTCCCTTTGCACTACTTCAGAGTTAGTAGTCAAATTTTTAAACATATCCCTTCTCTCTTCCTGGGGTACCTTGGCTTCATTTTTACTTTCCTCTGACTTAGTGTCAGAGTTTTCCAACCAAGTATCCATATTATCACTCATTTACTGATATTGAGTGCCCACATAATGTTTACAACCTCCAGGAGACCCTTTAGCTACTCATTCAAAGACATTATTATTTGAGATATTATGGGCTACTCTCCTTCACAACAAGATCCATGCACAGTTGACGGACAATTTGGTTTCTATTAAATATGGGAGTCTTCACATAAGAGATTATATTTCATTCAGGGTAAGCCACGTACGTACCCGTTTAGTACTTTCTTATTCCATTTTTAAATTCAACTCCAAACATAAAGTAAGATTTTAAAAAAAATCAAAAATTCAAAATTTTGGAAATTTCGGGTTTTTCAAAAATTTGAAAAACACGAGTTTTCCAAGGGGTTTTCCTGCAAAACCTGACCCTTAAGATGGGCGCTATGATTGAAAATAATGAGGGGTTGTTTAGTATAATTATAGAGCCGGTTTTATTATTTTTGCGGTCATTTACTTTACTTGTTGTGTATTCCTATCCTTAATGTCGACCGACTTCCTTGTCAACCTTAGTTCACATTCAGTACATATTTATATACCCCTGCTGTACCCGTCTGATATGCGGAAATACAGGTCATCATCCGTAACTAGCTCAGATCAGGGCGTGTACCATTCATCCCACTGTCTGACCATGTATTCAGAATGTGAACATAAGGAAGTAGAAGCTATAAAGAAAACTAGAACAAAGTCTACTATAACTATTACTTTAATTCATTAAAAGAGCTTCAAAACAACAAAATTACACCTCAACATAAAAACAATATTGAAAATATACCACAACTTCAACACACAAATGACCCTAATGTTCGTCATTACGTCTTGCTTTATGATTTTGGTTTTATTTTATAATCCATTTCATGACATTTTATATTACTTTATTGACGTTTAAATCTTTAAACCCTTCTAATATGGGGTATTATTAACTTGTTCTTCGCTGAATCTCCGCCTTGTTGGGCTTTGACATCAGGACATTTACATTTCACAAATAATGTCTTTATTTAGCCATACATTCTAGGCTTCAATATCATGCTACTGTACTTGAATTAATCTCTTTTTTTTCACATATTCTCAAACACAAATTATCCCTCACACACAACTATTTATACACTTTACTACCAATACCATCCATTGGAGACAGGAAGGTGTGTGGTAACTACCGAGGAATCGCCATCATCTCGCATGTGTCCAATGTAATGGGAAGAATCCTAGAAAGAAGAATTAGAGTAAAGGTAGAAAGCCAAATAGAGGAGGAGCAATTTGGATTTAGAGGGGGCAGGTCAACAGTGGAACCCATTTTCATTCTGAGACAGAACATTGAAAAGAGCAGGGAATGTGGGAAGGATATGGTAATGACTTTTATTGATCTAGAAAAGGCCTATGATAGCATCCCTAGAACAAAAGTTTGGGAAAACTTAACATTTAGGGGGATAGGGAAGGAACAGAGAGACATGATAAAAGGAATGTGCATGGAGTGCTACAGTAGTGAGAAGACTCGAGTCGGGACATCGGAATGGTTTAAAATTGACACTAGACAAAAGCAAGGAAGTGTGTTGTCACCATTATTGTTCGTAATGGTGATGGATGACATCATGAAGGCAGCAATGAAAGAATATAGTAGGGCAAAGATGAAGGTAATGTTGTTTGCAGACGACGTTGTGATTTGGGGCGAGGATGAGATGGAGGCACAAGAACAGTTAGACGTAATAAATGAAAAGATTGAGCAATGGGGATTGAAGATAAATGTGGAGAAGAGTAAAACAGTGGTGATGAGTAGAGATAAGAAAGAAGGGAAAGGAATAATTAAAGTAGGAGATAAGGAATTGGAAGTAGTGAAACACTTCAAATACTTGGGAAGTGAACTGACTGAAGATGGAAGACTAGATTTGGAAATTAGCAGAAGAATACAACTCGGGAGTGCTTTCTACCAACAGGTACGGGGACTAGTATGGAACAAGGACATACCAATTAAAGCTAAAGAAGTTATGTACAAAGCATGTTATGTTCCTATAATGACATATGCAGCGGAAACTTAGACAATGACTATGAGGGATGAGAGCAGAGTACAAGCAGCTGAGATGCGATTCCTGAGAAGTATGGTCCAGAAAACGAGGAGGGACAGAGTGAGAAATGAAGATATACGGAAAGAACTGGGAGTACAGAAACTAAATGACAAACTGGAGCAAAACAGATTGAGATGGTTTGGACACGTCAAACGGATGAATGAAGTAAGGATACCAAGACGAGCACTGGAACGACGGATGACTGGGAAGAGAGAACAAGGAAGACCAAGAATGAGTTGGATGGAATCGGTGGAGAATAGTCTTAGAAAACGGAATCTGGATTGGAACACTGTGTCGGAAGAGGAATGGTGGAACGACAGAGCAAAGTGGAGAGGAACCATATTTGCCCCCACCCAGAGTCAACTGGAAAAGGGGAAATGAAGATGAATGAATGACTACGAGTACCATCCATTGTAACTACTTTTTATTGTAACCATTTTGAACCTTACGAATTTAGCTTCATGGAACCCGCATTCCCTGGAGCTCAATTCTCATGATTTTTCTTAACCCGTTTCATTCATTAGGGTAAGGAACCAATTCTCACATTTAAATGCGTTTTATTTATATCATTAAGGTTATTAGGCGGGAGGACCTCTCCACGCATAATAATCATATTAGCAGGAATATACTTCTGCTTCTTACAGTTCATTTAAACAAGCTTCACAAACCTAGCTTTTATCTTAATTCTTTTAATGACCCAGTGACGGATTTTACGAGTCTGCCGGCTTCCCGCATGACCGTAATAAATCAAATCTCCCTGCCTCAAGAGGGCGGCTAGCGGTTGGTCCTACCACACTACTAATGACTTTGCCCCTTTCATTCAGAAACCATATATTTCGCTTCCTCTACGACGGCCACATTTTAACATTGAATATCCAAGGATTCATTTCTTATTCTCTTTATACTGACTCCTCACAGTCTAATTACCATTTAAGTTTACTAATGCAATATTTGGAGGATCGTTCTATGCTGTCAGGGTTTTTAACGTGTACGTATTTTCAGCCCGTGGTGGCTCCAATTACATTTCTGCTGCGATGGGAATACAAATATAAAGCAAAACCAACCCAGAAGCGCCCTGCTCTGTCTGGTTGCTTGGCTAGAATAACGCGTGATTGGGAATCAATTCCACCGCAATCCGGTCATCTGCCTAACACACAATCATCCATCCAGTCTTACTACAATATTCCATCACGCGAATCCTGGCTGCGTGAGAATGATACATTTCAGCAGTGAGAGGTTCCGTCACTCTGATTCAACAATAATGGCGTATAAGACCCACCCCGGTTATTTCGACGACGTCCCCGACAGTCTTAACGCATCGTCCTTCTTGCATTCAACTTTATTCATTATATAGCCTTAGTTGGAGACTACATTTACTTTAGCCTTTATTTGGCGACATTACATATATTTTCAACTTGGATCTTCAAATGTTTCAATCATTTTCCAGTTTGGTGTCCTCTCAAGAAAAGCGAACCTACTTATTTTATTCATTACTTCAATTACCGTGGCCCGTTTCTATTTATTTTATGATTATTAGGCCTTAACTCCTTCATTGATTCATTTATTAAGGTCACAATGCCTTTACGTTACTTTAGCGTATATCAACCGTTCTTGGTTTGTTAACTACTTAAACCATTTATTTCAACTTTCAACAATTTAGTTATCATTCAACTTACTTTATTTATTAGCTTACTAGCTCACTCGCGTACTATTACGTTATACTCAACTTTATTTCCTTTGATTTTTACATTAACCGTCACTGATCTTTATTATTATTCATTTGTTCCATTAACAACAATTTTATTTGGTTCCTTCCCTCATTTAACATTATAATTGCTTGCGTGCATTCGGGTTCCTATCTTCCTTTATCAAAACAAATAATTCACCCACGCGGCTCTTATCATTCTGGCCGGATTTTACAAGTTGCGATTTTATTACTGACACTTTAAGTGTAGACACTTTAAGTGTAATCACTTTGCACATAATATTTCACAATGGTTCTTTCAAATTTGGATTCACAATGGTCACATATAATACAATTCATCTGTACTCACCCCATCTTGTAGTTATGGATCTGCCACGTGAAAGATATCACCATATTGCCGTAATTTAAAACATCTTACGACCAATATGGCACAACACAGACAATTTTTCCATGACACACGTGACTTTCACTTTCCACATATTATTTATAAAAATGGACATTATTTTTCCCATTCTTGGGGACACACACCGAATTATATAACCCTTTACAAAAATTACTGAAATACACTTCGCACGTATTTTAAACCTTTTGGTTATTCACTAATTTCCACTTCACACGTGTTTAAAATCCTTGGGTTTAGTCCTATTTTTCCTATATTAATTACAGTGGATTACACCTAGTGTAATTGTCTCTGCCGGATCTCAGGACGCCAATGGTGGTTTTTCCAAAACGTTCCTCGACGACGGTCTTGTTCCACTCCTAGTGCTGGTTACACGTTCTATCCCTGCGACAACTCCTAGTTCTGACCCCTGGTCTCGACTCAAAAGTTCTATAGGTTTTCTCCAACGTTTAAACACACTGGTTTAATAACTTAACGTGGCTTCTTTACTTCGGCAACGACTGGTTGCGGAATTCGTTACTTTCGAACTATTACTGCTTTAATAAAGTTCGTGTTGTTCGTTTTCAATGTTCTGCACTTTGCCTTACTTTGCCTGCGCGTATACTTTATACTTTGAGTGCGTATTTTTACTTTACTTCGCCACTCGGTCCTAAATCTTCATGGCTTTCCTTCAAAGACCATGAGATCCTATTACTGTCCTAACACTAGCGATACAGTTTCGGCTAACGTGTTTCGACTGGACCTAACTGTGAATTTCTGCAGTGTACCTTTTCGCTTATACTCACGACTTTCCGTTCGAAGAGTTCTTATGTACTCGACGCCTTCCCGTGGTCTCGAATTAATGTATTTGTTCTATTTCGACGACTTATTTCTGGATCGAACTCCGTGGCCCTCCCTTGAGACTCCACGTTCGATTTAATGTACTTATGGCGCAGCGTCAAGTCCCACTTGGACTGACCAGAATTAAAGACTTAATCTCGTGGTTGATCCGGCGCGACGCGCCTCTGCGCTCACAGTAGACTGAGTAGTAACTGATCCAGCGTGCTCTCCTCAGAGGAACGCCAAGACTGAATACTTGCGAAACAGTACGACACCCTCCACTAGGGTTCATAAGACTGAATAATGTTACTTTCGCCCTTGACCGGCTCCAACTTCGTATCTTGGCGTAATATCGACTCGTACTGGCGAATCAGCATGCCCTCCCAGAGGAGCACTGAAGACTGAATACCTCCTGGCTCACGGCCTCGCTATTTATTCATAATTCATAAAAAAGGATAACGTTGCCGTCCTTCTCAAATCTATATTTTGAACCAACTGTCCTACGTTCGTAGAAAAATTATCTATTGGTTCCTGAGGATCTAAACGTTACAATTTCTCTTTATTTTCCAAAAATCGATCACAGCAATTTTCTATAAAAATTAAAAAGCGCTCTTGCAGTGCATAGGTGTGATTTCTTTTTGCACCCTACTACTAGCGACTAGCTTGCTCCTCCCTTGCATTACTCAGTCTTAATCCTCACTTTCCTCCTGTACATTTATTAAAGAATTTTATATTCTCTAAATTCCTAACTCCCAGAGTTATTCTGATTGGCGTGCCAAAACTTGTTATATTTTTCGTGGTTTCCAAGAAAATAGGTTGAAAAGTTTGCATAGTGGAACTTTAGGTAAGACGGACTCCGCTCGTTATAACTTAGGCCATCACATAAAATCAAGATTCGATCAGTGTACTGTATACCCGTGTGCCTTCTTCTATAAGGTTATAGGATTGAAGGAAGTGCCTCAGTTTCACATCCCTCCTAAGTACTGTGGCTTTTAGAGACGCAGAGTTACCTGAATTTTGCCCTGAAGGAAATCTTTAATCTATCATTAAATCTAACAGACTGACAATCGTAAATTGTGAAGGAATCTGCCCATGCAATTTCGAGCTAGGCGCGGCATGCCACGCGGATGTGAGCCGTCACGGCAACGCTGTACAGCTTTCACCGCATCGGCTAGCAGCTGAGCCATGCCATTTTATCACGTACAAATACAAACCGATATAAATTTAGTGAATTCATGTGCGTATTTCACAGTCATACAGCATAACCCTTTGTTATATAAGGATTACAACGCGATTAAGACCGCAATTTTCCAATCACCACGAGCCGAGAAATGTTTCCTTACAAAAATTATAACAACTTTGTTTCTTGGACACGCACAATTTTGAAATTTATAAACTAGTTATAAAACATTCTAATGTATACTATGTTAAAATTTGGATGCGATCCGATGACAGGTTTTTGAGAAACTGATTCCTAAAGTTGACGCATGGCCGAAACACGCTCAAAAACTGGCTTGTTTTGTGTTCCAACTGCGATAAAAAATATTAAACTATAAATAAAAATGCCAAGCCTACATGAACTAACGTAAAATAGAACGATGAAAATGTTGATAGTATTGGATTTTATGTAGTCCTATTAGTTACTTCACAAACAACCTTCAAACTCGAGTGAAAATAATATTTTGGTCGACAGTAGTCAGAGAATTCATGGACAGGCAGTAAGAGTATATAGAACAGCCACACTCAGTACAAACCCACTCATCAACAGATTGGGTAACTATCAAGCTAGGGGAGCCGTCGTAAGCACCCCCACATTATTATTGAATCATTTTCCCCTTCATAACACACTTGCTACTATAGCACACCTTTTCTTCTCTTAAGAACTTTCAACTTTCGATTACCGGGTGAGTTAGCCGAGGTCGTTGCGGCATGACTGTTGGCAGTCGCTCACATCCGGGAGGCAAGGAGGTTCGAATCCCCCCGCCGGCAACCTTGAAGATGGTCTTCTGTGGTTTCCCATCTTCCTTCCAGGCAAATGCCGGTGTTGGTCCTTAACTATAGGCCACAGCCGCTACCTTCCAACTCCTCGACCCTCCCTTCCAACTTTCTTCCCCAACGGTACTTGTAGCTCACCCATTGGGTGTCCGTCTCGAAGCAGCTACAAAACTGGCGAGCCGAACATGTCCTCGGACACTCCCGGCACTAAATGCCATACGCTAAAAAAACTTTCGATTTCACTTCTAACGCTTGACTTCTTTCAGAACTACTCATCTTTACTATACTTTCTACATTATGTATTTCTTGCACCTAGGCCACATTCTGACCAATTGAATTTCATTGTAATCACCCAATCACCCTCACACTATTGCAGTTGGTCGAAACCCCTCTGATATAGCCCTCAAGGCCCTCGGGCTGACAGGATATAATAGTCTGCATCGAAGCCGGCTTCGCAGGTCAGGTCAGGAAGCCCTTCAAGGTCGCGGAAAAGGTATACACTCCGCCATCTCTTGACGTGTTTGTAAAATAATGTGGCCAAAGTGAACATACAGCGAAAGAGGCACTTTTGAAAGGGTGCTTCACGGCTGCCACATTAGACTGTTTATATGCGCACGTAATGTATCCATGAATTTATCTATATAAACTACCTAGCTATTTGTCGTATTTGAAGGCTAATTAAATAAACGATTCAGTTTGATTGAAATAATATGAATATAGCGGAAAGAGGTGTCTTGGTACGCTCCGGAGTTACCCAACTCACTACTGTAGTTCCACTATTTTCTCAGGTTTAAGTTAGTCACACTCTCAATGGCGGGAACGTAAATTAGTTTCAGTATTTCCTTGTGCCTATTAACTGCGTGGAATTAGTAAATGTGTAATTCGATTATTTTTTCCGCGTTTGCGTGTGTGACAGCCCGACAGGTAGGAAGAAACAATATGGCTTTAAATAGTGTCCAAAGGTTTATGAGAACTAACTTTTCCTCTCTTACGTTAGAACAAAAATAAAGATAAAGGCAGTAGGGCGGCCAATGCTGGATCTCGATTTAACAAACCAGACTAAAAATAAAGATAAGAGGATTGTTCGGAAATTTAAACCAGACATAGAGGCCTACAAGAGAGTAGAATGGATTTGTGGGTGTAATATTGTTAATAGATTCTTCTGGCTGGCTGCGTGGCTCAGGGGTAACGTTCTCGCTTGCTGGGTCCGAGGTTGCAGGTTCGTATCCTGGTGCAGTCAGCTGGCATTTGAGGGTGCGCAAATGCGAGGGAGCCGTGTCCGTAGATTTACTGGCACGTTAAAGATCCCCTTCGGGGCAAAATTCCGGCACCCCGGCGTCTCTAAAAGCCGCAGTTGTTAAAAGGGACGTAAAGCCAATAACATTATTATTATTATTATTATTATTATTATTATTATTATTATTATTATTGGAAAGACATAATGATTAAGTACGGAAGAATCGTTATATACTATCAAAAATCATTGACTGTGTAAAATTCTCTGGTGCCTTCGAGTTAGAACTTCGTGGACATGGTGAGATAAATAAATCGTCAAAATCCTGGCATATTTAGAGGCCTCGTCAATTTTAGTTCAGAGCTAGATGTTACGCTTAGAGTTCACATGTCTAAGGCAACAGTTTTAAGGGCACCTCGAAAGAAATTCAGAATGAATTACTCTCTTGTATGCTTGAAATCTGTCATGAGAAAATAAATAAAGAAATATTCACAGCGGACATTATCTCGATAATAGCAGACGAGATCACCGATGTATGGCTGCGCAGTTGGTCATCGTGTTGCGTTACGTTCTTCCAAGTGGCAAACCAGTTGAACGACTATGGAATTTTCTCTCACCCGATGACCATAGTGCTAAAACATTAGCAGAATGCCTGAAATCTACTTTAAACAACGTACAGTACTAGACATTCCAGATAAATTAATTTCACAGAGTTATGACGGAGCAAACGTAGTGAGTGGCCACCATTCAAGAGTTCAAGCTCTAATTCGGACAGATTTTAAGTATGCACACTATGTTCACTGCTACGTTCATATGTTGAACTTGATTATGGCCAAGCTACGAGTCAGAATACCTCATGCTTCCAGTACAAGGTGGAATTTTAAATCTAGGACCGTTGAAGTAGTGTACGAGAATAGAAGTGCCCTTATTGAGCGTCTGGAACAACTCGAAAGTACTTCTCGACAACCATCTACAATTACGCAAGCCTGAGGTTTGCGTTTAAAATTAGACTATCCGACTTTTCAATTCTGGTTGGCCATATTTTACCAAATTTTGCCTAAGTTGACAGCTTGTATAATCAGCTGCAAAATAGAACATCAGACCCTCTCGCGACCAGAAATGCAATTTCAAATTTCGAGGCTGCTATTAAAAAAACAGGGACCGTAAGATTGATGAAATTGCTGATGAACATGACGCCTTACCTCCACCGACCATGTTACAAAGAATACAGCCACGAGTCCCAGAAAGTGTTGCTGCGGAAGAGATTTGTGATACAGTAATAATTCACGCCAAAGAACGGCTCGAGTTCACTAATCACCTTCTTGCAGGAAATCTTCTCTCACGATTTAGCATGATAGTCAAAGCCTGCACGGTCGGAGGCACTTCACAAATCTACTGCACAGTGCAAACAGTACGATTATTGTGACAACTGGACGTATATAATATGTCCCAGGCCGAGGGACATCGCAAGACATGTCCTGTGACCTTATAAGGACGACGAATTAGAAAGTAGTTCCATAACACCATGATGCATGTCCTATCCTCCTACTTGTATGAGTTTCAGGCAACCATACCTTCTACGACACATTCATTTACTGTGTCGGCGACTGTGCAGTTTGCGAAGATTAAATATACTGTATAATGCTCTTACTGAGATGAGTTATGTATCTTTGTTCCTATAGAACTATTAGAAGTTAATAATATTTCAGTCTTGGACATAATATATCCGTCCAATGGAAACTGTAATAATATGCACGCTGTGTATATTGTTCTACGATGATGTAATGTTATTTTGTTGTACCTTTGCATTTGCAGGCTCCGTTAGCAAAGAAATTACCTGAGCCTTTTATGGCTTTTAAGCAGCTGATAGCAAGATGGCGTCGGAGAGTAAGTGCGTGTGTTTCGGTCTCCGGTTTTGTACTGTTTTCTAATGTTATTCTTTCACGTAATCAGTTATTTTCGTGTGAGTGGTAGTGATATGAGAGTGTCCATGAATGGTGATAAGAATTATGAAGCTTCAGTAAACTGGAAGTGCTCCAGTTGGAGTTCTATTTTTTGTTGTTTCTCTGCTGCTGGAAAGTCGCCTGCCATGCTGATAAAAGGAGCCAGCCCTTTAACTAAGAGAGGCACGATCACATCAACATTAACGGTGACCACAGTCTTCATGCTTCTTCTACTGTCAAGTGTTGTAGAAATTAATCCAGGTCCGTGTCTGAACAGTTCTATGTCCATATACTTTCAGAACACTCAGAGCGTGGCCAACTAGCTGGACAAAGTAGATTTAAGCAGCAGTGATTTTAATAACATGTCAATACTAGCCTTAAATGAGTCTTGGCTTTTTGACAGTTTCTTGACTCAGAACTCGCCTTTTCTACGACTCATGACATATTTAGAAGAGACAGGCCTGGGCGTGGTGGTGGTGTTGTCATTGCTACGCAGTCTCAGTTGCGTGCCAGGAGAAGAGCGGAGTTAGAAAGTGAATGTGAGATTCATTGGTTGGAAATCCAAATTATTCAAGTCACTCATTCGGCCTAAATTAGAATACTGAAGTGTTATCTGGATTCCTTTTCACAGTAAGAAAATTGACACCAGCGAACGTGTACAAAAGAGATTTGTTAAATGGCTCTGTCATAGGGGTGGACAATCGTATAATAGGGCTGAGTATGAGAGTTATTGCAACGTGTACGGTCTTTCACTACTGAGCAGCCGGCGCACACTGGGTGACGTGAGATTCCTTTAGAAGCTGGTAAATGGCGGAATTGACTTAATCAGTTGCTAGCTGACTTGGGTTTTCACGTCCCTCAGAGAACCAACAGACGGAAGCACACGTTCGATGGGGTCCGATCGAGAATTAATGTCCACAAAAACTCATGTCTGATCCGTTTGCAGTCAACATACAGCTTGATGGAGAGTAAAAGTTCTACTGATATTCACTTCGACTGTCAACTGTTATGAGAAACATCTCAAGTGGGCTGTAAAATATTGTAATGTATTTTGTGTTCAAATCTATTTGTGTTTGATAGTTATCATTGAACATGTGGTTGAATGATTTTTTGATTGAACGAACGAGCGACTGAAGTAATGATTTTTTTGTTTGCTGTTTTCTAGATCCTCGAATGTCACTCTTGTATTGCCTTTTCCCCAGTTTCTGAACCTTTTCTTCTTATCTTTTCATTTGTGTATTTGTCTTTTTCCGTTTACTGTAGATTTTGATTTTCATTTCATTTCAATTATTTCAAAGTTTCTTGTACAATGGGATTGTATGAATGAATGCTAGAGATTGGAAGTTTGAGTGTGTGTCTGTATGGTTGTGGTTGTTAATATATAATAGTGTATTTCTAATTTTGTTCGTGTTTGCTGTTTTTGTTTTGTTTATACTTGTTTAAATTTTATTGTTAATTATTATATTGTCACTAGTGGAGCCTATCTGTCTGACAATAAAGAATGCATACATTTATATTGCGATCCTGACTTACAAATTTCATCACGTATCTTGTTTTGTTTTATTATGCCATTATTGACTATGAGTAGGCTTATTTGTGGCCTTCAGCGTGAGTACAAGGCATCGTCGTTGTCGACGAATTCCTCCAGACGTGTGGCTATCAAAACGATCAGGGGCAGAAGGGAACATTATTGTCTTCACCTGACACCACATCCCATGCCATATTAACTACGTCCCATAGAGCGTCCTTCGTAACTGGTGATGGCTCCATCCAGCTTTTCCACCCTGATCCTTTTATTTTCAGCGCACACGTTCTCGATAGACTTCAATTCTACTTCACAAAGTTGTCAATCGATAAACTCGACCTGACCTTGCCTTGAGAAACACTCCTGAATTTACTAAGACTTCGGGACCAGAGACAAGACGTTGAAACTGTATACAAGCAGTAGGATAAAGAACTCGCACGGAAGGGGCCATAATATTCTATCAAGCGTGCACATATTTCCCGATGGTTAGAGCACGTCAATCTGGAAAATTCTCGATTCTGAGCAGGAATCCCCAATAGGCCAGAGCACCGACTCTTGGTCATGTATACTGGGTTGTGTCTGATGCCGAACGGTAGAAACACGCATAGCGACCCACCGTTCATCAAGGGGGAAAATGCACTCGTTTGAAAAGCTGACAATTGATTTATCACGTTGCATGTTGCCTTCAGTATATTCAAGGAGCATAAAACCAAGAGAATATTAATTTCCAATTGAAATATTAATTATTCATTTATTTGTCGCAAACTGTACAGTAACCGACACAAGAAATGTGTGAGCATCCTCTGGAAAGTATGATTGCCCGTAGCATGTGCAGATGGGAGGATTAGACAGGCAACAAGAGGATCACGAGTTATGTACAATTTTCGTTTTGTCGAAAACTTAAGTGTGCTCAACAGTGGGTTTAGGTTTCTAAGCCGTTCGCCGGGATGGTAACCCTGCCTCAATCGTCTTAATCAGTCCTTGAGCTGTAGGAAGAACACTTAACATTATATACAGTAGTTCTACGGTGTTCATAAACGTGGGCGATTAAACCTGGGCAACCAATTGATCTCCTGATCCCACGTTGAAATCTGCCACGAACATGAGCCACCAAGTCGTGATGATGATGATGATAATTCTTGTTTTAAGTGGCCTAACATCTAGGTAATCGGCCCCTAATGAAATGAAATGGTATGAAATGAAAGGATGAAGTTAAGAAACAGCCCACTGCCAGAGATGAGACGAAAATGGTTTATATGAAACAGACAGTGAGCACCAACAATTATAACTTATTTGAATAAAAAATAGTAAAAGGGGGATGGTAAAAAACAATAAAACAAATAGGGCAGAGTGAACAATAAAATAGATTAACGCAATAAAAAACATGAAACAGACGAAAACTGAATTAAAAGTCTTAACTTACAGTAAAACTTAAAAAAGTAACCACTCTCCCTCATGAACCGGATGACAAGGTCGACTGACGGCACGTCTTCACGGAGAATAAGGGAGAGGGTGTTAGGGAGTTTGAGAGTCCTTTGCAGATCCGCCAGGTCCACACACTCCAAGAGAATGAGTGCCACGGTAAGGTGGGCGCCGCTAGTACACACAGGGGGGTCTTCTCTCTTTATCAAGTGGGAGTGCGTAGCAATCCCATGGCCGATCCGCAGTCGACAGAGTACCACAGCTTCCTTCCAGATAGATCGGAAGGAAGAGTTCCACACCTTCGTTGTCTCCTTGATGCCTCTCAGTTTGTTGGGCAGAGGCGTGGCACGCCACGCTTCCTCCCAATGCGACAGGATAGAATATCGCAACTGAGAGCGTACCTCACTAGCTGGCACCTTATACGGTAGCGAGGGCAGTGTGACTGCCTCTCTCGCCACCTGATCAGCAAGCTCGTTTCCCGCAATACCCATGTGGCTGGGAAGCAACACAAAGGTCACCCCGGTTCCAGCGTTACACGCACTGACTAGCACGTCGTGCACACGCTGGACCAGCGGGTGCTTCGGGAAACACACATCGATCGCTTGCAGCGCACTAAAAGAGTCAGCACACAAAAGAAGGTGCTGGTGATCGTCTGATAACGGGTACCGCAGAGCCTCTAATATGGCATAGAGCTCTTCTGTGTACACGCTCCAGGCCTCGGGAAGTGAAAAGAGAAACCGACGATCCTCAAACACAAATTCACAGCCTACTTTCTCGTTTATCCTCGAAACGTCCGTGGATAGAAGCTCTGGTCCTGGATATCAGCCCACCACGGACTGGAATAGCCTCCGATGGACGGAGGAGTCCGTGTCTGGCTTAGGGCCGGTGTGCAGATCAGGGATGATATCAGGGCGAGAGACCATACTTGGAGAAGCCTTGCTAGGTACTCGGACGATACAGGAGACAGAAGGAAATCGGAACTGCCGGTATGAGCCATCCAAGCGAATCCCTACCGGCCGAGTGGCTCGGGCGAGCGCACCATTATGCCGGCGATTCGGATTGTTAAACAAACAAGATTGCTTGGATGAAGTGGCATCTGTCAGATAGTTGCTGCATAGGTCAGAAGTACAGGCCGGACATTTGTTTTAAGCGAGTGAAAAATGCTAATGGAAGCCTGGAGGCGAGTGACTACAGTACCTGTGTTGTTGTCAGCAGCCCCATGCGGTCCGATGATGGACAAAACTATCGCACTCTACTGCTGAAGTACAGTCATTGGCAAATATAATGGTGTTCAGTTCGTAACGATGTAACGTGTACTTCCACGTCATACAATACATCGGCGTGGACTATACTTTTCTGCACGGTAGTGTCGTCACATGCTCAAGGCTGGAATGTCATTACATCAGACCGGTGCTGACAACTGTGAAGCGAGAGAGCGATAGAGGACTGTGTACAGGCTCACCCGCAAGCTTCAAGGTCAAGGGCAATCGTCTAAAACAAACGTCCGGCTTGTACGTGTTGGTGCCTCAAGTGTAAAGGAGGTACACCAGTTTCGGCGAGCAAGCTGACGACCGGGCCCGTCCGAAAGGCTCCTGTAGCCAGCCTCACACAGCCGTGGTGGACGCTGTCCAGTGTGATAAGTACTAACTTGCGTGCCGAACCATATGTTACACTGGCATAATCTGAGATAAAAATAAGTGCCCTATAAAATCGTAGGAGAACCGTGCGGTCTGCCCCCCCCCCCCCCCCCCCCCCAAGATGTGCCGCTAAGGAACCTCAACATGTTGAGTTTCTTAGCACAGGCAGGTTAATTTCTTGTCGAAAAGGAGTCCAAGGAACCGGTAAGTAGGAAAAACAGGTAAAGCTTCACCTCCCAGATAGAGTTCGGGATCGCAATGGAGGGTACACTTTCGACAGAAATGGACAACCGAGGTCTTCGCAGTTGAGAACTGAAAGCCATGTTCTAGCGTCCACCGTTCCACTCTCCTAATACATAGCTTGTTGTAGCTGTCGTTCGGCGACTGTCATATTTTGTGCACTATAATGCAGAGCGAAATCGTCAACATATAGCGACGGTACAACTGCTGGACCAGCAGCAGCTACGATACCGTTTATGGCAATCGCAAATAATGTTACACTAAGTACCGATCCCTCTGGGACTCCATTTTCCTGTACGTGATATTGCGAATATGTCTTGCCTATTCGGACACAGAGTAAACAAAGGGACAGGAAATTTGCAATGAAGACCGTCAAGTTACATCGGTATTTCCATTGGTGCAGTATATAGAGAATGCCGTAACGCCAAGTGGTGTCATATGCCTTCTCGAGGTCAAAGAAAACAGTGACTAGGTGCTGTCTCCAGAGAAAAGCGTCCTGTATGGCGGTGTCCAGGCGTACCGAGACGCCCTGAAACCATACTGGTATTCTGACAGGAGTCACTGTTTCTCCAGAACCCACACCAGTCGCCGATTGACCATCCTCTCAAAGAGCATTCACAGACCGTTTGTAAGACAAATAGGTCCGTAACTCCCTGTCAAATTGGGATCCTTATCGGGCTTCAGGATAGGTATAATTATACATTCCCGCCTTTGCGCTGGAAACACACCTTCCAACCAGATGCGATTAAACACCCTGAGCAAATAAAGAATGCTCTGATCGTTAAGGTGTTTAATCATCTGGTTGTGATTATTATCCGGGCCGGGAGACGTGTCCTTGCAGAGCGCCAGCGCTCCGCGGAGTTCCCACTCCGTAAATGACCGACATTGTGCTTGCGTAAGGCCGAGCGGAGTGCAATGGTAGAGCTGCTGCAAATTTCTATGCGAAACGTTTTCCCAACAGACGTACCCCACATCATTCCACGTTCATGGCCATCGACAGACGACTAAGAGAAGGCGGACAGTTCCACGTAGGTACTTTCTTCCTGAGGTGTGTCCATTGTACAGTAAATTAGGTGCACTTTGTGCTTGTGACTTGCGAATACGTACCATCCCCATTCTACTGTTTGTCCTCTGTTAGGTGCCAAAACGTGATGTGTGCCGTCCATGCTCGCCTTGAATACTACAGTTTGAGGAGGACGTGCTGAAAATGTTCGAAGAGGACACTTCCTCCAGCACTCGGCAAGTGGGATAGACGCTGCACACAGGTAAAAGTGCCGTGTGGCGTGTTGTCCATGAACAGCAGCTCCATCCATACCATCTGCAGAAAGTCCAGGCATTAGTGGAGGAGGACTACCCACGACGAATACAGTTTGCGCAGTGGTATTTACAACAATGCATTCTCCAGCCACAATTCCCGAGCGTGGAGGTATTCACGGATGAATGCACGTTTACTAGAGATAGCGTATTATACTTGCAGAACATGCATGTTTGGTCGGACGAAAATCCGCGTGCGCATGTGATTCGCAACCACCAACACAGGTTCGGTAATAACATCTGGCCTGGGATCATTGGTGACCAACTCATTGGGCCATACCTACTGCCCAACAGACTGACAGGACAGGTCTACCTCACATTTATTCAAAATGTTTTGCCTACCCTATTGGAGGAAGTGCCACTAAATGTTTGGCAGGTAATGAGGCTGCAACACGACGGATCTCCAGCACACTTTGATGTAAATGTGCGGAATCACCTCAACGTTGCATATCCCAATCGATTGGTTGAGGTAGACCGGTTCCATGGCCAGCACGGTCGCCAGATTTGACGCCTCTCGCCAACTTTCTGTGGAGCAATATGAACAGTATGGTGTATGCCATTCCTGTTACGCCAGCAGAGGAGCTTATGGCTTGAGCCCACGGAGCGATCACCACCCTTCAAAGACAACCGAACGTATTGGGTCATGTGCGTGCGGCTCAGCACCGCCGATATAGGTTCTGCAATGAAGTCGGAGGTACACAGTTCAAACCCCGTTTGTAAGGAGCCCCATGTGCTACTCATGTTGAGTTTATTGATGACCTGTCGAACGCACACTTCGATGCGCTACTGCGTCCATGCCGTACGTATCTGGATATGGCTTCCTTCTTGAGAACCAACCAGTTTGCCTTCCCGCACATCATACTAAACATTGTTGATGTTTTTTTGGGACACCCTATAAAAATGTGAAAAGTATAATACTTTCATTGACCAGTACAATTATGGAATGTGTGACTAACCTATCTACCGCAGCTGATTCATTATCAGCCTAAGACTGGTAAAAGTGATTGTAAAATATGACAGGATATTGGCTATACCCTGTGTGTGTGTTTGAGTCTTCAGTCTCTTGACTGGATTGATGCAGGAGTCCATTCCCCCTATCCTGAGCTCGTCGTTTCATCTCCACACAGCTACCACACATTACTTCCGAGACAATGTGTTTAACATATTCTAATCTTGGTCTACCCCTACAGTTCTGGTCTTCGAACCTTCCTTCCATAAATAAGTGTCTTAGTAAGTGTCCTGCCAACCTATCTCTTCTCCTCATTAGCTGTTGCCAGAAATATCTCTTCTCTCCCACTCGTCTTAATACCTCTTCATTTGTTACTCTTTCTACCATTTGATCTTCATCATTCTCCTGTAACACCACATTTCAAATACTTCTATTCTTCTCTTTTCTGTTGCGCCAAGAGTCCAAGTTTCACTTCCATAGAGCGCCACGCTCCAGACAAAGAATTTCAAAAATTGCGTCCTAATACTTAAATCTATATTCGATGTCAACAGATTCTTTTCCTGTAGAAATGTTATCCTTGCCTGGGACAACCTAATTATTATATCCTCTTTGCTTCGTCCATCACTGGTACATCAGGATTACACTATTTATTACAAAACAATTGTATGCATCTATTTTTATTATTCAAATTTACCTCAAACATAAGAAGGCGAGAGAGACATGTTTAGGAATCCTAAACGGCGAGTCTCTGTGATGTCTTGATCAACTACTTTTTCATGACAATCAGAACACGGGAGAAACTGATTCCACTCCAAGCTGTCTATGTCAGAGTGTGTAAAAATATGTTAGTTACACAGTTCTTGTTACCCTTACAATGTATGGAATAGGTAAGCCTATGTTTATTAGAATTTTCATTCAAAATAACTCTATTATAAACAATATCATGGGATATGTTGTTTAAAAATATTAACTGTTTAGTTAACGTCAGGTAAACTGCTAATGGACACAATCGAGCCTGACATTAGCACAAAATAAGGTCACATTTTAAATATTTTCTATCAGTCGTTTCATTTAAAAATATAACAATATCTTCGGTATGTCTAATTGTACTTCTTGTTATTACTACCATTTTCGTACTACCCTACCAGGGAATTGTTACCGCTAGACGTGGAGCGGGGCAGTTGTGTATACAATACGTCAGCTCGCCTAGTTATGGCTGCAGCCAGCGGTTGCCGGGGAAGAGGGGGAACGCATGTACAGGCATACAATGAGATCACACCGCACAGCGCACGACCCAGCATGAATCATGCACACAAATGACATGCGATGAAATTTCGCTGGCGATGACTGCACGTCTATCGCAGGCGTGTGGCTGGGCGGAGCGCATTAGTTCCGATCACCGCCACCGGTACAATTCGCTGGCAGGGTAGTAATATTTATAAAGCTCGTAAACATATACAATACTGGTTTAAGGAACACATGTGTATTACTATGTTGATATTATAGTGTGGGACACAAGAATGCAGGCCTCAAGGTCGCGTGCAGCCGATACTTTGTTGCCTGCGGATGCCCTTTTTTCCCTTTAGTCTATTACATGACAAGAAATTTCAGTTCTTTATTCCGAAGTCCGTCGAGCGAAATTAAAAGTTGCATAAAATACAGGTTGTATATGAGTATGAACGTGTGAGCATCTCAAACTGCAATTTGTATGTTGCTGCTTTTCAATGGGCACAATCGTGTTGACCGACTGAAAAGCAGCAAAAGACAATTTGTATAGGCAACACTGAAAACATGAATGGCTTCAAATGTCCACATCTCAAACTGCAGTATTCTTAAAAATTAAATGATAGTAGTCTAGATTTCAGCAACAAATAACACCACCAAAATTGCTTTTCTAAATCGTTATGATAACAATGAAGATGGCAGAATAATAATGTAAATGTTAATGATGATAAGATAATTATGACAATAATAATAATCATCATAAAGCGTTAATTTGGATAAACAATCAGCTGCAATGCCACATGGCATTGTCTGCTATTACGCTACGTAATGAGGTCCTTTCCACAAAAAATGACTCATCCTTTTGTATGTATACAGGTATTAGATAGTGATCTAAAACAGGTATACGTATTAAACGCTATGCTACGTTTTAGGTGCTAATGTGATGTTGAGAAAAAGGGCAAAAACGGTGACTAGAGTGGATTGAAACCACGCTTATTTCCTCGTTGATCGCCACAGCATAATAGCTCACTCAAAATTAATAGAAGGAAAATACTCTACATCACAATATCACATCTGTAATAGGGTCTGCGATTTTTTGTGTCTGGATGAAACAAGCAGCTAAAAGCGCAACAAACAAACAACGTGGAACCAGCGCAGGGCAAGGAGCGAGCGGAGCGGGGACTTGCTTCACTTTCAAGCATGCATTCTTGTGTCCTACACTATATGCAATACAATGAATGTATATTATATAATGATCTAGAGCAGCACGTGGACGGCGCGGCGTAGATCATGGAACTCTTAATACTAATCATGAACAACATTTGGAATTATAGCCTACAGGGTTATTCAAAATGATAGTCGGGGTTACAAAAATTCGGTGGAATTGACGTAGCGATAAGAATCTTGTTTCATTGTGTACTGTAACTCATAAATTATTTGTTACAGTACATAACATATGCTCAATATGTGCGGCCTTTGTCACTCGATACACATGTACTCGTTAGTCCATCTCTTCCCACTCGCGCTCCAACATGTAAACGGTGATAATCAGGAAGGCGGCTCGTTTGCGCTGCTTCAGTTCTAGAATATTCACTGGTATAGGAGGGACAAAGACTTGATCTCTAACGCATACCCACAGGAAGAAATCACTCGGTGTTAAATCTGGTGAACACGGTGGCAAGGGTAAGAGCATCTGATCACAATAATTCGTCCCGCGCCCGATCTATCTTTGTGGTAGTTCTTGGTTTAAAAACACTCTGACTTCCCTGTGGAAATTAGGTGGTGTACCATCCTGTTGCAGAATGTAATCGTCCTTGTCACTAAACTGGGGTAACAGCCATTCTGTAAGCATGTCCAGGTAAGTCAGCCCTGACGGGCGGGTATCAATTCCGCTCGGGAATTCCAGTCAGGTAGCCAGGGTTACCTTAATTCCGCTCGGTCCTCCAAGGGACCCAAAAATAAGTTCCTTAACTCCGCTCAGGCTTTGGCAAGGGGTCGGCAAAGGGGTTATCCCCAATGACGTAAACAAATGTCATAACCCTCCTGCTCGCATACCAAGGGCCGGGTCAAACACCTCATGCAGCGCATGAGTGAATTCTTGAATGCAGCTGATTTTTGTGTTCTAGGTTGGAAAACAGTATTTTCAGCATCCGCAGCTGATATCGAAAGAATTTTTTAGGTACAAATTATACACCTATTATTATCTAAATTTAATTTAATAATGTCTGACTAGGTTAAAAAAACATACAAACATTTAGTTATGCACATGTTAAAAACAATGCATAAAATTTGTAGAAAAAAATAGAAAACTTGGCAGACTTATTTAAAGAATATGTGCGCCCTTTGTCACTCGATACACATGTACTCGATAGTCCATCTCTTCTCACTTGTATTTTCTGCCATATAAGTTATAATGTGCCAAACATTTTATACCTGATTTAACGAATGAGCGGACTTGACATCAATGGCACAACAATGTCTTGCGAACACCACCACGCCATCGGTCAAACGCTCTGAAGTCTAGTCCGCTTATTCGTTAAATCAGATATAAACATAATACATAAAGAGCCAGATATTAATCACTATTGTTAAATAAAAATATGGACTGGAAATGCGCGGCCCTTGGTATGCGAGCAGGAGGGTTATGGCATTTGTTTACGTCATTGGAGATAATCCCTTTGCCGACCCCTTGTCAAAGCCTGAGTGGAGTTAAGGAACTTATTTTTGGGTCCCTTGGAGGACCGAGCGGAATTAAGGAAAATCGAGCGGAATGATGTTCGACCGCCCTGACACTGTCTGTCCATTGAGAAGGAAAAACACACCTTTGGGGGAGTCGCGCACATGTTCCACATAAAAATGGGGGTTTGTTGTTCCCCGAATTCGAACGGTTTGTTTATTCACCGTTCCACTCACATGCTTGCTTCGCCACTGTCACGTAAAACCATCATTTTCTTCATAACGTTATTGCAGTGCGATGCAAAAATTAAAACGTATGTCTGTTAAAGCTTGACGGAGCTGTAAGCTATATGGCTTTACCTTCAGGTGCCTTCATAACATACGACATGATGTGGTTTGAAGTACATTCGGTCCCCTCCGCCTCTTGCAGTCAATTTCTCTACGGCTACGGAGTGTCCCTGATCCAATTCACTTCTGCTTCTGAAACAGCGGGACGCCCACTGCTTTTCCATTTACACAAACAACCTGTGTCCACATATTGAGCGTATCATCTGCAAATATAATTGTCGGAGGGAGGGTCCTTTCCGTATTTCGTTCGAATGGAAATGGACCGATGTTGATGATATTCAAATGTACAAAACGCTTTCTTCTTACCGCTAACCGCCATTATGTAAACACTGCTGTAACTGCCATCTGACAGTAACTCAGGTTACTACAGTCGATGCAGAAGAACACTTCGAGAGTTTGACTGTTCATCCATCACTGCAACGATAATAAATAGGGCCCGGATGTTGATGACAGGTCATCTTTTTACTGAGCTGTCTAAAACAATACTGAAGTACATAGAAACTCCGGACGGGCCACCCCGTCTTCAAATATGTCATTTTTATTTTGCAGCTTTTTGCATTTTTTGCTATTTTTCCATTTATAGAGCATTCTTTAAAGTTTGGTAGATTTTTGGTCATATTTTAGAGAAATCAGCCTTTTAAGGTCATTTCTTTTCCAATTTAGTCATGTCACAGCTTTATATGAGGGAGTTACGTTTCTCAGAGTGAACAAGAAGCTACTAGCTATGAACATAAACCTTTTGTTAAGTGCTAGAAATCCATATTGATTGACTTTTCAGTTTGAGCTTCAGATGTCATTTTTGAAATATTGGAGAGTTTATTATTATTAGATCGTTTTCTCCATTTATAGTGCATTTTTCGACTTTTAGGTCATTTATTACAGTCATTTTTGAAAATTTGAAGTGCATTTTTTTAACTTTTTACGGCATCAACATCTGGGCCCTAATAATAATCGTATGTCTAAAGAAATCACGAAACCCCTACAATCATTTTGAATAACCCATTTATCACACATAATACAGTATATCACAGTATAAAACACATCATTTGATTTATACAATTTAGTGGACACGTAGAATCTAATGGGTTATTTTCCACAATAAGTTGGTAAATTCTTTGTCGTTGGAGGAATAGTGGTATAACTCAGTTCGGAAAATCAGGCAAGTCTAATTTTTATTGCCGGCAGGTGTAGCTCAAAGTCATTGTATATGAGGTATTGGAACTCACAATGTTGTGTCTGTCAGCCACAGAAGTAGACTTACAGTTCATCTGGTTAAAATACAGAGATCATTACAGACTCAAAGGTAATTAGCCTAACACATGCAATAAGTTCAGGGCACTTCTGTCCCTAGTCAACAAAAAAATTAAGACCAGATGCCAAGGATGTAGGCTAAAACCAGTAGATGACCCAATTATGTACTTTGCACTGCAAAATACAGTATAACCTGAAGAAAGGGAATGTTTCATCTTGCCCAGAAGATTATTCGGAAGGTATCTTCCTCTTCAAGTCACTGCTGCTCTGAGAGGGTTCTGGATCAGTGTCGGGAATGCAGTACTTCTGCAGCAAACGGCGACCTGTCCTCGTAGTGACTTTATAGTCCTTTTTACACGCATCTCTATATACTTTTTCTGGAGCTGGAACACGCTTATCTTTCTTCACCGACCGAAAGAGCGGGTGCTTAAGGGCTTCTGAGGCCGAAGGTCGCCTTTCAGGATTAATGGTAAAAAGACGCTTGAACAGGTCTTTCTCGTGCTTGCTTCCCCGACTAAGGTACTTGTCCAAGAGCTCACAATTGTCAGAGCCTTTTCGCCACCTAAATGTTATCTCAGTGGGATCGGGGGCTGGCAGAAGCTTGCTAATAGATTCTTCGATGTCACAGTTACCGCAAAGTACATAACCAAAGAAGCGGGGTGGTCTGATCATATCGCCTAATATAACCCCGGCACTCCACATGTCGTACCGAGTGTCATACCCATTGCCCCCAAAGAGGGTTTCTGGTGGTTGGTACATCATTGCACCAGTCGCTGCCGATAACAAGGCTGTATGAATTTCTGTACTGTCTGGACAGAAGGGAAGGCAGCGTGATAGACCAAAATCTGTAATTTTAAGTTTATTGTCTGTTGTTATTAAAAGATTCTCTGGTTTTATATCTCTGTGAACTAGGTTCAGGGAGTGCATGTAGCACAACCCATTTAGAAGCTGGTAGAAAAAGTCCCTAATCATTGTATGATTAGGAGCTTCTTCGTCCCGAAGCATACTAGCCAGCGTTCTTGGAACATATTCCATAACTAACTTCATTCCTACATGCCCATAAAAAAATATGCCATAAAAGTCTACGACACTGGGATGGCCGGTGAGTACTTTGTGAATCGCCACCTCCCGATATGAGGCTAAGTTGGTGACATCGACCCCCAGGGCCCGTCTTATGTATTTAATAGCCACATCCTTGCCGTCTGTCTTCCTTTTGCAAAGCCACACCTCACTGAAACCACCATTCCCGATAAGCTCGACAGGCGTGAAATTGTTGGCCATTGTTAATTTTCCAAATATGTATCACTAATGTTGTTGGTATTCCGTTCCTTTTTACCTACTGAGGCTTTTAGGGACGCCGGGGTGCCGGCAGTTTGCCCCAAAGTAGGTCACTAACGTGTCAGTAAATCCACTGACACGGCTCACTCACATTTGCGCCAAGATTCGATCCTCCAACCGAGGGAACATCAGACGAGAACGTTATCACTGCAACACGCAGCCAGTCTAGTATCAGTATGTTCCACTACTAATTATACTTAATTACAGACACTCAATTTTAACCTGAGATTGTCAAAGTTCCTGAACGTCGTCCACGTCGTTGTATTTGTTGTTGCTTCTGCTATGTAGCTTGAGAAGGGGTTGATCAGCACAAGGCACCTGCAAGCAAGATAAAATTGCAGTTGAGGCATCATCAACTGATTTCTAAGTTCCTAATTGAGATCTAAACAAATTCATTTGGAGGATTTGTCAGGGACTGCTATATTTCTTCTCATCAATAAGATCTTAATTTGCAACCTCATACTAATATTTCACTCAATTTTGGGCCGATAACACAGACGTTTGGCCCCTTAAAAAAATAATTATCATCATCAGCAGCACTCAATTTTCTATAGTTACTACGGAGTTATTTAAAAATGATTCATCATTGTGATTTCTCTGTGATAAAATCTGTTCATCATGTTAATTGTATTCTACTTCTTAAGCATATTTGAAAACAAGATGTTCCGTGAATGATACATAACCTACTTTCTTTCAAATCTATGATTTATTTTCCCCCATTGTTATTCTGCAGTAGATCTACATTTAGGGTGTTCAAATTTCAGTCAAATACTGTGTCAGTAATACGCTGCGCAAAGTAAAATGCACGTATCATTCCAACTGGCATACATTGGTACACTAGACCAGGGGTTCTCAAACTTTTTCTATCGCGCCCCCCTTCTGAAACATGAAATATCTAGCGTCCCCCCCCCCCCCCCTCCCTTCTCATTTATTTTCTTAGCACCTCTCATTGGCTACTTCCCACAAAAAAAGATCACACAAGATCTACTGTGTATGCTACTGCCTAATTAGGATTTCAACTACCAGCTACATTAATAATAATAATAACACACAATTCATTATTCTTAGAGCACATCAAAGTACAACAACGTTTTGTAAAAAAAAAAATGTCATGCATATGTATTACATTTGCTTATAAAATTAAAATCAACTGTTGCACATGCAGTTTTTGGAATTGAGCAAATTTTGTTTGTTTCACTAATTAGCTCTTTAGCTGTGACACCTGTGTTCATTAATGCTTTTCATATTTGAAAGCTCGTGACTTATAAATGGCAATAGAAATAATATATACAATTTTCAACATTTCACTGAGAAATAGAAAAATGGTATGTTAAAACTCTTACCCATGAAAAAGTAAAACAAGAGAATGAAAGTGTACATGGATCATAATTCGGTAATTCTCAGACACTTACGGAGTTAGTGTGATGTGTGAGCTTGAATTTGAGATGAAAGTAAATCTAGTCTTGGTTGGATGTTTCAAACAGCAACCCGCAGATTCCCTTTCCGCTGCAGCCGAGACCGATGCTTCGTCTTGACGGATGCCATAGCGGAAAACGTTGACTCACACAAGTAAGTTGAAGCGAAGGGTAATAACAGGTCCACTGCTTTTCTTGATAAAGTGGGATATTCATTCCGAATCTGCATCCAAAAAATTTTCAAGAGACTTCGACTTAAATTCATTTCGAAGTATTCTGTCACTTGAGAGTTCTATTAGTTTCTCCTGTTATGCCGCTGACAGGTGGGCTGTTACGTTCGTTTCAAACGGACTGCGAATCTAGTCATTCTCGGTTGAAGTTTGTGGAAATCTACCCTCGAATTTTTGACGAAGGTTTTGGAGGTGTTCGACGACAATTCCACTAATTTGACAAATATCTAACTCATTTTCTTCCAGGAATTCATTCAGACAATGAAACATCTCACAGTTACCTTTGTCCATCTGGGCTTTCCAAAGTTCAAGTTATCTCTTAAAAGCAATCACTTTGTCGCTTAGAATGAAAATATTACTATTTCGTCCTTGAAGTGACACGTTAAGTCCATTCAGTTTTTCAAATACGTCAGCCAAGTAGCACAGTATTAGAAGCCATTTCTCATCCAAAAACAGGGTTGCGAGTGTAGGACTGCTGTCCAATAGGAAAATACGAAGTTCATTCTTCAACTCCACAACGCGACGAAGGACTCGACAACGAGACAACCAACGTACCTCTGTGTGCAATAGAAGCGAATCATGTGTAGATCCCATCTCCTCGCAAAGAATGGAAAATAGCCGACTGTTTAAAGCTCTTGCTTTCACAAAATTTGCAACACTAATTACATCGTTCAGCACTTTATTAACTTCCGGTTGTAGTACTTTTGAAGCCAATACCTCCCTGTGTATCATGCAATGTGTGAATTTTACAGAATTAGTAAGAGCACTCATTCTTGCTCTGAAACCCTTGTTAGTTCCAGTAAATGCAGACGCCTCATCAGTACATATACCATCACAATTTGTCCATGAGAGATTGTTGTCAATAAAAAAGGAATTCACAAGAGAAAAATTATCTTCGCCTGTAGTCCACCCGTCCAGAGCTTTACAAAATAGAAAATCCTCGTGCATTTCATTTTCATGACAGTAGCGTACAAAAACAAGAAGCTGGGCACTGTTTACGATGTCCGTACTGTCATCAAGTTGCAGGGCAAAGTTTGGGCTCTCACGAAGACGTGGTAGCAAATGATTTTCATGTCAGAGGTTATTACATCAATCCGACGAGTTACTGTATCATTTGAGAGCGGTATCGACTTCAAACACTCGCCAAACTTTTCTCCATGCATGATCGCGCACATTTTCACGGCTGCAGGAAGAAGTAATTTCTCACCAATAATATGTGGTGATTTGGATTTTGCAATTAAATAGGATACCTCCAAGGATGCTCTTAACGCTTTCTTAGGAACTGTTCGTGCTTTTCTAGGAATGTAACATTTCCTTTTAGTTGTTGCTCGTGGCGCTTAAAAATACTAAAGGTTTACTTACACAGTCTGGATGTTTAGTCTGCAAGTGTCTCTTAAGTTTCACAGGCTTCAAACTGTCGTTTGCTAAAATCTCCAAACAAAGAACGCATTGAGGTTGTTCCTGATTATTACTCGAAAGAATGCTGGTAAAGCCTAATGTCAGATAATCGTCTTGATACGCACTTTCACTTTGTGTGTAGAATTAATAATCCTGATGGGAGCAGAAGTAGACGCGGAAGAACAATGGACCTTGTTTAAATTCGAACCTTGATCTTTATTCCAAGGAGGGCAAGCACTATCACTTTCATGGGGTCTCTTTTTACCACTTCTAATAAGCCACTTATCCATGTGTAATGGCGTCACTCGTATCAGTTTATTGTAAAGTTGGCTAACCACGCAATTGAATTCAACTGTTCTCTTACTGTCTTTGAACTGACTGGAAAGGCCTAGCTGAATTCGAATCGGCAACGGCAGAAATAGAAGAATCCATTCTTGAAAGGAAGTGGCGGTCACATTGTCAAGCGGCTTATTGTCATTACGTGTTTGGTAAGGAGATGCCACTGCGGGTGGCGAGTGAAAGGGAGCTATGTGGGAAATGTTACTCGCCATCTTTTCTCAGAATTCCTGCTGCCAGGATCTACTGGTCAGTAATTGTAAAATAAGACAGCAAAGGTACGAGTTTATTATTCTTGAATGGTCTTGGGAGCTACCTGCCTATGATAGGTTCATGGATATGAGGATAGTAATATTTGTTACAGAAAATGAAATATAAATATTTCAATCAAGGCCGGCGCCCCCAACTTTGAGAACCCCTACACTAGACGTATATTGTACCGAGTTTATTATACGTACCTATTATATTCTTAATTTTCGTATACGTAACTTTAATAAATGCTCATACTCGATTTTAATAATTTGTATATTCGAGTTGTTCAGGATGGCTGCTATGCGTGATATTCACAATCAACAGAATTGCGCTCAAATAGTTTCCGTAATTTATGAGTCCTTAATTGCCTGGTTTCGTGAAATTTTCTCACTTACATTAGAGTAATCGAAATTCGTGTTTTAATCTGACGTCTTGCTACGTATCTGCACTGAAGTTAATGAGACAATACCTCATTGATTTTAATATTTTATACATTCAAGATGGTGGTTCTACGTAATACTCAGGCTGACAACATAGCTCAGTGAGTTTCTTGTACGGTATATTGATCTTCCGAAATGTCGTCATGATCGTTCTGTAGTATTCTGCGGTATTTATTTTAATATTTTATATACTTCATTTGTCTATTCAGTATGTTCTTCATTGCAATACAGTTGCAATGTTTGAAACAAGTGTGTCATACAATTCCTCTTTCACCACTTTCCGTGGTAATTGTTTGATTACATTCTGTTTTATCGATCTTAATATCTTATAGTACGCATGACTGCCATCTTGAATGTATGAAGTCGGGGCACTTGTGCCTTTATCAGAATAAATATCCTACTCAATTATATCTGTTTGATAAGTTTCAAAATTTGAAGTTTGTTAGATGATGAATAAGCGATTTTAACACTTTGCCTATTTAAGAATGCGGATGGGTGAAATTTTCAGTGTGATTACGTTGAGATTCAGTCAACTTATGTTCGTATTTTGAAGCTTCTTGAATGGCACTGTTCGTAAACATTGATTAATTGGGACGTACGTTATCGATTATAATATTTGAAAATTATTCACGGCCACCATAATATAGTTAATTGGCCGAGAAATTTACGAGTCTGACTCCCTTTTTATAGTGGTGCTTGAGACTACCATACTTTAGTAGGGAGCTAATGATTTGTTCAGCCAGTAGTCTATATAGTTAACGGAAATTAAAGAGGCAGCCATTTAGTTTTCACTTAGATGGCGGAAATATAGAAAGAGCGGTTAAATAGCACGGAAGGGGGCCACCTGTGGAGAAACTTCTATCCAGGTGAGGACATACACACACCGACACCCAGACAGAGAGACACACGCACGCAATTGATCTAATAAACCTATTTCATTTTTAAATAAGTAGACTAAATACCAGAATAACTGAAGACTTTAAGCAGGAAACGCACTAAGTTCCAATTAGATGTGCGAGTATCAAGCCCTTAAATGGTTCTGCCAGTACTGTAGTCGTGGAGATACGTGTATATTGAATTATTTGACCTAGCGTCACTAAATCCCTAATCCCCAATCCCTTAAACTGAAATTCCTTGAATGGGAGTTTTGGATGAGCCAATATACGTAGGCCTATTAGTCTGTAGTCACATCGAGGGAATAATAATAATAGGGTTCAGTATCGTTTGCAGGATATACTTGCAGTGCATTAGTACCATACGGGATGCAAGCAGAGAATTATCGACCTTCCTGATAACACGCGTTAGTTGGGTTGCGGCAAACGATATTGGAAGGGGCTGCTGAATCACCCGGTATAAAAGTGTATCCTTCCCCTTTGAGTTTTGTCACGCATTAAATCGTTCTACAGCTAGACGTGTGTCATGACCCTCTGAGTTACACCACGCTCTAACACGTTCTTCGTGCTAGAAGAGTATCCTTTCAATTCGAGATATACCTAGCTTTAACATGCTCTACATGCAAGAAGAGTACCCATTTCCTCTGAGTTACACCACACTTTAGACACGGTCTACAATCTTATGTACTGTATTGATCCAGATAGCTCATGGTAGGCGATATCTTTTTATCGAGATAAAGTTGGTATTCCACCAAGTCAGCTAGAACGTGACGTGGATACTTTGAGCCTGATTCTCATGATGTTTTGACTATGGTGGTGTACAGTTTTGCTTTTCTCAGACCACGAGGAGTTATTTTCCTAGTGTGTATTATACGCCACTGAATTTCGAAAAATTTCTTTCATTTTTCGTTATCGTTTTACCCTCCAGGGTCGGCTTTTCACACGGACTAAGCGAGGGATCCCACCTCTACCGCCACTGAGGGCAGTGTCCTGGAGCTTGAGATTCTGAGTAGGGGATACAACTGGGGAATGTGACTAGCACTTCGCTCATGTGGCCTCACCTCCAAAGCGAACAGGGGCCTTATGAGGGGGAGGGGAAGATTGGGAGGGATAGACAAGGAAGAGGGAAGGAGGTGGTCGTGGCCTTAAGTTACGTACTGACCCCGAATTTTAATTTCGATTGGAGAAAATCTCAATATTTGAATCCTATGCTAAGTGCGCACGGCCTTGTCCCTGGATTGCTGGTTGCCTCTTCAGTTACCCCTGGGATAGGACCCCTTCAGCCCCTCAACTCTCGTACATAAAGTATAGAGCAACACCCTATTTTTAAATATCTTCTTAATCAAGACGATGATAGAGCATGTTGACTGTGAGGAAGTAACAGCCGTAGGTGGATGTTATCAACCTTTCTCCATGCACGCGCTCTTTTCTTGATGTACATGGATTAACATGTTCATCTGGAAGAACTATAAATCCCAAACCTCCGACATGCAGTATAAAACAGTATTGTCTGTATAATATACTCGTATATTGACTGCACGAACACCACTTCATTGAACAGTAGAAACGAACTGAGTTCCTAGTATTTAAGGAAAACTTGCAAATTAATGAAAATTGTTGAAATTGCGCATGTTAACTCTTCACTAGATACATCTCTTAACCGCAAAGTTATTATTCCGTTTCCCGTGATCATCTAACATAGCGAAATTAACTTCTTTTCAGTTGGTGAACACGATTAAACCGAAACTGGTAAGGGTAGTATTACTTGAAGCAAATTACATAAGGCTATAATATTCATCTGGGTGACTAGTACCGATCATCATCATACGCAATACGTTTACGTTTTTATATCTACTATATGTCTACGAGTACAGAGGATTATTGTAGGCTTATATTTTTCTGAAATTGTGTTACGTGGTTTTTGTTATTATAATTGCAGTGCGTATTTTACTCGTTCTAACATTGGAAATTATTTACAGCAACAACCACAATTCGGAGAACTCTTCAACAAGAGATAGATTCGTAGCGTGGTAACATAATTAAGAAGTCAACCCAGAGTGGTATGATGCCAAACGTATGCATGACTTTAATAGACACACAGCATTCAAGGACGCCATCACCTGCAAAGAAACCGGCATTAACGGATAATCAAACGACGTCGACATCAACAGAAACGTTATCAGCCTCCACAGGAACGCAAATGGCCAACGCAGACGACATTCTGGCAGCAATCCAAGCCATCAATACCCGGTTGGATTTTTTGGAGGTCCAACAACAGGAGGAGCCACCCGACGATCAACCGGACGACGAAGAGGAGCAACTAGACGAACACCAGCAGCGTCCACACACATACCCATGGAGGACGCTAGCCCCGGCAGACTATCCTCGGGGACTCCCAGTCCCTACCGAGCAACGAGTGTGGAGTCTCGCGGCAGCACTGAAACAGCAACTTCTCTTCGTGCCCACCGGTCGAGATCACCACGACGCCCAGACAACGCTTTATCTCCTATCCAACTGGCGTCTACTCGACCGGGGGCAGAGGAAGTACGCCTTCAACAGGGCGAATCTCCTATACGCAGCCCTTACGAAAGGATGGGCTTACGCTATGCAACTAGACGGAGCCGGAGGAGACGAAATTCTAGAACTTCCTTCGAACTTCGCCTTCCAGCCACCCGTTCGCCAGCCCGCGGTCTCCCGCGGAGGTTTCCAGCGCGGAGCCAGCCGAGGACGCGGACCACGCGGGGGCGGACGAGGAACGCAAGCAGCCAAGTAACCCGACAGGGGCCGTCCTCCCGGCGGATGGTGCCCAGCGGAGATCTCCATTGGTCATCACCCAGCGCAGCTAATCCTGTTCTCCCACGTACCGGCTCCTGGCGTTCCCTCTGGGATTACGAGTTGGCCTTGGCCATACATCGCAACTCTCACCAGGACGTGGAGCGGTGGGTGCAGCTTCCGTGGGACTTAGAAGACAGATAAGTAGTGCGGGTGATCAATGAAGGCGCAGTGTTAAGTGAACAATTGAATGATACTTTGTTTGTCTATGTGTGTCAACACTAGTGACCGGGCATCTGATCGCCCAACTTTCGAGACGTTTCTTGTGTATTCCATATGTATTGTTCATTGTTTATGTAATGTGTACACCAAATGCTTTGTTTTGTTGGCTGCAACTTAATTTGTAAATTTTTTTTAATAAAGTATTGGGCCCTCAGCCCGACCGCTCCTCGCCAGGCGGCTGCGCCCGTACTGCCCGGCTTCGCCCTTTGTACATGCCTGTCCGGCTTTTGTATATAAGGAGCGGGGTCGGGCTGGTCGGGAGCAGTCGTCTGGTAGAGGCAGTGGTCAGCACGTTGATCCATAGTGGTCTAATGCCAAGTTCCTGTGATACATGTGGAGCAATTTTTAGTAAGGAAGGTAATTTAGACACACACAAGTTGCTCCTTATCGGTCTAAAGCCTCATTCCTGTGGTACATGCGAAGCAAAATTTGCTGAGAAGTGCTATTTGAACAAGCACTTAGTTATCCATAGTGGGCTAAAGCTACATTCCTGTGGTAAATGTGGCGCAAATTTTACACATTAAGGCAGTTTGAAAAGACACCTTAAAATCCATCGATGTCTAAAGCTATATTCCTGTGGTACATGCAAAATAAAATTTGCTAACAAGAGCAATTTGAAGCAACACATATTGATCCATAGTAATCTAATGCCACATTTCTGAGGTACATATGGCGCATACTTTATTAGAAGGGCAGTTTGAAGTCACACCTGCAGATCCGTAGAGGTGTCAAGCTATATTCCTGTGATTCATGCGAAGCAAATTTTGCTGAAAAAGGCAGTTTGAAGCGACACATGTTGGTCCATAGTGGTCTAAAGCCAATTTCCTGTGATACTTGTGGAGCATTTTTTGGTCTGGAAAGTAATTCGAAGAGACACAGGTTGATCCATAGTGGTCGTAACCCTCTCTTCTGTGATTTATGCAAATAATTGAGATACGTATTCATCCATATAGGTTTAATGGCTTACTTCTGTGATATATACGACGCAAAATTTACTGATAAGAGAGATTTAAAGAAACACACGATAATCCATAGTGGTCAAATGGTACATCCCTGTGGTTAATGTGGAGCAAACTTGACTAGGAAAGGTCACGTAAAAACACACATGATTATCCATAGTAGTCTCTAGCCTTATTTCAGTGGTACATGTGGAGCAATCTTTACTCAGATCAACTGAAGACTCATTTTGATCCATAATAGTCTAAATTCCATTCATGTAGTATATAATAATAAATTACCCCTGGCACTACGGCCCATGAAGGGCCCAGGACTACCCAGCAACCGCTTCTAAGCCAATTTGGGCTGCAGATATAGGGTTGACGCGTGGTCAGTGCATCGGTTCCCCCCTGCCATTAATCTTGGTTTTCATGACCGTGGCGCTGCTTCACTGTCAAACAGCTCACGAGGCTGAGGCTGAGTGTACCCCATTCCAGCCCTCGCGTAACTTTCGATACATGACGGAGCCGGGAAACGAACCCGGGGCCTCCGGATGAGAGGCAGGTGCGCTACCACAGCACCACAGAGCCGTCAAATTTAGTATATAAAGAGCACTTCTTTCTCGGATTAATTCTTTGAAGTGGCACCTTGTTAGTAGTGCATGTGGAATCTATTTTGGAAAGGGGATTTTGGTAAAAACGTGCCGGAAAATTATTCTACGAATGAAAGACTAAAGACGCACACGATGGTTCATCGTGGCTAATACCGCACACATGTCCCTCATGCGCAGTAAACTTGCTGATTATAGTTCTTTACACACTTAAAAACAAGGTTTGCATATTGCTGGCCATGTGTCGTAAATAGTCTCAAGCCCATTAGTCGTTCTTGCATGCGTGTATTTTGGTATGTTCACTCGCCTGTGTCAATGGGAATATATCTGGGCGAGTCTGGGGACGACCCGGTGAACGTATGCACGACCAATACATCCGAGACTTATATCAACAGCGAGGAGGTGGTGCTATGTTTTGCGGTAGTGTCATTTATGCTCTGCATACCCGTCTTGTGTACATATCAAAGCGTATAACAGGCACACGTCACAGGAATACCATCAAACCACCTGTAGTAAAAGGATTTGCTGGCTATTTTGGCCCAAATTTCACTTTCGTAGACGATAGCACTCGCCCGCACATTGTCAATGCGTTTCTTCAGGAGAATGGTATTCACAGAATGGAATAGCCTACCTATGCTCCCGATCTCAATTCTGTAGAGCAGGGGTGGACACTGATAAAGAAATAAGTCCGTCCCCACTGTGCTCCATGATAATATGAAAAGTTCTTTTTGATATGCGTAATTCATATTGGTCTCGCGTCAAACTAACGTGGTATATGCGCAGCTATATTTACAAATAAAGTATCTTTTAAGAGTCGCATGTGACTTCATAGTCAGCAAAAGGCATATTTAAGTAACACACACAAGGGATGTTTGAAGACACATGTAACTCATAATGGTCAATTGCCATATTCATATAGTAAGTTGGAAAATTTCCTGAGTATGGAGCTTTGAAAAATCACCTACTAATTGATATTGTTAAACGCACTATTTATAACGAAATTCCCGTCATAACTACGAAGAGAGATTTCGAGTCACACATTTTAATTGATAGGCACCGGAAGTCATATTTATGTGGAGCATGCGATCAATGAATTTTACCCAAGTGTCACGTTTGAGTTCTTATTGTATATAAATAATATCTCCGTTGTACATGCGGAGCATACAACAGAACCATATTCAAGTAGTTCATTCGAGCAAAGCTTGTTGGAAAATAAATTTCAAATACGAATAATTTGTTATTGCGGACTCAAACAAATTCACTTATATAAGGTGAGAATGGTTTGTTAGAAAGCGGGATATTACTGACGCACATGGACATTCAAGGTAGGTATATAAAACTATTGCTCGATTCATTCTTAATGCATATGTGTTGAGTTATATAATAATTCTTCCCGGGATTAGGCTACATTTAATTTATAAGTATTGGACGAGAATTTGTTTGTAAGATTTCTCTGATGAGAATCCTGTTTATCCGTAATGTTTGACTACTACATTTAAAAGAGGGTTCTCTTAAAAGTTAGTAAATATATAACCAATTTTACCCACAGCAAGCGAAGCCTCCGTGGCTTAGGCGGCAGCACGCCGGCCTCTCGCCGCTGGGTCCGTGGTTCAAATCCCGGTCACTCCAAGTGAGATTGTGCTGGACAAAACGGAGGCAGACAGGTTTTCCTCCAGGTACTCCGGTTTTCCCTGTCAAAATTTCATTCCAGCAACACTATCATTTCATTTCATCTGTCATTCATTTAATCATTGCCCCAGAGGAGTGCGTCAGGCCTCGGCGGCCGGCACAGTTCATATCCTTGCCGCTAGATGGGGGCTTCATTCATTCCATTCCTGACCCGGTCGGAGACTGGAAGCAGGTTGTGAATTTTCATTTTCATCTCAGCAAGCAAATGCCGTTTTTCTTCTGCCTCATTTAATCAGTAGGCTGGCAAAAGTAATCTCGCCTGTTGGCCTGAACAACTCGTTTTCTTTCTTGTAGTGCAAAATTCACTGAAAGGTGTTGGTTAAACTGAAGACTCATGTTGTAATACATTTTGGCTGGTAGCTTAATTCATGTTATATATTTGAATCGGTATAGCAGTAAGTTTTAAGATTCATAACCTGTAGTGGCCATCGGTCATATTCAACATAGGAATAAGCAAATTTACTTTGTATTTTTGTTGTGAAAAATTTAAATAAAGTAATTCACATATTCTATCATAATAAAAGGAGACAATTCATGTTCGATATGGACAAAATAAATCAAAGAATAGATATTTCGTATTTGGTAAATTTAAGCGCTATTTCTCTTTTTTAAATATAATATAAGTAAAGGCCCTTTTATGAAAATACAATTTACATAAAGTTGTGAAGCCTCAAGTTATGGACATCTTGGTCATCAGTCCTCAACAGTGTAACTCTTAAGCAGTATTATGGTAGTGAAGTTAACTTAAATTATCTCTTCTAGATTGATTTTTAAAGCATCATATCAAATGCATAAGAACAGAAACATTAATACTTACTCAAGGTTTTTTCCAGTTTTTCCGGGGAGCTAAAGATGAGCATGTTAATTTCTTCTTATAGGCTACATTTTTATCATTAGTCCAAAAATGCAGACCATTCTGTTCTAAGATGAGTGTTCAGAGAAGGATTTAGGAGTGGGAGAGAAATAGAATAGTAGGGTACATATTAGCTTATTATTTCTTTATTTTTGATAAGTACCATACTCATTTCTTGCATGTATAGGCCTATGTAGGTATATGGTCAAATCTGTCTACTTTTCCGTGGTTATGGTTTGTCCATTGGTCTCTCGACATTTAAGAAATATTTTTCGCAATTTTGAACGATTATAAACCGCGTGACTTGTTTCGATTTGTGAAAATCTTAACCATTTTTTTTTGAGTTAACCAGCGTTAATAAGGGAATAATCATCTGTGTCAAATTCTATAGCATTATATTTAAAACTCTGGGAGTTAAAATACTTTTTTTTACTGGAGTGCAATTTTGCATACGTCCCCCTTAATTTGCATTTTGTGACTATTTTGAATCTAAATTACATTTTGTATGTATTTTCTATCTAAATTGCATTTTGTAAATATTGTCAATTCAAATAACAGTACAGTAAGTATGTAGTTAGTTTTAGTTGTAAGTAGGTAGTTAGTTTGTCTATTAGATATATGTCATTGTTCTATTAGACTGTGGTGTGTGAGTGTGTCTGGTAGCAGTTGCATTGTTTATTAGTTATAGTTCATTGTTTCAGTAGACTGTGATGTGTGAGGGTGCATGTGAGTGTGCCTGGTGACAGACTGTTTTAGTGGTAGTATTTGTTGTTGGTGGAAATTTAGTTTTTTTTTTTGTTAGTAGAATATTGGTATTTAATTGTTAGTACGGTAGAAAGTTAGTATTTTTGTTAGTAGAATTGCTCTTTACTTATTCTGAAAGGGAGTAGCAGCCTTTCAGAATAAATCAATTCTTTACTAGTCTTATAGACGGTTAAGATATTGATAATATAAGCCAAATAATGGCTGCACTGCGTCCTGCTGCACGGCTGAAAGCAACGGGAAACTACAGTCGTATGCTATTCCCGAGGATATGCACCTCTCTATGCATAATTACATGTGATGATGGCCTCCTCCCATGTAAAATTTCAATCCGGAGGTAAACTAGTCCCCCGTTCGGATCTCCGGGTGGGTACTACTCGAGAGGGGGTTAACATCACAGAAGTGACAAAGAGGAAATCTGACATTCTACGGATCGGAGCGTGGAATGTTAGAAGTCTGCTAGGAAGTGGAAGGTTAGAAAACTTAGAAAGGGAAATGGATAGGTTGAGGTTGGATTTGGTTGGGATTAGTGAAATGCGCTGGCAGGAAGAACAGGACTTTTGGTCAGGAGACTATAGGGTCATTAGCACTAAATCAAGCAATGGCCAAGCAGGGGTTGGCCTCATATTGAGTAGGAAACTTGGACAGCGGGTGGAATATTATGAGCAATATAGTGAACGGATTATTGTAGCAAAAATCAATACTAAACCTACCTGCACCACAGTGGTACAAGTCTACATGCCTACCAGTCAAGCTGATGATGAGGATGTTGAAAAGGTCTACGAAGAAATAGACGAAATTCTGAGGTATATCAAGGGTGATGAAAATGTTATAGTAATGGAATATTGGAATGCTGTGGTAGGAAAAGGGAGAGAAGGGAAGATAGTAGGAGATTTCGGATTAGGTGAAAGGAATGATCGAGGAAGCAGGCTGGTAGAATTCTGCACCGAGCATGAATTGGTCATAGCTAACACCTTATTCAATAACCACAATAGAAGAATATACACATGGATGAGACCAGGAGATACAGGGCGTTACCAAATCGACTTCATTATGGTCAAGCAGAGGTTTCGAAACCAGATTTTGGATTGTAAAACATATCCTGGTGCTGACATAAACTCTGACCACAATCTGGTTGTAATGAATTGCAGATTAAAGTTGAAGAAACTGAAGAAAAGTCAAAAGCCAAAAAGGTGGGCAATAGACAGACTGAAAGAGAAGGATGTAAACGAAAGATTCAAGAAGAGTATAAAGGAAGGACTAATGAAAAACCCTAAACAAACTTCAATTGCAGACGAATGGGCACTTTTGAAGAATGAAATAACAAAATCCGCAGAAGAAAACATTGGTAGGAAAGATAGAATAGGGAGAAAACCGTGGATCACTCAGGATATACTAGAATTGATGGATGAAAGGCGGAAACACAAGAATGTAAGAGATGAAAAGGGGAAAGCAGAATACAGACGTCTGAGAAATGAGGTTAACAAGAAGTGCAAGGAAACGAAAGAAGAATGGTTGAACGAGAAATGTGCAGGTATAGAAAATTGTCTGAAATTAGGAAAAGTAGACACAGCTTATCGAAGGATTAAGAATACTTTTGGGGAAAAGAAGACTAAGTGCTGTAACATTAAGGACACAAATGGAAAGCCTCTAACAGGGAAGAAAAGGGTGAGAGATGGAAAGATTACATCGAGAGTTTTTATAAGGGAAAGGATATTGAGAATCATGTAATGGAAAGGGAGGAGGAAATTGATGAGGATGCGAAAGGAGATTTAATATTGAGATCAGAATTTGATAGAGCTTTGGAAGACTTAAGCAGGAACAAAGCACCAGGCATAGATGATATACCGATTGAGTTGCTACGCTGCATAGGAGATGAAGGTCTGATCAGGTTATTTCACTTGGTGTGTAGGATTTATGAGACAGGTGAGGTACCCCCTGATTTCGAGAAGAATGTAATCATCCCTATACCAAAGAAAGTGGGAGCTGACAGATGTGAAGATTACCGTACAATCAGCTTGATTACTCATGCTTCAAAGATCCTGTCTAGAATAATTTACAAGAGGATTGAAAGCCAGATAGAAACGGAGTTGGGTGAAGACCAGTTTGGTTTCAGGAGAAATGTAGGAACAAGGGAAGCTGTACTAAGTCTTAGGCTGATTTTGGAAGGTAGAATAAGGAAAGATTAGAGAACGTTCATGGCTTTTGTAGACTTAGAAAAGGCTTTTGATAATGTTGATTGGACTAAATTGTTTGACATTTTGAAATCGATTGGAATAAAGTACAGGGATAGGAGGGTGATATACAATCTGTACAGAAACCAGACAGCAGTCATTCGAGTTGAAGGACATGAGAGAGAAGCTGGTATTCAGAAAGGTGTAAGGCAAGGCTGCAACTTATCACCCATACTTTTCAATCTTTACATTGAACAAGCAATGAAGGAAATTAGAGAAAAATTTAAAGTGGGAGTGAAGATTCAAGGAGAAATAATTTCAACTCTGAGATTTGCTGATGACATCGTCATCTTGGCCGACAAGCCTGAGGATTTGAATGAGTTTTTGAATGGTATGGACTCCGTCTTACGGAAAGAATTCATGATGAAAATTAATAAATGTAAAACAAAAATACTGGAATGCAGCCGAAATAAATCAGAAACCTCTATGGAGATCAAATTGGCAGGTGAAAAGCTGAAGGAAGTAGGAGACTTCTGTTACTTAGGAAGCAGAATAACCAGTGATGGACGAAGCAAAGAGGATATAAAAAGTAGGTTGGCTCAGGCAAGGAAAGCCTTTCTACAAAAAAGGAATCTGTTGACATCGAATATAGATTTAGGTATTAGGAAGTCATTTTTGAAAGCCTTTGTCTGGAGCGTGGCGCTCTATGGAAGTGAAACTTGGACTATTGGTGCAGCAGAAAAGAGGAGAATTGAAGCATTTGAAATGTGGTGTTACAGGAGAATGATGAAGATCAGATGGGTAGATAGGATTACAAACAAAGAGGTATTAAGACGAGTGGGAGAGGAGAGATGTTTCTGGCGACTGTTAATGAAGAGAAGAGATAGGTTGGTAGGACACATACTAAGACACCCAGAAATAGCAAGCTTAGTTATGGAAGGAAGGGTCGAGGACAAAAACTGTAGGGGTAGACCAAGGTTAGAATATGTTAAACAGATTGCCTCGGATGTAGGGTGTCGGAGCTATGTAGAGATGAAACGATTAGCTCAGGACAGGGAGGCATGGAGAGCTGCATCAAACCAGTCAAAAGACTGAAGACTCAAACAACAAGTGTTTAACATGCATATTTGATGTCTGGAACTGTGCAAGAAACCCGTTTCCGACACTGTGTGAGGAAAGACACGCGGTTGGCAACAAGGGGGGATTTGGTTCGCGCTTCCAATTGGAGGCGATGTTCCTGACAATAAAACTCCTCATGAAGTACGTGATTTCAAGATTTAATTTATGCAAGTGCAATTATCCAACAGAAATATATATATGAAAATGTGCAGAATGTAATGAAGTATACTTCCATCATTTTCGTGAAGAAGTTTGAATACGGAGTAGGAAGAATGTAAGCATTTTATATTGTACCGCCAAGGTTTCCCGCGACTTTAAAATTGGCGCTGAATTAAGAATCAAGGAGGTGGATGCAGGAGAGCATTCAGGGCTTCTTTGATTATGAAACGTCGTGGTGATAAGACGTGAATCTTAGTTCGAACCCAGAGCGGGGTTAATTGAATTGTGTCCGTAACTTGGAGACATAAACCGAGTTCGCGACGGGAGTGTAGGCTAGAACAGTGCACATTCGGACTGCTAGTGAAATAACATTAAGATAGGCTACTAGTGATAATGGTTGAAATACGTGAATAAAAGTGAAAGTTATAGAATTGTGTTCGATAGTGAAGTATAAACAGCAGCAAATATTTTTCTACAGTGTGAATTGAAATTACGAACTATTGAGGCAGTAACAGTAATATCTTATGGCAGTATTCTGAAATCTTCAGAGGTGATTTACGAACATTACGCATATCATCATAAGTCATACTAGGTAGATGAAACAAATGACATTTATAAAATACAGCAGCGATATCACGCAACATTAAACGACGTGATACTACAAGCATTGTTTACGAGAAATATAATAGTGAGATTATTATCTTATTAATTTCCACTATGTTAGATATTTCCAATTTGAGAGGAGCGATGTATGTCTACGAAGGCTTAAACACATGCGCAAGGAACACAATGTATACTGAAGAAGAGTATAGCCTACTTGAAGTAACTACTACGAAAGAAGTAACTACTACGAAAGACGTAACTACTACGAAGGGAGTAATTATTACGAAATTCAAAATTATGAAGAAACTAGGAAGTAACTACACGAAAATGACAATCAACTTCAAAAGGAGAAGAAGAGAACATATAGATCAGCGCCTAGAAGAGATGAAAAAGATGGGACTAGGGTACACCCAGTCCAATGCTTGAAAACTGGTCCAAGTCGAATCCAGAGTCCAGGAAAATGCAGTTCGAGACCCGAGTTATGCAGTTCGGATGGATGGAGATGATGGAAGACAGAAAAGTTAGCAGGTTGGAGAATGCAGTACATTACGGTATTCCCTATATCTAGAGACCATCTAGAATCGGCAAAGGTATAAGAAGATTTAATTATTTGTAGTTTGTTGTAGTTTGATAGTATTTTGGAACATATCCTACCATTTCAACATGTTTTAGTATTTTAATAATTGTTTGAATTTAGAGTAGATTTGGATATTTCATAATCCGTAATTTGTTTTAATATTTTGATTTTCGTCATTCTTAACTACGTTTTGAAATGTATTTTGCAGATGAATTTAGGAATTTGCGTTTTTGAATTTAAGAACGTTTTCTTAAATTCATTAATATTTTCGTTTGGAAATAAGAATATTGGGAATTTTAGCGAAGGAAGAAACTTATTTAGGGAGAAGATATACGGTAACGAAGAAGATCATTTATAATTTGTTTCGACGATCTAGGCAAGAATATTTGCGATGATTAAAAATTGTGTTATAGGTGATATAATGACAATTAGGATTGGAGATACACTCGAATGTATATACAATAATTTGGATCTATGTAGTTATTGAAAGATTTTGTTCTTTAGTTAAACTAGTCAAGTCTTTTATCATTTCATTGGCAAGTATAGACAATTTGAATACATCAGATTTAGGTGAATTTGAATCCCTATAAATCATGATATGTTGGACAACGAGAATTATTATATTAAACTTTTGCAACATAATGTATTATTGTTGACATTTAAATGTTGCATTGTAGCAATAAAAGAACAACCAGGGAGGTGTTAAATAATGTATTATTATTAAATATTACCAGCTATTCTTACAAAGATAGTAACTACGATAGTAAACCAAGGAAAGTCCATGCATTAAAATATAATGTCAAGATTAAAGAAAGTATTGAGGCAACGAAGTAACTGAATATACTGTGAAGTATTTATAAAATGGTATTGGAATATGGAATTATTGTGAAGGTTCTGATGTCAAGTTTTGATGACGTTTACGTATTTGTTGTAAGGAGAAAGAAATGCCGTGTTTACATTATGTTAATACGAGAGTATCAGCGACGTTATTAAGCTCTAATACGAAGTGTAGATATATTATGGAGGATTGGAAATATATTTGTAATAAGTTGTAAGGCTTGTTAGAGCAAAGTTGTGTTATTGAGGCTCTAATACGTGATGTTGACGTATTATGGAGAGATGTGATGCCTTTTAGAACAATGTTGTCGTAAGAAGAGAGTAAGATCAAGGTATTAGTAATTTGATTGACTTATCGAAGACATGATAGAAGAATGTTGGCGGAAGTAGTCACTGATCTGTTTTTAAACAATTGGTTTGTTAATTTATTAATCTATTATCAAGATTTAGACATGTTTATGTATGAGTTTGGCTTAATTGCACGGTCATATTAGCTCGGAATTGGAATAAAACTCTATAAATTGTGACGACGGTAAGATAAACAAACATTAATTAATTAATTAATAATAATGAACAAACGTTATACGTTATTTAGTACTTATGAGATATAAATACAGAAGGAGGTGAAATAATTAACATAAGGTTAATAATAACATTGGAATAATGTTAATTAAGAGTAGAGAGTATTCTTAAATGTGTTGGATTAACGATGTTTATGTAACAAAATCGTAAGGGTCTAATTCTAATTATTTTTACAGAAGCAAATTCAATTCCTGCAGTGTTTGTTAAATTACAGTGTGTGATTCTGGTGTTATAATATAAACACACATAAAATTGAGTATTCTTAATACATGGTACCGTGGACCATTTCAAAATTGGACCTTGTAGGTAATATTTTTCAGATGGGACAAGTATAATATTATTAATGGTGGGTATAGGGGTTACATTATGTAATTTATATTGGTATCCATCTGTGATTGGCATGGAGAGAATTATAATTATTTCTTCGTCCAGCATAAGGACTTGAGTCTTTGACAATTTGAGGTTTTCATACTGATGATATTGATCAGTATGGATCATACTCTGTGTAGGGTAGATTGATAACAAATGTTTGACTATGTTAGTTAAGTCTTTTCATGATAACAATTTTACATTTGTCATTTCGTGGAATGAGAGACTAATGGTCTCTTGAAACACTTGCATGATTTCTTGGAATTTGTTGATGCACAGTAACACGTATTGGATGTTTTCTAGTAAATTTATCTTGAAGTCTTCTGTTTGAAGTATACCTTGAATTACCTTCATATTGTCATAAACGTTTTGAGCAATTGAATTTATGAATGATACTAGTTTATTTATATGTTTAATTTCATTAATGCGACTTTGTTTTAGAGTGTCTAATTGACTTTGTAAAATATCTAAATCATCCTGGTCTAGATTGCCAGAGATGAACTTAATTAATTTTCCTAATCCATTTATTAGACCTCGCTTAGTTATATTAGAAGTATTAGGTATTAGTTTATTTAATTCCTTTTTTATATTTTTAGTTATCTCAGTTAGTTCATATATTAAGTGTGGAAAAGTATTATTACTTTTTAATAAAAGGCTAGAGACAGTATCATCAATATTTTTGTACGAATCTTTTAAAGTAGTAAGATTGAAATGAAACAGGAATTTATGGTAATTATTGTTTACCAATACAGATCCCATGGGATCGGCATAAAATCCTAACGTTGTTATGGGCTCGGTGTAGATGATGGCGTATCCTGGTAGGAACCTGGAATGGGAAGATATTTCCTTTTAGGTTTAATGTCACGGAAATTTCCGACATGTGTCTTGCCATTTTTCAATTTTGCAGTATACTCGGTTTTCTTCAAGTTTGGTTATTGAGCCTTCATTATATAGGTTTCTGAATTTCCTATTTCTGGTTTAGAGGGTCTAGGACACATACAGTTTCACCTATTTGATCGGAGTGCTCGAAAAGGGAATATTTTGGGTCGGGTTTATTCTCATTTAAGATTTTCAACTGTTTCCTTGTCTCTCGATATATTCATTTATTTTTGGAGACGGGGAGAAGATATGGTCTAACCCCTTATAATATGGGCCATATAGAGCATTGAATGGTGACTGCTTGGTTGTGGAGTGTATTGAAGAATTATAGTTTGTGATTGCGGTAATTATGAATTGCGAGAGTAGAGTGAATTTATCATGATCTCTCGAGATTCTTATTGTTACGAGGAGAGTTGAATTCAGTCTCTCTACTGGAGAGTTAGACGAGGAATGCAGTGGTGTGGTAGCATGATATTCAATATTGGTTGCTTTATAGTATTCTGTAATTAGACTGTTCTCAAATTCTCCTCCCTGACCATGGGTAATCCTTTTTGGAAAACAATGGTGTGAGAAATACATTTGCAGTTGATTCAGTACGGCCATGGCTGTGCCATTAGGTAGTATATAGGCTTGCCCATATTATGAGAATACATCTAGTATGGTTAAAATGCGGTTTTGTTCGAAGTGAAAAGTATCAATATGCATCTGAGCAAGTGGATGGTTGGCTGTTATAACACCTTGGTTTGATACCTCGTTAGGGTGCTTTCATATTTATTCCTATGGCATAAGTTACACTGATTTATTAGATTTATAATTTTTTCTTTTAGTTGTGGCCAATAGTACTTGGTTCGAAGGTGTTCAAAGACTTCTATAATACCATTGTGATTTATTGAATGATATTGTAGAATTAACTGTTTCTGTGTTTCTGGACATTCAATGTCTTCTAAAAATTTAGTTCTGATAATTACTAGCTCTGACGTGAATAATTTCTGGCATGTTCTAATGAATGGAATTTCAACAGTTAGATCATTAAAGTAAATGGCGTACGGTACTTGTTTGAGGTGTTGATTATTTTAAGTAAGTGTTTGTTCAAATCTTGTTGAAGGGTTTTCTGCGTTATCATAACGTCTCGTGTGTATTTCTTGAACAGTTTCTGTTCAAGAATATTAGGGACATTACCATATTTTAACATAATTTGATTTTGGTTTTGGTTCAAATTACGCTCTGACGTTTTCAGTGTGAAGATAGGATCTTCCTGATTCGAGTGTATGGTGTCATTATCAATTTCGTCTTGATATGTGGCATCTCCGGGGATGGTTACATTCGAGACTGTTTCGTCGTTCACATTTACTTGAATTTTGGAAAGTGTGTCTGCAACGTGATTGATCTTTCCTTTGTCAAAATCAGATTCTCCTAATTTTGTGCGGGGATATTTTTTAATGTCACCGTATATGATGGAGTTCATTTCCAGTGGCTCAACTAAAATTGATTCCTTAAACTCTTGTCTTAGTTGTGTGTCTGTGGGGTATATGACCTGGTGGTTTCTGACATCTAAGGGATACATTTCACCATATTTAAAATTTAGAATATGCTCATCTCCTTTCTTGATGTTGACAGGAATCTCAGTGTTATGTGTATCTACTGCGGGTTGAAAATGATTCACTTGTTTACTACTTGAGTGAAAATAGAACGGTATGGCTTTGCTTGCTAGCGTAACTAGGTTCGATTCATAATCTTTCTTTGCACCTAGTTTGACAACATCAGCTGTGCCAATGAGGGCATCGAATTAATCATGCCATTGCATGACTCGAAAGTCTACGGGAGTGTCGATATCATATTCTGAAAAGATAGGGAATTGTACATTTTCTTCGCCTATCGTTTCCGAATGAACTTGTAAGCAGAACGGTTCTTGGAACAAATATTCTGGGAAGTGTTCGTGTGCGACTGTCGGATTCATTATAGAATTACAAGCACCACTGTCTATTGAAATTTTAAAACCAAATAGAGTGGTGAATGGTAATTTCGGAGTGCTTCTGATATTATTCAGGTTTTCAGTTGAGACGGCTGGGTAAAACGAAAATCCTGGTCTTGTTCAAAGTTTACATATAATTATGCTCGAAATGGGTTCCAAATGATGGATGAACAGTGTCGTATTCAAATACGTGTTCTAACTCATGTTCGAATGTGGGTTCCAATGTGGTTTCAAATGGCTGTGTTTCCTAAAGATATTCTGACTGCAAATTGTGAACAAGAGGGTGACTACTTAGGTACAAGTTTTTCGGGCTTGTAGGCCGTGGTCCAGACAGGATATCTCCCGACGTTTCACCGGAAACTGTGTCCAGAAAGGAGCGGAACCCTTGCAAATGCCGGACGCAGTTTCCGGTGAAACGTCGGGAGATATCCTGTCTGGATCACGGCCTACAAGCCCGAAAAACTTGTACTTAATTATGAACGCCGGCCGTGAAAGCTTAAGCTGTTATATAAGAGGGTGACTATTTGTCTCATTAACTTCCTATCCTCTTCTTCTACTTCTTTCCTCTCCTCCTTCTTCTCCTCCTTCTTCTTCTTCGTCATCGTCTGACATCTCTGCGGCTACTATAATATTCCATTTGGATACCAATAATCTTGCCACGGATCCAACATCTCCTTCGTAGCGTCGAAGAGCATTTACTGTCCCACCTACAAGAGTTTCTCGCAAAAGCCCCGTGTTGATTGCAAGTTGTATAATTTTTTGATGCAATAACATTTCTCTTGGTATTCCTATGCAACTTTCCAATCGATTTTGGTAAAATTTTACGATCTCTATTATTTCCATGTTTCCTTCGTAATGGAGTTTATCTTCGGTGATTGACTATCTGATATTGCTAGATGGTGTGTATTTAATGCTCGTTGAAAGATTTTCTGTTTATGTGAGGAATGAAAGTGAAACGATATGTCTGTGTTGTTGAGAGTGACTGGGTTTGATGCGTAGTCAATCTTTGCGTTTCAATTGAGCGAAATCTGCGATACCTAAATTATTTAAGTTTTCGATTTTGATGGTTTGAAAGGCTGAGTATTCGGAGCTTGAGAGGGTTCGAAAATTGGTTATGGTTTATCTATAAAGAAGTGTCCGTGGGTTTTATATTTAGTGAAAAATTGGTTTAATGGGTTCCATTAAACTCTGGCAACAGTTGTATTTGGGCGTACTCAAATTTTTATAATAAGTTGCCTCGGCCATTGTAAATTGTTTTAGTTAGAAGAAATTAAAACAATTGAAAGTTTATTTAAATGAAAGTTATTTTAACAAATGGTTAAAATTATTTATAACAAAATAAGTAACTTATTATTATTATTGATATAAAAGAACAATGATGTGTGGGAATCCAGTTTAGATTTCCTATAGTTCAGAAGAAAGTGAAAAGAGAATGATATATTTGTGTATAATAAATATTTAAATTATTTATTCATTCTCATAAAAGTGACAAGCGAAAGACCAGTATGGGCTGCACTAACTCACTTTTATTATAAAATGATATTACTTTATTATTAATTTTTGTTTTAATTGTTTAGTTTCAATATTAATTCAAAAGGTTAATAAAGAGTGTGAGGTCTGCTAATCAGAGCGAACTAGATTATTTCCTCTTGAAAGTCACAAATATTTATTATTAAATTTATATTTTTCGTTTCAATTTACTAGTTTCGTTCAAAACGAAATAACAAAGCAAACTCTACTAGTTAAAGTTTACTGTAATTTGCTTTCGTTTGAAAGGCAAGAATTTATTATTTACTTTTTTATTTTACAACTATTAGTTCAAATGAAATAGGAAAAGCGACGAATCTTTCGGTCCCACTAAATCACCTTTCATTTGAAGGGGGAAAAAATATTATCTTAGTATCTATGTATTAATTCAAAAGAAATATAGTGACATGCGAAAATCCCGTTTGTATCTACACAAACTCACTTTTCTTTTGAAAATCAAATCAAATATTATTAGTATTGCTCTTGTATACTTTAAGTTAAGAATGAACCATGTTGTTGGTAGGAGTATTCAGGCAGTACAATAAGGTATTTCAAATGTAACTTAATGGCAGGAAATGATGATCAGCCTGGACTGCATCTTCCTTGGTCTCTTGTAGTCGGTTAGTCTTTCTTCTGCAACGTCGAGTGAGCGAGCCCCTTTTAGGAGCTGTCAGTGCGCACGTACAGCAGCAACGGATGACGATAGGCTGCAGTCGAAAGGCGCTGTTTGGAGCGTTGTCGGCTTACTTCCTCTCGTTCGGTAGTCGGTTGGTTCTCTTCGGCGTCATCGAGCGATCGAAAGGCGCTTCTTGGAGCTTTGTGGATACTTTCGAACGGCGATGGTAGTTGGTTGCTGTCGAAAGGCGCTTCTGGAGCGTTGTCGGCTAGCTTCCTTCCTTCAAGCTAGCGTAGTCGGTGGTGGTCGAAAGGCCTCCATTGAGGTTGTCAGTTCCACTCCTAACTAGCTGGATGCTTCAAATGAAACAGATTACTTCAGTAGTTTTCGGGATGATGGCTGGCTTTGCTGGACGAGTGGCGAAAGGCGATTCTGGATCGTTGTCTGAACACTTCATCCAACTAGCACGTAGATCTAGTGGCGATCATGTATCTATCCCGGACGGCAGGCCCCCCAGTTATGTTACTCGAATCCCGGACAGGACTCCTGTTGTGTTAGCTTAACAATTGTTCGTGGCTACCATGCTAAGCTAGGTCCTAAGCTAGGTTCTCCACGAGTCTGAGTGATATCTATTTCAAATGAATCGAAGAGTTCAACATTGTTATTTATTGATTCGACTAGTCACTAATACAGTTTAAGTTATGAAGTTATTTACAAGTGTCGAGGCATGAAGCCCGACTGTCAACCAGTTCAGTTGGTTAGTCTTAAGATTACTGAGTTACAAGAGACTGGAGCTCTCTGGAGTCCAGGGTTTTATTAGATTTAAAGAAGTCACATGTCAATCCCTCTGGGTTGGATACAGTACAAACTTACTGGCTAGTTATCAGGGAAGAGGGGGACACACATGGAAGGGAGTGCTGATGGTCGGGAGTAGGGAACATACGTCACAGAAATATCTGGCTGGACTCTGCCAGGCACGAGGATATGCCCCATATGAAACCTGAGTTGTTATTGTAATTATACCGAGAAATTATTCATAGCTTTCTAGGCACGAGGTTATGTGTCATTTGGACCTCGAGTTGTTATTGAATTTTATACTAAGAATTATACACAGCTTGACTCACTAGTATTGAGCAAATAACATACATACTGTCTGGTGTAACTTGGCTGACACTCATTCAGTAATAATAATAATTAATGATGATAATAATAATGTAGCTTTTAGAAGCTGAATCCGTTAATATTGGTAGTCGAGGGTTTTATTCCCGACGAGGAATATAACTCACGTACCCCTCTACGTCAAAAGAAAAAATAGCTGACTGCTGAAGAAAATGGTTAAAAGTGTTTTTGTTATGGTCAAGTATAAACTGGAACTTATATAGTTACAAGAGGTAGTTGTGAACATGGCCCTCAAAACTGACGTGGCCAAAACGACCACTTTGGAAAGGATGTGCCAACCAAACACAGTTTTGTTTAATTTTAATTCCCGGTCAATGCATGTGAGATTTTCAAAGTGAAATATCACGTCATGTGGTTCGGATTCCACGTAAAATGGAGATCCCGTGGCGCATGAGGTTAACGGACATGTTAAACTATAAACTTCCTTGTTTTGTATAAGTTGGGATGCGTATGAAACGAGGGCAGACTGTGTCTGAACATGTGAAATATACTGTCAATCGTTGTGTATTGTTCGCCCAAGTGACTGAGTTCTTAGTGGTGCTGATATTTCTTCTTTGTATGTGTCAGTTTGGTGCTAAGAGTTAATACTCATCATGAACTTGGGTTTTGATTTCAAGTTGGCTACTGTATATTAATGGTGATGCGCGACGAGTTTTTTGTGTGTGTGGCTTTTAGTGCCGGGAGTGTCCGAGGACATGTTCGGCTCGCCAGAGTTTGTAGCTGCTTCTATGTGGACACCCATGGGGTGAGCTACAAGTTCCGTCACGTGTGGAGTGTTGTCTGGCGAGGAAATTTTTGAACGTAAGGACGAGGAATGGGAAGGTAGCGGCCGTGGTCTATAGTTAGGGACCAACCCCGTCATTTGCCTGGAAGGAAGATGGAAACCACAGAAAACCAGCTTCAAGGTTGCCGGCGGGGGGATTGGAACCTCCTCGCCTCCCAGATATGAGCGACTGCCTACAGCCACGCCGTAACGACCACGGCTAACTCACCCGGTTGCGCGACGAGTGAAATTCATGGAAAAGAAGTAGTGAATTTTAATGTGCTAGGTCGATAGAATATCATCTAATGTCACATAGCAGTGGTATATAAAATACAGAAATGTATTATTATTATTATTACTATTAGGTACTATTCTATTTTGTTGTCCTCTTGTATATATTCTTATTGATACCCGTACTTAGAAGGAAACTAAGCCTCCGTGGCTTAGGCGGCAGCCCGCCGGCCTCTTACCGGTGCATCCGTGGTTCAAATCCCGGTCATTCCATGTGAGATCTGTGCTGGACAAAACGGAGGCAGACAGGTTTTTCTCCGGGTACTCCGGGTTTCCCTGTCAAAAATTTCATTCCAGCAACACTCTCCACTATCATTTCATTTCATCTGTCATTCGTTTAATCATTGCCCCAGAGGAGTGCGTCAGGCCTCGGCAGCCGGCACAGTTCATATCCTCGCCGCTAGATGGGGGCTTCATTCATTCCAATCCTGACCCGGACGGAGACTGGAAACAGGCTGTGAATTTTCATTTCACTTAGAAGGAAACTGATTTTAATCCCATTAGAGTTTTAAAATTTTAAAATTGTGGAAGAAATCACCCCTAAGCCACGAGCCACTACTTTCGTCAACATCATCATCATCATCATCATCAACGGCAACCACAACAACAACAATGAAACCAATAACATTTCTATGAAATATAGCTTCGTGGATGGACATGGAAATGCAGTAGTATAATGTAACTTATTTTCTGTATGTCCAGAAATTAGCTAGGCTATTGAAATGTTCCTGCGAGAGGGAACAGTTTGAACAAACTCTAGAGTTTTTTTTAAATTCAGAAGATTAATGGGAACTATTAGTATGAATGGGATCTTACCTGTTTTTGGTTCTTTCTTCTCAGCTTGTAGTAGTTCTTCTAGTGATTCTGATTCCTGAAATTTAATGCAAAACTCATTTAATGCCATTGCAATTTAAGTACCGGTAAATACCTTAGATGCTGTTGGAAGACAGAATATTAACGGAATGGGGTTTGAAAGCACAAACTGTCACAATATATTTTAATGCCCATATACTCGGGTTGCCTTACTGGGGTATCTATGTATTAAAGGGTGAATCACAATGAGGCATGGGCCAGCGTTTGACAAATGGTATTATTCGTATGTCTGGTGTCTGCAGTCATTTTATCTGCTTTTAGTTGGTTGGTTGTTATTTTCCACTGTGACCTTTAATGCAGACAAAGTAGGATTTTAAACGTACTTTACGGAGTCCGTTTTGAACTGAATATATATTTATTTTTTGTTTTGCTATAGGCTATTATCAAACAATAAAGTATGCTCAGGAGACAGGCACACTTGTAAAAGCAAAACCAAACTTTATAGATGATAGTAATATATCGGTACAACGTGTGGGGGTTAGAGGTAGATGAACTCAATGATTCACCCCTCAAAACAACAATCACTATCATCACAACCACCACCACCACTTCGACCTATGGGGCACAGGAAGCCAGTGTTTCAATGGGACCCACATGCCTTTTGGTCTGCATACAAAATTTTAACACTTTTATATTATATACTGTTTGTATGCATACTTTCATATTCGTTTCATTGATAGTTGGGAAATGTAGCATTATTTTTTTTATTGGTAAAATTGATCGTGCCTTAAAATTAGAAAATAAATACGCGAATTTGATCACTTACAGAAGAATATACTGAAGGCTATGGGAGAAAGCCTACGTTTGTATGAGGGAAAAATAATGAAAGAAAAGGATAATGACAAGGAATACGAAGTAGGCCTAGTAAAAACAACCAGGAAAAGTATTTGTTTTACAAAATGTAGCTGGCATAGACACAAAGCTGGAAAGTAACATAACATTCGATAATGCATAGGCTATATTGCCAACATAAACATTCGCTGTCCAATGGATGTATATTATTAGTAAGCAGGTCCGGAACTCGGTTCATTACAAACATTTCGTTTCTGGAAGAGAGATAACAGTCATATTTAAAATAAATTGAAAACACAGTGAACACAGTGAATGAATGGCTCATGATATAATGCAACATTATATAGATTATGTTTACTAATCAACATTCTGATTTTGCCGTATGTCTTGTCCCACTGTGGTCCATTTTTCCACAACATGCGCTGCGAATACAAGTCAATGGGCAGTGTCAAAATGTTCTTACAGGAAGTGCCCTCTTTGCTAATGACGTGCTTACAGAATCGTTCTCTGGTATGTAGCGAATACCACAAAATACGGCGCATCTATAGGTCTCGGATAGAATAGAACGAGAGCTGGCATTACATGCGTATGTCGCATGCAAAATACCGTATATGGAGTTCTGAGTGACTCCAACAAGCACCAAATGATTATGACCCAACGACAGGTTCAAAACATGTCTTGTGGAGTTCTGACAGCCAGTCTTGGCGTGTGCCTAATAGAGTTCAGCACTTCGGGTTCCACCTGCTCACTTGTGCATAAGTGTCCTGCACTCTCTGCACCTAGCAACTCTTCTCCTAGCTGCGCGGAGGGCATGCTGATGAAGGATTGCATGCTAACTTAGCTTTAGAATTATCAATGCTTGTAAGTTGTTTGAACACACTCGATTTTTACTGAAATTTGGAAAGATAAAGAACACTTCTATTGCTTTACAATGACACCAGATTTAGATAGTCCAAAGCCCCTGTTTCTTAGATATTGAAGTTATTTGACCACATCTAAATCAACTTGTAGCGAGGTCTTAAAGATTTTTCAATTGCTTATTGGAGTTTAAAGCTCAGCATGTCATTACATTGTATTGTTTTATTATTATTATTATTATTATTAACATCAGGATAGACCCTTATGTTAGAACGAAACGTAGTGTTATTCTTTGTCCTTTGTTCGAATTGCAGAGGTTGTTTGATTGTCATTGCCTGGATCCTTATTCCCTACATTTGTGAAAATATAAAGCTCAGTGGATGACTGGAAGCATATGAAGTGGAAATGAGGAAATATTTTTGGCTGTACAGTATGTATTTCCTTTTTTTAAACGTCAACGAAATTAAATTTAAACAAGTATCGTACGGTGTAGAAGTACCACCTACAAGTTTCTAACATATATGTTCCTTCGTCTAAATTAATTTTCCATGCGACGGATTCAATTAATCACGTGTTAGAGCAAGTTAATATTCCCACCATAATGAGCCCTCTAGCACCATTTAAGAGAGATAGAGAGATATAGCATAAAAGGTACAAGGTATACCCTTTCAACACATGAAGATTGGCAGAAGTATGTTCTAAAGTAATTAGGTCAATGTGCGTGTTTACTGCATCGTTCAGTTGCAATAGGTAGAGTGAGAGGAGTAAGAGAAGATATTGATGACGAATCCCTTAGCTTCCCTGTGGATGATTGTTTCATACCAATATTTAAACAAATACGTTTGTATATTAATTGTGGAATTGGATTAACCATGTTGAAGCCCCAAAACTTGAGCGATATTCGGAGCTTAGCAATACTGAAGGTGACCGCGCGCTCTTCGCGAATGGATAAGAGAAACTGAATAGTCTACCATTAATAATTAAGTACAAGTTTTTCGGGCTTGTAGGCCGTGGTCCAGACAGGATATCTCCCGACGTTTCACCGGAAACTGCGTCTGGCATTATCAAGGGTTCCGCTCCTTTCCTTGGTCAGCAGTGGTGCTGGAGGGCTCATTATGGTGGTCATATTAACTTTCTCTGACACGTGATTAAATTGAATCCGTCATTCCACTGCTGACCAAGGAAAGAAGCGGAACCCTTGATAATGCCGGACGCAGTTTCCGGTGAAACGTCGGGAGATATCCTGTCTGGACCACGGCCTAAAAGCCCGGAAAACTTGTACTTAATTATGAACGCCAGCCGTGAAAAGCCTAAGCTGTTATATCAGTCTACCATTACATTGACAATCACCTTGGAGGCTAGAACATTTGTTTGCATATTTGTCAAGGCTCGCCGATGCCAGCTGCGGTGTAGTACATACTAATATAATTTTAACAATGACGATAAATTGGCCATAACATTATCTACACACTACAAACTCATTAGCAACAAATATGAGATAAATACACATATAATAAAATACAACAAAACAAAATAATATAATAGTGAAATATCGTTTCAGAGTTACATTTTTAATAGGAACTAACCCAATTTTAGACTCATATTAAAAATCTCGTTAGTCTACGTTTAAATATTGGTTGAGACAGGTGTTGCCTTATTTCACTTGAAAGCTTATTGTAGATGAAATATGAATAATGCGTGATGAATTAAAACTATATTTGTGAGAATGGATAAATGTACAAGATGTTCAGTAAAGAACATATAGCCTACTTTCTCCTAAATGCTTGGGTATAGTTATAACTCTTTGTCCTTTTCAAGGAGTATAATTGAATGTAGTCGCCTCCGTAGCGTAGCGGTCAGCATGGTTAGCTGCCGCCCCGGAGGTCCTGGGTTCGATTCCCGGCTCTGCCACGAAGTTTGAAAACTGGAACGAGGACTGGAACGGGGTCTACTCAGCCTCGGGTGGCCCAAATTAGTAGAGGGGGTTCGATTCCTCCTCAGCCGTCCTCGAAGTGGTTTTCCGTGGTTTCCCACTTCGTCTTCGGGCAAATGCCGGGATGGTACCTTCTTCAAGGCCACGGCCGCCTCCTTCCCTCTTCCTTGCCTCTCCAACCCTTACCTTCGCTCATGAGGCCCCTGTTCGCTTTGCAGGTGAGGCCGCCTGTGCGAGGTGCCAATCCCACCTCACCAGTTGTATCCCTTCCGATTCGATGTTCCCCGCTCTAGGACACTGCCCGTAGAGGCGGTAGTGGTGAGTTCCCTTGCTGAGTCCGTGGGTTCCACCAACCTGGAGGGTAAACGACTAAAAAAAAAATAATAATAATAATAATAATAATAATTGCATGTTGGTTATAGTAGCTTGTTGAAATAAAACGTGCTATACGGATATTAAACGTTGATTGATTGAACCCTCACCTGAATTATATATACACTAATACAGCCATCACAATAACACTGGTTATCAGACAAAATTCAACACTCACCCAAGTACACAGGGCTAATTGACCATGATGTCCATGCATCTCGAATGAAACAACAACAACAACAACAACAGCTTCCGACCCAAATCCTTCCTCGTATAGAAGTACACACACTAGTAAGCCTACAGACATCACAGTGACATAGGTTATCAGAAAACTTCTACACACCCAAGTAAACGGGAATACAAGACCATGAGGCCAAAAAAACTAAAGAATATACAACAAAAACAACAACAATAGTCTCTACAGCGGATCAAGGTCAACGAATATTAATCGCTGTATTCGAGTGTTGAAATATGTGGTGTAAATAATAATAATAATAATAATATCGTATGGCGTCGAGTGCCGGGTGCAAGCTTTGTAATTTGACACCCAGAGGGCAGCTTGCATGTCGAATTTCGTTGTTCCTTAAATCACTATGAAAGACAAGGAGGTTAGATATCTAAGATCCTTGAACAATATAGCGCTTTCTAGTAGAGAAACGAGGAACTTTGTGTTGGCGGAAACTCCCGAGATTAATTTTGCCATTATGAACACGGCCTACTGAATTCAAATGGGTTCTTTGACATGCCAACATTGTATGACATGCGTGTCGTATTTTTGCCGCCTTTCAAAAATCACTTACCACGGCCAGGAGCGAACCTGCAATCTTGGGGTTAGTAGACCGACACGCTATCCACTCACCCACCGAGGCAAGCTAATATGTGGTGTTATATGTAGTCTATATATAGAAAACTTTCGATTGCAAATACAAACTATATATGCCTAACATTATAACGTGTGAGTAGCTATAAAAAAAAATAAAGAAAATAAAAAAAGGAAGTAAAAAATTGAACCTTCAGAGATTAGATCCACGAACCCCCAGACTATGAGACCAAGTCGCTACCATTAAGCCACGGATGCGCTACGATAATACTTGATAAAAGAATCTGGTTTAGTACAGCTGTATCATATTAAGTGTTGAAATCAACGATTTCATTAGCGATTTCTGGTGTTTTTAAAACCATTTGATACTAAATATGTATTATTTTGTTCAGTATATTCCTAAAAGGATATAAACTTAGGAAGTTACAGAAATATATGTATTTACGAGCTAAAATAGCGGCCACTTTGACCGCTATTTGACGGTACGGCACGGGCCCACAACGATATGGCACGGTAAGCCTGACCTGTTAGTCACTTCTACGGTTACATATTCTATTATAATACGCAAATATCCTACCGGTCACCTCTTTGAGGACAGATTAAACCTCCCTATGTACGATAAGCTGAATTGTTGAGGGCAGGTCTTGTAGAATCGTAAATTACGGTTAGGCTATAACACTTGCATGATTCATACATCCACCATCTTGAAACTATTTGCCTGATGACCTTGTAGTTTAGGTACAAGACGCTTCCCATAATAAGGTATATTGTTGCAAAAAATTTTCGAGATCGCATGATTAGGTTAGTCGTAATTTGATTTAAGCTTTGAACATTTCAGTGGCCGCATTTACGTTTTCGTCAAGATGGTGGCGATATAAAACATGACAATGAGGTGCCCTTTGTAAGTGCTACCTCTATGCGAAATTTCGTTCAATTCGGTTGCACCGTGTTTGAATTGACAGCGGGAATTGATTTGCACACATACATGGTCGCCATCTGCAAACTATTCGACTTATGACCTTGTAGTATAGTAAAAAGAAGGCTTCCCATATAAATGTATGTTGTTGCGAAACTTGGTAGAAATCAGATGATTAGGTAAATCGTAATTTGTTTTAAGCTTTGAACATTTGGGTGGCCGTCATTACGTCTCCTTCAAAATGGCGGCAGTATAAGACATGGCAATGAGATGCCGTTTGCTAATACTACCTCTGTACCAAATTTCGTTCAATTCGGATCACCGTGTTTGAATTGATAGGGGGAATCTATTTGCACACATACATTGCCGCCAACTGCAAAAGAATGGGCTGATGACCTTGTGGTTTGGTCAAAAGATGTTTCCCACATAAATGTATGTTGTTGCATAATTTGGTAGATATCAGATGATTAGGGTAGTCGTAATTTGATTTAAGCTTTGAACATTTGGGTGGCTGCCTTTACGTTTCCGTCAAGACGGCGGCGATATAAACCAGGACACTGAAGTTCCCTTTGCTAGTGCCACTTTTGAACCAAATTTCGTTCAATTCAGTTTCACAATGTTTGAATGGATAGGGGGAATCAATTTGCACACATTCATGGCCGCCATAGGCAAACTAATTGGCTGATGACCTTGTAGTTTGGTCTATAGACGCTTCCTATATAAAGGTATGTTGTTGCAAAATATGGTAGAGATCAGAGGTTAGGTTAATCGTAATTTGATTTAAGCTTTGAACACTTGGGTGGCCGCTATTACGTTTCCGTCAAGATGGCGGCGATATAAAACATGACAAACAGATGCCCTTTGCAAGTGCTACCTCTATACCAAATTTCGTTCAATTTGGTTCACCGTGTTTGAATTGATAGGGCGAATCTATTTGCACACATACATGGCCGCCATCGGCAAACTATTTGGCAGATGACATTGTAGTTTGGTCTAACGTCGCTTCCCACACAAAGGTATGTTGTTGCAAAATTTGGTAGGGATCAGATGATTAGGTCAATAGTAATTTGATTTAAGCTTTGAACATTTGGTTGTCCGCCATTACGTTTCCGTCAAGATGGCGGCGATATTAAACATGACACTGAAGGGCCCTTTGATAGTGCGACTTTTGTACCAAATTTCGTTCAATTCGGCTTCACCGTGTTTGAATTGATGGGGCGAATCGATTTGCACACATACATGGCCACCATAGGCAAACTATGTGGCTGATGACCTTGTAGTTTGGTCTAAAGACGCTTCCTACATAAAGGTATGTTGTTGCAAACTTTGATGCAGATCAGAGGTTAGGTTAATCGTAATTTGATTTAAGCTTTGAACATTTAGGTTGCCGCCATTACGTTTTCGTCAAGATGGCGGTGATATATGCCATGGCAATGGGGTGCTCTTTGCTAGTGCTACCGCTGTACCAAATTTCGTTCAATTCGGTTTCACCGTGTTTGAATTGATAGGGGGAATCGTTTTGCACACACACACATGACCGCCATCTGCAAACCATTGGACTGATGACCTTGCAGTTTGGTCTAAAGACGCTTCCCACATAAAGGGATGTTGTCGCAAAATTTTAGCAGAGATCAGATGATTGAGTTAGTCGTAATTTGATTTAAGCTTCGAACATTTGGGTGGCCGCCATTACGTTACCATCAAGATGGCGGCGATAGAAAACTTGACGCTGAGGTGCCCTTTGGTAGTGCTACCGTTATACAAAATTTCGTTCAATTCGGTTCCACCGTGTTTGTATTGATTGGGGGAATCGATTTGCACACATACATGGCCGTCATCTGCATACTATTGGACTGATGACCTTGTAGTTTAGTCAAAAGACGCTTTCCATATAAATGTATGTTGTTGCAAAATTTGGTGGAGATGAGATTTTTTGATTAGTCGTAAATTGATTTAGACTTTGAACATTTGGGTGGCCGCCATTACGTTTCCGTCAAGACGGCGGTGATATGAAACATGACATTCAGGTGCCCTTTGCTAGTGCTACCTCTGTACCAAATTTCGTTCAATTTGATTTCACCGTGTTTGAATTGATAAGAGGGGGGGGGGGGGGGCAGACCAGCAGAGTACACACACATATACACAGACAGACTCCCAATTTTTGGTCCTGTGTTGATCTCATAAGTCTACTTCCATTTTTTGCAAAAATTGAAAGTAGGCTAACAGAGGTTGTTGCAAAACATTGCTGGGTTGAAGACACCCGAAATAGACATGCATTACCTAGTATATAGCAGGCACAGTTCTCATGCCAGGTAACTCCTCAATAGCTGACAAGAGAACAATGCGAACGTGATCTCCAGGTCTCAGAAAAACTGTGCATACATATTGATCAGATCATTGTTATTGATTTATTTGAGGGGTCTGGATATCGTCATCATTGATCTCCGTGTACTTGGGTGAGTGGAATTTTTGTCTTATGGCCCTTGTTATTGTGGTGGATGTATTAGTGTGTGTATTTGTAATTAAAGAGAGTACTGAGAAGGAGGTGGCCGTAGTCTTAAGTTAAGATCCATCCCGGCATTTGCCTGGAGTAGCAGTGGGAAATCACGGAAGACCACCTTCAGGATGGCCTAGGTAGGAATCGAATTCACCTCTTCTCAGCTTTGCCTCACAAGTCTGAGTGTACCCCATTTCTGCCCTCTCCCCAGAATTAAATTTCTTGACAGAGCCAGGAATCAAACCTGGACATCTGGCCCGATAGCCATTACACCATGAGGGGGTCTGATATTATCGCTCTATGATGTACCGTAGGCCCTCTAACTACAGGGCGCCAGGGAATGGTCTCCGCAATGCCTAGAAGCTGCTGCGAGGGATTACGTCACCAGTTACGTTGGCAGCACGTCTGTCGCTTGTATCATAACAAACAAACATTAAACTTTATACTCACCACATTCATTCAAAACTTACTGTTGCACTCTTCCAATAATCTAACTATATGCACTGACGATTTCAACAGCCCACAGCCACACATGTGAACTTCACCCTATCAAGGACACTGTGCTGCCAACTAAACTGATGACGCAACCTCTCTCAGCTGCATGTAGCCACTGCGGAGAACATTTCCTGGCACCCTGTAAAAGCAGGCTACTGAGGGAATGATTGATGTACTACAATTGGTTGGACAGAATATGAGAACCCACCCATCTGGGGTGCCCCAATTCGCCGTATTAAAACGTGTACTACTGTATATCACTCGAAATTTGGGAATGAAATACGACCAAAGGCGTTTTTCTTGTGATGTGACCAACTTCATCCAATGTTTCAGCACGTTCAATTTGTTACCTACTGTGAGAGGAATGAGAACCTTCTAGAACAAATGAAAATGGTATGTGACAGGCTTGAGCAGCCACTACCTTTTATGGACTGGTAATTAACGGCCCCGTGGTGTTGGGGTAGCTTGCCTACCTCTCACTCGGAGGCCCCGGGTTCGATTCCCGGCTCCGTCAGGTATTTTAGAAACTGACTTGAGGTCTGCAACGGGGTGCACTCAGCCTCGTGAGGACAATTGAGTAGCTGTCTGACAGTGAGGCAGCGCCCCGATCACGAAAACCTGTGATCAGAGGTGTACGCCAGGTGAATCAACTACCACTAATAATATTACTTTTTCAGCCCAACTAGCATTTACAGGAAGGTCGATGTTTCTCTGCTTGCATCCCGTATGGTACTAATGCGCTGCAATCATATCCTGCAAACGATACTTAACACTATTTATTTTCCCTCGATGTGACTACAGACTATCAAGAGGGGAAAATAATAGGGTTCGGTATCGTTTGCAGGATATGCTTGTAGCGCATTAGTACCATACGGGATACAAGCAGAGAAATATCGACCTTCCTGAAAACACGAGTTAGTTGGGCTGCATAAAACAATAGTATTAGGGGCAGCTGATTCGCCCGGTATATTGAACCCACCTTCGCCTGATCGCCTGAATACTTTACTCTTACACCAGCCACACTGTAACCTGTCGTTACTTTGACGCAAGAGTTCAAACCTTAAAATTAGCTCCGATTAATGCCTAGTCCGCCTCGTTGCGTAGTAGCTAGTATTCTTGGCTCTCACCGTGGATCGTCTCTAAAAGCCAGTGTAGTTAAAAGGGACGTAAAACCAATAACATTATTATTATTATCTCACCGTGGAGAACCAGGATCGATTCCCGCCTCTGTCAAGACATGTAATTCCTGTCTGAGGACTAGAACGGTGTCCACTCAGCCTCGTGAGGCAAAACGGAGAAAAGGTGGGTTTGATTCCTACCTCAGCCATCCTGGAAGTGGTCTTCTTTGGTTTTTCACTTCTATTCGAGGCAAATGCCTGGATGGTACCCAAGTACACGGGGCTGCATGACCACGATGTCGCAAAGCCCCTAGAAGAATCAATGTGTAGAATTCGTCTGATAACCTGTGTCACTGTGATGTCTGTACTAGTGTGTGTATTTGTAATTGAGGTAGGATTTGGGTAGGAAGTGGTCGTGGTCTTAAGTTAGGTACCATCCCGGCATTTGCCTGGAGTTGAAGTGCGAAACCTCGGAAAACCACTTCCAAGATGACTGAGGTAAAAATCAAACCCTTCTCTTCTCAGTTTTGGAACAGCTTGGTCATCACCCCCGTAAACTTGGGAGTGTGTAGAACTTGTCTAAAAACCTGTGTTTCTACGATGACTAGTAATGTGTGTAACTGGAATTATTAGAGTTGGGGATTTGGTAGGTGCCCTGGGATATGAAATAAGGTCCTATCCCGGCATTTGCCTGGAAGGAGTGTGAGAAAACCCGGGATCAGCAGTTCACAATACAACAGTACGTGCAGTGAAGCGTAGTGGTACAAGGCGTCAGATATTATGTAGTTCACTCCACAAGGAAGGAAATTGTCTGTATCTACAACCATAAGGCTTGTTGTAGCTTGTTTTCTAAAGATAAGCTATGTTGTTTGGAAATTAGACCACTGAAATTCATTCATCCCACAGTTAACTGCTGGAGGGTTATATTTTCCGATAAACAAGCATGGAGACTCTGAATATTTTATCTTCATAGCTTGATATTAACATGAATTCCTCCTCGCGAGTTAAAACGGAAAAGCAGGTCTCTAATTATGCTACCGTACTTTGGAATCTTACGCCAAAATGGGCATTTTGCGAAGGAATATATTTACTCATTCAGCGTCTACTATGACACATCAAAGATGCCTGTGGAATCGATAGCTTGTTTCTCCACCTCATGGACTTGATCCATATGACACAAATGGGTCCTTACAATTCAATAGGAGTATGTATCCTATACATACTGAGTCAGAGGTACAGACGTATGTAAATGTTACGAAAACTGGCCTTTCAATATCCGTCACTGAGTCACAGGGTCAGACTCGTACATATATTTTCCGAGACCTGAGATTAGTGACGGGCACTGTGCTGCGTCTGAGAAAACAAGAATACATTTTCTGTTGTTAAATATGTGAATGAATGAATTGCAGTGATGATTTATTTGATTTATAACCTTTGAGAATTGCTTGAATGGACAACCTCCAATAATAATAATAAGTTTATTTTAACTGATTTGGCATTAGAGACACCAAGGTCGTGAAAATTTGCCTTTGAGATCTCTTTAAGGACATGAGCTTGTCGTATTAACAATTTTAGGCCTAAATGCCATTGCTTGAGCAGGGATGGAACCCACATTCTCAGGTTTTGGAGGAAAACAATATACCAACTGTGCCACTCAGCCCGTCTAATAATAATTATAATAATGATACAGGTCTAACGTTTATTTTAACTGATGACTGGCTGCGTGGCTCAGTGGTAACGTTCTAGGATGATGGGTCCAAGGTTTCAGGATCGAATCCTGGCGCAGTTAGTTGGCATTTGAGGGTGCCCAAATGCGAGGGAGCCGTGTCAGTAGATTTCCTGGCACGTTAAAGATCCTTTTCGTGGCAAAATTCGAGCACCCCGGCCTCTCTAAAAGCCACAGTTGTTAAAAGGGACGTAAAACCAATAATATTATTATTAACTTAACTGATAAGGCTTTAGGACACCAAGGTCCCGAAAATTTTCCTCGGAGATTTCTTTAACGACATGAGCTTGCCTGATTAACAATGTTAGGCTTAGATGCCATTCTTGAGCTGGGTTGGAACCTGTTATCTTAGATTTTGGAGGAAAACTATATACCAATTGTAATATTAATAATAATATTAATACTAATAATAAAATGCATGCATAGAAGACCTAGATCAAGAAGTATGTTAATATCCCAGGGTTGTTACACATTCCCACTACTTTAAAAGTATTCTAGTGTTAGTTTCTCACATACTTATGCATTCATAATGCAGTGCCAATGTTGTCAGGTCAAGTAAATACCTCATGTGTGACATATCCCTACTTCCACGGGCAACACAAGAAAAATATCACCTAATACCTATACTGGATTGAAATTAACTCCCATTACAAATACCTAGTGTTTGACCATATTTTTCTTACTCCCATGAAGGGGATGGCAGATGCCTCGTATTGATCGTGATGCTGCACCGCCCATTCAAACAATGACTGAGAACGATCCCTTGTTAGAATCACCTGGAACGCGTGATGTATGAATTTTCGTCATTGACCATGGTAATTGTAGATGTATAATAAGCCTCGTCATAGAACAACACTAGCTGCAGGAAAATTAAATGCTTAAGAAATGAGTTCATAAGCGAAAATTGAACATATTCTCTTTATAAAACCCATCAGTACTAAAGGGAATGTATTAACTATGCGCACGCATACACCATTGGGATATAGGCTATACCTAGAGCTTTGCGCAGATAAACAACACTTTAACCGCACCCGCCCCGCATCCACACGACTGTTATCCGCATCCGCCACGCATCCGCCCCGCATCCGCACGACTGTTATCCAAATATACTGACAGTACAATAATATTTTAAATTTATTAGATAAAGTATAATATTAAAGCAACACATTTAGATATTTGAGGAGAAATTGGTTTCCCTTATTTTGGCATAAGTCAACACAAATTGCGGATATTTCCGTACTAGCTTCTCTCATTTCTCTATTATTCTCATACATTCCAAGCGAAAGCAAATAGGAAAAATAAAACGAGAAACGTGAGCAAAGACTAAAAGTATTTCTAAAAATCCAGTTCAACATTGTATTCTTAAAACTATCCGCAAATTTACTCTAAACATTATCCGCTGCTTATCCGCTATCTGCACAGCCATGTAAAATATATCCGCATGGTGAAATATTCTGCGGATATCCGCGGGTTTATCCGAAGATATCCGCAACTGCGCAGGGCTTTAGCTACACCAGGTGAATCAGCTGCCCCTAATAAAAAAAAATATGCAGCCCAACTAGCGTTGTTATCAGGAAGGTCGATATTTCTCTACTTGTATCCCGTACAGTACTAATGCACTACACGCATATCCTACAAACGATAATGAACACTATTATTTACCCCTCTTGTTAGTCTGTAGCCACATCGAGGGAAAGATAATAGTGTTCAGTATCGTTTGCGGGATAAGCTTGCAGTACATTAGTAGGCCTACCATACGCGATGCAAGCAGAAAAATATCGACCTTCCTGACAACACGCGTTAGTTGGGCTGCATAAAACAATATTATTAGGGGAAGCCGATTCACCCGGTATATTGTATTAATATTGCCATGGTGTAAGGCGATATGCAGTCGTAATATCGGCAATCAATATCGGCTTATTCCATCTTCGTTGTTCAATAATTTACAATTTGCAGTAATAGTACTGTACAGTATATGAGATAAAGGGCGCACACTGAGAGGATCTTTTATCACCCTCTTCAAGAAGACTCTACAGCATTTTTAAATTTAAAAAACAGTTAACGTAATTGTTATATATGGTCGCCTACCTTATGAATGTGATGAAATCAGACGAACTTCCTTCGGTGATTTACTAGATGCTCTCTGCTGCTCACTCCGCTACTTCAGAAGTGCGTCTAGCATTCGTTTCTCATTCGAGAACTGAGGATGCCAGCGCCTCGCGTACTGAGCATGCGTGGAACTGTACCTTTGTGCTATATATGGCTCTCATTGGCTACGTATTGCGACCAATTACCGGATGTTCTAACATACAGCATTTCAAATCTATAGGATTTAGGCAAGTTTTGGCGTGCAACGCGCTATTTCTCACGCCGTTTCTAGGATATGTGACGTTTTGAAGCCATTTCTTCCAGTGTTTCTCCCCCAGGGGCTCACATCTAGTAGGAAGTGGGTTAGCGACCACGGGGCCCCAGCCGGGTCCGGCAATGCTTCCACTTACTTGTACCGAGCTCCTCTTCGTCTTCTTTCCTGTCGACGTCACTTGGTCAACTCTTGCTCTCTTCCGACCCAGACGGTATTAGGGTATCCGAGGCCTAGGGTGTCTCTTCCCTTCCAGCCTTAATTGGCCCTAGTCTCATCTTTTATGATACCCTCCTTCTGCGAGGGGTCAGCCTTCTTTTTCTTTTCATGTTATCTCCTGCCTTCTGCTCAAGGCCCTCATGGAGGCAGGTGTATGTAGCCCCACCACTTCTGGTGCACCCTGGATATTGCTACACCCTCAGGGGCTCACGGCTGGTGAGTTCGGGAGTTCACGACCCCGAGGGATTCCTGAGCTGGGTCCGGTTTTCCCCATTTTAACCATTACCTCTGGGGCGGACCCTCTCCTCATTCCCTTTCCTATCTGCCTTTCATGGCTGTCCGTCCTTCTAAGTCCCTCAATCCGCATTCTTCGAGGGTTAAGGGCATTTCTTTTTCTCCTGTCCTTTATTTGCCTTATTCTCCTCTGGTTTTCCATTTCTTCTTCTAGTAGCCTATATAAGTTAGTAGTTAATTTTAGTTATAGTTTACATTGCATTATCATCTTCACGATCACCCAGACCATTAGGGGCCGATAACCTAGATGTTAGGCCACTTCACCAATTATCATCATCTTCTTCCAGTGTTTCCTGCACAAATTGTCAATTTATTGCTTTTATTCTGTCAACAGACTTTTAGATTTATAATACACTTCGTGAAATAAATACGTTTATTAGTATTGTAAGGAGCCTCCGTGGCCTAGGCGGCAGCACGCCGGCCTCTCACCGCTGGGTCCGTGGTTCAAATCCCGGTCACTCCATGTGAGATCTGTGCTGGACAAAACGGAGGCAGACAGGTTTTTCTCCGGGTACTCCGGTTTTCCCTGTCACAATTTCATTCCAGCAACACTCTCCACTATCATTTCATTTCATCTGTCATTCATTTAATCATTGCCCCAGGAGAGTGCGACAGGCTTCGGCAGCCGGCACAGTTCATATCCTCGCCGCTAGATGGGGGCTTCATTCATTCCATTCCTGACCCGGTCGGAGACTGGAAGCAGGCTGTGGATTTTCATTTCATTAGTATTGTAAGGCCTCGTCGCACGCTAGGCCTTTATCCGAAGGGTCTCGGGTTTGATTCCCGCCAGGGCCATCGGGGATTAATTAATTAATTAAATAATTAATTAATTAATTTTAATGCCCTTGGCACGATCACTTCATCCTCATTAGGACGCGCAGGTCGCACGAGCATCAACTGCACTTGGCCTCCCAGGAGGTCACATGACTTTATTATTAGTAGTAGTAGTATTACTATTATATTAGTACCGAGAGCGGTAGCTAAGCTCACTAACGCGCAACACTAGGCCATGGGGCCAAGCTCTCTGTGGACTTCGTATATGTGAGTTCGATCCCCACGGTCGGCCGTCCTTGAAATGGTATTCTGTGGTTTCCCATTGTAAACTCCAGGCAAATGCTGGGACGGTACGTTTTGACAGACCATGGCCACTTCCTTCCACATTCTTGCCCAGTTTCTTTCATCTGCATTCATAAGGAAGGGCATCCGGCCGTAAAAACCATCCGCCATAAAGAATTTCATCGCATCTCATATCCAACCCCGTTGGGAAACGGGAATTATAAGGGGTTGACTACACATACTATTATTATTTAATTAGTATTAGCATGACAAATAGAATACATAGTGTTATCACTGACCGAGTTCAAGTGCACCCCACTGTTGGCTAGCACTAGCGGCGCAGACCCCCAACGCTACACAGTCAGCCGCAGTCAGCTGTTCAAATATGGGATACGCGCTGGGCTACGTAAACCTCTTTACGAAGGCTGCCGTTACGCCAATTAAAACAAATTGTTGGTTTAGACTTATGAATAATAAGTTACCGTGAAAAAGTTAATATTCTCAGTCCCCATGTAAAACTATCTTTTAAAACCTTCCGTTAGTCGCGCATTGGTCTGACAGTTCCGTGGTTCGTTTTAGTTGTAATATCAAGCCAACAGTTCAAGTTACAATCTTATCGTCTCGGGACATCATACACCATACCTTATTAATCAACTTCCTGGAGTTGTAAAATGACGAGCCTAAAAGTAACTCTACACGAGTAAGTGTGTCGCCTTCTGCTGAAAGATAACGAATCGCTAGTTCATGACTCAGTAATTTCATAGGCATTTGTGACTGATACTGAAGACAAAGTTGAAACAAGATCCGAAGACTCGGGTACAGACCATGATTTTGATCAGGAGGACGGTAACGCAAGCGAAGAATTGGATGGCCGTTTATTTTACTGGCAGGTTGACCCTTATTATTATTATAGTATGTCCGTCTCATTCTTGGCTATCACCGCGGAGGCCCGGGTCGATTCCCAGCTCTGCAAAGAAATGTTATTCTGGTCTGAGGGCTGGAACGGTGTTCACTCAGCCTCGTGAGGCAAAACTGATAAGAGGTGCGTTTGATTCCTACCTCAGCTATCCTGGAAGTGGTTTTCCGTAGTTTCCCACTTCTACTCCAGGCAAATACCAGGATGGTACCTAACTGAAGGCCACGGCCGCTTCCTACCCAAATCCTACCTCAATTACGAATACACACACTACTACAGACATCACAATGCCACAGGTTATCAGACAAATTCTACACACACCTAAGCACACGGGGCTACGTGACCACAATGTCGCAAATTCCCTAAACAATCAACAACTATTATTATTTTAGGCCTATTATTATTAAGGCGGATTATATATTTTTTCGTTTTAAGTAAGGATGGCACGAAGTAGAACACGTAACCATGGAAGGCTGCCTTCATTCCGTATCCTACTGGGCGCATTCGTGATTTTAACACAGTGGATAGATATTTCGGAAAATTTTGAACAAATGTAAGGTACTATTCCTGGTTTTAATTTCCACTTCACGCGAGGAAGTTCCACGTTCTCACAGTTCACTACGAAACAGCCCGCCTTTATAATAATTAAATCTTCCGATAAAATGCACGTCACAGATTCTATTTTTGATCGACAATTGCTTACCTTTCCGCGGAATAACTCTCGCCCATTTCGCAAACAGATTTGTTTCTTTTGGTGCTGGGAAAAAAAAAAGTCTACCGTCAGATTTTCTTCCGTAACCCGATTTACATCCAGGAACGAAACAATACGACATTTTCCCGAAACAGCAGGAAATTTAGTTGTTTGCACTCACAAAGCACTGCACAGACATTCGTAAACTATTACAAAGCAACAAATCCCCTCGCATAATATGACTTCTCGCGCATCTCGTGGGCTACTTGTCACACGTGCTTATGGTTCGGCGCGACTTCCGCGCCACACACTGGCTGGACCATGAACTACAATGCTTAAGGAGCGGAGTGATGACACTGTTTATTTCTATTCGTCGTGGTATTAGTATTATTCGCTATGTGTATATACAGTATGTATGTATGTATGTATGTATGTATGTATGTATGTATGTATGTATGTATGTATGTAAAATGCATGTACAGCCTGTTCCGATTCAACACGGAACTGTAAAATGGGTTGCCTACCAACCCGCAATCGGCTTGAAATCTGGTCGCAGCACACTAGCGACAGGGCTGAGTTTGATTGCACTGATTGCCGCCTTCTTATGCAGCATTGCAAAGTATTTTGCTCTTTAAAAATATATTTACACAGACTTAACAATAAGTTTGAACGATTTCTGTTTCAGAACTTGTTATTTTACGCTTCTGTTAATGGGTTTTGCAGAGCATTTCTATGAAATAAAATTTTATTTTACAACATAGTTTATTACAACACAATGTATTTTTGTGTTGTACTTTATTTGCAACACAATGTATTGCTTTTTTAACCCAATACCACAAAACGAGATACAATTTGGAAATTATATGTTACAAAATTGTAATCAGTCCTCGATGCGACTAAGAAAGTCTAGGGCGCTGCGTTTGGCGTTTGACTTTTTTTTCAATTTCTTCAACTTAAGTCTGCATTTCATAACAACCAGATTGTGGTCAGAGTTTATATCAGCACCGAGATATGTTTGACAATCCAAAATCTGGTTTCGAAACCTCTGCTTGACCATAATGAAATCGATTTGGTAACGCCGGGTATCTCCTGGTCTCATCCATGTGTATATTCTTCTATTATAGTTATTGAATAAGGTGTTAGCTATGCCAAACTCATGCTCGGTGCAGAATTCCCTCAGCCTGCTTCCTCTACCATTCCTTTCACCTAATCCGAATTCTCCTGCTATCTCCCCTTCTCTTCCTTTTTCTACCACAGCATTCCAATCTCCCATTACTATAACATCTTCATCACCCTTGACATACATCAGAACTTCATCTATATATTCGTAGACCTTTTCAACACCTTCTTCATCAGCTTGACTGGTGGGCAAATAGACTTGTACCTCTGTGGTGCACTTAGATTTTGTATTGATTTTAGCTACCGGTACAATAATCCGTTCACTATATTGCTCATAATATTCTACCCGCTGTCCAAGTTTCTAGTCAATATGAGAGCTACCCCTGCTTGGCCATTGTTTGATTTAGTGCTAATGATCCTATAGTCTCATGATCAAATGTTCTATTCTTCCTGTCAGCACATTTCACTGATCCCAATGTAACCTCAACCTAACCATTTCCCTTTCTAAGTTTTCTAACCTTCCACTGCCTATCAGACTCCTCCGATCCGTAGAATATCAGATTTCCTCACTTCTGTGTTGTTAGCCCCATCTCGAGTAGTCCCCAACCGGAGATCCAAACGGGAGACTAGTTTGCCTCCAGATTGAAATTTTACAAGAGAGGAGGCCATCATCACATTTACCGTAATTATGCATAGAGAGGTACATATTCCCGGGAAGAGCATTACGGCTGTAGTTTCCCGTTGCTTTCAGCCGTGTAGCAGAACTCAGTGTAGCTATTAGTTGGCTAATATTATCAATATCTTTACCGTCTGCAAGACAAGTAAGGAATTGATTTGTTTTGAAAGACTGCTACCCCCCTTCAGAATAAACTAATAAAGCAATTCTACTAACAAATATCCCAACATTCTAATACTAAAATTTTACTATCAACAAAATATTAATACGGTATTCAACTATCGATAAAATAGTAAAATTCGACTAATGATAAAATACTAAAATTAGACAAAACGATAAAACACTTAAGTTCTGCTACCAGCAATTTTAAGAGAGCCCAACATCTAGGTTATTGCTTGGATAGCTATGATACTGTTGTTTCAAGAGAGCCCAACATCTAGGTTATTGCTTGGATAGCTATGATACTGTTGTTTTAAGAGAGCCCAACATCTAGATTATTGCTTGGATAGCTATGATACTGTTGTTTTAAGAGAGACCGTCATCTAGGTTAGATACTGTTGTTTTTAGAGAGTCTGACATCAAGGTTATTCGCTCAGATAGTTATAATACTCCCTCCCTTATGTTTGAATAAAAATTAAGTTTGCAATTCAATGTCTTGTTCCCCTTTGTCCTTTCGATTCTATTTCAATGAAATTGTTGGTTAGCCATGGGTAGCAGTGAGAAGGGGGTGGGGGGTAGGCAATCGTGGTCCATAAGTGAGGGTATGGAAGTTTCATAAGGAAAGCAGTGGGCATATTGATGATGATATATGAACTTAGGAGCATTTGCACCCATGAATAGATCAATATTTAATTGATATAAGACAAATTTAAGACGCTAGAGCCGTGAGAGAACTAATTTTAGCAAATGTGTTACCAACATTGAAGTAGGCTAATTAATTGGCATGTTTCTTTTTCAAATCACCAAATATTTGCGTAGTATTTCATTAGAGACGCATATATATTTCATATTACGCATAAGCCTACATATTACAATAATTTCCAGTTTTGCAAGCAATACCATTGGTTTACGTACAACATAGTACACATTCATGTGACATTCAGCTCCGGGAAGGAAAGCATCAGGGAAGGAAAGTATTTCTACAGAAAAGGAATCTGTTGACATCGAATATAGATTTAGGTATTAGGAAGTCATTTTTGAATGCCTTTGTCTGGAGCGTGGCACTCTATGGAAATTAAACTTGGGCTATTGGTGCAGCAGAAAAGAGGAAAATTGAAGCATTTGAAATGTGGTGTTACAGGACAATGGTGAAGTTCAGATGGGTAGATAGAGTTACACACGAAGAGGTAATAAGACTGGTGGGAGAGGAGAGATGTTTCTGGCGACTGCTAATGAAGAGAAGAGATAGGTTGGTAGGACACATACTATGACAACCAGGAATAGCAAGCTTAGTTATGGAAGGAAGGGTCGAGGACAAGAACTGTAGGGATAGACCAAGGTTAGAATATGTTAAACAGATTGCCTCGGATGTAGCGTGTGGTAGCTATGTAGAGATGAAACGATTAGCTCAGGACAGGGAGTTTGGAGGGCTGCATCAAACCAGTCAAAAGACTGAAGACTCAAACAACAACATGACATTTCTCACCTTGTGTTAGCAGGTTTGCCAGAACGCAATATAGCCTGAGGTGGCCTTAACTCTAGGCAGTGGCGGTTCTACATTGAAGCGTTTGAATCGCCGCGTCACCTACTTTATGGCAGTGACTTAAAAATAAATATTTTGAAATTCATTAGGATTTTTAAACATGATTTTTACTGCATTAGATGTTACCAATTAAGGCATGAACATCAACCTTCAAAGGACACGACACGGTGGCGAATCTACTGCCGCGTTGCTCGACTAGCCTGATGCGACAGGAATGTGATGGCAAGAACGTCCTTGCCTTGGTGATTGAGTAAGGCCAGAGGGGGTATGGAAGTCAGCGGTAATCATGGCAACTGGAGTTCTGTGATGTGAATTCAGCCAGCAAGCGAGTCGTCTCTCACCAATGATTGCTCATCCACATTACTCTCATTTCAAGCAATCTTGTACTAAAACAGTTACTGTGCTCGCTGCACGTGCAGTTCGTAGGTATTTTAGATAGCGACGTGTTGCGTGTGTAATATGTTTTACATTTTGATATTCCAAGATAAGAAATACAAAAATATGAGTATAGAAACATTAGTGAAATACCTAAAAGAAAACAGTGTGGACGATGTGTTCTTGGAAGTATAAAAATTATTCTCTTTAAATTTTTTCACGTATATCGGCGCGTCACCATCTGATTCTCTCCTGAACCGTCACTGTCTTTAGGCACTTTTATAACTAAGAGTGACGTATCTCTTATATTCCATGATACTTACTCTCCACCACGGCCGAGTGGATGCGAGCTGTGCTCTCCACTAACGGCCTAGGAAATGCGGTTTTATCATTTTAAATTATTATGTCGACTTCGCTGGGGTCTGGCGTTACGTTACGGTGACGGGACGAAATGTACCGAGAATGCACTAAGGTGTGTGACGTCATAGTACTGCTTGAGCTTCCTCCTTTCCCCGCGCGCTCCGGTGAGCGTGACGTCATCCAGCCAGCTACATCCTTTGACCTCGGTTTGCTTTTTTTTTACGGACTTTGAGTTCACGCAGCATTTGTAGCATTTAAAATGATATAAAGTCTAGTCTTTCAGACTGACTATCAGTGTTTTTTCATCTTGAAATTGCGTTAGTTACTCAACTGCTCACACAGCGCTGTCCACCAAGAATAGCATGGCGAAGAATTTTGACACCAACTGTCATTATAATCTCCGCAATATCAAAATATATTACATGATATAATATGGTATTACATCTGAGAAACACTAGACATACATTGCGCTTTATTAAAATAGACTTCCATGAGGTTCACTCGGTTGTTATTGAACTTCACGAACTTTCCTGCTGACCGGATTGTACAGAAGTCATTTTAAATCATCCGGTATTTTGGTTTGCGCAATAATATCCATACTCGGTGATACAAATTTCTCTGCAATAATGCTGGCAAGTCCGTTGCAGTGGTTAGGTTAATGAGTGGAGAGTAGTTAGAGTTCTGAGAAATGCAATTCAAGCATTCCATTCACGAAATTCTTTCACTGTACATACAACGTAAGCCGGACTTGAGTTTTCATTGTCGGCAAAGGTATTGCTGAAATTGTAATTTGATGATGATAGTTGATGTTAAAGGGCCTAACATCGAGGTTATCGGCTTCTAATTTTTTTGGGTGAAAATTAAAAATGATGATGAAATGAATGGCAGTGGTTTACCGTGGTTTCCTACTTCTACTTCAGGGAAATGTTGGGATGGACCTAACTTAATGCCACGACCGCTTCCTTCCCAAATCCTACCTCAATTACAAGTACAGTTCACACATACGTACAGCCATCAAAGTGACACAGGTTATCGGACAATTTCTACACACATCCAAGTACACGGGGCTACATAACCACTATGTCGCAAAGCCCCCAAAGCTTTAACAACAATCACTATTGGATAGAAGACGATAAACAACAAACCTTCACACACAATTCATAAACAAAAACAAGGCTTACATTGCTGCAGTCCGCATTGCCACATACCGGCGCAGAAAGGATCTAACTGCGAACCTTGCGTGTTCTTCAACTTGTGTTTTACCCCCAGTCAGGGCCGTAGAGAGCGATCACGGCCCCTAAGTGGAAGGCTTCCGAGCCCCTCCACTTTTTTCAACCCGTGACATTATTTTGAAAGTATAAAGCTTGAATTTTCTTAACCCATAAGAGAAAACTCCGTGGAATTTAGCATGTCACATTACCACTTTACTTGGCTTTCAGTTCTTCAGCCACTCTTCATTTTGTCTCCCATTGCTTGTTCTTTTACTTCAAGATTTAAATCACTGTGCAGTTCAAATGTCATTTTCATTATATCTGACCGTGTTCGGGCTCCACAAGAATAAGCCGTGTTTCTTTCAGAAATGGATGAAGTATAAAGTGGAATGTTTCAGAGTTTGAATTTGAAGCTTATCGCCTTATAAAGATAACTTAATCTTCCACTTCCGTGCGTTATAAATTAAATGAACAACTCTGACAACCCGGCTGAGAAACAAAAGACACAATGGATATTTATAAAATTCTTTAGGCGATAGATCTCCTTGTAGTGTTTTGGATATCATTCATTGATTGCATTTACATTGAACATAGTCTTATTAAAAAAAATTAAAACGGTTTAGAAATGAATTTGAGTGATTGCCAACTGTAAGCCGTCCCAGGCCCCTTTAGGAAGTCCAGGCCCTGAGGCTACAGCCCCGCTTGCCCTGCCCTCTCGCCGGACCTGCGCCCAGTTATCTTAGATTACGGTACCTTTGATGTATCCATTGAAAGGTTTTCTAGTTAGCTACTGTACAACTGGTTAACATGAAATTAGAAATGTACAATATTCAATGCTGGAGATACTGATGTCACTGAATGTTAGAAAAATTACTTTCCCTTGCGAATCAAACCAATGTGTCATGTTTCGTATCATTATGGTGTATGGTTTCGGAGTGTAACTTATAATTCACTCACTTTCCTCGTTAACGTGCGGCTCGCCTTTAAAATCTAGCTGGACGGATATGTTAACATTCCATGGCTGCCTGGTGCCAAGGCTTTCCCAGCGCGAGGCGCAGCGTTGTCAACTTTCCACCGTAGCCACTGAGAGCAAGCAGCGAGATTGGACAGGACTACGTGCAGATGTGCAACACTTGACACTGACACCTGCGCGACACGTGAGCTAACCGCCAGGGCAGGATTCAGGAGTTCACGTGGAGAGTTAGAGGAAGCATTTTATTGGTCAACAACCATCAGCTGTTGGTCAGTAGCGAACAATGGTTATTGTCGGCGCGTGCTACTGCCTTATGTTTGAGTCACCGCTCATTAACCATGAAAGTGAGGAAACTCTACTGCCAAAATTTAATTGGCGTATTATTTGCAGTTGGCAGCAATAGCGTAATTGAAAATATCAACATTCAGATGACCTCAAGCATACCATTTCCTGTGCATTTCAGTGCAGCCACTCAGCAGTGCTTGATCATTGCGCCAGGCTACATGCGGACTGAGTGGACGTGGTTTCGAACCCAGCTGTCGACCGTCCTTGAAGTGGTTTTCCGTGATTTCCCCCCCCCCCCCCCCCCACACACACACAACTCCAGGCAAATTCCGGGACGATACTTTCTAATAGGCCACGGCTGTTCCCGCTCAAATCCTCGTCCAGTTTCATTCACTTAAATTCGTTTCATCTCTCATTAACTCCTCTCGTGAGGAAGGCATCAAGAAGGGCACCCAGCCTTAATAACCACCCGTCACATAGAAAGCTCATCGCATTTCATCCCCGACTCCGTTGAAACGGGAATAATGAGGGGTAACATAAACCAACGATGCATACATCGTAACTTACATTTTAGCAGGATTTTCATTATTATTATCATTATTATTATTATTATTATTATTATTATTATTATTATTATTATTATTATTATTATTATTAGAAACAAGCCTCCGTGGCTTAGGCGGCAGCACGCCAGCCTCTCACCGCTGGGTCCGTGGTCCAAATCCCGGTCACTCCATGTGAGATCTGTGCTGGTCAAAACGGAGGCAGACAGGTTTTTCTCCGGGTACTCCGGTTTTCCCTGTCAAAATTTCATTCTAGCAACACTCTCCACTATCATTTCATTTCATCTGTCATTCATTTAATCATTGCCCCAGAGGAGTGCGTCAGGCCTCGACAGCCGGCACAGTTCATATCCTCGCCACTAGATGGGTGCTTCATTCATTCCATTCCTGACCCGGTCGGAAACTGGAAGCAGGCTGTGGATTTTCATTTTCATTATTATTAGAAACGAGGAGTAAATGGAGACTTTCACACAAAATGGAACAGAAATGTATTTAGAAACATCCTTTCAATGCCCATAAGAAAAGGACTGCGTAAGCTAACAAACTAATGCATCTTTCTGACGTGGATATTATGTCCTATAGTGATTTCTATAATTTGCTGTAGAATGTGTTTCCTTAATTAGAGAAGATTTAAAGAGATTTTTATTTCACAAAACTACCCTGTTCTACGCTTCGACTTAATGTCGATATATAATCTACTGGCACAGTAGAAATATAACCTATGTTTTGATTATTTTCAATTACATTCAAGAACTTTAAAGAAAAAATTCCACATTTAAAATGAAATATTAATGAATGACAATTGACAATCAGTCCTGTCACCCCAGTACGCATGAATAAGCGCGGTTCAATTCAATGGTGCACAGGGCTATAAACATACCCATGTCAAAAGACAATTACAATAAGGAAATCAGAATAATCAAGCAAATAGCAAAAGAAAACAATTTTCCGTCCAGCAAAATAGATCAAATTGTAGCCAGACATAAAAATAAAACGATTTAGAAGCCGGACAATAATGAGAAAATTCGCGCGTTTCAATTATGTGAACACGAATACATATAAAATCACTAATCTGTTTAAAGAAACAAGGCGTAAAAATAGCATTTACAACGAATATCACAACCGGAAAGCATCTGCACAATAGTAATCTAAATAAACAAGACCCGTATTCAAAATCAGGGGTATATTCCATTACATGCCAAGATACAGAGTGTCAAGCAAATTACATCGGGCAGAGTGGAAGAAGATTGGATACACAATACAATGAAAATAGAGGCGCGATATAATACGGGACACATTCGGCCGTATGCGAACACATGTGCGACGCGGGACTCAGTTTCACTAACATTGGAACCGACTTAAGACTAATTCATCACGAACCGAAAGGCAGCGCTCTTGACATAAAGAAAGCAATTGAGATACGCCTAGCTAAAAGAAACAATCCCAATAATCTAAATGAACACTCTCTCATGGAGAGCTCATCCCTCTTCACTCTACTAAAAACACACCCTGTCGGAAACAAGACACAACATAGCGATACAGCCAAGCTAGATGCAAGGGGGGATAGGGGGACTCAAATAGGAAAATGTTATCTGGATCAGGATGTACGATGTACTTCTTTTTCTTCAATAAATCTAGGCCGTTACTCACGGCAGTATTAAAGGTGCCGGGACTTTCTCCGAGACCGGGTGCGCTTAGAATGAATGGCTACTAGTCTACGCGTGAAGAGGAATGTTCCGTGGCCTTTAATAGTTGATGACCTTCCTGCATACAGTAACATACACCATATGTTTAGTCTTGGCAAACAACCAAGTACACTTGCACTTGACACGAACGACATTTAGGAATGCGGGGAGGGGGGAAGCAGCCCTGGGAGATACCATACCAGTTCAGACGCGAGTTACTAGTCACCGAGTTAACAGCGCGCTGCCGAACTGCACAAGTCTCCTAAATAGATAATTAGCCTGTATAATACTTTACAATCAGAATTGACCATTCACAACAACCACATAGTCATTCCAAAAACAGGCAAATTCCGGAGTTATATCACAACTTTCAGCATCTCACTAAAACATCATATAGACTGCAACTAACAAATACCGACAAGTTGCATTACCAATACAGGAACTAAATTTTAATTTCGCTCCCGGTGCGAAATTAATTTCTTTACAGACTTTTAATTTTACTCCCGGCGCGAAATAAAATTTGTTACCGACTTTTAATTTCGCTCCCGAGGCTAAATATAATTCCCAAACGATATTTAGTTTTACCCTTCAACATGAATTTAAGATGCATGAAACATTTCATTTCGTTGCTGAAATTAAAATATATTCATTTCAAGAGTTAAATTATATTTGGTACCTGTATTTTCAGTGTAATGGATCTGATGATGATCGCTTGACGGTCGAAACTGGTCACCCTAGTGTATTCATTAATCTCGTGTAATTTTTTCAGGATTAGGGTATAACCCAACTCTTTTGGGTACATTCGTGTTGACCGACTGAAAAGCACCAAACTTTTGTTAAAAGCTTATTATCTGTCAAGTTTTGATTTAAAATATTTTTCTTTTCTCTTGTTGTTGTATTTGCAGCGTTTTGCTAAGTGCGATTTGTTTTCTCATTATTGGTTGCGGGATACTTATAGATTTTTTTTTATTAATGCAGCCAATGGCCATGTACTTTTCTTTTCAGGACGGGTCAGGGAAGGGATATTGGAAGGACCTCGGCCGTGGAGCTAATGAAAGGAACCGTCCCGGCATTTGCCTGGTGGTGAAAATGGGAAACCACGAAAACCATTTTCAGGATGGCCTAGGTGGGATTCGAACCCACGCTCTCCCGATGCCAGCGAGGCACGAGGTAGCAAGTTAACGCTCTCGGCCACCGCGGCCGGAGAGACTTAAAGATATAACCCTGAGTTCACAGATGTAAAGAAAAGTATTTATTTCTTATATTGTTCTAACCTAACTTTTTCATATAAAATATAATAAAATGTTTGCATCGTCACAGACAGATAGTTCACATGGTTATAGATAAAACCCTGCGCGGATGAGGATATCCGCAAGATTTTTCGCCATTCGGATAGAGTTTGCTTGGCTGTGCGGATAGCGGATAATCTGCGGGTAATGTGTGGAGTAAATTTGCGGATAGTTTTTAGAATAAAATGTTGAACTGGATTTTTTTTTAATTTAGTTTTTGTAAAGATCTGTATCTTTCACGTTTCTTGTTATTTCCCTATTTGCTTTCGCTTGGATTGTATGAGAATAACAGAGAAGTGAGAGAAACCAATCATGGAAATACCCTCAATTAGTGTTGACTTATCCCCCAAAAAGTCCTTTATACCAGCGCTTGCTTGCGTAGGTATATCCGACGACTAAGAAAGTGTTATAATTAGCCACTCGCTATTTCACATGCCGTTACTCAGAGGGACAAAACTCAAGTCAACATTGTCTTGCGATTCACAAATAGCCTACGGGAACGAATTTCTCTTCAAATGTCTAAATGTGTTGCTTTAAAAATATTATTGTAATGTCAGCGGATTCGGATAACAAACGTGTGGATGCGGATGAAAGTCGTGAGGATGGGGGCGGATGCGGATAACATTTTGTTTATCCGCACAGGGCTCTAGTATAGATCTAATACCAGATCAGTACACGTGCCAGACATAGCTCATTCACGGAGTGTGCATGAAATAAGAGCGAAATTCTCGCTTGTCGGAAGATGTGACAACATATGGGATGTCGAATAGTGTTGATGTGGATGGCGAAAGTGACTGACAATCCGCGGGGTCACCAACATCGTTGTGTTGTTATCAGCCACAGTTGTTCTTACTCCGAAAGTGGAGGAAATGAAGACGAGCGTGTAGGTATAGCAATGGACAGCAATGACAGCATTATAAATAATAAAGCAGTGCTTAGAGAAGCAATGGGGATAGATGGATCTGCGCCTGTTGGAGATACAGTCAGCTGTAAGTATGTTTCTATATCGTTTTATATGTTGTTGTTGTTGTTGTTTTTCGGTTGTTTTTTTAGCGTATGGCTTTTAGTGCCGGGAGTGTCCGAGGACATGTTCGGCTCGCCAGTTTTGTAGCTGCTTCGAGACGGACACCCAATGGGTGAGCTACAAGTACCGTTGGGGAGGAAAGTTGGAACGGAAGGACGAGGAATTGGAAGGTAGCGGCTGTGGCCTATAGTGAGGGACCAACCCCGGCATTTGCCCGGAAGGAAGATGGGAAACCACAGAAGACCATCTTCAAGGTTGCCGGCGGGGGGATTCGAACCTCCTCGCCTCCCGAATGTGAGCGACTGCCAGCAGTCATGCCCTAACGACCACGGCTAACTCACCCGGTTTTATATGTTGAAGGAGGTGTAAGTTATAATTAAATTATTCGTGTAATTAAGCGTTCAGCATCATGTATTATTCACGACAATTCACTAGTTGACACTCTGAAATGGCTGCTACCCTTAACAAATATTATTTATTGAGCGTGTAATTCGCTACGGACAAATGACTGATTCAAACGCAGCAGGCCTGTGACGTAACCCCGCGCGTTCTCCCATTGGCCGAGAGATATGAGCTAACCTGTCTTCTACAAACCTTGCTTGTCGTCTACAGTTAGGTAACCAGCATAGTACACTTTGAGGTACTGTATGCAACTTCGCTGCTCGAGATGGGTAGCCAAATCGTTAGGTAGAACGTGTACTACTCGACATTTGATTAGTATTTGGAAATGTAATTTAGTATCTCAGTTTTCGGCTTCTCGCGCCAAAATCGTGTAGGATATGACGAACGTCACTAATATAAAATCCTGCTTAAAACTATCTACTCAACCCATTTTATCGAGGTGAACCATCCCGTAGCTCGTTTTTGTTTTTTTGTTTTTTTTGTACCGGTATAGGTCTGACGTTTGTTTTTGGCCGGTGGTCGTGAAATCCACGCATTCACTGTGCTAACCATTCAACCTATTTCCTTCTTTCCTTCTTTCCTTCATTCCTTCTGAGCGTGCGTACGTGCATGCAGTTGTTACTGCGCATGCTCACAATAAGAAGGCTTCCTGGCTGGCCGGAGAGCTCTACGCAACAAGCAAGCTAGATAGCTAGATTTATCTCGCCTGAACGCGGGAACGTTATTGGAGCTGTCCACAAACCACGGTGAACAGCTTGGGGCGGAGGAGGGGGGCATCAAATGTCCGCTGTTGTCCACGAGGGGGGAGGGGGTAAGCAGTAAAATGTCACGCGGACTTCGCAAATTAAAATAATAATTTTAGCCAAAATGTACCGCACTACGGTGCTTTAAGACCTCGCTGTTGATAGCGACGTAAAATAACCAAATGAATAAATAAATAAATAACGGTTTTTTAAGTTTTAGTCTTTTTTCCGTTCTGGAACTTAAAATAGTTGTTGCAAGACAGTTTTAATTAATGGTTTCACAGCCGCAATTAGGCCTACTTCTTGCTGAAATTTCCAAGTTTCATTAATAAGAAATAAAACAAATTTCCCATTGATTTACTGTACGAATTCCATTTTTATCCTAAGCATTGAAACTACAGATTTAAGAAAACCGCGTGAGTGACAAAAAGCAAAAATGTCCACGATGGCCATTGGGATGTTCTTCTCAGGCCAAAAAAGAATCCACGTCGTTTATGGACAGCTCCATAAAGGAAGGAAGGAAGGAAGCTTGTAGTTTAACGTGACCGTTAATCTTGAGATCATAAGCCACGGGACCTCCTTTTAACGTGGAATCCGAACCACAGGACATGGCATTTCACATCGAAAATCTCACATGCATTGACCGGGAATCGAACGCGGTCCACCTTGGTGAGAGGCCAATAGCTTGACCGCTGTGCCACCACGCCCTATGGACAGCTCCATCAATAGCAAAAAGCACATACAAATCTTACTATCGTCACTCGTCACAGGTAACGAACAAGCCAAACCTGCTGGTAGCAGATGTGAGAAGCGAACTCTGGACCTCATGGTTCGTAGATCTGCGCACTAGCATCCACGCTATGAGGCGAACATGAATCGTGAAGCACGCATTGTCAGTTCACGGTCACCTTCCATGCTTGTCCGGGTAGCGGGCAAATAGACACTTCCATAACGTTATTGCCGAGAATCTTTTATAAAATAACGGGATCAATTTCTCCTACTAGAATAACGTTATTAATAGCGTAAAGCTGGTAATAATCGCTCGTATACCGTTACTAGACTTATAACGTTGTTGGTGGGTTCGCATTTTTAAATAATGGAATTATATTTTCTGCCCTGAATAACGATATTAATAGCGTATAGCTGGTAAAATTCGTTCGTATACCGCTACTAGACTTATAACGTTATTGGTGGGTTCGCATTTCTGAATAACGGAATTATTTTTCTGCCATGAATAACGTTATTGACAGCGCAAAGCTCGTAAAAATCGCTCGTATACCGTTACTAAGGTTATAAAGTTATTGGCGGGTTCGCATTCCTAAATAACGGAATTATTTTTCTATTCTGAATAACGTTATTGATAGCGTATAGCTGGTAAAAATCGCTCGAATACCGTTACCAGGCTTACAACGTTATTGGTGGGTTCGCATTTCTTGATAACGGAATCAAATTTTCTGCCCTGATTAACGTTATTGACAGCGAATAGCTGGTGAAAATCGCTCGTATACCGTTACTAGGCTTATAACGTAATTAGTAGCTTTGCATTTTGAAATAACCGAATCGATCACTCTGCCTGAATAACGTTATTGATGTCGCGCAGCGGGTTAAAATTGCTGTCATACCGTTACTAGACTTATAAAGTTATTAACGGGAACGCATTTTAAACTAACGGAATGTTTTACTCTGCTGGTTATAACGTTAATACCACAAACCAAGGAAAATTATAACCGCTTATTTCGTTGCCGCACTAAAAACGTTATTCATAGACCCGTTTTTTTGGGGTACGGAAGCAGTAACGTAACAAAAATTAATTCGTTATTTTTGACAATTCTGTTACGTTATGAAGTCTTGCCTCAGTGTCGCCATGTCTATTTATTTTGAAAGAGATCTCCTTTATTATATACTATGTCTCATTATCTACTACAAAAATTTAAGAAACATCGCAAATTTCCTTACTTTAAGACATTTTCCTTTAAAATGTGTATTTTTCTACTATTCTCGAATTGACATCGTGTCATTTTGAAACAGCGCATACAAGGAATGTAGTGAAACCAACGTGAAGCGTGGCAAATATCAAAGTTTAATTCGGTGCTAAGACATGGAGCAAGCATCAATGGCCAAGAGTCCATCTCCTTGCGTAGTAGCTAGCATTCTTGGCTGTCCCCGCGGAGGCTCAGGTTCGTTTCCCGGCTCTGCCAAGTAATTTAATTCTGGCCTGAGGGCTGGAACGGGGTACACTCAGCCTCGTGAGGCAAAACTGAGAAGAGGTGGATTCGAGTCCTACCTCAGCCCTCCTGGAAGTGGTTTTACGTGGTTTCCCACTTCTACTTCAGGTAAATGCCGGAATGGCACCAACGTAAGGCCACGGCTGCGCCCTACCCAAAACCTACACACACTAGTACAGACATCACAGAGTCACAGGTTATCAGACAACTTCTACACACACCCACGTACACGGGGCTACATGACCACGATGTTGCAAAACCCTTAAAGAATCAACAACACAATATAGGCTACATTGTTTTTAGACGTTAAGGAATGAATCTTAGATTATATTTTTGAAAATGATAACAATTTTCCTTACAAAATTGAAATTAAAAATCTAACTTTAATGTCCTTCATTTGGGTCGACATCTCCTTTTTTGGTAAAACACGGGTTGGCAACACTGCTTACCCCTAAGATACTGAGTATGATATTATCACCACGGGTCAGGTAAAGAAAGAGAACAAGAAGAACTTAGGCTAAGCATCCCTTCCACACGCCAAACTTCCCTCACTGTGTAGTTATATTGCAACATGCATTTGTCTATAGTTATTTTATTGTGAATTTTTAGCCTACTTTTCACATTTTGCAAAAATGAGGAAAAAGTAGAAGTATGAGATCGGGCAAATGTGTATCTGTCTGTCTGTCTGTCTGTCTGTCCTTCTGTCTGTCTGTCTGTCTGTCTGTCTGTCTGTCTGTCTGTGTGTGTGTGTGTGTGTGTCCCTATCAACTCCTAAACGGCTGCAGCAATCGAAACAAAATTTGGTAGGAGTAAAGATCTATACCTGAATATCTCACGGCCATATTTGAAAATGATGTCAGTGCTACCAACTGCTGAAAAATCGCAATTGAAATTTGAGCTCCATGTTGGATATCTTGGAAGGTATGAATGGGAGCTATTTCAAAATTGACACACGTATAGATAATAATATTGCAGTTTAATTTCCAGGAGGCCATACATGGCAGTGTTGCCAAAATGATTATAAGCCTGCTGATAGGTCCAATTTTTAAATGCATATAACTTCTACACTATCAATTGGAATGCAACCTAATTTCGTATGTGTACATAAACAGATATGACTGAGCGTATTCTTAAGAGCCACCAGGGCGGCCAACTGTTAATAAATGCTCTCAATTTTTTTTATCCAAATACCCATATATCAGAAAGTATGCAAGCCGACAGCTTTAAATTATGCACACGTGTAGTACCTGACATTCTATATTAATTTGGAGTAACTTATATATGTCAGTGCTACCAACATGATTCTAAGCCTGCTGAGAGGTTCGACTTTAAATACGTGTAACTTCTTTACTATCATTTGGATTTCAACCAAATTTCGTGTGGGCTGTGTGTACCATAATAGATATGACTATGCCGATTCTTAGGAGTAACCAGGGCTGCCAACTGTTAATAAATACTGTCTCTATTTTTGTTACCCTAATATCAATATATCAGAAAGTATGCAAGCCAATAGCTCTAAACTTTGCACACGTATAGTAGGCCTACCTGGCATTCTAGATTAATTTTGAGTAGCTAATATAGGGCTACGCCAGTGCTGCCAACATGATTCTAGCCTGTTGATAGGTCCAATTTTAAAATGCATGTTATTTCTATGCTAACTAATGGATTTCGTTCAAAATTGACACACAATAGATCATATTATTTCAGATTATTTCTAACCAATACACGTATGTCATTGTTGCCAACATGATTTTACGCGCTCTGTTAGATCCAATGTTTAACTGCATGTAACGTCCATGCTATCCATTGGACGTCAACCAAATTTTGTATTCTGTACCTTAAGAGATGGAACTAAGAATATATTCAGTCACCAGGGCTGCCAACTGTAGTTCTCTATTAGGCTAATTTATGCCAGGTAGCATATACAGTATTTCGAACTAATTAGAAATTTCGATATTACCAATTTAATTTCGTCATTATTATAGATAGATACATATAGATTAATCATTGGCATGAATCTTAAATTTTAAGAAAAGTAGGCTCTTTAGTTCGTTACGGAACTTCTTGTTCAATTCAACTCGGTCCTGGATTGCGTAAATGTATGCCGTATTTAATTACGGTTTGAGTCCACTAGATACTTGCCTGACAGTAAGGTTCAGGTCTAACCTTCAATGTTTCGTTCCAGATGACCTGATTATTAGCTTTTACAGCAAGTGTTCTCAACCTGGTGCTCGCGAGCACAAGCTGCCCTGAGATCTATTCTTCAATTCAAATTCTGCTGCACGAACGGGAATAACAATGTTTACATTTCGAGTCTTACCAGTCAGAATTTTTTTCCATTTTCTGAAATATAAATATAAGTAATATAAATAATTGGACATCCCTGTTTAATGAGTAACACGAAAGATGCTGATTCCACTCGACTCTGCATGAGTCATATAAGCAGTTGCAGCATGCCTGGTGAGCGGTGAATCCCTAGCTATTTCAGTACTTCAGAGGGAGAGAGAGATAGGAAATGGGAAGAGAGGGGCATGGTTGTTGCATCATTATTATTTTTATAATTATCATAACAATTATTATTATTATTACTTACATTATTATTATTATTATTATGTTGGATTTAATGGTGCTCGGGTAGGCTACTTGGTATGGCATCTGGGTGGTGCTCACTGTCTCAAAGAGGATGAGACGGCCTGTTCTACAGTCATCAACACAAACAGTTGGTCCAACAATCAGCATTGAGCGTGGAATGTGATCTCAAAAAATGATTACCGAGATAGTACGAACAATGTAAAGAAAGTTGTTATTGTTGATTCATCGATGGGCTTTGCGACATCATAGTCATGTACTCCCGTGTACTTGGGTGTGTGTGGAATTTGTTTGATAACCTGTGTTATTGAGATGGCTGTATTAGTGTGTGTATTTAGATGAGGATTGGGAAGGAGGCGGCCGTGGCCTTAATTTAGGAACCATCCCGGCATTCGCCAGGAGTAGAAGTGGGAAACCACGGAATACCACTTCCTAGATGGCTGAGGTGGGAATCGAACTCACCTCTTCTCAGTTTTGCCTCACGAGGCTGATTGTACCCCGTTCCAGCCCTCAGACCAGAATTAAATTTCAAAGCAGAGTCGGGAATTGAACCCGGACCTCTACAGTGACTCACTACGCCTCGAGGTGGACTGTGCGCGAACCTTAAGAGATGCTGGGGTGCTGGTATTTTGTCTGGAAAAGGATTTTTAACGTGCAAGTAATTCTGTTAATACGGGTCTCTTGCAAGAAAGCACCTCCAAATGCCAACCAACTGCGCCACCATCCGAACTCGTAACCTTTGGCACATTAGGCGAGAACCTTACCGACCACATCACGCAACCGGCCTGAGGGTATTTAAGTGCTTTTCAAATATTCAATATTTCTAAAATCTTTACACATTAATATCCACTTCGAGGAAGTTTTCGGGCGATGTTTACGAGGACGTAGACTAGTTATGCAATCAATATCAAATGGGCAAGCATAGCCTGTGGTTCACACCACATGCAAAATCCCCATTGCAGGGAGACCAACTCTCCTATATTTCCCGGGATCTCCCGGATTTGACCCTATTTCTTCCTGATCTCCCAGCTACCATATTTTCTGTCTGTTTGGGTAAATATCACCCGTATTTTTTCGTCAAGTAAAATCATTCAGTTTCAATCATTTAAAGTTTGCGCACATGTTCGAAATTCATTTAAACATTCGAGAGCAGACGCAATTAATTCTATACCGAGTTTCTTCAATCTATTATCTCGTTTAGAAATGGCCAACCAATGAGTTTAAATCTCCTTGTACATGTATGTTAAACCAATGAACGATTAATTTCTTTCTTTCTTTCTTTCTTTCTTTGTGTTGCTTAGCTGGTGGTGCTTTGGCGTGATTTGTTTTACTCTACATAACCTGTGAGCCGAATGGGCAGTGACGACGAAGCTAAAATCGGTTACAAAATATATTTAGGTCTTCTTAAAATAAAAAATGAAGTTCTTTTTATTTTATTTTTACAAACACTACATTGTACTTTTTTTTGATTTTTTTTCCGTGTTCTAAATCTCCCTTATTTTTGTTCAAGAATATAGAAATCTCCCTTATTTCCTTCAAAAATAGTTGGTCACCCTACCCCATTGAGTGACACTAGTTTTGTCGAACTTCATGCATGGCGAGAGAGGGTATACGAGAGCGCGATTGCCATCACCCAGTCCCCGTGCGGCCGTAGAGACCATCACCCAGTCCCCGTGCGGCCGTAGAGACCATCACTCAGTCCCCGTGCGGCCGTAGAGACCATCACCCAGTCCCCGTGCGGCCGTAGAGACCATCACTCAGTCCCCGTGCGGCCGTAGAGACCATCACCCAGTCCCCGTGCGGCCGTAGAGACCATCACCCAGTCCCCGTGCGGCCGTAGAGACCATCACCCAGTCCCCGTGCGGCCGTAGAGACCATCACCCAGTCCCCGTGCGGCCGTAGAGACCATCACCCAGTCCCCGTGCGGCCGTAGAGACCATCACCCAGTCCCCGTGCGGCCGTAGAGACCATCACCCAGTCCCCGTGCGGCCGTAGAGACCATCACCCAGTCCCCGTGCGGTCGTAGAGAACATCACTCAGTCCCCGTGCGGCCGTAGAGACCATCACCCAGTCCCCGTGCGGCCGTAGAGACCATCACCCAGTCCCCGTGCGGCCGTAGAGACCATCACCCAGTCCCCGTGCGGCCGTAGAGACCATCACCCAGTCCCCGTGCGGCCGTAGAGACCATCACCCAGTCCCCGTGCGGCCGTAGAGACCATCACCCAGTCCCCGAGCAGCCGTAGAGACCATCACCCAGTCCCCGTGCGGCCGTAGAGACCATCACCCAGTCCCCGTGCGGTCGTAGAGACCATCACCCAGTCCCCGTGCGGCCGTAGAGACCATCACTCAGTCCCCGTGCGGCCGTAGAGACCATCGCCCAGTCCCCGTGCGGCCGTAGAGACCATCAACTTTGCATTTCTGTAACGCCGAATTTAAATTTCAGCTCTCTAACAATCCACCATGCAGAAGAATATGAAACAACCCTTTCCTTAAAGATTTTAGAGGGGATCGCTCAAGTCTTTAACAAATATCTTGAATTTCTTCGTCAGTTAATAGCTTATACTGTAGCTGGTTGTTTAACTCATTTTTTTCTTTAGCACAGCACCGACAGTTTTGTATTTATTCACAATTTGGAACTGGCGATCCAAGAAATTGTCGCCCGTCTCGTTGCGTAGTGGTTAGCATTCTCGACTGTCAGCGCGGAGGGAGGCCCGTCTCACTATGATGTCAGTACTAGTGTGTGTATTTGTAATTTATATTTGTAATCTAGGTAGGAATTGGGAAGGAAACGGCCGTGGCCATAAGTTTGGTACTATCCCGGCATTTGCCTGGAGTAGAAGTGGGAAACCACGGAAAACCACTTCCAGGATGGCTGAGGGGGAAATCGAACCCGCCTATTCTCAGTTTTATCTCACGAGGCAGAATGTAGCCTGTTTCAGTCCTCAGACCAGAATTACATTTCTTGGCAAAGTCGGGAATCGAACCTGGGCCTCCGCGGTGACAGCCAAGAATGCTAGCCACTACGCAACGAGCTGAGTCATTTTTGCAGTAGTTGGTGGAGCCAATCCCTTAAGGCATTTGTTTTTTAAAGTCAAATACTTGTTCCTCTATTTCACAAATTTGATATTTATATCTGATAATTTTCTTCTTTATTTCATTCATTTTTTTTTTCTGATCTTTAAATAATACATAACTTTCGTTGCAAGCATCTTCCATATTTACTGGCATTGCGAGATTTTTTTAACCGTTTACCCTTAATACTTAGGCATCCATCGATTGTTGATAGCAGTTGATTTTCCAAAATGCAAGCTTGTCATCAACGTAAGAATTAGTTCCAATATCATGTCGTGGAGAAAGACGTCCGATAGACACGTGTTCGCTTGTGTTAAACGTTGTCATGTATAGGTTGTTAACTTCACACAGTGTATAATATGAATGAGCAGCTTACTTTATTTCCAGTATTTATAACCAAAGATATACAGCGAACCCATTGCGATATCGACCATTTCGTACTTCGCTATCTTTATCTATAACCGAAAAGTCAAACTTAGAGTGCTGCTAACAACAAAGACAAAGATTAAAGAACTGATCATAGCTCATATTGTGCTCACCCCGCTATGGAATTTGCGATGAACCAGCTAAAAACACAGTATTAACTCCCATGGACGGTTCATAGGATAGGTGGTTTATTGGTGCGTACATCTTAGTTTGGCAGTAATATATCAAAATTCCTCGGGTCGCAAGAGACAAAGTATCTCTGGGTCGTTAAAATCTCTAATATTATTCAACCACTGCAAAAAAAACTATCTTACGATTCTGAGAGCCTCGAAATATAGGTTGGGGTTCTAATTAAAAGAAAAGTCCTGAAAAAATATAAAATTATTATTTACTCACAAATCGTTCTAACTTTTTTATTATCCAAGGAGATTAGTCAATAATAAATTCCATTGACTTGTTGGATGCATGAAGAATGTTTCATTTTACGAAATATTTACAAAGGCCTTCACTTGTGAACTTCATAATTTTTTCCAACATAAATATTTTAAACGCCGAAATAAACCTATTAATTTATTGTGTACGTTATAATCCCCTTGATCAAATATCTGCTAATTACATAATACATTTCTGAAGTGAATTAATCACATATATTGTACCCATCCGTCATCGGATATATATATATATCTTACCTGTCCGGTTTTGCTCCGCTCGGGTGGTAGGACGTTCATCCCCACAGTGGCAGTACATATATGAGGATTTACCAAGGATCACATTCTCCCAACAAGAAAACAACAAAGCTCCACTAATCAAAAATCTAATTTATTCAAGAAACAAATATAAAATGCAATCAACACAACACCAACAAAAACTGAAGGGACATCCTCCCTTAAGCTCAGGATCCCAACTGAATCCGAACACCATCTTACATAACCAAATGGATTTTACACCTTTAACAGAACTAATATAAATGTTATGATTAATTCCTGTGGTTTTTGACTATGATCAATCTCCGATCTGACTCTACTCCGAGTTTGTTTGAACATGCATGTAAGATCTCGCACCATTATAGCCATTTTTACACTTTTTTTTATCGCATCACGACCGATATTGATTATTTCAATCCCTCATTCTTTAATTTAGGGGAACTCGTCCTTAACTCTATATTTTTAACATTTCAAAACAAAAATATTTCCCTTTTATTATTATTATTATTATTATTATCCAATAACATTTCTGAACTTATCATATGAGTATCTATTATCATTCCAGGGACCGACCTTAACTGACTTCTCTTGACCAAATGTCATTTATATTACTTGTGGGACTTAAATGAAATCGTCCACTCATTATATTTTAACAGTGCTTCTCTAAAACGTTTACTCGCCAGCGACTCTGTTTTCAAATTGTCACCTCAGCCCTTGGCGCGGTTAATTTATGACCTTCAGGATGGCTGCCCGACTGAAAAGACTGCTAGCTCTGCGGGATGGCTCGCCCCTTCCCCTCCTGGGTCACACAATGACCGCCCTTGACTGGGTTTAGCTCCATTTAAACAAAACCTTTCCTCTCATTATCAACTTAATTAAATGATTTGAATATTTATTTGTCGAGTTTACCAGTGTATTTAAATTATTCTTATCACACTTCTACATTGGAATAGTGGTACAATTCATTATTTACCTTGAAGGTTTGTACATTTTTTTTTCAAGAATTTGAAGGATTTTTTGATTACCTCTCCTAACCTCCTACTATTCGACCTACCAAAGATGTAATCACGACTTTTACAACAGGTGCATTTATTTCTTTCCTACGTGATCTGATATCACGGGCTATCAATACTTTTCCTCGGACCATAGACCTAAAATCCCCCGCGAACTGAATGGCGAGGTGAACTCCACTCTACTCTCCGCTGCCATTACCTTTCATAGACGGGAATCCTATTCTCGCCTAGATTTCCATTTAGACCCCACCTGCTAACAGCAGTAGGAGAACAAATTGTGGCTCCTAGGGCAGACTTAATTTTGACGTTTTAAGTGTATCACAACACTTATATAACCTCCACTCGTCATAGCGACATGGGAATAATTCATTCACCTCATTTTCACCTAATTTCAACTGTCGCTGAGGGGTCTATGTCCGCAATTCCCTAATTCCAACCTATGCTTGATTCTGAACATTAACTGGGCTCAAATCACCTCAATCTACCGGTCTCAAAAAAAAACTTCAAATCATTGAATCACTATCCTAATGTGATCTTTCATGATTTAGTTCTCATTATAACCAAAGAGAATTGTTTATTCTTATTACTCGACAACAGAATGCATATCTTGAAATTATCATTTCTTGAATTAATACTTTACATTACATTACGTTTAAATTTGGTCGGTCTCGCCTACTCCATCTGGTTTACATGCTTTTTGATTTCCTAATGACACCGGGCCCCCTGTTTACAATTTACACAACAATATCTACGTCGTGCTGCATGTCTTGTTTTAATTATACATTGTAATGAAATATGGTACTCACATCTATGTAACTGCCCTTTGGTGTCGACATTTCACCACCTCGATGGTTTTAGCGATCACTCATACTCACTCTCGCACACAGAGCCTTAACATACATCTTCCCACTTGCTCTGGTAATACACAAATTTGTAGCACAAAATTAACCCTTTATCAATTTACACCCACATAACAATTTTCATAATTTTTACACTTTATACCACAATAATTATTCCACTCGTCACTCTTTAACACTTGACACAATATTTCTTTACACCCTTTTCTTCCTGGCTACTCCAATTAATTCCGTGATGCACAGGTAGAATCTTAAGCGATCCTCGACGGTTCTGGATTCGTGAAGAAATCCCCTCTCGTCCCTGCATCGGACTTCAAAAGAAATATCCCATCTCAATCTACGTTCGGGGGGCGTGGTGGCTCAGCGGTCTAGCTGTATGCCTCTCACCAAGGCGGTCCGGGTTCGATTCCCGGTCAATGCATGTGAGATTTTCGAAGTGAAATGCCATGTCCTGTGGTTCGGATTCCACGTAAAAAGGAGGTCCCGTGGCTCATGATCTCAAGATTAACGGTCACGTTAAACTACAAGCTTCCTTTCCTTTTTTTCAATCTACGTTCCCAAAGTTTATAGTGTAATGACCAATACTGTTCAAACATGAATATACGTGTGGCTCCAAACAGTCCATCAATTCACCTCACCTTTGAACACCTAATGTATTCCTTACAGTCTCGTTTTTCCATACCGTTCATTTTCACCTTCGCAGCGCGAACCGTTCTTTTGCACCCCTCATCTGCTTGAACGTATTTTATCGAGTACATAATTACTGTACTAGTACTATTAACCTGCGGTTTAATACCTTCGCTTCGCTTTACTGCGCGAACACTGTCTTTGTTGCCTTGCTCCGCAGTTCTCGCACTACATAAGCGTCCTCTCCCGAACTCGGAGTATAATAATGTACTCCCGACTTTTTACTAGATATCATATTTCATGACTTATCTCTTGAGGTGAATTACTGTATTAGATACCACTCTACATTTTTTTCTCACTTAAACTGTACTCGTGATTCTAAGCGTCCGAAACTTGTAATATTTTAGCGCGTCAGGTCAGTTCGCAACGTTGCGTGGACTCTCCCCATGGTGGTCAGAATACTTGTGTCGGTTGAGTCTCTCCTCCGCCTATTTAAAGGAAATGAACAAAATTAGTTCCTCAAGCATCAATCCGGGAGCGGAATTTCTATGTCCAACCCCCATGGTCTTCATCTTGGACTCCCCAGACTCAAAATTTCACGTAGGTCTCGAATATATCGGGCGGAGTTTAATCCGACCATCCCTTCATCAAATATTCACTTGGCGTTCTTTCGCGGCTTCATGATGCTCTCGGGAGCGTCTCTTTTAGACAAAGGTCCAGATTCTTCCGTGCATGACGCTCTGGTGAACTGGTGTGGTCATCCGCGCATGGCTTCTTATTTCTCTTTCATTTCCAGGTTTCTTCGCCTGTAAATTAAGCTTATAATTTTTCTGTCTCTTCTGTGACTTCTATTTTTAAATCAATTGAGCCGTTTCACCAATATCCCGAAATGGGAGGAGTTTATTTCCCCTTCCCCACTTCTGGGCTTTGTTTGACAGGTCCCTAGGTCAGTGGACCACCCCGTATCCCTCACAAATAGTCCGGGAGTTATTTGACGTTAATGGCCACAGGCGCCGGCTGTCTCCTCCTCCTTCGCAGAGCAATTATTCACGGTGTCAACTCAAGCTTCGTTCCTAGCTGGCAGCGAACTGTTCCCAACCAAATATCCTTTCTGATCATTATTTTCGTGGCACAAATATATTCATTTTCCCTGGAATCTGGCTTAATCGTCCTCAGCTTTTCTTGATTTCAGGAGCGCTTTTAGTTTTCTCCCATCTGGGCTTCCAGGCCGGTTCCAACGTGTCCTGATTTCAAGCCTCCAGGTGCCTCAATCACATGGTTACAACACTCCCCTGGTGAATTTAAATAATTGTTAAAACACTTTTTGACAATTATTTATCCTAGGAACCTTTTTACTATTATTCCTTCTCTTCGCTTGAATTCAGACCTCACGTTTTCCATGACCTCGTAGTTTGTGAATGTGAATCCGTTTAACAACAGTCCCTTCAATGGGTCGGACTCCCCCCCCCCCCCTCCCCCCCTCTTTATCTGGGTCTGGCGGGATGTCTCGCCTACGCTCATAAATCTCTGCCTGTCACGACGGCCCACTGCCTGCACTCAGTACAGTTTTCTTCTTCCCAAGTATTCTCTTTCTTTCTTTCTTTCTTTCTTTCTTTCTTTCTTAAGCCGAAGTTTCTCTCTCTCTGCCTCCTTGGCTACCTCTGTCAGTTCATTCATAAGTTTTCTTCAGCTCAGTACAACAGGGTGAAAGCTGTTTTCCTTCCATTGACTGGCGCAATTCATTCTCTTGGTCACAGGATTCCCCACGTGTACTTGAAACATTTGTCCTTGCCCGTCATCAAATCCTTCTGGTTTGTGATACACTTTTTGCGTTACTTCTCTGTTCGTGCCAACTTTTCTAACTCGATAGGCGTTGTTCCTCAAGTCTTGGACGACTTGTTAAGGTCCTTCGAAAATCTCTTTGAATTTGTGGTATGTCCTGTTCTGAGGATCTGATATTGGTGGTCGTTTTAACAAAACCAATTCCCCTTCAACCAGCGGCCAATGGTAACGTGTGTTCCTATTCCTTCGCTGTCTCCTATCAGCCTGCGCTTTTAAGTGTTCAAAAGTCCTTTGGATCCTCAATTCATGTTCCGGATGGGTGTCCATTGGTACTGGAATAACCTGGTTCTATGGTCTGTGCGGTGGTTCTTCCAAATGAACTCTGACTGGCACTTCTCCGGTGGATTCGTGAATTGTATGGTTCGCGCAATGCTCAATGGTTTCCAGAGTTTCCAACCATTTCCAATTTTCACGGGCACAGTATACTCTGCAGTACTTGGCCAATTCACGCATACATCTCTCAACTGGGTTCGATTCTGGGTGTCTAACTGTTGAAAGTATCTGTCGCATACCCAAAGTATTCAACTCACTACGAAATTCAGCGCTGGTGAAACAGCTACCGTGATCCGATAATATATATTCTAGCTTCCCCAGTATCGGTATCACGCGTTCTTTCAGCCTCTTTAAAACCTGTTTAGTACTAGTCTTCTGGATAGGACATAGTACTACCATCTTTGAAAAAACGTCCATGGCCACAAAGATATCTTTATTTCCTCTCCGAGCCCTCGGGAGAGCTCCATAATTGTCTATTGACATAATTTGTCCAGGCCTCTCTGGCAACAATGGTTTTGATCTCAGTTTCATTAGGAGCGCGTTCGGTTTGATCCTTTGGCGTAGATCACACGTCCTGATAGTGTCTCGGACAGTTTATCTTAGCTTGGGTCAAATAAATGCTTCTTTAATTAAAGCGACTGTTTTGTCCACACCAATGTGTCCAAAATATCGGTGTGATAACCAAACAAGTCTCTTCTGTGGATCTGCCAGAACTACTATACGCAATTGGGTATGATCTTCATCAATAAATTTGTGCAGCAAAATGTTTTAATAACTGAATCCCTCCGACAAGCCTTCCGCTTCTAAAAAGATGGGAGTTCCTTGGGTCAATTTTTCTTCGAAAAAGTCTATTAGCATTTTGATCCATGGATCCTGGCGCTGCCTGTCACTGATGTGGCTGATCTCTTCTTAATTCTGACGATCACCATCTTCCAATGTGATGGTGAATATCTCCTCTTCGTCCGAGTATGTTCTTCGGCTTAATAAATCCGGAATCACATTTTCCTTGTCTGGGCAGTACTCAATAACAATGTCATACTGCATGATATAAAGAGCCCAGCGAGTTAATCTCTGGCTAGATAGATCTGTCTTTAATAAGAGCGTTAGAGCTTTATGGGCCGTCCTGAGTATAATGTGGAATCCATAAACAATTTTTCGCCAGCAGCTCGATTTCGGTGACAGTATAATTTTTCTCGGGTGGCCTCAGTCGGCGACTCGTGAATGCCAAATAATATTTGTGTCAGGATTGGGCGTGATCTTTCTGATAAAGCATCGCCCCAACTCCGATTTGTGAAGCGTCCGTGTGGATGATAAAATCTTGTGAAAAATCGGGGTATCCCAATTTAATATAATGCAATAACATTCTCTTCGTATTTGTGAAGGCCGTCTCACATATGGAGGTCCACTTCCACCTTCCCTTCTTCAAGAGGACTTGAAAAGGTGCTACTGTGTGTGTATACTCTGGACAATGGCCACTGAAAAAGCCACAAACTTCAAGGAAAGATCTTACACCATTAAAATATACGCCGTATCATATAAATCACTCCTGGGGGAATGGTAAGTAATTTCAGTTTAATATTAATTATCGGTATATATCACAGAGTTATTAGACCGGAGCTGAATGCTACAATTAAGTCCTTAATAATATTCACTGGATTTTTTGGAATTGGAAGTGTTCATGTTAATGTCTTTAACGAAAACGTGAAATTATTGAGTTGAAATAATCTACAGTACTTTAGGAATATCGAAAGGAATAGGAAGAGTACTTGTAGTATTACGTGACCATTAAACTTGCAATCATAAAACACGGGACCTCCGTTTTACGTGGAATCCGAGCCACGAGACGTGACATTGCACCTTGGAAATCCCATAAGCATTACCCGGGAATCGAACCCGGCCTGTCTTGGTGGTAGGCAAGCAGCTTGACCGCTGCGCAATCACAGTCCGGTAAAACTGCAGAGAAACGATGATCAAAATGGCCGCCACAATCAAACCAATTAAGTAACATCGGTTTTCTTGTACTTGTTTTATGGGCAATATGTACCATTATGGGCATATGCTCTCTGAAAAATATGCTGTGGTCAGCCCTATTTAAAGAACACGAACCGCCACTGAATCAACCTAGCCAGATAGCCAAACATATACAAATTAATTTCAGGACAAAACGGAAAATAATGCAAGTTATACATTTGACATCCCATTTAATTTCACCCAGAAGGATGTAGCGAGAAACGTTTGTATCTCTTAACTCATAATTATTGGAACCCGGATAATGTTGGGTAGAAATGCTGGTTTTATATAAATAAAGACCAATCATTACAATTTTGCCAAAAAAATGTTTATATGTAAATTATTTTGCTCCTTTAACATTTCCATAATTGTTATTTTCAGGTTACCACCAATGGATAGCCACTCTCAAGCAAAGACAAGTTTTGTGAGTTACAGTATCTGAAGTTTTGTACAATCGGAAGTGGTGTATTGATTATATCACAGTCTCTTTGAACAAGTTTAAATTAAGCACTGGTATGTTCAACTATATACAAGTGATGTGATAATCCAGATATCAAGACTTGTGCCTTCAGAAGAGATATATAAGGGGCATTCAAAAGAAATGAGCTGGAGGCTATAAAATGAAAACCTGTACCGTTCTTTCAAAAGTATTGTCCAGCACTGTTGAGGCAATTGTCCCACTGCGACACAACGCGGTGAATGGCCGTATCGTAAAATTCCCGAGGCTGCTTCCTGTACCAGTTCCGAACGTACTGCTTGACGTCGTCGCCCAAGGTGAATCGTTTGCCTCTCATAGCCTTCTTCAGCTCACCAACAAGACTGTATGGAGGATGACTGAGGACCTCCCATTTGAATGTATGCAAGAGCTCATTGACTGCGTTGGCTGTATGGGGTCTTGCATTGCCATGGAGCAGAATGATCCAACGGGTGAGCAGTCCTGGTTGCTTCGAATTGATCGCTGTGCGAAATGAGGTCAAGGTTTACGAGTATCGCTGCGCATTCACCGTCGTCCCATGCTGCAGGAAGTCTATAAGAAGAGACCCTTTTGGTCAAAGAAGGAGCTGAGCATAACCTTCCCCGCACTCGTACGGACGGCCTTGGACATTCTGGGTGATGACTGGCGACTTTGTCGGGTTGACTCGGATTCAAAGTGATGGTACCATGTCTTGTCTTCTGCGACCACCCGTGCCAGGAACGCATTCCCTTCCTTGGCATAACGCAGTAGATGTTCCTGAGAGAATCCCATTCGACATGATTCCTGTGTTGATTGAAGACTTTGAGGCACCCATTGGGCGCACTTCTTGCGAAATTACAATCAGTCCTTAATGATGGCGTAAAACACTTCCGACACTCACTCTGACCTCTGCGGCAATGACTGCTACCGTAAATCGCCAGTCTTGCATAATGAGGGCATCCACCTGCAGGACAACGTCATCGGTAATGCAGTGTGGCGGTCCAGACCATGCCTCACCGGCCAACGACATCCGTCCTGCCCTGAATCGCTTGTGCCTCACTTTAACCCTAGCCACGGACAGGCATTGCTTTCCGTACACTTGTGCCATTCTTCTATGAATTTTCGTTTCCCTCACTCCTTCCGCTGTCAGGAAACCCCTTTTCTCTTCTTTTGAAGCCTCCATGTCACTGGACTCCGCATGACTGAGTGCAGTGGTCGGCCGACTCGAGTGGTTGCTCGCTCTGTCGTCACGTGCGAGATTACAATCAGTCCTTAATGATGGCGTAAAACACTTCCGACACTCACTCTGACCTCTGCGGCAATGACTGCTACCGTAAATCGCCAGTCTTGCATAATGAGGGCATCCACCTGCAGGACAACGTCATCGGTAATGCAGTGCGGCGCGTCCCATTAGCGGCGAGTTTGGTACCTTAGCGCTCTCATAGGGACCACACAGTCGTCCCCAGGCCAAAGCATTGCGATCCGTTTAGCGGTTTTCTTTTTATAACCTTCGGCTGGTTTCATTTTGAATGGCCCTAATACATTCCGTTCATATTTCATTAAATATGTTCGCATTAAATGATGTAGGAAAAGTAACAACTTAACTTTAATGTGACATATTTCTTCATGGGCAACTATAATATTAAAGGATGTATTGACCATTCTTGATTTTAGCTTCTCATCCTTGAAGTAATTGTGCAATGCTGCACTAGCAATTAAAATTAACTTAAGTAGCATACAGCACATAACGGTATTCTACTGTGTAAATGTAATCCTAATTATCTAATTTTCCTTTTATAGATCAGATCATTTCCTGACATAACTAATTCCCAATACACTAAACGAGAATAGTGGTATAGAAATGCCGCTGCGACAGAACGTTCGAAAAATGGGAACGACTAATTATCTCTACCATTATGGTAGAGCATGATTCACTATTAGAACCATAAAAAATAGAGTATTCATAAATCTATCCATCAGCGACGGCTACGGCTGATAGTAATTGTTATAATTGAGGATATTTGGGAAGTAGTTCACTGAATACAATGCAAATGGGATATATATTTTAATATATAAAAAACTGTTAACTCCATACAAATTTACAAAAATTCGTGAAACGTCATTATATGTTATATCTGAATTTTCTCGTAGCTAGTTAATTTTCATAACATACAATATATTTACCAAATACTCCACTCAGTGATTTGTTTCACTTACTTCCAATATTTCTTGTTCGCAACTCGTAAATTGAATCGACGTTTATGTGAATTGAAAATACGAAAACTTTTGAAATGAAACGAATAACTGAAGATATGTAGTAAAGGAAGTAAATTATAAATAATTGTCTTCGTCTCATTTATTTATTTTTATTCTTAGTTATCTATGCTATCAGATATTTTCAGGTGCCTTGTACTTTGAAGCTAACACATCTCGATGTTTTCTATAAATATGAACTCTCGATACTGCAACGTTGAACTTGTTTCATTCGCAATCTCTTCGTATCGTCGGATACAAAACTGGTATCCTGGATTTATTTTGTATGTTCTAATTTGCTGTGCAATAAGATTAACTGGCATATCACACACATCTCATTCAGCACAATGACAATGTTGTATTATTTGCCTGCTGTGTCAATAGTCTACCTGAAACGAGAACAGAAAAAGAAATACATCAAATATTCGAGAGATTTAACTAGATTGAAACTGCAGGAGGACTCACTCGTAAATAACTTGGCAATTCCAATGAGCTTGAAAATATAGCATACTATCTGACTTGGAAAAATAAAACATTTCCAATTGAAATCTTAGACGGTATTTTCTGTGTTGCCTATAACAATTATTTGAAAATATTCCGGTCGGTTAGCATGTATTTGGGCCCAATTAAACTGGGCGTGAAAGTTGCACTTCACCTGAAAACGTTAAAAGTGATTACGGATTAAGCTATTTGCAGGGATGGCATGTTTAAGTCATCTTCAGATCCGTTGCTAGGCAAAATGGCGAAGATGATAACAGAAGTCAACCGTAATTTTGAGTCTGGGTTCTGTATGTCTGGTTTTGTTTTGTCATGCATAACTAATGAATGAAAAAATAGTTTTTCCTAAGAAAATTTGCTTTTGTAGCTACCACAGCAAAAGTTCAAATTTGAAGGAAATTCTCTATTTTTATAAGTTCAAACGAAAACAAACGTTAATTTATATATTTACATCACGTTTAATTACAAAACATAGTTAACGTTAATCTACAAATCAAAAATACAAACAAGCTTTAAAAATGAATATTTTTGGTACTTCTTCTGTGTGGGTACGACCTTTCTCGTATTAGTCCCAAACTGTAATCGCCAATCATGTTCTCATCATATTGTCCTTGATGACGTTGGTCAAAATCCATCACGTCTTGGTGATGACGTTCCTTTTGCTCTTCTGAACATTTTAAATTGGTCCAAGTGAGCATGTAAAATGTGTACTTTAAGGGACATTCTGCAACCCATGAGTTTAAAGTTCTCAAGCATAGTGGAAATAAGCTCTTGGTAATTCTCAGCTTTCTTATTTCCAAGGACTCCATGGATATCTGATTTCAGGCTGTACCATGCTTGTATTCCTTGGGTGTTGAGTGAAAATCCACAGCCTGCTTCCAGTCGACCGACGAGGTCAGGGATGGAATGAATGAAGCTCCCATCTAGCGGCGAAGATATGAACTGTGCCAGTTGCGGAAGCCTGTCGCACTCCTCTGAGGCAATGATTAAATGAAAGACAGATGAAATGAAATTATAGTGGAGAGTGTTGCTGGAATAAAATTTTAACAGGGAAATCCGCAGTACCCGGAGAAAAACCTGTCTGCCTCCGATTTGCCCAGCACAGATCTCACATGGAGTGACCAGGATTTGAACCACGGACCAAGCGGTGAGAGACCGGCGTGCTGCCGTCTAAGCCACGGAGACTATTGTAGATGTTTATAATTGTGGAAATTCTTCACTGGCCATTAGTTTCTTTATTTGAGGACTGACGAAAATATCAGCTTTAATTTTAGCTTCTGACAATTAATTATCTTTAATTATCACCCCTCTTACATGTTCAAAGCCGCTATCCCTTAAACAGTCTGCCAAAACTTCAAATATTTATTTATCATTGCATAAAGTACAAAAGCAAAGTTTATTAATTTATTATGAATGGCGTTATTGGTTGCTGTTCGATGTAGACTGTCAGAATACATGCATTACATAATTGAATCAACACAAAATATTTTGTTTGTTGACTTGTGTTATTGATGTTTCTTACAAAACATTTATAACTTGTCCAATGAAATTCAACTCGGATCCACAACAACAACAAAACATTTCATTTGACTAGTCATAACAAATTGTTTAAATATTATAAATTTGAAACACACCAATGATCATCTTCGCCATATTCATACAATTTCGCCTAGCAACGGATCAGGGATCTCTGACGAATAAAGATATCATCCCTGTAAATAAGTTGATAATTAATCACGGTGTAATTTCCCTCCCAATCTAATCGACATTAATAAATGTTGACCAACTGTAAAGTTTCGAAGTAAAATATTTCCTTTAAGGTTAGAGCACCGGTTTTTGACAGGGTCACCATTTGTTGACACATACATACTTAATCAAGTAGAATAACATTGTGGTGTTTGAAGCCATATTTTCAGTGTTGCCTTAGTAAACAAGAGTTTAGTGCTTTTCAGTAGTGTTTTATTAATCTCATGTAATTTATTTCAGGATTAGGGCATAACCCATCTCTTTTGGGTACATTCGTGTTGACCGACTGAAAAGCACTAAACTCTTGTCAAGTAGAATAAGCCAACAAATGGCATGTGTATCTCTGAACCACTGCCGGCTGGATCGCATCCCTCCTGGCTGCTTTAAACTGCCTGGCCATTCAAGGATTACAGCATTGGTTTCAGCCACTGCCGGCTGGATCGCACCCCTCCTGGCTGCTTTAAACTGCCTGCCCATTCAACGATTACAGCATTGGTTTCAGCGTACAACCTCGTTTCCAAATAAAGGCGCTAGGAAGCAGCACCAAGTGACTGTGGCAGACATAAGTTTTGTATTGATGTTAATGGCGAAGTTGTGTTTGGAATTTATTCTGAACGATTTTATAATGCTGTAAATCTACGTGCCCTTTTGTAAATCAGAACAGGGCAAGTTAGAATACCGGGGAATCTCATTTCATCAGATACCATCGGACAATTCACTGCGTGGGATGTGGTTACGTGCAATTTCCAGAGAAGGTGATGAAGAGGGAGCAAATAAATAGAAAAATAAAAAATACATAAATGAATGAATAATGATTAAATGAGTAAATGCGTGACTCAATAAATATGTAAGTAAATAAGTAAGTAAATAAATATGTAAGTAAATAAATAAATAAGTAAATAAATATGTAACATTGTGGGGTTTGAAGCCATTTTTCAGTGTTGCCTAAGTAAACAAAAGTTTGGTGCTTTTCAGTCGGTCAACACGAATGTACCCAAAAAGAGCTGGGTTATGCCCTAATCCTGAAATAAATTACATTAAATTTATTAATCTCAGGTAATTTATTTCAGGATTAGGGCATAACCCAGCTCTTTTTGGGCACATTCGTGTTGACCGACTGAAAAGCACCAAACGTTTGTTGTAAATATGTAAGTAAATAAATAAGTAAAAGAATAAATAAGTAAATAAATAAGTAAATAAATAATTAAATAAATAAATATGTAGGCCTAAGTAAATAAGTAAATAAATATGTAAGTAAATAAACAAATAAGTAAATAATTAAATAAGCAAATAAATAAATAAGAAAATAAATAAGTAAATAAAACAATAATTAAATAAATAAGTAAATAAATAATTAAATAAATACATATCTAAGTAACTTAAATGAGTATCTTACCTAAATAAATATATAAGTGAATAAATAAGTAAATAAATAAGTAAACAAATAAACAAGAAAATAAATAATTAAATACATAAATAAATAATTAAATAAATAAATTTGTAAGTAAATAAACAATCTATCCAAAAAATCTGTAAAAATGTATAATAGAGCCATCACAATAAGACGGGTTATCAGACAAATTCAACTCACACCCAAGTACATGGGGCTACATGACCACGATGTCGCAAAGCCCCTAAATAAATCAACATCCCATTTTTCGGGGCCCGGAGGCGTTTCTCTTCCCTGTCTTTTATTGTCCTTATTCTTTTCTTTTCATCTCGACAAGTATATAAGTTAGATTTAACTCAGTTAGAAGTAGTTGTATTTTTATTATCATCTGCATAATTACGGGAAAACGAGCTAGACATTTCGCCTTTAAAAACAATCGCCTCCACCACATGTATTTTTGCTTTCCTTTGTACTGAAAATTTTCCCGTAAACGCGGACTACACACGACCATGCCTAGCACGACGTGCAGGCACGAACGTGCAGAAATTGGAGACAACATGCTAGTGTGTATGCATCACCGTGCTAGGCACGACGTACCTGGCCTGGCATGATGAGAATCAATACAGATTTGATTTTCGACCCGCTAGGCGCATGGCATTCAAGGGCAACATGCAAGTGTGTAGTCCCAGTGGCGTGCAACGTGCCGTCTTGAGTGGTCAACGCTAGTGTCCGAACGTAGTTTAGTTGCTAGTTGTGTTCTTGTTTTGGTGAGCATTTTGGGAACAATGGCTGATTCGTCATCGTTTTTGTCAGCCCAATTTATGCCTGTGTTTTTTGAAGAGTATAGGAAACACCGATGTCTCTGGCAAGTGAAGAGCAAAGAATATTCCAACGAGAATTTGAAAGCAGCAGCCTACAAAGAGTGGGTAGAGCTTACTAAAGATGTTGTACCTGGTTGTGATGTTGATTTCATTAAAAAGAAGATAGATATGAGTCGAGGCAACTTCAGACGTGAAAACAAGAAGATAAAAGGTTCTATGAAAACAGGAAGCGGAACAGATTCGGTGTACCAACCGAAACTTTGGTATTATAACGTGTTAACGTTTCTAAAAGAACAGGAAGAAGCTAGAGAGTCAACTAATTCTTTAGATCCTCCGCCTGTGTCCGAGGACGAAATTGAGAAAGTGAAGAAACAGCATCAGAGGTAAGGTTGTTGCAATTTTAAAAAACTAAGTTAACAAGTTTGTTTATTTTCGAATTGATCTCCTTTTAGTTCAAATTGTGAATTATTTGTGATATTTTGTACATTTTATACATTATACTTACATAAATTGTATGAATTAAAAAGTACCTCAGTATTTTGTTTAAATAATACACGGTACGAATCACGAGAATGACGTTTCAATCATTCTTCGGCAATAGAGTCTGGTTAATGTGGAACCTCTGTGATCATTTTGTCCTGCCATGATACCTGGCCTACTGTGGTGAAGTACTTGACGTATGAATCCCTTGATTGTATGGCTTGACAAGATGCATGACTTTTCATTGATGTTTTCGAACTTTGAAAAGCATCAGATGGCGTTGGTGTGTTTCTCCATGCACTTGGAATGACAGTTCCCGAGGCACAATCCTCCTGATCAATTAAAGTTGGCGACAAATAGTTCTTTCCAAGTTTATTTCTCAATAAATTGTGTAAAACTACACTTGATAAAACAATGTACTCGACCTTATCAGGTGATAGTGTAATACTTGTGTGAAAAATACTGAATTTTGAAGCCAAAACTCCAAATGCGTTTTCAACAACTCTTCCTGCTCTACACAATCTATAGTTATATAGCCTCTGATCGTAAGTCAAACCTTTTGTGGGAACGGTTTTAAAAATCTTCCCTTAAAGAAAAGGCTTCGTCACCAATAAAAACAAAATTAAGTCCTGCGACTGTGTTGTCTTTGGAAGGAATGCTAAGCATGTTAGCACAAAGTTTGTCATAAAAGGTTGAGTTTTCAATCACGCCTCCATCCGACACTCTTCCATTTTGCCCCACATCAATGTAAATAAATTCTAAATTAGCGTTTACTATGGCTAAAAGTACAACACTAAAATAACCTTTGTAATTATAGAAATAAGAACCACTGTTTGCAGGTTTCACGATACCGACGTGTTTTCCATCAATGGCTCCACCACAATTTGAAAAGTTCCATTGTTCATAAAATCACGCGGCAATATGTTTCCAATCTTCCTCACAAAAAAAAATATGATAATTTTTTAACATAATTAATCAAATAAAAAATCCCTTTTATATAATACTGTTACGTGCCACCCCCTAGTGGCACTTTTGTTAACTGGATTACGAAGGGTAGAAAACACAACACCAATTACTGCTTTAAAGAGAAGTTAGCTTTATTGCTTGCAGGAAGAGGTACACTACTCATCAGCAAATACAAGCAATTGGAACCTTACTCCAGTTTCCTCAAGTCTCTTCCTTGAGCGCTCTTGGCCCTTTCACTTGTCAACAAACCACAGAAGTTAAACCGTCTTAATGAGTACGGTGGCCTTGACAGAAAGTACCTGCTCCTCTCCCTTATGTACACCAATTACAGTTACTTACGATCACTTGCTGCACGCTGTTCACAAGCTGGGAAACAATGTCACTGGATTTCGTAACTCGCACGGCACTTCGTCACCACACTTCTGTCGCTCAGGAAAACACGCACTTGCTCAGAAACACACACCCACAGAAAAATCGGTCCCCTCACTGTTGAAGCCGCTTATATAGCAGGCTGGTGACTCAATGAATTCTAGAATCGTCCAGGGCACACGGCTTCTCGACATTTCCTTCACTGGTTGGGTCACGAATATTCTGGACCATCCCTTTCACTTCGCAGCCCGTTGCGTAACGCGCACGTAATACACTGAGGCAGAGCACACACAGCCCGGGGGAGCTGTGACTCATGCGGCGAGCGACAAAACAAACTCACAGCCGTAACAATACGTTTTTATATAAAGAGCAACATTTAATAATTACTTAACATGGACCAAAAAGAAAAAAATAATTTTTATTCAATTTACACGTTTGAATCTCCGTACACATTGTCGTTAAATTGTAACAAATCAACTAAATACTTACTGAGACAACAAACGTAATTTTTTACAAAAACGTGGGGCGCAGCGTGGGGAGCATCCCGGAACTTTTCATAATGCAATAACTAATATGATAGTGTGGAACGCGCCCCACGTTTTTGTAAAAAAAAAAAAAATACGATGTGATTTCGTGCAGTAGTTTACGTGGAAAAGGGGGGCCAGACACGACGACGACGACGACGAAAAGTGACCTAATAAAAACGTTTCAATAATACCAACATATTTAACATAGTACTGTACGATTAAAAGATAACTCGGATACGCGAGCTCTATAATGGGAAAAAGTTAATTACAATAGATAAAATAAATCTATGGTTTTCAGGTCAGATCGGCTAGTCCTATTACACCATCAGCTCCGTCTTCTACGTACGGACGAAAGAGGAAGGCTAAACCTGAGAGTGAACGGCGTCCTATCTTGAAAAGGCAGTGTCCATGTTGGAAAAGAAGGAAGATGACTGTGATAAATTTGCAGCAAACGTTGCAGCAAAACTCCGCAAAATGGAGTCATTGCAAGTTATTTTTGCTGAGAATTTGATTAATCAATGGTATGTTGGGCAGACTTCAAGAATACTCGACATTCAACATCCAGCCTATGACTTTGTATAGACAAAGTACTAGCACTGATAGTACCGGAAGAATTATACCATTCCCAAGTACAAGTACAAGTGCATTTCCCTTTCTGAGGACATATAATTACATATAATTACATATCTCATTATAGTGAGACACAATTCTGGCAAATGTAAATACCTTTTGTAGATACTCTAAATACTGTAAAATTAACCTTAATGCTTTTTCAGTAATACAGAAAATAAATGAGAATTTCATAATAAAATATTTGTGATGAAATTTTTGTTTACAACCTAGTCCAGCTTGGATACTTAGTTTCAATGCGCCTCTTTGAAATTTTTATATGTACGCATTTTAAGTTAAAAAACAATTAGTTTGTAACCAATGTAAATGTAATATAATAAAACTTACCTTCAAGTATTCATTGCGTAAAACATCATAAATAGCTTTACATGTATCAGGAATTATTTGTCCAAGTGCTTGAGGTGAAATTATGCTGGAAAATTTCGAATCTTGAAGAGTTCTCTCAGTAGCAAGATATCTGAGAGTTACTGCTAATCTTTGTTCTGCAGTAATCGCCCGTCTCAACTTTGTGTCGTTTCGCTCTATTTTTGGTCGTACTTTTTCAAGGAGGTAACCAAAAGTCATATCATCCATTCGAAGATAATTCCTATAATCATCGGGGTTGTTTTCTCTCAGATGTTTTAATAATCTCATATCGGAGTATTTGTCCTTTTGTTGTAGCCATGGTTTGGTCCACACAGCTGTGTTTTTCCTTCTTTTCTTCTTCATATAATTAATCTAAAGTGCTGATTATGAGAAGACTCATAGCTTGCTTTTGTTGTAGAGTCATTTCACTAAGAAGAACCTAGCTTTGCAATTACACTAAAACGTATTATCACTTTTAATATTTACTTTCAATTGAATTACTACAAATAAACTTGCATAATTAATAAAAACTGGACCTCAAAGAAGCAGCTCACGGCACGTCAACTGGTAGACTGACATTGTAGTGTGTATGCTTTGGTCGTGCCGTGCGAGGCATGACAAGCCACGCACGTCGTGCTAGGCACGGTAGTGTGTAGTCCGCTTAAGTATGTGTCCGAATACTTTTAGATGATTGAATAACAAAGGAACTAACTTAGTGAAATGTTTTCACGTCCGTCAATCTCGATATTAAGCCTCCAAACATAACAATCCTTCGTTTCAGGTATCTTCCTCTTTAAAAAGCCACGGCAATCCCAGTGCGTTGGTGCTGCACCTAGCGGTGAATTAATGCATATATCTTGTACGCCTGTGAGTGTCGAATGGGCAGGCAGTTTAAAGCAACCACTGGAGGGGTGCGATCCAGCCGGCAGTGCTCTGAACACACTGTGGAGCTACAACAGAGCACCCTAGTGGAAGGAGCAGAAAACCAGGATTTCAGGACACTAGGGGTAGATTCAGGCGGCAGTTGTGTAGTGGCGTCCACTGTTTGTTGTAGAAATTGGTGTTTTCCTTATCCACTTTGATTAGAAGGTATGTTTCATAGGTGTTCGCTACTGCAAATTATTTTGATGCAGGCAGTGTTTCATATTAGAGGTCTGATAGGCGTATTAGAGGTTTTTTCTTCATTTTTTTTATGAAAAGCATGCTTGTTGATAAGGTTAGTTTGGGTGTCAATAAATGGTTCACCAAAGCTTCGGTTGCACCACATATTGACAGTCCTGTCAAAATCTGGTGTTTTACTAAGTAGCTTATATTTAAGTTTAGATGACATCTTTCTTCCATATGTTGCAGTTTGGTATCAATCTTGTTAAAATCAGATGACTGTTACCAGTTGTCGACAGATGGTGTCAACAACTGGTGTGACTGCTTGTCAATAACTAGTGAATGATTCATGTGTCTATTAATTATTTCAGTCACTCGCTTATTAGCCGTAGGCTACTTATTCCACACCGTAATTATTACCCTTTCACGAATTGATTGCCGGCGGTCGAGATGGGAACTATTCTTTGTTTACTTATGTCACACGTCAGCCTGCTTCGTTGACAGGTGCAGTTGCGCGAGTAGGATATGACTCAGATCCAGTACCCTGGTCATCGTTTAACAACTGTCCGTAGTGACATGAGCTCCTGAGACGCTTATCTGACGCAATGCTGCTTGACTTATGTGCAGAACTCATTCTGTCATCACTGTGTCCTCCGCTGTACCGCGCGGAGCTCCAGCTACAATAATCAACAAACACTGGCGCAGCCATGCTCAGCGGCAATCAAATGTTAAATGGGTAATAGTGTAATTTCTTTTTGTTTTGTAGGTGTTACACAATGGGGCCATAGTTGAAGAGAATATTTAACTATTCACCTGAACAAATGGAACAAGCACTGGAAGATGTTAAAAACGGGTCTTCTGTTGCTTCAGCTGCTAAACGACATGGGATCCTGAGAATGACTCTCTTATAGGCCTATAGATCTAATAGCCCAGGAATTTTAGGTTTTAACCTTGAAAAAATTTTAGTAAAGCTGAAATTTGGTACAGTTGTCCTATTTGATGTTCTTAACAACATACTAAAAGTCCCCGGTCTTCCCGTGTCGGCTTCTTGGATTTCCAGCCGTTTGAACTCATGGAATGCAGGAGAAGTAGGTGGTGTCGCTGGAATGCGCATTGTAAGCGAACGATATGGCTTACAGTGCTCTAACATGGCTTAAATTAAAGGAGAAAAAATAAGCTATAAGTTAATTCATGGGTTGGCATGTTAGCGATACTTCCGGTCTAACAGGAAACGAAAAAATGCCGCGAATTTTTTTAAAAAAGTGCCACGTTTTTCTTTTTTTGACGTTTGTTGGCAAACTATCAGTACTATCGCAGACAAGTCTTCGATAAAAGTTGTTGGCGACAAAATTAGCTTTCATTTGGTGTATTCATAATTGATGTCCGAATAATAGTTGCCGAGCTATAGCGTTGTAAACAAAAGATTGTTACGTCATTCTCTCCTCCGTCTGCGCTACACAGACACATGCGACCTGGACGCGCTCTGATTTTGCATTGTTACATCCGACAGGAGCTTCCTTTCTCTATGATAAATGAAGTGCTTCCCCTCTTTTCAAAATATTTCACGCTTAAACCCGACCCTCTCAAAAAATCCCCCCCTCCCCCCCCAAAAAAAATATTTTTTTTCATTTTTTTTTTCCAGCGTTTTTAATGAAAATCACCCTTTTTGAACATCTGCTCCTAATAGTGAAAATAATTCAATTTCGTTTTTTGAGTACCCCCCCCCCCCAATCGACATCTCTTCATTCTATAATGTGCTCTCGGTGCGTTTTTTACGTGCTTTATTGAGCTAGGTAAACAAAATTAATGTTTTAATATGTAAAATATGTAACCATTTGTGACTTGGCGATCATAAATTATTATTTTAATGCCATTTTAGGAGAGCAAATATCTTAAGTAAAAAGTAGTGCGAATATTGGAGTAGATATGAAGTTTCGCAAAGGCGGACAAATATCCTCGAAGGATGTCTTCACATGTGGGAACCACACTTTCGGCATAGCGAAGGCGTACAAATATTTAGGGGTAACTCTGCAGGTCACTGGATTCACCTTCACAAGACATGTTGAGGGAAGATCAATCACCGCAATAAAAGCCACAATGGAAATCAAAAGACTTCATAGCCTCTCACTAAAAACATCCATTTCACTGTTCAATCTGAAAATCGCCCCAAAAGTATCATACGCAATTGAAATAATTTGGCCACACTTGAACTACAAAAACATCAAAGAGTTAAAGCCAGATTCCTCAAGAAAACCCTGTGCGTATCTATGTACGCCCCAACCAGATTAGTTTATCAACTGGTAGAAACAAAAACATTTATAGAAGACCTAATATTAAAACACAACCTGATTCAAACACAAGCATGCATCAAGTTCCTGGAAGAAAGAGCCCTGAAATCAACAGAAATAGACCCCGATTTCTACCGCACCCCAGCCATGAAGGAGAAGGAATGGAGATCAGCCGGCTATGAACTACAACACCTCTACACCCGAGGAGCAATACACGGCTTCCACCATAAAATCTGCAACAGAAAAGGTTACCACAACGCCGACAGTCAATGCGGCTGTGAACTCTGCAGCCAATCCTGCATACAGTATCACCTATTTGAATGTACATAAAGAACAATGGCAATCTCTCACTATGCAAAGGACGAATTTCAATGATCTCTGTTATGTAATAATTCTGTACACATTGTGTTTAATTCCAATAATAAATTTTTCAGCTTAACACTAATACAGTTTATAATGTATTATTTATCAAAAGTAGTGTGTTTTGGACAGTTCTAGCACCACCGCCACCGCTCCACCGCTGGAATACTAAAATGGCAATATCTCGCGAACCAATTAGGCTAGAGACTTGTACGAGGTGTCATTGAACTCGGGCTAAAAAAACTTTCCAATGGACAACATATTTCCACCCCAAAATAAAACCTACCCCTACTAGGGGGTGAAATTGTATTTTTTTAGAGAATCTCTCTTTCCAATTGCAACATGTGAGAGTTTGAATGCCAATATGGAATGAAACGTTGTTCTACATAAAGTGCTTGTGTTCGGTGGGTAGCCACTATGAATTAACATGCTTGATTTTTGTTTTTTCAGCATGCCCACTCATAGCTTTTGTAAGAGGGCGGGCTTTTTAAAAGATGGCGGCTGTAGTGTAACCTAACCTAACCCAACCTAATGGGTTATTGTTGACGGGTTATTGTTGACGGATTATTGTTGGCAGGTCCATGTTGACGAGTCCCTGTGGACGGGTCATTGTTGACGGGTCATTGTTGACGAGTCCCTGTGGACAGGTCCTTGTTGACAGGTCCTTGTGGACGAGTCCTTGTGGGCGAGTCCCTTTGGACTGATCCCTTTGGACCGGCCCCTTTGGACTGGCCCATGAATTTATCCAAATTATGTCAAAGGGCTTAACTAACGGAGTAATAAGGCTAGGAACTTGTATGAGGTATTGTAGGACTTGGGATGAAGCCCCCTTTTAGAATGTATTTTTGAAATTTTCACAAAGGGCCTAACCACACTTTTTGTTAATATCTCGCGAACCTATCATGCTAGTGACTTGTATAAGGGGTCCTAGCAATTGGGGCGATGTTCCCCTTTGGGGGGTGAAACTATCCCCCCACTCCCAAATTGAAAAATCGATATCTTGGAAACTAAGAACCCTAAAATTATGTGTGATAGCTTTAAAAATAGGTCATAAGATACGATTTTACCACGATAGGTCATTTCACCCCTAAAATAGTAAATAGTAATGTTACAGGAAAAAAGCGGTTAAACATTTAAAAATGATAAATGAACCTAAGATCATTTGTTTTTGATGAAAAAATAGTAAGAGGGTTAAAACTACCCCCAAAATTTAAAAATCATTATCTTGGAAATTATGAACCTTAAAATTAAGTGTGATAGCTTTATAAAAATAGGTCATGACATATGCTTATACCACGATAGGTCATTTCACCCCTAAAACAGTGAATAGTGATTTTACAGGGAAAAAGGTGTTAAACGCCTAAAAATGATAAATGAACCTAAGATCTTTTGTATTTGATGAAAAATACTAAGGGGGTGAAAACTACCCCAAAATTGAAAAATCGATATCTTGGAAACTAAGAAACCTAAAATTAGGTGTGATAGCTCAAAAAATTGGACATTTAATACTCTTTTACCACGATTGGTCATTTTACCCCTAAAACAATGCATGTAGATTTTACAGAAAAAAGGGGGACCAATAATCAGATTTGGACACATGAGGTGTTATAAGACTCAGGGCGACAATCTCTTCTTGAATTTATTATTTATTTTTTGAAATTTGACAAAGGTCCTAACCACAATTTTTGAAAATTTAGATTTTAAAATTTTTGAATTATTTTTTTTTTATTTATTTTTTTTAGTAGAGAGAGAGAGACAGTACCGGTTGTGTTTAAACGAGCATGTCGCCGATCACTGTGACCATGTTCAATGGATGAAACGATATTTTGTGAAGCATTGATTGAAGAGGGTCATGCGACGACTTGTTTTAAGAATATTTTTATGATTTTTCCTATGATGCATGCATTTATTTAAATATCCCAAAACGGCAAGGTTACTGATTTGAGTTTTATAACCTAATAATGGGATTTGGACTCATAAGGTGTCCTATAACTTGACATGACGCTTTCTTTATATGGCTTATGAATTTTCCCAAAAAAGATTATACACAACAAGGTCATGGACTTTTGTTTCTCTTAATATATTGCAAACCCATAATGTTAGATGTTTATGGTGAGTGATGAAACATAGCTATGTAGAGAAAGAATTATTGTAGGCTTCACGTATGTTGACTGACAAATCTTTGACCATTGAAACTTGTTTTTAATCCTAACCCCAGTACATAGGGAGTATAGGTTTCGGGCATGACATGACAAACGGTGTGTACAAAATCCAATTTATCGATTCAAGAATTAAGAGAAGACTATCTTTAATTGATTAGTTAAAGAGGGTAGCTAAGAAATCAAGATGGTGATTACACTAAACCAAACCGAACCAATACAATCCTTTTTGAGTGTATAATGTTACTTGCTAACCATTTTGTGCTGCAGTGGCAAGCACTTTTGGCTCTTGCACCAGAGGCCTTAACTCGATTTAACTTTAAGGCTTAGAACGAACCAAACTAAGAAAGATGGTTATAGTGGTGCAGTGGTTAAGCTGTCATCCTTTGATTAAGGTAGACCAGCGTTTGATTTTAGATTAATACGCATGTCAAAAACATATAAAAAAAAGCAGGGATAATGTTTTAAGACTGATTACACTTATATTTTTTTTCAAATTATTACTTGGATTACAAATACAAAGGAGGACTGGGTTCAATATACAGTTAATGCAAGTAAGATTTTGTATTTGTTTTTTATTTTTAGACTTTAGATTTTAGAATTTTCATTTTACATTTTAGATTGTACAAAAAGACCAAACCATAGTGTCATGACTTTAAATTTTCGGTAACTAATTATTAAAGAAAAACATATAAGAATTTGTATTACTTGGAATTATGTTTTCTATAATATATTTTATTTTGGTTTGAGATTTTAGAAATTTGATATTGGATTTTAGATTTTAGGTAAAGACCAAACTAATATTGACTATTCATTAGACACTGGTATGTAGATAGAAAGATGATTAGACTATATGTTAAGACGAATTTTTAGGTGCTGACTGGCCTTGCAATAAGAATTGACTAACCAGACAAGAGTTAACTACCAACGAAACACTTTGGCGACTATGCTTGTTAGTGACCAGTAAGTAGGGTTTTAGAAAAACTGTTTGCTATTTTGGGTTATATACAACAAATGCATAGACCTACTGGGCGACTATGTTTGCTAAAGAAGACATTATACCAGAGATGATTAGGATTCTTATGTAGCTCAGGCAAGGAAAGCTTTTCTACAGAATTTGTTGACATTGAATATAGATTTAGGTATTAGGATGTCATTTTTAAAGACCTTCGTCTGGAGTGTGACGCTCTATGAAAGGGAAACTTGGACTATTGGTGTAGCAGAAAAGTGGAGAGTTGAAGTGTTTGAAATGTGGTGTTACAGGAGAATAATGAAGATTAGATGGGTAAATAGGGTTACAAACAAAGAGGTATTAAGACAAGTGGGAGAGGAGAGATGTTTTTGGCGACAGCTAATGAAGTAAATCGATAGGTTGGTAGGACACATACACCCAGGAATAGCAAGCTTAGTTATGGAAGAACAGGTTGAGGACAAGAACTGTAGGGGTAGACCAAGGATAGAATATGTTAAACAGATAGCCTTGGATGTAGAGTGTGGTAGCTATATAGAGATGAAACGATCAGCTCAGGACAGGGAGTTATGGAGAGCTGCATTAAACCAGTCGAAAGGCTGAAGACTCAAACAACATGTAGAGCTTACCAAAATAATGTTGTGTAATGGTAAATACTAGTCAAAAAACATTAATGCATTACTAACACCCATGACACGATACCTGAGAGCTTTTCTAAAATTATTTTAAGATGCCTTTAACCCTATATTAAACACCTAGTTCTCAAGACTCATAACTACAATGTAATGGAAGAAACAACAACAACAAAAAAACATTTAAAAACGAGCAAGTGGTTGAGTCAATGTACACTGGCAAATTTTGTATACACTCAAGTGCACAAAACAAATTACATTATTAACTGTCAGGTTGACCGAGTGGTTAAGGCGTTCGACTTATGTTCACATTTTCAATACAAGAAAGCAAGGATTTGAACCCCTTACCTGACATAACTATTGCTTTAACATAGCTTAGCGATACTGTATTATTATGATACTCGATACACAAACCATAGATAGAGGGTATTGTTTAAGTCCACTCTCTCTTTCTAAACATAGCTGGAGACTGTCAATGGTTAACAATTGCATTAATAGTGGGAGGATGTAGTGATAGTAATTAAGAAAAAGCAGACAATAACCATAAAATATTTTTATTAAATTCATTTTATAATAGATACACACTGAATACAACTCTCTCTATTTACCATTGTTTGATATAGATTTTTTAAACACAACGCTTGTTGTAGATCCTTTTATAACTTTCTCCAGGTACTCTTGTTCTTAAAAACTGGGGAAGTCGCAGTGGTTTTATAGACATAAAACCCTCATCCTTTTCATTTTCATCATCATCATCATCATCATCATCATCATCATCATCTTCATTATGAATATTATCATCAAAATTATGATAGTCATTGTCACCATCATTATCATCATCATCATCATCATCATCCTCAACATCACTAGAACAATCCAATTCCTCTTGTTCCTTTTCCACAGGGACCTCTTTTAAAGTCTACGTTGCTTTTGATAGTGTTAATGGTTTCTTAGACGTTGACAACTGTCCTAACATGACTTTTTGAGGACATGATAAGTGATTTTGAACAAACACTGCCAAAGTGTTTCGTTGGTAGTTAACTCATGTCTGGTTAGTCAATTCTTATTGCAAGGCCAGTCAACACCTAAAAATTCATCTTAACATATAGTCTAATCATCTTTCTATCTACATACCAGTGTCTAATGAATAGTCAATATTAGTTTGGTCTTTACCTAAAATCTAAAATCCAATATCAAATTTCTAAAATCTAAAACCAAAATAAAATATATTATAGAAAACATAATTCCAAGTAATACAAATCCTTATATGTTTTTCTCTAATAATTAGTTACCGAAAATTTAAAGTCATGACATTATGGTTTGGTCTTTTTTGTACAATCTAAAATGTAAAATGAAAATTCTAAAATCTAAAGTCTAAAAATAAAAAACAAATACAAAATCTTACTTGCATTAACTGTATATTGAACCCAGTCCTCCTTTGTATTTGTAATCCAAGTAATAATTTGAAAAAAATATACAAATGTAATCAGTCTTAAAACATTATCCCAGCTTTTTTATATGTTTTTGACATGCGTATTAATCTAAAATCAAACGCTGGTCTACCTTAATCAAAGGATAACAGCTTAACCGCTGCACCACTATAACCATCTTTCTTAGTTTGGTTCGTTCTAAGCCTTAAAGTTAAATCGAGTTAAGGCCTCTAGTGCAAGAGCCAAAAGTGCTTGCCACTGCAGCACAAAATGGTTAGCAAGTAACATTATACATTCAAAAAGGATTGTATTGGTTCGGTTTGGTTTAGTGTAATCACCATCTTGATTTCTTAGCTACCCTCTTTAACTAATCAATTAAAGATAGTCTTCTCTTAATTCTTGAATCGATAAATTGGATTTTGTACACAGCGTTTGTCATGTCATGCCCGAAACCTATACTCCCTATGTACTGGGGTTAGGATTAAAAACAAGTTTCAATGGTCAAAGACTTGTCAGTCAACATACGTGAAGCCTACAATAATTCTGTCTCTACATAGCTATGTTTCATCACTCACCATAAACATCTAACATTATGGGTTTGCAATATATTAAGAGAAACAAAAGTCCATGACCTTGTTGTTTACAATCTTTTTTGGGAAAATTCATAAGCCATATAAAGAAAGCGTCATGTCAAGTTATAGGACACCTTATGAGTCCAAATCCCATTATTAGTTTATAAAACTCAAATCAGTAACCTTGCCGTTTTGGGATATTTAAATAAATGCATGCATCATAGGAAAAATCATAAAAATATTCTTAAAACAAGTCGTCGCATGACCCTCTTCAATCAATGCTTCACAAAATATCGATTCATCCATTGAACATGGGCACAGTGATCGGCGACATGCTCGTTTAAAAACAACCGGAACTGTCTCTCTCTATTAAAAAAAAAAAAATAATAATAATAATAATAATTCAAAAATTTTAAAATCTAAATTTTCAAAATGTGTGGTTAGGCCCTTTGTCAAAATTTCAAAAAATAAATAATAAATTCAAGAAGAGTTTGTCGCCCTGAGTCTTATAACACCTCATGTGTCCAAATCTGATTATTTGTCCCCCTTTTTTTCTGTAAAATCTACATGCATTGTTTTAGGGGTAAAATGACCAATCGTGGTAAAAGAGTATTAAATGTCCAATTTTTTGAGCTATCGCACCTAATTTTAGGATTCTTAGATTCCAAGATATCGATTTTTCAAATTTGGGGTAGTTTTCACCCCTTTACTATTTTTCATCAAATACAAAAGATCTTAAGTTCATTTATCATTTTAGGCGTTTAACACCTTTTTCCCTGTAAAATCACTATTCACTGTTTCAGGGGTGAAATGACCTATCGTGGTATAAGCATATGTCATGACCTATTTTTAAAGCTATCACACGTAATGTTAAGGCTCTTAATTTCCAAGATAATGATTTTTAAATTTTGGGGGGTAGTTTTAACCCTCTTACTATGTTTTCATCAAAAACAAATGATCTTAGGTTCATTTATCATTTTTAAGTGTTTAACCGCTTTTTTTTTCCCTGTAACATTACTATTTACTATGTTAGGGGTGAAATGACCTATCGTGGTAAAATCGTATCTTATGACCTATTTTTAAAGCTATCACACATAATTTTAGAGTTCTTAGTTTCCAAGATATCGATTTTTCAATTTGGGAGTGGGGGGATAGTTTCACCCCCCAAAGGGGAACATCGCCCCAATTGCTAGGACCCCTTATACAAGTCACTAGCATGATAGGTTCGCGAGATATTAACAAAAAGTGTGGTTAGGCCCTTTGTCAAAATTTCAAAAATACATTCTAAAAGGGTGCTTCATCCCAAGTCCTACAATACCTCATACAAGTTCCTAGCCTTATTAGTCCCTTAGTTAAGCCCTTTGACATAATTTGGATAAATTCATGGGCCAGTCCAAAGGGGCCAGTCCAAAGGGATCAGTCCAAAGGGACTCATCAACAAGGACTCGTCCACAAGGACCTGTCAACAAGGACTCGTCCACCAGGACTTGTCAACAATGACTTGTCAACAATGACCTGTCAACAAGGACTCATCCACAGGGAACCACTCCCCCACCCTCTTCAAAAGCCATGAGTGGGCATGCGTAAAAAACAAAAACTAGCATGTTAATTCATAGTGGCTATCCACCGAACACATGCACTTTATGTAGAACAACGTTTCATTCCATATTGACATTCAAACTCTCACATGTTGCAGTTGGAAAGAGAGATTCTCTAAAAAAATACAATTTCGCCCCGTAGTAGGGGTAGGTTTTATTTTGGGGTTGAAATATGTTGTTCATTGGAAAGGGGGTGTCAGCCCGAGTTCAATGACACCTCATTCGTCAAAATCCGACCATGCGTTCGAGAGATATCGGGCTACCGCCATCTTGTGAGGTGGGGAGGTGGAGGTGGATTTAGAACCCCTGCAAATACACTACTATCAAATAATTCAAATAATTTTTATTAGAAATTACTGCAGATACCTTACCGAATCTGTATGTATACATGTTGTACCGGTACACCCTATTTTTACAAAGAGAATGTTAAAACTAAACTTCCTTCCATACAGATGCATACGAAGCTCGTTTAGAGAATTGAAGCCTTTTCCGTTGAACATGTCCAGAACAAATTTTACTCCAGCTATCTTGATATCTTCCTTGGATGCGCCAGACTGATTGAAAACTTTGACAGTTTTCCGAAGATCTTCCTTGTTTTTGAGAATGCCCCTTGGATGCTTCTTCCCTTTGTTAAAAATAGCCGAAGTTGTGTCACATCCGCTCACGGTATGTGCAAATAGCACACAACTTTTCATCTCGCCGATATCTTCCTGAATGTTTGTGATAGGGAAGATCTTTCCAAGAGATTTTGAGTTTCCAGGACAGTAAAAATGGATGTTGTTGTTCTCTCTTGCTTTTGCCAACAACATGCAGTGTCTGACGCTATAACAGTAACAGCTTGATCTTCGGCATCTAGAGACAATGCTACGTCGACAATTAGTGTATCTGCGTCCCCTGTCGCCTGACGAACAACAACTCCAGCATTTCTAAGCTCTTTGTCAACGTAGAGATGAACCGTCCCTTGTTTTTGGTGTTACTTAGAAAGTCTGCCTGAGAAGTGGAAACCATTGTGTTGGAATCGAAGACGATGTTTATGGACGTCCGCTTCCCCGCACGGCGTACCTGCTCCTGGTTCTTCGTGCTTGGATTCTGACCGTAGTTGTCAAACACAATGGTAACGTTTGAAGGATAGTGCTTGCTTATGTACAACTTGTAGGACTGGATTATGTCACCAAAAGTTGCAGGTCTTGGCCATACAACGGTATGCAAAAGCAGACATCCATCAACGACAACTTTGCGGTGTTCTTCAAAATCTTTGGGGGCTTCTGAAGATTTGAAAATGTGTTGAAGTGCTGACTTGGATGTTTTCCTCGAAGGATATCGAAGAGAGCTGGAGGCGTCGGTGCAAGCTCGTACTTCAGGAACTCCACGATATCCGCTTCCGATTTCATCACACATATGATTCGCATGAAAAGTTGGTGCGGGTTTACCGGGACGATATCATCATGAATTTTTAGTTGGCACCCAACAGCTGACAAAGGGACTACGCGGCTTTTTCTTGCGAGCTTCAGACCCTCAAAACTTTTCCCCACCATTTGTTGTATTGCTTCTTCACCAACTTCTCGAGCCTTGTCGCAGTTGATGCTGTTGTCTGCAACTACGCCAGTTGATAGCGATTGAAGACTTTCTTTATTTAAATCCCACGGAGAGCGATCTTCTACCCACGAGCGAAATACTTCTGCGTGGCGGTTTTCCAGCTTCCGCCGCGAGTCTCTCAACTCAACGTGCTGTTCCGAGGATTTTGTCTTTATACCAGACAAATTTTCTACAGCTTTACAGATCGGGATGCACTGTGGAAACGCCGAGACAAAGTGAGCCAGCGCGCAATCGTCCACTCCTCGTCCTCTTGTTAAACCTCCACGTCATTTCATAGGCAGCTTAAGATCCTGTTCTATGGCCATATTAGCTGGTGCAGTGTTGTTATGAGTCTGCATTTTAAAGGTACGGTAACGAATATTAATCAAAACCAACAACTTACCTGCATAATAATCAGCTCCTTTGAATCTTCAAGATACTGTCTTAACTGATCAGCAAGACCGTCACATCGTTGTTCACTTGCATTAATTAACGAAGTCACACCTTAAAAAACACAAACAACGTCCATCGGATCGTCGAGTGGCTTCTTACACTAAATGCAGTCTTCAAAACTCATTTTTATGACAACAACACAATAAATAACACTTATACGGCATAACACACATCGGCCAACGACCAACTTTTAAAATTTGGAAACAAAAGAAAACAAGAAGCTCCGCCAATTCGACGCATCAATGCTGCGGGCGAACGCGTCAGTTGGCCGCTGAGAAACAACGCAAGCACGGGCTGATTCAGGTCGCGCGCCATTGTTTAAATCTCTGTAGCTCGACAACTATTACCTGCACATCAATTATGAATACATCAAATGAAAGCTTATTTTGTCGCCAACAACTTTTATCGAAGACTTGTCTGCGATAGTACTGATAGTTTGCCAACAAACGTCAAAAAAAGAAAAACGTGGCACTTTAAAAAAAATCGCGGCATTTCTTCGTTTCCTGTTAGACCGGAAGTATCGCTAACATGCCAAACCATAAATTAACTTATAGCTTATTTTTTCCTCTTTAATTTAAGCCATGTTAGAGCACCGTAAGCCAAATCGTTCGCTTACAATGCGCATTCCAGCGACACCACCTACTTCTCCAGCATTCCAGGAGTTCAAACGGCTAGAAATCCAGGAAGCCGACACGGGAAGACTGGGGACTTTTAATATGTTGTTAAGAACATCAAATAGGACAACTGTACCAATTTTCAGCTTTACTAAAAAAAATCAAGGTTTTGACCGTTTTTAGACTAAAATTCCTGGGCTATAAGAGATAAACTAAAAATCGAGGATAACGGGACCTGACCCAATACTTTCTGTAGATGAAGAAGGAATTCCCACATGCTGGATAAAATCTATGGCAGAAGCTAGCTTTCTACTTGCTAAAGATGACTTAATTAGTAGTGTCAAACAGCTCTTGAATAATGTGAACAGGACAACTTCATTTGTTTTTGGGCGTAAATGGTTGAAATCGTTTATGAGAAGGAATCCATCTATAGCTTTACGGACACCAGAAAATTTAACAACTTCAAGGGCGCATGTGTCAACAGCCGAATAAAGAGAATGTTGTTTTTTTTTAATATATATTCGTACCTTTCAGATGAAAACGTCCTTGATGCTTTGAAGGATCCTATGAGAGTTTTCAATTGAGATGAAACTGTTTCTTTTTAATCCAAAACGTGGACAAATCTTAGCAACTAAAGGCGGCAAAAAAGTATATAAGAAAGTTAACCCTCATGAGAAGGAGTGTCTTACCGTTTTGATCACAGCTAATGCTGTTGGTCTTTTAGCGCCTCCTCTCATCTTATATTGTATTTAAGTATGAGCGTATCCCCAGTGATATAGCTGCCAGCTTTCCTGAAGGCTGGGGAATTGGAAGATTTGAAAACGGTTGGATGACAGGAGCTCTATTTTATGAGTTCATAGCAAACAATTTTTACCCGTGGCTAGTGAGGAACCAAATTTAATTACCAGCAATATTTTTCTTGGATGGGCATCGCTCTCACCTTACTCTGCACACTAGTGATTTCTGTGCAGAGAAAGGAATAATGGTACCGTAGCGCTTGTTCCCAATGCCACACACATTTTGAAGCCTATGGACGTTTCAGTGTTTAGTTCTGTAAAGGGTCGTTGGGAAGATAAAGTCCATAAGTGGAGGTTGGAAAATATTGAAAACCCAGTGTTCAAAAGGGAAGACTTTGCCCCCATTTTGAAAGGAGTCCTCAATGATCTTCCACCAACAGCCATTAAACATGGTTTTAGGAATGTGGCGTATTGCCGTAGAACCCCAATGCCATTGCTGTTGATTTTACGCCCATGGACAAGGGTACAAAAGAAAATCCCACGAAGCAAAATCACTTATGTGAAATTCATGAAGGACTGAAGGCAGTGGAGGAAATTATTGAAAAGGACAAAGTTGAAATATTTCAAAGGTCTGCTGTCTAGAGCGGAGCAGTTGAAGATTCTTCTTTATTCAACATGTGGAAAAATATGAGAGACAAATGCAGGGTATTTAGAAGTAAGAATTGATCACTGGAGTCTTCAGCTTCATTAATGAGAATCCTCAATGACAACTGCAGTATGGAAAACGAAGGAGATGGAGGGAATTTTCAACTAGGTCTAGATGATAGCCGTCTACAAGTGAAGTAAACATGATTGTTGTGAACCAACTTGATGTTAGGCCTATGCCTTCTACAAGTGAAGTAAACATGATTGTTGTGAACCAACTTGATGTTAGGCTTATGCCTTCTACAAGTGAAGCAAACATGATTGTTGTGAACCAACTTGATAGTAGGCCTGTGCCTTCTACAAGTGAAGTAAACATGGTTGTTGTGAACCAACTTGACGGTAGGCCTATGCCTTCTACAAGTGAAGTAAACATGATTGTTGTGAATCAACTTAATGGTAGGCCTGTGCCTTCTACAAGGGGAGTGAACACGGCTATGAATAGCTTAACGAGCCCCTTGATGGAAGCTCTCTTTTGGCTGGAAGTTTCTAATACCCAAAGGAAACGGAAAAAAGAAACTCTTCCTCCCGTTGTGACATCAAAATCATGGCTAGATTAACACAAAAATAAAGCAAAGAAAATATTTGAATTAGAAGAAAGCAAATAGATAAGAGCTGTAGAAAGGCAGAGAAATAAAGAGCTCAAGGAAGAACTAGATATAATGGAAAATAAGAAGACAGAGGAAAAGAAAATAAAAGCGAGGAAAAAGAATGCAGAAATATTTACTTCTGAGGAATACGTAGAAGAAGAAGAAGAAGAGTGGGTTCCTTCAGGCGACAGTGTCGACGATGTTAGCCTCCGTTTTTCAAGTGATTCTTACAACGAAATCTTGAATGTCTCATCTGAAATGATCAGAAAGTCTAGACCTAATGTTTATGATACAGCATTGTAGCAAATATCAGAAAGACACTGAAGATGATAACTGTTTTGATCTGGATGTAAACAAAATCGTTCATGAAAAGGAAAATGAACAACTGAAGTCATATGACTTAGCTATTGGAAGTTCAAGAACGCTTCAAGAAGAAAATTATTCTAATTTAGGACTAAAGGAACCTGAAATACATATTATAGGAGGAGACTTTGTATTGTGCCGCGTGAGCAATGCGAATTTTAAAAACCCCTAGCACTACAGCCCATAAAGGGTCTTACCTTACCAAGCGACCGCTGCCCAGCCATTTGGTCTGCAGATTGTGGGGTGACGCATGGTCAGCACATCGGGTCCCCTCGGCCGTTAATCTTGGTAATGAAAAATGTTGTGCGCGTAACCAAAGTGCTACAGCCAGATCGTGTTCTAGCAATTACACTAAATCCTCTCAGCCGCTTAAGAAACGTTTTTCTAGTAAATGAAAACGACATCACGACAATTTTTGTGAATGAAATCATTGAAATGTTACCTCTACCGTTGATTTATGCTTCAAATTCAGGTAGGCGGTACCAATTTCCTTGCTCACTAGATGTTAATTTGTATTTTTTAAGGTTGTTAATTATCACAGTGAGTATCACTACTGTATAGTAGGGCCTACACTGTTTTTGTATTTATATCTACACCTGCTCCAAGTAAGGGCATTAGGACAAGAGATTTCAGGCTAATGTTTCTGTGCTATTTGTATGATGTATTATGTATATTTTAACAAGTAAATGTAAATAGTAGACCAATTGGATGAAATATCTTTCACTGTCAACATCTGGTTCAATTCTATGTCAACAACTGGTATATTTAATTACTTTGGGTGTCAACAAATGGTTATTGTTTTACCCTGGAAAACATGTACGGTATTTTATTCAACACATAAGCCTATTTTATGCAAACTTGATGCCTGCAGTACAAGGTATGGAATCGATTGAAATAGAGTAAGTACAATATTCAACACACTGGATGGTCAATATTTTATTTATTTCCTAAAGGGTGTCAAAAACTGGTACGGTATTCTTGTTCTTCACAGAACAAGTGACTGTTCAAATTAGCTGGGAGCCAGGTAATGACTGGTCAGAAGAAAACACAAGGAAAGATACTGCGATTTCCAATTAATGTTTTGTAAAACAACAGCAACAACTGCAAGTAGAATTCCAAAACGAACTATAATGGTTAGGAGGATTCCTTCTGAATTAAATATAACGGCAGAAAGTAAATTTCCAGAACTAGGAAATTACCGGCAGCTAGCGGAACTTCCGAAATTAAACACTGGCAGTAGGTGACACTTCCGAATTGATAACTACTCTGTAAGTGAATATTCATAATGCTCTATTAGTCTACAAGTTACTTCAGAAAACATTAAAAATCTGCAAATGACCATTTAGATTACTAATCTTCAAGAGACTCTTCAGAATAGATTGTTAAGCTGTAAGTGACCCTTCAGAATAAATATAAAAGGTACATCAGAATAGACTACTAACCTGCAAGTAACTCTTCAGAATAGACTGCTAACCTGCAAGTGACCCTTCAGAATAGATTGCTAACCTGCAAGTGACGCTTCATAAAAGATTACTATCCTGCAAGTGACTCTTCAGAATAGATTGCTAACCTGCAAGTGACTCTTCATAAAAGATTACTATCCTGCAAGTGACTCTTCAAAATAGATTGCTAACCTGCAAGTGACCCTTCAGAATTAAAAATAGAGGCACTTAAGAATAGACTACTAACCTGCAAGTGACTCTTTAGAATAGATTGCTAACCTGAAAGTGACTCTTCAGAAAAGATTACTAGCCTGCAAGTGACTCTTCAAAATAGATTGCTAACCTGCAAGTGACTCTTCAGAATAGATTGCTAACCTGCAAGTGACTCTTCACAAAAGATTACTATCCTGCAAGTGACTCTTCAAAATAGATTGCTAACCTGCAAGTGACCCTTCAGAATTAAAAATAGAGGCACTTAAGAATAGACTACTAACCTGCAAGTGACTCTTTAGAATAGATTGCTAACCTGCAAGTGACTCTTCAGAAAAGATTACTAGCCTGCAAGTGACTCTCCAAAATAGATTGCTAACTTGCAAGTGACTCTTCAGAAGATTACTAGCCTGCAAGTGACTCTTCAAAATAGATTGCTAACCTGCAAGTGACTCTTCAGAATAGACTACTAACCTTCAAGTGACTCTTCAGAGTATATTGCTAACCTGCAAGTGACTCTTCAGAAAAGATTACTAGCCTGCAAGTGACTCTTCAAAATAGATTTCTAACCTGCAAGTGACTCTTCATAATAGATTGCTAACCTGCAAGTGACTCTTCAGAATAGATTGCTAGCCTGCAAGTGACTCTTCAGAATAGATTGCTAACCTGAAAGTGACTCTTCAGAATAGATTGCTAACCTGCAAGTGACTCTTCAGCATAGATTGCTAACCGGCAAGTGACTCTTCAGAATAGATTACTAGCCTGCAAGTGACTCTTCAGAATAGATTACTAGCCTGTGGTTTTATCATGGAGGATACATAGTCTTCCACAAATTGTTTGGTTGCCACCTCATGGGGTTCTATGGGGTCTAAAACGTCAGCTAGTCGTCTTCGCTTCATGTGTCAACTCTTCTCTTTAATTTCACACCTCTTGTTCATTTTCAAAGTTAAAAACTGTTTGGTACCGACATCTTGCGGGTTCACAGGGTCGGCCACATGAATTCTGCGGTTATGATTAGCCGTATAGCACTTTGTCATATAACTGTCGCACCTTGTTATCCACATACTTTTTTGTGGTGGCATCCGTAGACACTTGAGGATGCTTCAGATAGGTTAACCGCTTCTCCTTAAAGTCATAATCTCCCCGTTTAGTGCGTGCCACCACGGACCTATCCACATGGTGTTTATTGGCAGGGTCTGTCTCTTGGAAGGGAACAGTCTTGGCCTTAGCCATTAATGCATGTCCAAAGACATCCATCATCATACTGTATAACTGGCCTACTGTTCCTGTCACAAGGCTTGGTTCCATGCATATAGACAGCCCGCTAGCCTCTTTGACCCTTAGTTGATATGAAGATTATTAAGCAGCAAGAGTCATTCCCCGTGGGGGACATGGTTTCTCATCTCTATCCTACATCACGTGAACAACGCCACGGTTCACTGTTTCCGTATTCCATTCGCTGCATCATAGTGGGACCTGCAGGATGTGGAAAGACCAATCTTTTGCTCACGCTCATCACAACGCCAAATGGTCTGCGTTTTCAAAATATTTATACTTTTACAAAATCCCTCTACCAGCCACTCTACGTGTTCCTAGATCAAGTCATGTCTGAATTACAGACCGAGAGTATGGGTTATTTTACGTTTTCCATGCAAGAAAATGTTATTGCCCCAGATGCTGTGAGGCCTGATTCACTGATGATTTTCGATGATGTATCCACTGAACGACAAACCATCATTCAGAGCTATTTCAGCATGGGTCGTCACAAACATATCGATTGCTTTTATCTTGGACAAACGTATTCTAAAATATCCAAACAACTTATTCGCGACAATGCCAATGTCATTGTTTTATTTCGCCAGGATGAGCGGAATGGTCGTCACATTTATAATGAACATGTCAATCCAGATATGACCATTCAAACGTTTACTGAATTGTGTGCCAAGTGCTGGAACACACAACGCCATGCCTGTTTGGTGATTGACAAACAAATTGAACTTCATCAAGGACGTTATCGCTTACGGTTTGATCATTTTATTACTATTTAAGGGGCTGTCTCATTCCCTCTTAAGTGATTTGTCGTAACACCATGGCGTTAGCAGAGAGTCAATTGAAAAAAGCATATTATTAGAGCAAAAAATAATATTCGCCAAAAGTTTCGTCAATTGAAACGATCACGTGCGGATAATGCTTTGTTTATTCAACAGCATTTAGCATCTCCTCTAAAAGCCATGTTTAAACCCTCTTTCAAGCCATCTGAAATGCTACCCACAGTTTCACAAGCGACGCAGACTCTACAAGAGGTCCCTGTGGAAGAGGAACAAGAGGAATTGAATAGTTCTAGCGGTGTTGAGGATGAGGATGACCAAGTGTTTGGTACTCCTCAAAAATCGTCACCCCTTCAACAGTTTTAAAGAAAAACATCTGCCATTGCCGAAACACATTCCACTTCAAAGCAACCTACGATGTCACAACTCTTGGCCACGCCTCAACATAAGGCTGAATTAAAACACACTATAAAAAATATTATGGACCGCAACTGGAACCCTATCTGTCAAATCTATATACTGGAAAGACTGATACGACGTATGGCGTCCGCTATGAAGATGGTGGTTTTAAAATTGGTGATTCATCTATTCAATTTACTGGTAGAATACGTGTCGTCATTACAAACATAAACTATCAATTAACTCCAGGGCTATTAAAGCTGTTATTTTCCCGAACAACATCTTCAGAGGACTATACGTCTGATGATCGTGACAAATATAAATCCATTTTATTGGAAACCCATGCCCACAAAAGAGAGTATAACCTCTCTCAACAAGTGAATGCTAATATATCTATAAAATATAAAACCATCATTGCAAAAATGTTTCCAACCTCTCAAAGTGTTCGTCGTAGAGTGTCAGCTTCAGGAGTGGCATTTAAACCATTAAAACACCTTGTGGATGTTACCTACTGGAATAATCCCAGTAAGCTAGTCCAGCGGCTACAGCTCTTGCATGCTTCACGTCAAGCTGGCCACACCGGTCACGATTGGGAAATCAAAGAAATTGAACAAGAACTTCGAAATGCCAAAATTATTCTTATAGCCCTCACCCATCAAGGTGGAAATAGCTCGTGAGTTGCATAGCCCAGCTAGGCGTAATTATCAGCGATTCAAGGTTATTTCACGGGCTGTGGATGAACTTTGGCAGGCTGATTTGGTGGAGATGATTACCTATGCTAGCGTTAACGATGGTGACTCTTCTGACTGTCATTGATATGTATTCCGAAATGGCCTTTGTTCAAGCTGTGAGTCGCAGGTCCGGCCCTCTAGTCACCAAGGCATTTAAACGTATTATTCAACAATCCAAACGTCAACCCCAGTTGTTGCAAACAGACCAGGGAAAAGAAATTTTCAACAAGGATTTCTCCAGTTTTCTCAAATCTTTGAATATTCACCATTACACCACATACAGCAATCTAAAAGCCAGTGTTGTAGAAAGGTTTAATCGCACGCTAAAAGCTAATATGTGGAAAGAGTTTACAGCTCGGGGGTCCTAGCACGCCATGAGGCAGAGGTAGATTTCACTGGGCAAAAAAAAAAAATCGAATTCACTAAATTTGCCAATTGTTTTATACCTACAAACGTTCTACATGTTCAGCATACGAGAAGCCTTCTTATACAGTAATTATAATACAGTCTACTGCCGAGTATCCGAACAGGAGTTAGAGATAAAGCTATCTTTGGCTCGTCTGTAGAACAACATGGCTGTCAAAACATCAATATTGCTTTGATGACATCCGTGGTACAGTCAACAATTAGCTCTTCCGTCATCAACTTGGCATTTTCATCGACAACATTTTGCTCATCTCTTGGCATAAGGGTGGGTCATATCAAAAAGTCTTTCAGACAAAAGTTTTAAGAAATGTATAGAGGACTATCAACCATTTCAAACGGTTTTGATATTGCGCCTATTAAAGGAGGTAGGCCTATGATTTTTTCTTTAAAAAACTCCATTTTCCCCCACCCCTTTGGTCAATGGTTGGTGCTGTCAAAAAACTTAACTAAGATAAGTTTTTTACCCTTATCCGAAGACTATTATGAACTTTGAATGGATTCGATTTTTTACATATTAAGAAAGTTCTATGGAAAATGGTGGTAGTTATCATGTCTACAAAATAGTGATATATAAGTATAAAACTAAACTTTCTTCAGCTTTTCCCAATTAATTGGGGTCGCCGGAGCAACCAAACTCATTTTGGTTTTGGCCGGGGATTTAAGGCCGGATGCCCTTCCTGACGCCACGTGATTTTTCAGTTGAAAATTACACCCTGCTGTCACCGGGATTCGTGACCCGGCAATGGCTTGCCACTCCTTCAGGGAAATGCCAGGATAGTACATAATGGAAGGTCACATGTGGCTCCACAGAGATCACAATAACAAAGGTTATTAGCAAATTCCACACACACCCAAGTACACCGGTCAGATGACCCTGATGTCACAAGCCCCTAAATGAAAAGTCGCTAATTAAATGCGAAGAGTTGTTCCAGTTTGAGAAGAAATCCAAAGACTTTAGCCACCTCCAAAAAAATAAGGAAAGTACAAATGGGGTGCATGAGTTGCTGTACGGGATGCCCCTTAATTTCCCCTACCCCCTTGCCTTTCACAGCCTACCCTCCATTAAATGCCATGCAATGCCACTGCCAGCAAGGATTCCATATAACTTAGAATCCAACATAAAGTTATTTACAAGAAAATAGTCTAGAGGAAAATAAAAAAACTAATATCAGTAAAGAAGTGATTTAGAAACACCATATTTGCATGAGGCACTGATAGAGGGCAAAAATTCATGTAGTTGTGGAGAGAGTAGAAGCCATGCTTTGAGCATGAAAACTCTGAACCAATAACAATTGTATTTGACTTGCTAAACGAATGGTCTGTTGTTTCAAGTGCGAGTAAAAGTTGTAGACAAACCAAGAGAGCATCATCGAGCACAATTCATGCAATTAACGGAATTTCAGCTATGTCTGAACCTGTGGGAGGATGGATGATCCTTCCAATGAATTGTCCAACACATTGCATGTCTGCTATATATTAGTGGGTGCACAAATTGCCAAGGGTGTTGTGAAAGGTGGAACTGGAGCGGTGAATGGCATAAAGTTGTGTTTAGTGATGAAAGCAGGTCGTTTGCGAGTGCGGCAACTACAAGTGTATACAGCAGTGACACAAAGGATCAGCCAGAGTGCACAATGATGTTTAGTGTTGAGGGAACACTGAACAGTTCAGGATATATCCAAAACATCATCCAGCCCATTCTGTTGCTGCTCTTATGTCGGGTAGATGTACTCTTCCAGCAGACAATGCACATGCACCCAACGCGCTCTCCAAAATGTTTGTCAACTTCCCTGGCCAGCACGATCCTCTATTGAGCATGTGTGGGTCATGATGGGATGGCATCTGATCCAGTCTGCATAACGGGCGGCATCCCTTGATCAATTGAGACAGCAGGTGGAATTAGCTTTGAACACTATCTCCCTAGGTGACATCTACACCTCTATGATCATCTCTATGCACGATTGCAGGGCTGCATTGTAGCTACAGAAGGCTATGCAAGATACTGAAATTGTTGGCCAAGACAGTTTGTTCATAGGTGTATGACCATATAATTTCAATCATATATAGTGTACAACCAGTGTAATATTTAAATAAAACTGCATTCATGTGGGACCAGTGTGTCAAGGTGTTCATTTTCCACTTGTTAGAATCTGAAGATATTGATATAGCACACAAGCAGTTAAACGACGAGGATTAGTGTCAGTACTCGTGGCAGAATGGATAAAGTGTGAACTTTCTGTAATTTGTTCCCTTTCCTTCAAGGATGGAATTGAGGTATTGATTTCATTTGTGTGAAATTTCTCCTTTTCATTACTGTTGTTCATTTTGCAAAACATTTCAAAGAAATTAATCATAGCAAATTTATATAGTAGTATTTTTAGAAATAAACTGACTACTGCACACGTACAATGTTCATGGGAATAAGTTACCCCCAATCCTAGGCAATATATGTTGCAGAAAGGACAAAAACTTTAATTATTCCTATTTCTTACATAAATCGTGTAAAAGCAGATGTCTTTTCCATGCTTCTGTCAAACTATCGTATATGATTCGGAATGCTAGCATGTGATAGCTGATGGTGAGTGACAAAAAGAAAATGCATTACAATGTAGTCTTCTTGAGGAGAAAGTTCTCAATAAGTTTTACAATAACAGAAACAAGTAGTTCCGTGAAGAACTAAATAGCCTATTTTCATATATCCTACTTATGTTAATCACCTCTATCAACTTATAACATTTCAGTTTGATTGCTGTAATAGATTCGTAGATATTGAGAACCGTCAAAATATTTCGGATGGTCGCCATGTTGGACTTTTATATATGTATGATGATGATGATGATAATTGCTGCTTTAAGGGGCCCAACATCGAGGTTATTGGCCCCTAATGATCTGGGTGATAGCGAAAATGACAATGAAATGGAAACCAGAACAAAATTATCTGAGACGGAAAATACGTACATAAAGGAACTCAGATGGTAACAACTCACAATATGGTCTTACAAAAGGGAATTTAGAATGAAAAGTTGCACAAAAAGAATAGATTGAAAAAGACCCACAAAACTTAGGCTAGATTCAAAATACGTACAAAATGCAATGTAGCATCGAAATACTTACAAAATGCAACTGAAATTCAAAATACTTACAAAATGCAAATGAGATCGAAAATACGTACAAAATGCAATTGAGCTTCAAAATACTTACAAAATGCAATTGAAATTGAAAATACACAAGGCAATTCAGATTGAAATAGGCCCTATCCCAGTTCCAATCCAAATTATTCACAAAGTGCAATTGAAATTCAAAATACTTACAAAATGCAATTGAAATTGAAAATGCTTACAAAATGTACGGTAGATTCAAACGACTCATGTGGATTGACAATACTTACAAAAAGCAATTTAGATTGAAAATACTTGACAAAATGTAATTTAGATTCAAAATACCCACACAATGCAATTGAGAATCAAAATATGTGCAAAATGCCCGCCAAACAAAATGCAATTAAATTCAAAATTCGTGCGAAATGCGGTTTTGGTTGAAAATACTTACAAAATGCAATTGAAATTCAAAATACTCACAAAGGTCCCTCCGCCATATTGAAATACTTACCAAAAAGCAATTTAGATTGTCAATCTTTACAAAATGCAATTGAGGCTGAAAACAATCGCGAGATGCAATTTAGATCGAAAAAACATACAAAAAGCAACGTAGATTAAAAATGCCTTAAATAAAATTGCTAGAAGGGAACCCAGATACACGGTGAACCAAGTAACAAAAACAGTGCGGGAATCTTAAAGAGAAAAGCAAACATAATGAAAAGAGGAGAGGAGAGGAGAGGAGAGAGAGAGGAGAAGGTCCGCCCCAAAGGTAAGGGACAAAAGGGGAAAATGGACCCAGCTCAGGAATCCCTCGGGGTCGCCAACTCCCGAACTCACCAGCCGTGAGCCCCTGAGGGTGTAGCATTATCTAGGGTGCACCAGAAGTGGTGGGGCTACATACACCCTGCCTCCTTAAGGGCTTTGAGCACAAGGCAGGAGGTAAAAGGAAAAGAAAAAGAAGGCTGACCCCTCACAGAAGGAGGGTATCAGGAAAGATGAGACAAGGGCCAATTAAGGCGGGAAAGTGAAAGACTCCCTAGGCCTCGGATAACCTAATACCGTCGGGGTCTGAAGAGAACAAGAGGTGACCAAGGAAGGTCGACAGGAAAGAAGACGGAGAGGAGCCCGGCACAAGTAAGTGGAAGCAATGCCGGACTCAACTGGGGTCCCGTTGTCGCCAACCCACGTCCCACTAGATGTGAGCCCCTGGGGGATTATATATGTAGGCCATAGAGTTATGTACTATTAGATGAAAAGTAATGCGTAGGTTTATTATCCAAACTTAAATCGCATGATTAGGACACAAGAAAAAATAACGAAATTTAAAATTTCGCACAGCCATCATCTTGAGGTTATGAAATCAATTGAAGCAAATCAGATGTCAGTGGATTAAAATTTGGAGAAGTACCAAGTTTCACTGCGTTCGGATGGTTAATTCATGAGAAACGTCCATTTAAATATTGCGTCGCCGCCATGTTGGATTTGTGCCCACCAGATTATTGAAAGTCCCATAGGTGAACGTATGTTAATAGCCTTTGTCAACATACTAAATTTCAGTTTGATTACTCTCATAGACTAGTAAGATTATTGAGAACCGTCCAAATATTTCGGATGGTCGCCATGTTGGATTTTTATATATATAGGACATAGAGTTATGTATTATTAGATGACAATTATTGCGTAGGTTCATTATTCAGACGTTGACTTCGATCGCATGATTTGGACACAAGAAATAAAAGCTTAATTTTAAAATTTTGCACAGCTGCCATCTTGAAGTTATGTTAACAATTAAACTAAAGTAGATGTCAGTGCATTACACTGTGTATAAACATTTGCTGTACCATGTTTCAAGGCGCATTGATGGTTAAATCGCGAGGAAAGTCTATTTAAATGTTTCAACTTCGCTTGGTGGCCATGTTCGTTTTGTACTTAACAGGTTTTTTAAAGTAACATAGGTGAACATCTAGTAGTGCTCTTTATCACCGTACAAAATTTTAGGGAGATATCAGTAATACTTTCGGAGATAAAGAATGCCGGTTAAATATTTCGCACAGCCACCATGTTGGATTGGTGAGATGTAATAAAATTTGAAGGGCACAGTCGGGGTCAAACAAAATAGTACTATATCCACACCGAGTTTCATTGAAATCGCTCCAGCTGTTTAGATTTTATTAGGGGGAGACAGGCAGGGACAAAAGGTGATCTCATAAGCCTACTTTTTCATAAATGAAAATAGGCTAAAAACTGTACATGTGAGTTCAGTAAAACAAAAGAAATCCAATATATCATTCTTTTAAGTTATGTGTAACTAGCAGTTGTGCCCAGCGTTGCTGAGGATCACAATTCGAAGTTGAGGGATGTAACTGCTCGCTGTTGTCGTAATGAGCAATGATATTGCCGTTAGAGGTCCTTGTTCGTGAGGTGCTAAATTTCTGATCCAAATTTATATTGAAATTGTTATTAAGGTGTGTATGCCAGCTATTTATTGCTTGTTGCTTATGCAAACAATTCGAATGATTTGTTAATGTAACTGAATGTGTTAGGGTTCCACAAATGGGTGCCCAATTAAATATTTGTACCGGTACGTCTTGTTAACCTAGATATATGCACTGGAATGAAATTAGAATAAAAAGGAATGAAATTAAATGGTTCTAATACACGAAACACTGGAATGATATTATGTGGGAAAAGGAATTACAATAAAAGTATGATAAATGTAACAGTATTAAAAGGAACTAAATTAAACGTGATCCCTAGAACTGTATCAAAGGAAAATGGTTTAGTGAATGAAATTTGAAGTGCAATTAAATCTCGAATAAAATGTAAGGAATGAAATACTAATAGTGAAATGTAAGGAGCAAAATGTATAAACCACAACCATTTTGTAAATTAAATCTGGAATTAAACTTATTCATGAAACTCTGAGTGAAATTGAGGAACAAAATGCGAGGAGTGAAATGTGAAGAATAAAACTCTGTTCAGAATAAAAAAGAACTAAATGCATGGAGTGTAACTCAAAGTGAATTAATTCTGGAATTAAAATAATTTTTGAAATCGGAATGAAATTAAATGTGGAATAAAATTACATTTTGAAGTCTGGATGAAATTAAATCTTGAGTTCGGAGAGAAATTAAATGTGGAATAAAATGCTAAGAATGCAGTGTACTCGTATGGAACAAGAATTGGGAATAAAATTCTTGTGTAAAAAAGAAAATGATTGATATCACTGGGTCTGATTCCTGGCCCTGGTCAGAAATTTAATTCTGGTCTGAGGGCTGCAACGGGGTACACTAAGCCTTTTGAGGCGGGTTTAATTCCCACTTCAGCCATCTCAAAAATGTTTTTTCCCCATTTCTGCCTCAGGCAAATTCCGGGATGGCATAGTCGCCTCATTCCTAATCCTCACCTCAATTATAAATACACACACACTACTACAGAAACCACAATAACAAAATAACACAAAGTTTTTGTGCACATACACCCAAGTAAGTTACACAGGGCTGAAGTGACCACGACGTACTAGCCCCTAAATTGAAAAAATCAAAAATGAAAGGCAGAAGACTTGGTCTGGAGTAAAATGTTTGGAACAAACCTCATCCAGTACAAAAAGTTTCGAATAACCAGTAGATATTTCATGAAACTTGTTTAGAAAATTACTGGGGCAATAATTAATGTACCGTATGATACATGAAACACCATGGTGGAATGAGAAGACAAAAGATATAGTAAGGGAAAAGAATAGAGCCTTTAGGAGGTGGTATCAAAATAGGACGATAGAGACAAGGGAAGAGTACCAGGAAAGAAAGAAGGAGGCGAAGAGAGTAGTGGCTGAGGAGAGAAGAAAGTGGATGGAAGAGTGGACAAAGATGATGAAGGAGGATAGTGAAGGTACAAAAAAGGTCCTGTATGGGATGGTAAAAAATAAGAGGCGGAAGGATCCTACGGATTATGTTAGAATGGTGAACAAAAGGGGACAAGAGATAGAAAATAGGGAAGAACTGAAGAAAATGTGGAAAGAATATTTTGAAGAACTTCTGAACCCAAAAGGAAAAGATGGTGAGGAGGAAGAAATCGGGGAAGAGGAAGATGAACTGCAAACAGAAAAGGACTTAACATGGAAAGAAGTGGAAGATGCAGTGAACAAGATGAAAGGAGGGAAGGCACCGGGTGTGGATGAGTTGAGTGTGGAGATGGTGAGAGCAGCAGGAGAGGTGGGGATACAGTGGTTGTACCGAGTGATGAGGACAGCATGGAAGGAAAGGAAAACCCCAGAGGACTGGAAAAAAGGAATAATTGTCCCGATCTTCAAGAAAGGTAGTAGAACAGATTGCAGAAACTATCGGGGAATAAGACTGATGAGTCATTGTGCAAAGATCTTCGAGAACGGTTTGGAAAGGAGAATTAGGACAAGGAAAGAAGGAGGGATGAGGGAAGAACAACATGGCTTCAGAGCAGGAAGGTCCACAGTGGATTTGATTTTTGCTGTAAGGCAGTTACAAGAACAGCACTATGAGTATGGAACAGATCTACTGATGACCTTCCTGGACATTGAGAAAGCATATTGTTACGGCTGCGAGTTTGTGTCATCGCTCGCCGCATGAGTCACAACTGCCCCAGGGCTGGGCTGTGCCCTGCCTCGTGTATTGCGTACGCCTTATGCAACAGGGCTACTAGGACAAAGGGATGGTCCAGAATATTCGTGACTGAGCCAGCGATGGAAACCTCGGGAAGCCGTGAACCCTGGATGGATCTAGAAGCATTTATTGAGTCACCGGCCTGCTATATAAGTGCGACCTGTCAAGCAGTGGTCGTTGTTGTGTTTTACGAGCGAGTGCGAGCGCTTATCCTGAGCGACAGAAGTGTGGTGACTTGCGAAACCCCTAGCGAAGCTGATTCTCTTGACAGCGAAGGGAGTGAGGAGCTTACAGGGGACTGCCTGTGTTTTGAGCGAGTGTGCTTACTCAGTGCGAGAGAGGTCATTGTGGTGAGTTGCAAAACAGTGAGTGACAGACCTAGTGCAGCTATTTCTAGCCAGCGTACGGGACCGGACTCATTAGCAGAGGATTAACTGTGGTCTGTTGACAAGTGAAAGGAGGCAAGAGCGCTCCATAAGGAAGAGACGTGAGGAAACTGGAGTAAGGTAATAATTGCTAGTATTTGCTGTTGAGTAGTGTATCTTTCTGGCCACAATAAAGTTAATTATTTCTTTAAGCAGTAATTGGTGTTGTGCCTTCTTCCCACCGTAATCCAGTTAACAAAAGTGCCACTAGGGGGGTGGCACGTAACAACTGGTGTCAGAAGCCGGATTACGAACTCAAGCACAACACCTGACGGTCCTGGTTTCAAAACCCGAGCAGGTCATTTTCTCTAATTTTCCTGTGAATGCATGCCCTTTACAAGACAAACAACTAAAATGGAGGCGCAATTGGCAGCATTACTAGAAAAGTTAAATGGCATGGAAACCAAGATGGAGGACGGCCAGAAGAATTTAACCAAGGAGCTAACTGCCAAATTAGAAGACGGCCAGAAGAAGATGGAAGACGGTCAAAATAAGTTAGCGGAGGACCTGAAGAAGATGGGAGACAGCCAGAAAAGTTTAGCCGAGGACCTAACTTCCAAATTAGAAGAAGGTCAGAATAAGCTAGCAGAGGACCTGAAGGACGGCCAGAATAAGTTAGCAGAGGACCTAACCGCCAAATTTCTGGATGGCCAGAAAAATCTGGAAGAGTGTCTGCTGACGAAATTAGAGGAGAGCCAAAGGAAATTAGAACAGGGCCTACGTGAGGAAGTCGCAGCAGTGGAAAAGAAGTTCGACGCCTTACAAGTGGAAGTTGCCGAGCTGCGCCAACGCCCGCTGATGGGGCTGGAGGAAAAATTCAACGCCTTGCAAGTGGAAGTTGCCGAGCTGTGCCAACGACCGCTGATGGGGGTGGAGGAGAAATTCAACGCCTTACAAGTGGAAGTTGCCGAGCTGTGCTAACGCCCGCTGATGGGGGTGGAGGGGAAATTCAACGCCTTACAAAAGGAAGATGCCGAGCTGCGCCAACGCCCACTGACGGGGGTGGAAGAGAAATTCAACACTCTACGAGAGGAAGTTGCCGAGCTGCGCCAACGCCCGCCCACCGTTACACCGGGAATATCAGGAACGGGACATAGCAGAGTGACGCCCCCAACCTTCGACGGAAAGGTCCCGTAGAGCACCTACTTACGTCAGTTCGAGGCGGCCAGTTCCATAAATAACTGGAACAACACAGAAAAGGCTACAGCTCTCATTGTAGCGCTGAGAGGTGACGCCCTTAACGTCCTTCAGGCCATCCCGACTGGATCCCAGGACTACGCTTCACTGATCGCCCATATGGAGTCCCGATATGGAGATAGCCATCTTCAGCAGGCCTACCAGATGCAGCTCCGGACCCGGGTACAGAAGAACGCGGAAACCCTGCAGGAGTTCGAGATGGACATCGCACGCCTCGTAAGGCTCGCCTACCCAACAGCGCCGGCCGACTTTCTGGAGCAGATAGTGACGCAGACTTTCACCGACGGGCTACGGGACTCGGACACTCAACAGGCGCTGCGACTCGCGCGCAATAAGACCCTGACAGATGCGCTGAGCCACGCACTTGAGTTCGAGACGGCAAAACAGGCATCCAGAATGCACGCGCGGGTGCGTCAAGTGGACGTCGACGAACCAGTAAAAACCAACGAGACCAAGCCCCTGGCCGACGAATTAATGGAGGCGCTAAGCCGTTTCTTCGATAGTCGCGGCACCACCAGCAACGACACAGCCGGAAGGCAACCGGAGAGGCGGCCCGGAAGAGGACTACCGACCTGCTGGACCTGCGGTAAGAAAGGCCACCTGAGCAAGGACTGCGGTGATCGCCGCCGCCGAGGGTATCCGACGGGAAATCAGTCGTCTGAAAACCGCGCGACCCAGGGAAACGAGTATTAGCCAGCCTTGGGGGGCAAAGGTTGGCTTGTGACAGTCGTCAAGCCCCGGCAGTCCAGGTTCGTGTGACGAAGTTACGGAGGGACAATAGCAGCCTGATGGTCGACGGAGTCGTCAAAGGAGAGAAATGGCCCATGCTAATCGACACGGGAGCATCGAGGACCATCGTCAGTCCCACCGTGATCCCGAAGTGGAGAGTGCAACCCACACGAAGGAACCTCCAGCTAATAACCGCGACCGGAGAGACCGCACCGGTACATGGCGAAGCATCACTGGAGTTCGTCATTGGTCGACGGGCGATAAAGCATCCAGTGCTTGTGGCTGACGTATCAAATGAAGTGATCATCGGACTGGACTTCCTGGACCAGAACAACATCATCTTGGATCTGAGTACCAACACTCTGCACTTCGGAGGTGAGGAACTTGCTTTGCAACCTGCGCACGAGTCCATCACCGCACGACGAGTAAGGCTGAGAGAAGACGTCATCGTTCCCGCCAGGACGGAGGTCAGCGCTGCCGTAATTGTCGACAGAACTGCTGAGGGAGTGGCGGCTGTCATCGAGCCAAAATATGAGGACATCCAGACTAAAGGATTGCTAGTTGCCAAGACTCTCATCAACACGACGTCTCGGCCGTACGTCCGCCTGTCCAACCTGAACGACTACGACATTACGGTTCACCGGGACACCAACCTAGGAGTCTGCGAGCCCGTTACCTGGATTGCCCGCATCACAGATACGACAGACGGACAACCGAAGAAGACGCACACTGCCAGAAGAACTACAGAAGCTGTACCAAGGATCCCAGGACCATTTAGACGAGGAACAATCACGCCAACTTCAGGACCTGCTACGCGAATTCCAGGACGTCTTCTCCGTGGGGAGCAAAGACTTCGGCAGGACAAGCTTGGTTCAGCACAGAATCGACGTTGGGGACAGCGCACCGATTAGGGCCCCATTCCGACGTGTCCCGCTCGCCAAGCAAGCCGAAGTCGACCGGATGGTAGAAGAGATGAAGGAGCAAGGGGTGATCGAGCCATCACATAGTCCTTGGAGTTCTCCGGTCGTGCTAGTGAAGAAGAAGGACGGTTCCACCAGGTTCTGCGTGGATTACAGGCGGGTGAATGACGTCACGAAGAGCTACCCTCTACCCCGGATCGACGACACCCTGGACACCATATCAGGGTCGAGATGGTTCTCCACCTTGGATTTGAAGAGTGGCTACTGGCAGGTGGAGGTCCACCCTAAGGACCGCGAGAAAACTGCGTTCTCTGTGGGCAGCGGGCTCTGGCAGTTCACCGTCATGCCATTCGGTCTGTGCAACGCCCCTGCGACCTTCGAAAGGCTAATGGAGTCCATTCTGAGGGGACTACACTGGAAGACCTGCCTGGTCTACCTAGACGACGTCATCGTTCTGGGGAGAAGCTTCGAGGAGCACTACAGCAACCTGACGGAGATCTTGTTGAAGCTACGGGCTGCCCAGCTGAAGTTGAGCCCCAAGAAGTGTCAGCTCTTCCAGAAGCGGGTCCAGTACCTTGGGCATATCGTCTCCGAGGAAGGGGTGCGCACTGACCCAGAGAAGACCGCGGCTGTGAGGGAGTGGCCAGTTCCGAAGGACAAGTCCCAACTACGAAGCTTCCTGGGACTCTGCACTTATTACCGTCGCTTCGTGAGAGGATTCGCCGACATCGCCAAACCTTTACATCGACTGACTGAGAAGGACCAACTCTTCACGTGGACAGCAGAATGCCACAGTGCCTTCGAACAACTCAAGCAGGCTCTGTGCACCGCGCCTATTCTGGCCTACCCCAGACCTGGAACAAGGTTCATCGTCGATACCGATGCCAGCGACTTTGCCATAGTGGGAATCCTGTCGCAAGTAGTGGACGGCGAGGAGAGAGTAGTGGCCTACTTCAGCAAGGCCTTGTCAAAGCCAGAAAGGAACTACTGCGTCACCAGGAAGGAGCTGCTCGCCATCGTGAAGACCATTGAACACTTCCACAAGTACCTGTACGGGCAAGAATTTCTCATCAGGACCGACCATGCATCCCTGCGGTGGCCTCCTGAACTTCAAACAGCCCGAGGGTCAACTCGCGCGGTGGTTAGAGAGGCTTCAACAGTACAACTTTGAGATTCAGCACAGGAAAGGCCAACTGCATTCTAACGCCGACGCCCTGTCACGAAGACCGTGCCCCGAAGACTGCACCTTCTGTGCCCGAAGGGAGGAGAACACCGGGATACAGTGCCGAAGGACTACCGTGGAACTTGAAGGGAGCTGGAGCCGCGAATCTTTCACGCGGGCACAAGCAGAAGATGATGACCTGGGACTGATAGCCGAATGGAAGAGGGCCTATGTCCCCAGACCCGGGTGGAACATTGTGAGTGACTGCAGCCCAAAGTTTAAGTCCTACTGGGCACAGTGGGACTCGCTAATTGTAAGGGATGGCCTCATCTGCCGTACCTGGAAGAGCACCGACGGGAAGACATCTCGGGAGCAAGTCGTCGTTCCAAAGGCTATGACGGAGGAAGTCCTGAAGGAAGTTCATGGAGGATCATCTGGTGGACACCTAGGGATAAAGAAGACCCTGGAGAAGCTGAGAGAGCGGTTCTACTGGATCGGATGCCGAACAGACGTGGAGAACCACTGCGCCCTGCCTCGTGTATTGCGTACGCCTTATGCAACAGGGCTACTAGGACAAAGGGATGGTCCAGAATATTCGTGACTGAGCCAGCGATGGAAACCTCGGGAAGCCGTGAACCCTGGATGGATCTAGAAGCATTTATTGAGTCACCGGCCTGCTATATAAGTGCGACCTGTCAAGCAGTGGTCGTTGTTGTGTTTTACGAGCGAGTGCGAGCGCTTATCCTGAGCGACAGAAGTGTGGTGACTTGCGAAACCCCTAGCGAAGCTGATTCTCTTGACAGCGAAGGGAGTGAGGAGCTTACAGGGGACTGCCTGTGTTTTGAGCGAGTGTGCTTACTCAGTGCGAGAGAGGTCATTGTGGTGAGTTGCAAAACAGTGAGTGACAGACCTAGTGCAGCTATTTCTAGCCAGCGTACGGGACCGGACTCATTAGCAGAGGATTAACTGTGGTCTGTTGACAAGTGAAAGGAGGCAAGAGCGCTCCATAAGGAAGAGACGTGAGGAAACTGGAGTAAGGTAATAATTGCTAGTATTTGCTGTTGAGTAGTGTATCTTTCTGGCCACAATAAAGTTAATTATTTCTTTAAGCAGTAATTGGTGTTGTGCCTTCTTCCCACCGTAATCCAGTTAACAAAAGTGCCACTAGGGGGGTGGCACGTAACAATATGACAGTGTATGCAGAAACAAAGTATGGAAGTCCCTGGAGGATAGAGGAGTAGAGAAATGGACTATAAAGAGGATAAAGGAAATGTACAAGGGAAGTGTGAGCTGTGTGAAAGTGGGAGGAGAGAGATCAGACTGGTTGGAACAGAGAAACGGCCTGAAACAAGGAAGTGCACTGTCACCGTTACTTTTCATTGTGGTGATGGATGACATAATGACCCGAGTGGCACAAGTAATTGGGGAAGGAAAGATGAAAGCAATGGTGTTTGCAGATGATTTGATGATTTGGGGAAACAAGGAGGAGGAGGTACAGGAACAGTTGGACGTATGGGAAGGAATAATACAAGGATATGGGATGAAATTTAGCATAAATAAGAGTGAGATGGTGATCACAACAAGGAAGAAGGAAAGAACCACAACGGGAATAACAATTGGTGGGGAACAGCTGAAGAAAGTGGAGAGTTTCAAGTATCTGGGAAGGCTGATACAAGATAATGGAAGAAACGATAGAGAAATAAATGAGCGGGGGAGGCAGGCAGAAGCATTTTGGAGGAGTGTGAGAAGCATGTTATGGAGCAAGGATGTCCCACAGAACAGCAAAAAGATCATATATCGGACGTACTATGTCCCTATCCTGACGTATGCCTCGGAGACCTGGGTTATGAAAGGATGGGAGAAGAGCAAAATACAGGCCAGTGAGATGAGGTTCTTGAGAAGCAGTATTGGAGCTACAAAGATGGACAGAATAAGAAATGAGAGGACCAGAGAATTAATGAAGGAGGAACCATTACAGGATGGTATAGAGAAATCTAGACTTAGATGGTATGGACATGTAAAACGAATGGAGGAGAAGAGGATACCCAGGAGAGTACACGAGACGAAGTGGGAAGGAAAGAGACCGAGAGGAAGACCGAGAGACAGGTGGCTGAAGGGGGTGGAAGAAAGCGTGAAGAAGAGAGGAGAAGACTGGACAAGGGTGGAGGCTGAGAGATGGTGGGAAGACAGAAGACGTTGGAGAGGCTTGTGTTCCAAACAGACCCGGCCAGTGGCTGGAAACTGTGCAAGATGATGATATGATGATGATACATGAGTTAGGAAGTACTGTTTAAAGATTAGTGGTAGGCCTATCAAGTGTAGGTTGTATTCAGATATTGTCCGTGGCTATTGACCTTAAAGTTTGCTGCTTAGTGTGATATCTATTATTAAATGGTCAGGTTAGAATAGATTATGAACTTAGCCGATTGAGCGATGTGGGATTCATTCTTGTGCAGCTACTACCAACCACTCTGTCTACACTGAACTGGAAGGAATTTCCTTGTGAAGCCTAGCTATCTCTTGCCCTCCTTGGCCTGTCCCCGCATTTCTCACTGTCTGTGTTCGTCTCAAGTGGCGGCTCGCACATATCGCAGTTGGTGGGGCTGCATGCACAAGCATTAACTTACCTTATTTGTAGATCAGTTCCAGGCGTCGAGTCTTGAACGCGACGAATTTTTCGATGACGAGGGTATTGAAATTCGGTATGCTGTTAATCAGACCATTCTCAATAGACAGCATTCCAAGTGCAGTAAGTCTTTCTTGTCCTATGGCTAGAGCCCTGCGCGGATAAAGAAAACGTTATCCACATCTGCCTCGCATCCGCACGACTGTTATACCCACGTTTGTTATTCGAATCTACTGGCATTACAATATTATTTTTATTTTTTATTAAAGCAACACATCCTTCTGGCCGTAAAAACCATCCGCCACAAAGACTTACATCGCATCTCATCCTCGACCCCTTTGGAGAACGGGGATAATAAGGGGTAGACATACATTAAAGCAACACATTTAGACATTTGAGGAGGAAGTCGTTCCCTTAGGCCATGTATGTCATGTGCTATGTTTAAAATGAATGTTATACAACCAGAATTGCAACCCTTTTCAGTTTGGAGAGTTAATTATGCTTAATGACATAATTTGAATGAGATAAGCTTAATCACCATTTTACATTTGTCATGATTTGAAAGAAAAAAAAACATAACAATAAACATCCGGGTCCTAGTAATGATATTCAACAAGTTCGGATTGTACTGTATTCTAAAAACTATCCGCAAATTTACTCCAAACATTACCAGTATCCGCTATCCGCACATCCATGCAAACTATATCCGTACGACGATAAATGTTGCGGATATCCGCGCAGTCCTGAGGTACACTTTGATCCTCTTTAGGCACGAAAAGCAGCGTTCGGGTACAGCGGTAGCCATAGGCAGGGTGATAGCGACACTTAACAGTTTAACGACCTCTGTAGATGACGGGCCTAAGAACCAGCGAGAAGGAAACTCGAAGGTTTTACAGCTCCACCGATATTTCGAAATTCTTCTCTTCGATATAAACATTTTCTTGTGATAGTATTTAGCCTGTTTGCCATCTCTTGATGAATGCAGTACATTTGCATTTGTCTGTTGGCACAGGCTAGAGTAAAATGTGGGTTTTCACCGATGTCTCAGTCTCACTCATGGCTGTGATTATATGGAAGCTACTGAGGTATGGGTGGTGCTTTGTAATAACAATCAGGGCACAGTCAGTGCCTGTGAATGCTGTGAAAGGTTCTACTCATAGGGTTAGTACTGCTGTTCTGACTCAGTGAGGAAAGCAATGGCAAACTACCTCACTCCTCTTCTTGCCTAGTACGCCTCAATATAGCACTGCCTTTGGTTTTTGTGGTTATCTACCCATATAACCTATCGGCGGTACTTTTTGGGGATCCGACCAGCCTTCGGACTGACTACCTAACAGACAGTCATAGTATTATGATTCTATTTATATATTTCCTTGTTTCTAGTTACTTCATTGTTATGACGCTCAACCGATTGTTGATACGCCGAACTTAAGCGTAACACTGCAAAATTTTACATGTTATTTAAATGAGTTCCGGAAGATGCGTGCTTCTGAATTTCTTCGCTCAGTTTTCTAAGATCTGTCACTCTCTTTTGAGTTCAGCTAAATTCTCCACCGACTATACTGTGAAATAATATACAAGTATTTGTTAACATCACGCAAGCATACTACATTAGAATAATGATCTATAATTCGCATGTTGGCAAGACTGATCGTACAAGTGTTTGAAGAAAATGCACAAATATTTGAGATGGTGGAATGCCTCCCTTTCATTGGCTAAGGGTTGATAATGGACATGGTTCTTCTAGTACCCACTAGATGCCGTGAGCGCCTACTTGAGTTCCATCCTTCTTCTACTTGTGATTCTCATTGCCATTCAGTGCTACAAACATAGCCATGTTGCAGCAAAAGTTTTTCCCATTTAAACATTTCCTTGCGATATTATTATGATTATATTTATAATTTAGTGCATTAGAATATAAGTCGTAAATTTTCTGAATACGAATTAGGGGCTGTTAGCCGCTGCCAGTATAATATTTGAGCTGTTTGCAAACTGTATACTCTATTGTTTCCAAAGATGAGTTGGCACTCTGTGGCGAAGCTGCAAGGATTGCAGCACCCAAAGAGGCTTTCATAGGACAACTTGGCAATGGGGGAAGTGGATTCAGGTAGTGCAATGTTAAGTTCCTAAGGTGCTGCGGAGAATGCAGCAGCCGTGGGGGAAGCGGATTTACGAGCCAGCCTGGCCTTTACTTGTGAAAAATTTAAAAAGATCTATTTAATTACACCGTTACCCCCGACACTTTCAAAGTGTAAATTGATATTGTCTAATACCCTGGGGGGGGGTCTGCAGCTCCCCTTCACGGGCCGCCGCTGTTCGTCTCGCATTTTAACTATAGTGTTGGTCAAGTCTAGTTCTTCCTAAGATGGTGTATGTTTCTTAATTTGTTGACGGTACACAACAGGGCTCAGTGTGCGCCACAATAACAGTGCACCTACACAGTAAAATTCATTTCCAGATATTTCTACATTAAGTATTAATATCTAAATGTAATTCTTAAAACTGGGAAGTTCACACAGATGTAAATGCATAGTAGTAAAAAGTTAAATCTAAAAGTAATATAAATACTAAACCTAAATTTGATCAAATGCCTAATATAAACACAGGTTTTGAAATGATTGCATAGAAAACTAAAAGGTAACTTTTATAACTAGGGAACAGGCCTATCCACATATATATATATATATATTGTTGGTTCTGTTTTGCATGATCTGATAGATAATTTTATTTCAAATATGATTTCAGTGACTGGATTATAATTTCCAAGAACGGTCTAATTGAGAGACAGAAATCTAGTTTCCAGTTTACACGAACTGCATCATTGTAAACACTGCAAAGTCTCCATTCAGGTGAATTTTTATGTGACGTACAGGGTCTTTCATGCCAAATGGGGCCGGCAGCGCGGCGCGCATGGCAACTCACTGAGCTTGGGGTTGAGAGAGCGCCCGTACGAATTGCATGTAAATAACAAGCCCCCAAATAACACATGAAGTAAAATAATTACGCACCTTGTCACAAAAGATGTTGAAAATGTCATCCACCTGCATCTACGCGTTTCTGGCATCGTCTAAGGAAATTTTCATTCACACGCTTTATTTCATCTACCAAGATATCCTCAATTTCTCTCGTGATATTTTGTGCTGATGAGTACGCAGGTTGAGGCATTATTGAAACAATAGGGTTTAACACATAGCAATAACAAGTTACTGTATACAATTTTGAAGCACAATAACAATTAAACAATAACCACGTATATGTCGTAAACACTAACACGTATGGCCTACACACGTTATAAACTTATAACTTAAAATAGGCTATAAACAAAATAACAGTCAACTTTACTCGGCAAATACTGTGTCGCAACTGTCCCAGCACCGCAAAGTCCCGCGCTGCTCCGCAGCATTAATTTCATCAATCCTACAACACTTCATTCCTTAGGACATTTGCTGTCTCAGCTCCACATTGCTATCTGCTCGTCTGAACTTGAGCTCGATATTCTACCTACAGTGGTACACCGGTCCCGCTTTGAGTGAAAGACACTGTAGTATTTCCTATACAGTATTATTTTTTAATGTTATGGTTGATCTTGTAGTTAAGCAAAGGGATGTTGAAATTCAGGAGCGATAGGAAAAATGAGTTATCAATTTGACCGTTAATAACTTTATAAAGGAATTTCAGATCATTCACTGGCCTTCGAGACTCCAAAGTAGTCATGCCGAAATTCAACGAAAGTTCACCGTAGGGTACCGTGTGTGGGTAATTGCCTGTTATTTTGAGGTGTAAATACTTGAGGAATTTATTTTGAACTTGCTCAATGGATTTAATGCAGGTTTTCTGTCCGGGACTCCATACTTGGCGTTACTGTATTCTGGACATCTTCAACTATTAAAGGCCAATACTGTATTTGTTCACCTCACGCGTAAGCTAAACGGCCCTCTTTAACCGCACCCAGACTATTGAGAATGTCTTGTATTCTCTAATACTGCCGTTAATCCCAGCCTTGGTTTATTGAAGATGTGGTACAAAGTACATCCTAATCAATTAACACGTTTCCCTTGTCGCTCCCTTACCTAGCATGACTACCACTATGTTATTTCTCGTTTCCTACCGGGGGTGTTTTTTAGTAGTGTTTTACTTCTCTTTACACTCTTTCTTTACATCCTGGCATTACATGTCTTACAGCCTTCCTTCTTCATTGTAATACAAGCACAGAGTCTTCTGATCATTGCATCTCTCTCCGCTTTTCCTGATTTCATTCTTTGTGGGTTGAATGACTCGGTGTGCGTTTGTTGACTGTTCTTTAAATGTCCAATTTTCTTTGCCTTGTAGACATAGTTGATGGATGTTTTGGTCCATGAAGGTTGCTAATTGCATCCACAAGAAAGTCCTTAGGCTACTTCTTGCTGGAATCCACTGTCTTGCATTTTCTCTTCACAAGCTAATGTTATTTTGAAATTCACTATTCTCATATTACAATTTTAAATGTGCTAGTTTCTGGATGAAAGACACTGGTTTATTGAAAAATAAAAATGCTCTCACATTTTGTGTAACACAAATTTTGATATCACTTTTATTAAAAAACAACAATGGGTGATGCCTCAAATGGTGCTAATGGCTTTGACTTTAGATTATGTACATCTCACAACAGTTACTATTAGCAGTCATTTGATGTAACACCTGCAGTATTACAAATTTCATGAAACTTGGACACAACTGTAGCTTACACAATCAAAAGAAGGGACCATGAGGATATAAGACCCTGCCTTAAGAGGAATGTTTGTTAGTACTCTTTGGTCCACCTGTGAGCTTTATGCAGTAATATTTACAATATACAATGTACAAAACATGTGAGTGATGGCAGGCCAACTCACTATAGCACTAGATCAAATCAATGTATTGGTTCAGTCATGATTAACCATAATGACTACTTGTTAGAATATTTCATTACTGCAAGTCGAAGCAGTACATTATGACAACTTTGACAAAACCCCAAGAACTAAGAACATTAATTTACAGGAATATTGTACAAAATATGTTTTATAGAAATTGATAAGCACGAATTAATTTACATGAATATTGTACAAAATATGTAGTATAAAGTGACATATCTCCTCCAAGTAGTAAAGGAAAAGTAATTACAATATCAAAATTCATTTTGCATCTGACCTTATACTTTATGAGCCCACTGCAGGAGTATGGTTGGGAACACCCAAACTGATCCTCAAGTAAGCACGATACATTTAACTGTGACCTATATACATAAGGCTCAACTGATATCTTAGCACTTTCCCATTATGTAGCAGCATTTTATGAATGAGATAGCACAAGTGAATTAAAAAGTGCATCAATACCCTTCTATTTAAAATATGTATCACTAATTTCACTTTAATACATTAACAAAGAGTGAGTAGAGAGGAAGACTTCACACTTTGGCAAATGTAGAATCGGACAGACTGTGCAACCTGTTGAAACGGCGACCTCGTAGTCTTGCAATGCCCTCGGTAATGGAAGTTGAGCGGCTGAAGAATTCCGCAATAGGCTGCCCGGTGAGGACGGTGGCTAGGAACTGTTCTACAGTGATCGACCATTGAGGGTCTGAGTCCTGTCTGCCACCAGGGTTCCCATTCCTGTCTGCTGACTGGAAAAGAAATCAAAACATTTTCATGTTTTATACACCCATAGTAATTGTAAAACAAGATTCCCGGCTAACTAGATCATTACAGAGACACTGCTTCATTGGCAGTTTCCGTTTTATCACTCGGAATAAACTAATGAATTTCTCGATCCCTTCCTACAAGGGTATGTACAGCCATATAAGTTAACCAAAGTCATGAAACAATACTTGAAGTTACAAGTGCTGATCAACAAAGAATGAGACCGATCTCCTCCCCCCTAGATGTTTATTACGCTGCTCTAAGAAACACCATGACGATTCCCATTTTTGTCTGAAAAACAAAGGAAAAAATATCATCTTAAAGTGCAAGCCGAAAGTCAATTTACAATACATACGAAAGTAATTATCCTGATCAAACTACAACTGTCCTTTCTTACACAACGGAATATAAAGTAGGCGAGATGATAAAAACTTCGAGACACAAAGCTGGGAAATTCAATTCCGGTATGTCAAGTATAGGAACTGTGATGGACGTCTAATGGACTCGTCACAATGCTGGCAACATACCTCAAGGCATTTGCATTTACGAGGGAGCTGTCGGGTGGTTGAGGTACATATCTGGCAATGATTTTAACCCCCTCTTTGACCAATCAAATATGTGGCTCTAAGTATGTCGTAATTCATAATAAAACATTGGCGGCTTGAATATTCTGCTGTTGAGTCAAGTTGGTCAAGTTTAGTTCTCTCATATAGAGACTTGGAACATTATGGTCATCAGCTGAGTGTGGAACTTGTCTGATAACCTGTAGCAGTGTGTGTAACTGTAATTATCAGGGCCTACAATTGTGGTAGGTGCCCCAGGACTTGAAATAAGATACCATTTGCCCGGAGTGTGGGAAAACCTAGGATAAAAGCATACTCTGGATGGTTGCAATCAGCAACCGAATGCCAGCACCCAACTAAGTTGTGGAACATTTCTTTAAACCGCTTAGCTAGGCTGGTGGATAGTTACACTATGGATTTTCACTTATTACCCATAGTTGACATGATAAGCTTTAGGCATTAGTTATTTGACAGAACCTCTCAAGATGTGCGGGGTACGAAAAATAATCTACAAAATGTTTCTAGTTCACATACAGTGTAATTGAAAATATCCTGAATATCAGAGCTCATTAAATTTAATAATAATAATGTCATAGGTTTTACAACCCTTTTAACTACTGCGACTTTTAGTGATGCCGGGGTGCCAGAAATTTGCCCCAAGGGGGATCTTTATCGTGCCAGGAAATCTACTGACATGGCCCCTCACATTTGTGCACCCCCAAATGCCAACTGACTGCACCAGGACCTGCAACCTTGGGTACAGCAGGTGAGAATGTTACCGCTGCGTCACACAGCTCTCATTAAATTTACAATACTGCACAATAAATGATAAATTATCGTTACCAGTAATAACGAGTTCAATTGTCGGCAAGGACTACTGCATGGTTCAACCATTTAGTGTTCTGCAATTCTCCTTGCTGGGCTATGCATAGTGCGAAGAGATATGCTAGTAGTCGAGAGAGAGCGCTGTCCTTGATATAATAATGGTAAAACTTATTGGTGAAAATAAAGACCAATACTGAATAAACCTGCACATAGGCAACGGAAGGATTCAATCGTAGCAAGAATCATCAAAATTGTACCGATGATACAAACCACCATGGCATATTCAGGATATTCTTCATCCTGAAAATAAAATATGAACTTCCTTTTTCCCCAAAATGAACATTCAGAAACTAAAATGTGTCAATTACCCAATTTCTCAATATTGTGCAATACAAATTGGTATCTAACTTTAGGGGTAGGCTGTATCGCATGTGTTGACCTTGCCACATGCTAATTAGAACGGAATGTTCCGTTAAAATTGCAATTTTAGCAATATCTAAGCGCTAGTGTTCCAATAGCATTTGTTCCAAGGCTTCATAACTTAACATAACGAAAATGGTTGTTTGGGTAGATTATGTAACAAAATGGGTCTTGGTCACATTGTGGTCGTTACGTTTCATATCCGGAAGTCATTTGTATCGCATGGTAACGTTATTGGTCCATATAACGTTATTCTGATATTGGTTATCGTAGAAACGAAATAGTATTGTCCGACAGAAATAACGTTATTTGAATAAGTCTCTCGAAAAATATCCCCTAATACCGTTATTCAGACTAATAACGTTCTTTGGATATCGGTTATCGTAGAAACGAAATGCTAGTGCCCGCCTGAAATAACGTTATTGGAATACTTATCTCGAAAAAAATCTCCTAATATCGTTATTTGGACTGATAACGTTATTCGAATATCAGTTAACCAAGGAACGAAATGGTAGTGCCCGCCTGAAATAACGTTATCGGAATACATATCTCGAAAAATATTCCCCCAAAACCGTTATTAGGACTAATAACGTTATTCGGATATTGGTTATCTCAGGAACGAAATGGTAGTGCTCACTAGAAATAACGTTAATTGAATAGATCTCTCCAAAAAAATCCCCCAATACCGTTATTGGACTAATAACGTTATTCGGATATCGGTTATCGCGGGAACGAAATGGTAGTGCTCACTATAAATAACGTTATTTGAATACATCTCTCGAACATTATTCCCCCAATACCGTTATTTGGACTAATAACGTTATTCGGATATCGGTTATCGCAGGAATGAAATGGTAGTGCTCACTAGAAATAACGTTATTTGAATACATCTATCGAAAAATATTCCCTCAATACCGTTAATCGGACTAATAACGTTATTCGCATATCGTTTATATATTACAAACAGCATCATCGATTGAGAATGGCACCATTTTGATACATTTTACGTTGGAGAACTCCATAGAGTAGAAAGAGTGGAAGTGTCACTTTGCGACCTACGTCGCGTTAGGTTCTGAGTTTAGCCGCGAGGTTAATAAACACTCGGAAATGCTTACCGTGATAGGGTATTGTATTTTTAGCCTACTTTTCACATTTTACAAAAATGAGGAAAAAGTAGACTTATGAGATCGATCTGGGCAAATGTCTGTCTGTCTGTGCATGTCCCCCCGCCCCCTTATCAACTCCTAAACGGCTGAAGCAATCAAAACCAAATTTGGTATGAGTAAAGATTGAAATTATTGAAATTTGAGCTCCATGTTGGATATCTTGGAAGGTATGCATGGGAGCTATTCCAAAATTGGCACATGATTATATAGATAATAATATTTCAGTTTAATTTCCAGGAGGCCATACGTGACAGTGTTGGCAAAATGATTCTAAGCATGCTGATAGGTCAAATTTTTAAATTAATATAACTTCTACACTATCAATTGGATTTCAACCAAATTTCGTATATAGTCTACTATGTGTACATAACCAGATATCACTATGCGTATTCTTAAGAGCAACCAGCTGCTGACAACTGTTGATAATTGCTGTCTCTACTTTTTTACCCTTATATTAATATATCAGAATGCATGCAAGCCAACAACTCTAAACTTTGCACACGTATAGTACCTGACATTCTAGATTAATTTGGAGTAAGTAATATTATGCCAATGCCGCTAACATGATTCTAAGCCTGATGATAGGTTCAATTCTAAAATGCATGTAACTTCTATACATACAAATGGATTTCGTCCAAAATTGGCATAACAATAGATCATAATATGTCAGATTATTTCTGACCAAGACATGCATGACATTGCTGCCAACATGATTTTACGCGCGCTGATATCTCCAATATCTAACTGCATGTAACGTCCATGTTATCCATTGAACTTCAACCAAATGTTGTATTAAGAGATGGAACTAAGAATATATTAAGTCACCAGGGCTTCCAACTGTAGTGCAGGTATATTTCGAACTAATTAGAAATTTTGATATTACCAACTTAATTTCGTCATTAACTTAGACAGTTCCATATAGATTAATCATTGGCATGAATCCTTAAGTTTAAGTAAAATAGGCTCCTTAGTTTGTCACGGAACTGCTTGTTGAACTTGCGAAAGTGGTCAATGTCCGGAAAAACACTCTTAAATGCGCTTTTGAAGAAAGGAACAACAGACCGACACCACTTGAAATACATAGGCCAAGGTGGATAGCAACGACCTGAAGCTTAATAGAGATCAAGTACTAGCGAATCAACTAGACAACGGGGAAAATTCAGTGTACATTAAATTAGTGTACACCTTACTTTATGTAAACATATTATCTCGACATGAAGGTGTGAAATCCTTTCGGCTTGCTAGCGGTAACACCACAAAGGTAACTATCACTGCTTCAGACTCTTTAACAAAACGTGCGCTTGTCTGTTTAATCTCCTCCCGAAGTCAACAATGAAAGGCTCTCCCGCGTGCTTTCTACGCATGGAGTTCTCAAGGACATACGGAACGAGTGCTGGAATGAAGTATACGAATTTACTGCTGTAAGTAATGGCATACGTATTGTAACAATTGAACTTAAATACCCCATTCCATCATATTTGACGGTCAATGATTGTAAAGTTCTGTTAACATATGAAGGACAAGCTAAGTATTGCTTTTATTGTAAAGAAACCTCCCACTCACAAATAGACTGTCCGAACAGAAGGAATCGCCCGGTACTTCATGTCAAACAACAAACCTACAGCACGGAGCTGGGCGAGTCAGATGGGAGTAGTAAGCTAAGCAACACTACCGACATGGAAACTGCAGTACCATCCCCTGAATATCCAGCCATATCAGAGGCCTTTCATAACAGGCCCCATTCTACAAACACATATAGCATTGCGGAAGTAACTCAACCATCAAATAACGTAGCTGAAACATCCCTGACTACTTTACATAGCAATGAAGAGGGAACTGTGACGTCACGATCCGGCAGCACGGGGAAGGGACACACTAGCAGGCAACACAGCAGTCGGTGCAGCAGCCAGATACTACTAAGACTAAATGTCCCGATTTTTAGTTTGTAATTCTGACACCACGTAGCAGCACCAAAGTGAGACAATTTCTGTTTTAAGTTTTCTCTTCAATGAAAGCTCGTATTTGCGATGTCAAAACCACTATGTATACTAGAGTGCAATAGAATTGATATCAATTCAATGCATTTTCCAAAATGTGAAAAACAAAGACGTTACTAGCAGTTTTTTATATTTCTGCTTAAAATATGAAAAAAATGGTAATACGAAAACGGAGATTTATTTCCTGATTCCAATGCATTTTTCATAAATAAAATCGTGTGAATGGAATCGTCGGCATTAGTTTGGGAATTGTTTTGAAAAGGGTGGTAGGAGTAGCGGCGCGGATACACAAGATCTCTAGCGCAAGGAAAATGATGAACACGCCGAGTTGACGAATATTGTAGTTCGGCGAGTTACATGTACAAGTGCCTAGGAATGGAACAATATCTGAGCAATAAAATTATAGTAATGTCACGCTTAGGCTATGTAACGTTGACACAATGTGTTTATACAGATAATTTCTTACTTCCTCAAACATTCTTGTTCTTGTTGATAATAATACATTGTAGGGGCTTGGGACATCTTGGTCATCAGTCCCATGTAGTTGACTATGTATGTTACTGTATTAGAGCCAGGGATGGGGCAGGTGCCCTGAGTCTTCAAGTAAGGTACTATCTCAGCATTTACCTGGAGGGAGTGTGGAAAACCCTGCGAAACACAAGACACAACTGAACTTCAGGTGCAACTACAATGGTAGGTTGATTGACAGGTGAACTAGTCAATGAGAGATGTTGGACTGATGACAGTTTCCTACGAAAAAAATCATAAAATAAGAAGGAATTTCTGAATGGCAATAAACATCTGCTGTAAGAAACATTGTTTCAGTTCCTTACCTTTTATTTCGTTCAATACGCCAATACATAAGCTCTGCTGGGACTTTTCTTCGTTTTCTGTGAGCGTACAAAGGAAGTGGATATTTATGCAGGACGCTTGCACCTAGAGAACATGCGCTTGACTGTCGTCAGTATCTATGGAGACCAATTTTCATTTTCACAATGGCTACGTCTTACTTTTCCACACAACGCATTGTTTCCATTTGAATTCGAACTCTCTTCTCTGAAAAAAGTTGTCACTGAATAGTTCGTGGTCTTGTACTCTTTAGAAGTTCAAAAAAAAGACTAAACCCGTGGCGCGACAGCCGTTGAAGGGCCTAGTTCTACCAAGCAACCGCTGTTCAGCCATGTAGCTTGCAGATTGTGGGGTGACGTTTAGTCATCCAACTTGTACAAATAAATTTAAAGTGAAATCAAAACTGCTCAGTACTTTACACATTCTCTAATGCAAGCGTAAAGAAATATATAATTTCAAATATAAACTAGGGAAAAAATCTTATGTATGTGTAGAGGTTTTTCTTAGGGCCTGGCTTCCTTTTCTTGGTACAGTAATTACTGTCGACCAAAATATTATGTGCAATCGAGTTTGAAGGTTGTTTGTGAAGTAACCAATAGATCTACATAAAATCCACTAACATAATCATTTTTGTCGTTCTATTTTACGTTAGTTCATATAGGTTTGGATTTTTTTTATATATTTCTTTTTATCGCAGTTGAAACACAAAAGGTGACCGTTTTTAAGCGTGTTTCAACCATGCGTCATATTTAATAATTATTATCTCACAAACCCGTCATCAGATCGAATCCAAATTTTAGCACAATATACATTGGAATGTTGTATAACAGGTTTATTAGTTTCAAAATTTTGTGTATTCGAGAACGAAAGTTATCATTTGTGCAAGGTAACTATTTCTCGGCTCGGGGTCGTTGTAAAATGTAGTTCTTGGTTGCGTTGTAATCCTTATACATCAAAAAGTTATGTTGTATGACTGTGAAATACGTAAATTAATTCACTTATTTTATATCGGTTTGTATTTGTACGGGGAATTAAGACATGGTTCACGAGCTAGACGCTCCGAGAAATGCTGTACAGAATTGCTGATATGGAGCCCATCACTTCCGAGCGAAGCGCGCCATGATGCGTGATGGAGCCCATCTTGGCAACGCTGTACAGCTTTCACTGGAGTGGCCAACTGGTGAACCATGTCTTAATTCCTGATAAAAAAAAAACGATATAAAATAAGTGAATTAATTTACGTATTTCACAATCATACCTTTTTGATGTATAAGGATTACAACGCGACCAAGAACTACATTTTCAAACCAACCCGAGCCGAGAAAAAGTAACCTTACCAAAATGATAACAACTTTGTTTCTTGGCCATCCAACATTTTAAAATTAATGAACCAGTTATACAACATTCCAATGTATATTGTGTTAAAATTTGGATTCGATCTGTTGACGGGTTTGTGAGATAATAATTCTTAAATGTGACGCATGGTTGAAACACGCTTACAGACGGGCACTTTTTGTGTTCCAACTGCGATAAAAATATTAAAATATAAATAAAAATTTCCAAACCAACATGAACTATCGTAAAACAGAACGACGAAAATGACGATGTTATGTAGGTCTATTGGTTACTTTAGATTTACTGGCACGTTATAGATCCCCTTCGGGGCAAAATTCCGGCACCCCGGCGTCTCTAAAAGCCAGTGTTGTTAAAAGGGACGTAAAACCAAAAACATTATTATTATTATTATTATTATTGGTTACTTCACAAACAACCTTCAAACTCGAGTACACATAATATTTTGGTCGATAGTAGTCGCAATTCCCCCTGGGATTTAGTGGTATGCCCTTGAATCAGGGCTGGCATGCGAAACGAAATGTATGGCTGTGGGGGCGAATATATTTGAATTTCGCCCTGAGCGCGATACTCAGGAGCGAAATGGTAATGATTGTCGGCGGGAAATTAAATCGAAGCGAAACTTAATTCGAAGCGAAATGACGTAGCGAAATCAACGCGAAACTTAATAGCAACGCGAAATTACATTGTGCGGTTGAATAAAATTTCACTCCCGGCGCGAAAAAAAAATCCTTACAATCTTTTAATTTCGCTCCCGGCGCGAAATACAATTCATTACAGACTTTTAATTTCACTCGCGGCGCAAAATAAAATTCGATACAGACTTTTAATTTCGCTTCCGGTGCGAAATAAAATTCGTTACAGACTTTTAATTTCGCTCCCGGCGCGAAATAAAACTCGGTTACAGACTTTTAATTTCGCTCCCTGCGCGAAATAAAATTCGTTACAGACTTTTAATTTCGCACCCGACGTGAAATAAAATTCCCAAACGGTATTTAGTTTAGCCCTCCGATGTGAATTTAAAATGAATGGAACATTTCATTTCGTTGTTGAAATTAAAATGTATTCGTTTCGAGAGTGAAATTATGTTCGGAGCGATGTTCAAAGTCCTGACGTTGGCAGCAGTAGCAGTCTTATTACCGTTCACCGCCTGCACAATCTGCAGGGCTGCAACAGCAACGTGAGTCATTCAATGGTCATCACTCCAGTAGAGGAGAAAGTCAGTGCTATGGCATCAACATCACCATCGTCGTTGACTGCACCTCGGACTCGGGCTGGCCCTCCCTGACGTTCATAACGCAATGGGGCAACAAGTACCTTTGCTTGTTCTATAGCGAACAAGAAGACGAATGTGCTGTGTGGACAGACATTCAAGATAAGTGACGAACTCCAGCTACAATACAAATTGTCAGTTGTAACTCTCCAGTCAGTCAACACTAATTTGCCCAATAACTGGGAGGGGTACAATGTATATACAGTAATATGTAAATAACATTATATGTATTAGTTTATGGTCACGATTATAATGCAGCAATTTTAGTGATCTTAAATCTAATACATGTAATTTTTTTTCAGGAGTGTTACTTACAACTTATATACGTTGTTCCCCACCCAGTTATCGGGTAAATTAATGTTGACTGACTGAAGAGTTACAAATAACAGAAAATCGTCTGTGGTAGTACCGCGGCGTATATGGAGTTCTGTTTCGGAGGCGGGTTACTCGAACAACAGGGTTGAGGGGTCATTCCTCTCATTTCTAAATTCTTTATTCTTACACTTCCGGAAATTTCGCGGGGGGGGCTTGGCATTCCTTACTACTTCCTTCTTACCCTCAGCGCATTTATACTGACCATGGCACGAAAGAAAACCCCTGTGCCACGTACAGTATTTCGTTTCGCACTGCAATTCGTTTTGCGTCGCCTTTCACTATGTTATTGTGCTTAGAATTACATTTTGCTTCCATTTTAATTTTCGCGCTTACAATCAATATCATTTCGCACCTGAATATCACGCTCATGGCGAAATTAAAATGTTAACGCGTCCACAACCATTTTGTTTCGCATGCCAGACCAGATTTAATTTCAGACATGAAATGATATGTTCCATGCATTTTAAATTCACGCCGGGGGTGAAACTAAATGCTGTTTGGGAATTTTGTGTCATTAAAATAAACCGTGGCACTACATCCCATGAAAGGCCTAGGCCTACCAAGCGACCGCTGCCCAGGTATCTGCAGATATTGGTCAGCGCATCGGGTTCCCTCGGCCGTTAATCTTAGTTTTCGTGACTTTCAGACAGCTACTCTCGAGGCTGAGTGCACCCCGTTCCAACCCACACGTCCGTTTCTAAAATCACTAACGGAGCCGGGAATCGAACCCGGGGCTTCTCAGGTGAGAAGCAGGCACGCTATCCCCAACACCATGGGGCCAGCAATTTTTGTCATACCAGGAGCAAAATTAACAGTCGTTAAAAATGTTATTTCGCGCCGGGAGCAAAATTAAGAGACTGAAGCGGTTTTCATTTCGTGCCAGGAGCGAAATGAAAAGTCTTGTATCGAATTTTATTTCAGGCCAGGAGCAGAATTAAAAGTCTGTAATGAATTTTATTTCGAGCCGGGAGCGAAATTGAAAGTCTGTAACGAATTTCATTTCGTGCCCGGAGTGAAATTGAAAGTCTGTATTTTTTTTTATTTCGTGCCGGAAGCGAATTTAAAAGACTAACGGTTTTTATTTTACGCCAAGAGCGAAATGAAAAGTCTTTAATGAATTTTATTTCACGCCTGGAGCAAAGTTAAAAGTCTGTTAAGAATTCTGTTTGTAGCCGGGAGAGAAATTAAAAGTATGTAACGGATTTTATTTCACACTGGGAGCGAAATTTCAAGTCTGGTACGAATTTTATTTCGCACCGGGTGCGAAATTAAAAGTCAGTAATGCATTTTATTTCGCGCCGGAAGCGAAATTGAAAGACTAATGAATTTATTTCGCCTCTGCAGCGAAATTAAAATTCTGTTACTAATTTTATTTTGCACCAGGAGTGAAATTTTATTCCTTTGAACAATTTAATTTCGCGACGCTAATTTAAATTGATGATACATTTCGTTTTGCATGCCAGTCCTGCCTTGAATCGGTTTTGGTGGTGGCTCCATTTTTCACCTAAAATGTAAAACTAACTGCACTTGATGACCGTAATGCTCTCCATCAGTCGTACCTATATGTACATCGTACATGTATATGATCTACCAGAGATACTGTCCAAAAATAAATTGCCGAAAATAGAACACCTAACGAACACTGAAAATAATGGTGTTGCAGGTAAAATAAACTAAGTAAAAAGTAATTAAAGGGATCGATGAACTAAAAACAGGAAAAACAACATGGAAAATTAGAAGTCGTAAGTACAAACTGGTAACATTTCAAAGGATCACTCAGAAATATCCAGAACTGAACAATAATTCAGAACTAGCCATCACAGTCACAGTCAATCGCAACATCGGACTAGATGCTCAGGAATCCTATACCGTCAGGTAAGGGGTAAGGTCATCACTCTCTCACTTGACTTTCGCTCCCCTTTCCTGCTGCTGCGGTGGCCTTGGTCGAGCTTGTGGCGCGCCGTGGCTGCCTGCTTTAAGCGTATGTACAATCCTGTATGAAATATTACCTTATAAAAGATGCTGGAAGAGTCGTCCTTCCTGGGTTATACAGGCATTGTATCCGGTAACCACATTTTGGCTCACGCGAGTGAGTTCTGCCACTGTAATGTTTCTGATTTTGTATTTTATGTTCTTTATTGAGCACTGAGTCAGTAGGCCTAGTGGCAAACTTATTTACAACTACGTGAATCGGTGCTAGTGAAGGTGACACTTCATCAGGAAATTGCTGAACTTACCCACCGGGCCGACTCGTACTTAAAATAAATTTTACATACAAAAATACGATGTTGCAATGATAACTGTCCGAACATGTTACCATCTGAGGTTTAGACTGGCGACTGACAACACCTGCACGCTTATTGCAAGGTCAAGTTTGTACTATGAGCGCGCTTTCAATACTACAGCAGGGGGCCGTGGGGCGCCAGAAACTCTGCCAAGCCCGCTGCAGTAGCGAATAACAAAACCGCCGCTCGTCGTTCTTACTTAATATGAAAGACCCTATATGTAGACCATAGAGTTATGTACTATTAGATGACTATTATTGCGTAGGTTCATTATTCAAACGTTGACTTCTATCGCATGATTGGGACACAAGAAATAAAAAAATAATTTTAAAATTTTGCACAGCTGCCATCTTGAGTGTATGTAAACAATTTAACAAAATTAGATATCATTTCATTACAATGTATATAAACAATTGCTGTACCAAATTTCACTGCGTTCGGATGGTTAAATCGCCAGAAAAGTCTATTTAAATGTTCAAATTCACTTGGCCGCCATGTTCGTTTTGTAGTTAACAGGTTTATGAAAGTCACTTAAGTGACTTTTATCACCGTACAAAATTTCATGGTGATATCGGTGACAGTTTCGGATATATAGAATGCCAGTGAGATATTTCGCACAGCCACCATGTTGAATTGGTGAAACATAATAAGCTTTGAAGGGCACGATCGGGGTCGGCCAAAATAGTAGGCCTACTATGACCTTACCGAATTTCATTGAAATCGCTCCAGCCGCTTAGATTTTATTAGGCGGGGTGTGGGGGAAGAGGGGGGAGGGGTGGGGATGCACACCAAGGCCCGGCGTAGGTGCGTGACATCATGTCATGTCAGTAGGTAATCTGTGTCCTTGACTCTCCCCGCCTGCCGCTAGCTACGTGTGCGAGTGAGCTGTGTATAGTATGTCGTGGTACCCTGCAAGCCAGGCAAGTGCTTTTAGGGCCATATGACCCAGGCGCACACTGTCTACGCTGGAACTCTCAGTTCAGGGGCGCGTGGCCAGCCTGTCGCGGCTGGATTTCTCGAAGTCGTTCCTCTCTTCTCTTCATATTATTATTATTATTAGACTATTATTATTGGCAATAAAATGTTATTGGATACCAATAGACTACGTCTCATACTGTTCCCGAGTACATTTTAGATCAATTCTCTATTATTGAATGGATTCATTTGATAGCAAAATTATGCCATTTACACTTAAGTTAGGCACACTCAAACACAATAAGTTATTAAAAAATGTTGATGTTGTTTCTTTCCCTTATTCGAAACGTACCACAAGCTTTCAATTCTCTTTGAAGCCTATCGTTAGCTCTTAACGACCTGTCTTGTTATGCCGATGGTTACTTCACATCTGATGGTGGGGTCCAGCTTAAATCTTGTATCCTTCTTACGGCCAATAACAATTATTAATCTATTGTACTTTTGCTTCTAACACGAGGAAGACACGAAAACATGGATCGCGTAACATTTCTGAAATGTTACAGATGTATCTTAGATCTATGTCGGTGATTCCCTTCTTAATTTTGGTGTTTGAACGGAGCTAGGTTATCAGACACTCCACAGTGGTTGCAGCATACAGTCTCACACAAGAGCAACCTTTGCCTCCACCTATTTGTGCTTGACTACTCCCTTTCATGTGTACTTCTGGATAAGTTGTTCTCCATAAAATATGGTGATTAGACACTTTCGCAATCAACCAGCAAGTTCATTTTGTTTTTTCCATACATCCGCTTCAGGCTTAATTTTCAAGTATTCCTTTGGTTCCTAACTAGTAAATCACCGTCTTCATCGTTACCACCATCTTCATCATCATCACCGTAATGAAAACCTCATTCGTTGTACAAACACAAATTACGCACCATGTCACCTTGCCTTCAAGCAATTCTTGCACTCTCTGTATATATGTGGCACGGTGTCCCTACATGTTGATTACTATACTTTGGATGTCCATTCACTGAAAATTGCGAAATTAGCTTCGAGGTTTTCCTATGCCCAGAACATAGAATGCTATGACAATCAAATGTTCCTAAATACGATGTGTGGATTACATATAAATACGCAATTGGATAAACTCACGACGGCTACTTGTAGCATTGGCCTTTGAGAATATTTTACGGAAGCTATTCTAACAATTCTACGAGGTGAGTTTCTCTCCGAATTCCCATATGAATGTTCGAATTGCAGAATATGATGATGATGATAATTGTTGTTTTAAGGGGCCTAACATCTAGGTTATCGGCCCCAGAATTGCAGAATAAGAATGTAGGAAAAAAAAAAAAAAAAAGGAAAACTTGTGCTCACTGACCTGGTGCAAGTCCTCAAAATGAACACCCCTTTGATGACTTAGGTATCATCGATACCATTTCAGTACCTCAAACCGAAATTAAATTTCTTGGCAGGCCAGGGAATCAAACCCGGACCACCGGGGCGACAGCCAAGAATGTTAGCCGCTACACCACAAGGTGATCTCTTTCATCGTCAGCGCAATCTATTGCACGATGCCATGTAATTTCAGCACAAACTATAATAGTACACCTTTCTTCGCATTTTTGGCATTACATTGCCCCTGGTAAGTTAGAGAGATGGTTCGCATACCATAACCAAAGAGCCGAATAGTTCCAAAAATCAACAAACAACCGAAAGAAATACCGACAAGCTGGTAGAAAGACAGACAACAGATTTTATAATTTTGAGAGCAAAATTGTTTTCCAATGAAGAGCACTCTTGGTCTCCGTACTGTTGAAATAATGAAAATTGTCCTAAAACTTCAAAAGGTAGAATGATTTCATGTCAACTTGCTTATTTTGCCGTATATCTTATGTGTAGGTAAATTCCATGAGTTATTGTTTCAGGCGATGTTGAAAATACGAATAAAAGACATAAATTACCTCAGATTGCGACGGAATATTGTTCAGTTTAAAAACCTGATAAATTTACTAACGCACGTTTCTCGAATTCACATATCCCTGAACAGCACCAATCTAATCAGTTGGTGAATTCAGAATCTTGTTATTGAAATACTGTAGACTACAGCTTTATAGTCCTAATGTAGTTTTTTTGTTCTACCCGTAATTATTTAGGTTGCTGTAAGGAAGGGGATATGGTGAGACAGTTTCCTTGTGGGAATGATATTACGGATAGCCCTTCATGACGTCAATCTAATGAGAGGATTTAATGACAAATAAAATTAATGAGGCAAGGTATGAAATGGTTGTGTGTGGTATTTCGAGTTCGTTGTAGTCTGACCATGCACGTTAGCGTGTGTAGCTACGTCGGCTGGTTTGTGACCATTATGTCAACAAATTAAAAAAAAATATTTTAACACTCCTGATTCCATACCGGCCCTGTTACTGTCACATGCATGATTACCAATATGCTTGATTCCATTTTTAGGATTATTATATCTCGCTGCACCTGCTACATCACCCAAAAAGTAGGGGCAGATGACCTCGTAGTTCCGCCCCTTAAAACAACAATAACTAACCCAACAAGTAGTTCCGTGAAGAATTATACAGCCTATTTTCATATATCCTACTTATGTTAATTGCCTCTATCAACATACAAACGTTCAGTTTGATTGCTGTAATAGATTCGCAGATATTGAGAACCGGCTAAATATTGCGCATGGTCGCCATGTTGGATTTTTATATCTGTAGGTCTTAGAGTTATGTACTGTTACGTGAAGTGTATTGTGTACGTGTGGTATTCAAATTTCAATCGCATGATTAGGACACAAGAAGTAAAAACGAGATTTTAAAATTTCGCACAGCTGCCATCTTGTGGTTATGGAAACAAATGAAAAAATTAGATGCCAGTGGATTAACATTTGTAGAAGGATTTACTGTACCAAGTGTCACTGCACTCGGATGGTTAAATTGCGAGAAACGACCATGTGAATATTTATACTTCGCGTGGCCGCCATGTTGGATTTGTGATCACCAGGTTATTGAAAGTCCTATAGGTGAACTTATGTTCATAGCCCCAATGAAGATTAAAACATTTAGTTTGATTGCTGTAATAGATTCGTAGATATTGAGATCCATCTAAGTATTTCGGATGGTCGCCATGTTGGATTGTTATATGCATAGGCCATAGAGTCACGTACCATTAAAGAAAAATTATTGCAAGGGTTCATTACTCAAACTCTCACTTAGATCGCATGATTACGACACAAGAAATAAAAACTTAATTTTAAAATTCACACATTCGCCATCTTGAGGTTATGTAAACAATTGAACTATTATAGATACCAGTGCATTACAATGTGTATAAACATTTCCTGTACCAAGTTTCATTGCGTTTGGATCATTAAATCGCGAGAAAGGTCTTTTTAAAATATTCAAATTCGCTTGGCTGCCATATTCGTTTTGTAGTTAACCAATTTTGGAAAGTCTTATAGATGAAATTCCAGCAGTGTCCTTTATCTCCGTACAAAATTTCAGGGTGATATCGCTAATAGTTTCAGAGATATAGAATTCCGGTGAAATATTTCGCACAGCCACCTTTTTGAGGTTATGTAAACAATTGAATGAAGTTAGATGTCGGTACATTACAATGTGTATAATCACATACTGTACCAAGTTGCATTGCGTTTGGTTGGTTAAATCGTGAGAAACGTCTATTTAAATGTCGCAATTTTGCTTGGCCACCGTGTTGGTTCTGTAGTTATCAGGTTTTCAAAAATCACATTGGTGAACTTCTAGTAGTTCCCTTTATCACCGTGAAATATTCCAGGGTGATATCGGTAATAGTTTGGTAGATATCGAATGCTGGTGAAATATTTCGCACAGCCGCCATGTTGGATTGGTATGATGTAACAAAATTTGAAGGGCACGGTCGGGGTGGTGTGGAATAGTGCTATGAACTTACCGAGTTTCATTGCAATCGCTCCAGCGGTTTAGAAGTTATTAGGGGGGGGGGGGGAACACCATATCACACACACCCACACAGAGACAGACACACTGACAAAGGTGATCTCATAAGCTTGTTTTTTCATAAATGAAAATAGGCTAAAAAGTATGCAACTTCCTGTATCCTTGTTGCAGATCTGGTTCATGTACGTCCAAATATCATGTTTTATACGTCTTCGGTGTGTTTCTTTAAGGTGTGACTTTCCCACTATGGTATGTTTGTGCTCCCCAGGCACAAAAGACGTTATGAGCACGGCAGACCACAAGCATATGACAAAATGTTGGCTCTAGTGCGCCTAGTGACCAGGCTATGCGCTCAGAACTAAACGTACTGCAGCACCCCGTCAAATGGACAGTGCTTGTGCGACTAAGCGCTGCAGTGCTAGTGTGATGTCGTGCTGCACTGCTCAGAAATAGGCAAAACAGGGCTGCGCTTCACCTGCTAGCACTGCTTCACCTTGTCCATTGGACGGCCCTGGTGCACACACACGGACAAAAGGTGATCTCATAAGCCTATTTTTTCATAAATGGAAATAGGCTAAATACGAGATTTTAAAATTTCGCACAGGCGCCATCTTGTGGTTATGAAAACAATTCAGTTTGATTGCTTTCATTGATTAGTTGACATTGAGAATCGTCTAGATATTTCTAAATATGTGTAGACCATTGAGCTATGTACTATTAGATGACGATTATTGCGTACGGTAGGTTCATTGTTCAAACGTTGGCTACAATCGCATGATTAGGACAAGAAATTAAAACTTAATTTTTAAATTTCACACAGGCACCATCTTGCGGTTATGTAAACAATTGAGCTGAATAAGATATCAGTGCATTACAAGGTGTATAACATTTGCTATACCATTTGACGGCGCTCGAATGGTTTAATCGCGAAAAAAAGATCTATTTTAATGTATCAACTTCGCTTGGCCCCCATGTTCGTTTGTTACTTAACAGGAATTTTGAGAGTCCCATCTAGTAGTTCATTTTATCACCGTACAAAATATCAGGGTGATATCTGTAATAGTTTCGGAGATATGGAATGCCAGTGAAATATTTCGCACAGTCGCCATGTTGGATTGGTGAGCTGTAATAAAATTTGAAGATCACGGTCGGGGTCGGACAAAATAGTACTATGACTTAACCGAGTTTCATTGAAATCGCTCCAGCCGTTTATATTTTATTAGGACACACACACACATACGCACACACACGGACTAAATGTGATGTCGTAAGCCTATTTATTCATAAATGAAAATAATAAAGAAAGCTTTTCATTCGGTCTACGCGAATTTCGTGTTGACCGACTGAATAGCTTTATTCATTAGAAATAACCGTTACTGAAAAATGGCTTCTATCACTACTAAATGAAAATAGGATACCAAGTAAATGAAAAGCAAGAACGGGAGGTTTCATTTAGGAAAGAAATACTCTTATTGGTCACAAAGGAGTGAAAGTTTGGTGTGTAGGTTACACTCTGCCTTATATGGCAACACTGCGAGAAGGTGAGTTAGATTCCCATCTTAGCTATCTTAGAGTGTTTTTCTGGGGTTTCCCACTTCCACTCCAGGAAAATGCGTGGATAGTTCCTAAGTCAAGGCCATTGCCAACTCCAAAAATAACAAAGTTTATCAGACTTCAACTACATGGGACTGATGAACAATAGGCTATGTTCCAAACCCCTATATGAAGCAACAAGAAATATTTCGAATCAATGGGATCCATCGTATTGATTTTAGGAAACATGTTTCTAACGTAGGCTACAATATGACCGCGATCGAAACGAGCAAGGTGCCTTGCCCTGTCTGATGGGGCACGCGCTCAGATTGAAATCATTATGTTGATTATTATTGATATTTCAAGAAGTAATTGGCCTGGAATTACATATGGCCCAGCATCATCAGTTCACGGTCACCTTCCATGCTTGTCCGGGAAGCGGGCAAATAGACACTTCCATAACGTTATTGACGAGATTCTTTTCTGAAATAACGGAATCAATTTCTCCGCTTAGAATAATGTTACTGATAGCGCATAGCTGGTAAAAATCGCATGTATACCGTTATTAGACTTATAACGTTGTTGGTGGGTTCGCATTTCAAAATAACTGAATTAATTTTTCTGCCCTGAATAACGTTATTGATAGCGTATGGCTGGTAAAATTCGCTCGTATACCGTTACTAGACTTATAACGTTATTGGTGGGTTTGCATTTCTAAATAACGGAATTATTTTTCTGCCATGAATAACGTTATTGACAGCGCAAAGCACGTAAATATCGCTCGTATACCGTTACAAAGCTTATAACGTTATTGGTGGGTTCACATTTCTAAATAACGGAATTAAATTTTCTGCCTTGAATAACTTTATTGATAGCGTATAACAGGTTAAAATCTCTCGTATACCGTTACTAAGCTTATAACGTTATTTGTAGGTTTGCATTTTGAAATAACCGAATCGATCACTCTGCCTGAATAACGTTATTGATGGCGCGCAGCGGGTGAAAATCACTGTCATACCGTTACTAGACTTATAACGTTAATAACGGGAGCACATTTTAAAATAACGGAATCTTTTCCTCTGCTGGTTATAACGTTAATAGCACAAACCAGGGAAAATTATAACCCCTTATTTCGTTGCCGCACTAAAAACGTTATTCATATACCATTTGTTTTGGGTACGGAAGCAGTAACGTAACAAAAATTAATTCGTTATTTCTGACAATTCTGTTACGTTATGAAGCCTCGATTTGTTCAAGTGCCAAGATACCAACGTGAGAGGATGAAACACTTACTACAGCTTATGGTCGTTTTTATGTTTGTTCAAATTTGTGGTGGCAGACCTGGCTGGTCTAAAATGAAGAATACTGGCTCAGTGAGGTGAACACTAAGGACAGTGTCTTCTAAAATGAGCAACAAAGATAGGCGGACGTAAAATAATGTAGCATGCAATTCAAATACGGGGAGACTCGGATTCCTCCCCGCTGTAAATGAAGAAAGAACTGTGAGTTTGGAAACATATCTGGACTGGTTGCAGGAAAATTACAAATTGGCCTATAAATTATTTTGTTTTATTTAGTTGATGTACTGTTAATAATGGATAAAAGCTGATTTAGTGTTCACACGTGGTCGATGTGATTTATATATATTTTGAGGTTATGTTTCATTTAAACGTTTGTACCGTATTTATTGTCTTTGGAGGTTGATATGGTTACTGGTTAAATTTATTTGAAGTGTTGTTTTCCAAAAGTTTGAAATAGGTTATCGCTCGTTGTTGCGACCACGTACAAACGCCGTGAAGAACACCAAGTTCCATTATAAAAAATAAAGATAAGATAAATAACAAAGATAAGATAATTGTAATTAATAATGGTTCTTGACTTGGTAAGATTTGTTGATGTGGGTTGCTTGGTTAATGTTGATTTTGTTTTTTCGGTCATAGATGCTAATTTGTCGGCGTGAGCTTGGTGTGGAAGCGGGTTGTATTTTGGTCTAATTGTAGTTGTCGACGTGGTATTTGTTTGGATCTTATGAGGTTCAAACAAATAATTGGTGGATCGTTGAGATCTAAGTCGTTTAATTTCCTAAAAGGGGGGGGATTTGTAGTGATGTAAGTGATAGGCCTTTTGTGATGTGTTTATTTGTTGAAAAGGTCAGTGTAAGACCATAAGTATTGTGTGAGAAGTAGGTTTGTTTGACCGCCGTTAAGGAGCTTCGTGCCTTTTTATAGTATTTAGCGGGATGATAACTTCCTATAATGTGTGTTCAGTTAAATTTTTCAGATAGGCCTTTTATGTGCAGGATTTCTGTGATGACAGATGTGTCATTTTGATGTGAAGGTAGCCTTTAACCTTCAATTAGTTGCGTCACGAGATTTTCTCCCGGGTCCTATTTGTTTTGCGCAGACTGTACCGGTTTAAGGTGGTGGCTGACCCAAGAGCTCTCCCCGCTACCCTTCCGCATATTTCACGTCTATTGTTGTCGGTGTTCGGCCAGAGGCGTGCTTGTCAACAACGATTTGCTAAATGACCTGGTCTGATCTTTCGTGCGTGACTATTTGTGTTGCCAAAGTGAGCGGTAGAAAGTCCCGTGTGCGACTAAGTGTGTGTATACTTTTTTAAATAATATCGTTTAGTTATATGAAATTTTGGGTGTGTAATACTTCATAATGGATCCTACAGAAGAAAGCAGAATTAATGCTCTGTTATTGGAGCCAATGTCAGACGAAGATGACATCTTTTCTGACGGTAGTGAGGTTGAAGACAATTTAGAAGTTTCTGACCACAACACGGGCACGGAACAATCTGAAGATGAAGAACAGCCAGATCCAGTGCCAGATGTACATCCAGTTCAACAGCCAATCCCTATTTTTGATGTGATAGAAACACAAACTTTATTTTGGGTAAAGACAAACTAGCTCGCTGGTTTTCGTGTAGCCCACCTATTTCTAGGAATGCTAGACGTAGACCCCACAACATTCTGAGAGTACATCTACCTGGCCCACGAAGAGATGCTCGAGATGCTCGAGAAGCTCATACAGCCTTGGATCATTGGAGTTTGTTTTTTTACAGACCCCATGATAGATACAATTGTCCGCTCCACAAATGACCGAATTACAGCAAACAGACAACAGTAAGGAAGAGATAGAGATGCAAAGGATACAGACATTATTGAGATGAAAGCTATGTTAGGGCTACTGTATATGGCGGGAACCCTGAAATCATCACACCTAAATCTGGATGACTTATATGCAAATGATTTTACTGGTGTAGAATTTTTCCGATCTACATTGTCTTTGAAAAGATGGAGGTTTCTATTGAGTAGTCTAAGATTCGACGATGCTACTACAAAACAAGAAAGGCGACAGCTTGACAAACTAGCTCCGCTGCGAGAAATATTTGAAGTCTTCAATGAAAACTGCGTCAACAACTACACCCTTGGAGAAAACGTCACTACAGACGAAATGTAAGAACCTTTTAGAGGCCGATGCCCGTTTAGGCAGTATATGAAAACAAAACATGCTAAATACGCCATAAAAGTATACGCCCTGACTGATTCTAAGACATTTTATGCCAGCAAAATGGAAGTTTACTATGGGAAGCAACAACAAGGACCATTCAATGTAAGCAATAGAGCAAAGGATGTTGTGCTTAGATTAACACGGCCTATTTACCAGTCGGGTAGGAATGTGACTGTAGACAATTACTTCTGCTCTATACCACTCTGTGATGAATTGGCAAGTGACCATCAGCTCTCTCTTGTCGGAACCTTGCGTAAAAATACGGTTGAATTACCACCAATAGTACAAGAGCATACTAATCGGCCAGTAAACAGAGTTGTTGTATGTTTTTTTTTTTCTTCGGTTATGATAAAACTAGTTTCTTACAAAGCAAAGAAAAATAAAGTTGTCTTGCTGCTTTCATCATTGCATGATTCTGATGACATTGACGTTGAAAGTGGTGACGCACTGAAGCCAGAAATGCTGACTTATTACAACAAAACAAAAGGGGGAGTTGACACCCTGGACAAATTGAAGGCAGTCTACAATGTGGGAAGAAAAACAAACAGATGGCCTTTGGCTCTGTTTTTCGCTCTTATGAACATTGGTGCAGTGAATGCTAACATAATATATTTAGCCAACACGCAGGCAAATATTGTCCGGAGAAACTTTTTAAAAACACTCGCAAAAGAACTGTCAATGGATCATATCAGATGAAGAGCTCTACAGGAAACTCTACCTCGGCAAGAAGCGACAAGCAAGAAAAATCGCTGGTATTGAAGATGAAGATACGCAAAGACCACGTGCGGCTGGAGAAGCTGGGCGCTGTGCATATTGTACCTGGAGGGAAAACAGAAAAACTGTTGTGACATGCTCAAAGTGCTCAAGATACATATGTAAGCGGCATACAACTTCCCTCTGTACCAACTTTGCAGAAGATGGCAACAAAGACAGCAGTGATGAGGAAGTGTAGAGACTGATTTCAGGTGTGTTGTTCTGTTCTTTTTATTTCATGGTTTAATTTTTGTAATTATTAGTACCGGTATCTGTAGGTTTATAATTGAAGAGCTCGTTTACAAAACTCACTGAGTCAGTTTTGGACGAAACTGAGAAATCCGTTGGATCTTGTTCGTGAGGTGTAGACCTATGTATGCTACTAATATTTTATTCCAGAACTCACTATGTCATCATAAATTGTAACGTAGGATATTGCATTTTTTTCCAAAACTGTACTAAGTCAGGCCGTGATGTCTTCCAAACTCTGCTAAGTCTAACGTGCCTGTTTCCTGCCAGTAACCTCTTGGCTGTTTCATGTGTCGTATGGTGATGAGCTGTGTTTAAGAGAAAGTTTCTACATTTTAAGAAAGTGTACAAGATGAGTGACTTTGATTTAGAAGGATTACAGGGTCCTCTAGAAGATTCCGGTCGAAGCAGGAAGAGAAGAAAAGATGTAAACACCTGGGATAAAACAAAACGCAAGCATGCAAGAAACAGTTCAAGTGCTCATCCTGTATCTTGTATCGCTTGTAATCATGCTGGAAGACCGAACTATACATGCAAGGTAGGATTGTTGAGTCAAGAAGACATCACTCATTTCCGTGACAAACTGTATGACAACAAATCAAAAGTAGAGCAAGATAACTTCCTCTTAAAATATGTTGTAACAAAAGAACCAAAATCACATCGACCAAGAAATGTAGGCAATCCCCGTGCTAGGTTATTAACACAATATTTTATACTGAGGAAAGCCGGCCAGATTATACGAGTTTGTGCTCAATCTTTCTGTTCGGTAACAGGAATGAGTAGATTCAGATTGAATCGTTTATCTAAGAACTTCAATGCTACAGGTGAACAATGTAAAGAGAACAGGGGTGGTGGTCGTATTAAAGCCAAAGACATGGAAACTGAGGTTTCAATTGTTAATTTCATTAAGACATTGAAGTGCAGAGAAAGCCATTATGGGAGGGCAAAGAGCGTACGAGTTTACATGGACCCAACACTTTCCGTCAAGAAGATTTGGCAATTGTGGAGAGAAGCCAGGGTAAGTGCTTCAAAATCAGTCGCATCTTATAGCAAATTTCATAGAATTTTCCAAACACGTTTTAATATCGGGTTTGGGAACCCGAAAACCGACACATGTTCATACTGTGAAGAATTACAAATCAAGAACAAAATAATTCTACATCACCAGCCGAAAGGGCAGACCTGATGGGATGTTACAGATTGCACAAATTACGAGCCAAAAAAATTATGAAATTTTGAAGCGAGAGGAAGATAATGTTCTGAATGTAGCATTTGACATGCAACAGAACCAGCCCCTTCCTATGATTAGAATTTCAGAGACTTTTTATGCTCGACAGCTTTGGTTGTACAACCTAACTTTTATAATTCATGAAAACATCCAAAATGTGGAAAACACATTCATATATTCTTGGACAGAAGATCAGTCTGGAAGAGGATCGAACGAAGTTGCATCAGCCTTGCATAACTTCCTACACTGTCTTGAAGAGAGGGTTCGTCAAGAAGCAAAACCAGAAGGCATTAAATCTCAGAAAACATTGAGACTGTTCTCAGACTCTGCCACAAGTCAAAACAAGAACTCGACCATCATGGGCTTCTTGCTAGATTATGTAAACTAAAGTGACATTTTTAATAAAGTGGAACACACATTTCCTATCAGAGGACACAGTTTTTTGCCTCTGGACCGAGTGTTTGGAAGAATCGAAAAAGTGTACAGAACTCGTGAAAAACTATTAGAGCCACAAGATTATCATGCTATTCTGGAAAAACATGGAGCTGTTAAACTTTTAAAGAGAGATTGGCGGCTACTTGATTTTAAAAGGAGCGCCAATAATATAATGAAAACTACACTCCCATTCTTGATGAGGGAGCAGCATGTTCTTCTGTACAAAAAAGGAAAGAAAGAAGTGTTTGCCAAGAACACCTACAATGGAGACTTCAATGAATACGAAGTGCTAAAGAAGAAATCAGTCCATTCTTGGAGGAACTCATACAGATTGGTCCATGTAGTAGAGAAATGCAATAAAATATCTTCAGAGAAGAAGAAAGATGTTGCAGCACTTCTGAAGTTTGTTTCTCTGTCCGAACAAGGTCAGTTGTACTACAATAAATCTCTGAAGAACTTCGGTGATGATGCAGATCTGGTTGATCACACAGAAATACACTATGCTGAAAAAGAGCCATTTGTGTAGTACAAAGTTAAGGCCGTGCAAGTGCGTTTGTTCTTGGAATTTTTTGTTATATATTTGTATTTTTATTTTTTTAATGGCAGGTATTGGACAATTTAATAACATTTTTCTGTTCCTCATTGATTTTCAAGGGAAGTTTGAGCAATCTACAATAAATCACTAAAATCCCATTGCTTTACGTGCTTGCTTCCGATCTACCAAATGTGTAACTCAGCATGTGCAAGTAGATGTTTTATTCCAGAACTCACTAAGTCTGTAGTTCTTTTCCAGAATTGACCTAAGTCAAGTGACATAGTTTACTTTTGGAAAAAAATTGCCATTTTAACGTTAATAACTTCAAAATAGGGGTTTGGTTCGTTATCACTGTTCTGCATATTAATTTGAAAAACGTCTCTTTACTTCATAATGAAGTAATATTGCCAAAGTAGGCTCCGGTTCAAAAAATGTCTCTCCTGAAAAATCATCATTTTTGACTTAGTGAGTTTTGGAAACGAGGTCTTCAATTGTAGAAGTACGCTTTATTTTTCATGTTTAAAGTTTTGTAGTTTAAAACTTTTTATAGTTTTGACTTAGTTATTTAAAAAAAACTTTACCAAAACAAATAAAACATTTTTTTACTTCGAAATAATAATTATAGCATTTTAACATGTTTAAAATAGTCAGTTGTACAAATAAAATTTGTTTTAAACACAATTTCTACCCATTTCTCAAACCTGGGAGTTTCTTCCGTGCACGACTAATTACGTAATTTTTTTCACGCGACTAATTGAAGGTTAACCTCAGCTGCCAGTTCCAGTTACGGTATTCCTTTATTCGGTCGTGTGGGACATTTTCTTCTTGTCACTTTTGGTGTTCTATTGTTTTATTGAATTTGGGGGGTGTCATTCCTACTTGTGCCGGCTGTATGAATGATTTTATTTCAGGTTAGGTTAAGTTTTGCGCCTTGCTTGAGCAGTATCTTTTGGTCGTCGTGTCTTCATAGTAAATGTTCCAGGCAACGGAAAGAAATGTACAGCAAGAAAATTAATAATTTTAATTAACTTCAAATTAAATGTAATTAGGCGCAACTTAGTTTTAAGGTTATTTTCCTTGCATTGTTTTAAAGAACATAATTATGTGAATGTGTTACAATTAACTTTATCCTTTAATTAGCGACAATCTCTAGGCAACCTGTGTTCCTCTTTCCGGACCTCAGAGATTAGGGCCCCCTCCACTCATCCCAAATTGGTGGGGTTACAAAACGGTAACATGAGTTGTGTCCTCGTAATACCGCTACAAAAATCAGCCAGCTTGAACATCAGAAATTATTCCATTAAAAGACTGAGTATTTGTTAAATAATGCAAACAGGTCAAACGAACCCATCACTTCAAGAATTATTTACAAAAGGATTTGTTGCTGCAAAAATTGTTAAAATCAATTGGCTAGAATGTCAGAAATAGTGATGACTCTTTGAAAGGTTTAGGTTCTTACAGAGCGGATATAATAGTACAACTGCCCGAAATGGTTCTCTCCAGTCCCTTCATTGTCCTCAGTCTGTCACATTCCAGTAATGCTCCATAACCTCCGCCCAAATCGTCTACCTGGAGGTTTTGATCTCCCTCACAGGTCATGCATGTAGTTGAACCGACTTAGGACCAAACATGGAAGATGGGCCTATCTTGTTCATAAGTGGGGCTTGTGTAGCTCACCCGCCTGTGACTGTGGAGCGACATCAGACAGTGGACCATATCATGTTCGACTGCTCCAATTGTTATCAGGGATCAAAGACAGATTTAAGAGACATCCCAACATGCCCTATTTAATGGCTGAGTGATCTGGATATTAAATTATTACTATGGTTGGAATGTGATGTGATTACATCATAACACATATGCTGATAGGGTTTTGTTTTTACTGGTAGGCCTATTGTAAATACCAGTACTTCTTAGTTTGGTGTTGTTCTCTTTTGTCCATGTGTTTGCCATATGTTAAATAAATAAAACTTTATCACCACATCGGAGTGTAACTGGCCTTGACTGACGGTGAGCACTTAACTGGAATTGGATTACTAGATTTAGTAATTTATCAACATACGCTATATGTAGGGACCTGAAAAAATCGCATTTTAAATTTCGTACAGAATCCAAGCCTACGTTAATTTTAATGAGAAATAAAACCATTTTACGCGTAAATCAAAGTGCGACAAAATGCGAATTGTGACCCAAAATGCGAAAATACCAAATAAGTGCGATTTTATAGCGAAATTACTTTAAATCTGCTAATTTATTTGCGAATTTGTTTATAAAACAGAAGAAAATGTTTAGTAGGTGGCCTAATTGCTCGCTAGCGATACCTCATCTTGGAATCGTAGTGTGCTACGCATATTGGTCGATATAACAATCGATTTCTGTATCGATACGAACTTTCGACTATCTATAACTTATTCAGACAGCTGACGAACGAAACTCGTTTGTGTACTTGGCGCATCGTGGCGACTGGTGGTTTGTCGAACACGTGGACTTCGCTAAACGGAAAATTTCGCGGCTTGCCGCTTGAATAGTAACCTTATTCTTTTTGTAACCCTCAAGCACTTCAAGATATTTTATCCTAGACACGTGGTATTGAACAATGACAAAGAAACCTATATTCTAAAACTTCCGGGCTTTACAAACATTCCATGTCATGAAATAAGGAAGGGCTATGATTTTTTCAAGAATATTATTGAATCGCAGTTAAAACAAAATGAGGAGTGTGAAGTAGTACGTGCCTTGACTGCTGTTCAATATGAACATGAACATTTTGCCAAGAGTTCTTTAGATCTTTTGTGGACACCAACAAACAATGAGGACAGTGGGCGTGTTTTGTCGCACTACAATACAGATGTTACAGACAGAAGGTGTATCTTGAAAGAGTGCAACGCAGAGTTATTTAAAATGCTTTCATTTGAACATTAAATTGTATCTCAAGTGTCGCCAATAAAGTCATATAGTCCGTAAGAATCCGGAAAAAATTAGATGCTAATTTTCCAAAAATAGATGCTAAATAGGGAAAATATAAATGCTAATTTAAAGGAAAATAGATACTAAATTTTCAGGTCCCTAGCTATATGACAGATGGTAACGATGAACGACACCAGCCTTTTCCAACTCCTATAATTACTTTGAATGAAAATCTTGGTTGACTGCCGACTCTCGTTGCAGCATAAATTTTAATATAAATACCTTTGGTTGCCTGCAACAGCTTTCTTTGATACCATTATCCATCAGGATGGTAAAATGGAGCTTCAATGCATGACTTCTCTAGACATGGTGGCGACAGACTTTGACTGAAAAATTTCCCTGATATTTCCCCGATTTTCCCCTGATTTTGCCACAAAATTCGCTGATAATGTATTAATTAGTAAGCGAGGGGAAACGCGCTAGGTTTTTTGCCGCGCCAGGTTAGTGCTGCTAAATAAATCTCACACACTCGACGCAAAATTTGTTGCACTTTAGATTTATTAATTTTTTTAAAGTTTCTTCAAATTTCCCTGATTTTTTATACACCGTTATGAAATTTCGACATTTCCCTGATTTCCAGGTTCTGTCACCACCATGCTAGATCTGCAAAGCACAAAGATAATGTTTTACTCCCTTCAAGAGGAATAGAAATAATGCATTATCTTGCCTCTGGACTGGAAATCATATCCGCAGCAGCAGCTGCATCAAGGAGACTATCAGCCGACTCTTCTTTCTCCATATAGAAGCGCTTGCCAACATCTCCTAGTTGAAGCAAAAGGGTTCCTGAAACAGTTGAACTATATGTCAGCAGCTTCCTCATTCTGCTGGCAGATCACCTGCTGATGGTAGGATGAGTTCCTGGTTCAAGGTGGTTACAGGAGTCAGGCAAGGTTGTAACCTCTCACCACTATGGACCATTTGCTGAAGGGTATAAACTGGCTTGGTGGGATCAATTTGGTGGAAACCAGGTAAGCAGTCTGGCTATGTGGGTGACGTGGTTGCAATGGTGGACTGCAGTCTGATTATCAACTTGAATACTTATGATTGCCTATAGCAGCCTTCCCTCGATACCATAATCTGTCAGGATGCTCAGCATCTTCTCCCTGGGTACTCCATTGTTCGCCTTCTCTAATCTATAAAACACAAACACAACTGCGTATTCCTGTCGTAGCATTTCTCAATAACTGGCGCATACTAAAATTTTTATCTTGACACCCTCGTTGTGGTCTGTAACCACACTGGTATTCATCCATCTTACTCTCAGCAAATGATTGACCTCTCCTTTCTACAATGCCAGAGTACACTTTCCTCGGGACACTTATCAAAGAAATACCTCTATAACAACTGCTTTTGCCCAGTCAGAGGGTTCCTTTCCTAAATCCCATGCCAATTCGAATTATCTTATGCAACCATTTCAGCCTTGCTTTCCCACTATACCGTACTTCACTATTTCTGGCCGAATTACATCTACCCCTGACGCTTTGTGACATTGTAGGTTATTTACCATCCTCTCTACCTTCTCAACCGTGGTCGTGTTCCCGTCCTCATTCTCCTCCTGAACACCCTCAAAATCTGCCACATTGCCAAATATGTCTCGTTAATGGAGACTTAGCATGTTTTCAAAGTATTCCTGTCATCTTCCCATTGCTTGCTTGGTATCTACAGCGAGTTTCCCAGAATTATCCAGAAGAATGCTCATTTCTCTTTTTTTTCCTCCATTTCTAAGTATGAAAATTATAAAACTCACTTCGCTCATTTTATAAACATACTCGTGTCTTAATTACCATTATAGGTGAGTTGCATACGACTGTTTATGTTTGACGATAATTATAACTATTTTATGTTCGAACATAAATATTCATAAATATCTGTCGAGATTTTGCCAGTTTTATGTACTGAACAGAGCGCATGGGACGCAGAGAATACCATAGCCTCATCGAATACCCCACTATGACATGAGCCACGCAGTGAAATTTAAAATAGGAGGCTGTGGAAGTCAGCGCAGATGCGATGCTATCCTTACCTAATTGGTCACACAACTGTTTCTTGAGCTCTGATTGGTGGGAGAAACTGTTTCATAATGAAAAATAGTGTTAAAATGACCCTCATTATGATACAGTTTTCTCACATATAATAATTACATTTCGAAATCGTCGAACATAAAAGAATATTATGAATGGTATTCTGGGCCGTAAAGGGCTTAACCTTCAGAGTGCTAAAGACGTAAGAGTTCGTCACCAATTCTGCCACGCGGGGATGCTAATGATGAAATGGTTCGTCGCTAGGTACACGCTCTTTTAGTTCCACATTCCAGCTGTTTGAGGCGATGTTATTTGAAAGTAGACTTACTTACCTGCTCTTTGATGATAGTCCATAGGACCATTTACTTTGCATTTTTAATCTCTATGGTGATGCGAATTACGCTATTCATTTGTTAAAAGAGATGGAAAAGTTCGATTTATGTTTGACTTCTGTGCGCTGTAATGGCTGACAACAAACCTTGCAGTAGTTTGAGTAGTGGCAATTCTAAACATTTACCGTACCCAGGAGGGGGCATAGGGGATATATCCCCCCTAAAAGTAGGATTTGTCACTCCTAATGAAAGGCCGTTTAGCCAGTCACTAAATAAGGCAGTCTTTACCTACATCCAGTTAAGACTATCCCCCTCGAAATTATTATGCGGATGATCCTCTGAAGAAAACTTATTTGAGTACATGTGTGTAAAATGTAACCCAATGTAATATGTAATGAATGGAACCAATAGGAGAAGGGAAATATGTTAAATTAATTTAGGGCCTTGTAGAATGCGGCTAAGATTTGTGAAAATAACAAAGCACATGGGTGTTTGTTCATTTGGAAATACATAGCAGTTAAAAGGTTAATCTATGTACAAGTAGAATATATTTTTGTATTTACACCAGTGGTACATGGTCTGGAATTACTACCTTAGTTGCAAGTTTTTAATGTCGTGCAGAGAGAACATTTATCTCGAATCCATTCCCTAATAATAACAATAATTCAAGAAATACCAATAAGTAAACAAGTGAGGATTCAACTATATCGGAAAGAAGACATTCAATACAGCAGAAGTTGGCACTGATAATGCTACTGTTACATTCTTAATTTTCAAAGAAAATCACCCCTAAAAACAAATCTGATCAGTGCATAATTTTTGAGATTAACATAGTTGAAACTATTCCTCTTGAACCACATTTAAGCCAGCATGAATTCTGCCTAGTAGTGTAATATCTACACAGAAAATCACAGCAAATAACACAACTCTTCTTATCAACTGGCCTGAAGTAAAATGAAATTGAGAGTCATTGTTAAAAATAGCAAATGAAAGCACCTGTTTATTATTATTATTATTACTACTACCACCCAAATGTATGAATCACCTGATACTTGGGCTAGCTACTGTCCAATACTACTGTATTTTATATTTTGATAAATATAAAGTCACACAACCCAAAGAAATGTTTCTTTCGGAGAAAAGCTTATTTGGCAAATTTTCTTGGAAATATTTCTTACTGAGAAATGCTTCTTTGGCAAATTTTCTTTATGGTTGTACCATTTAGGGGCTGAGAATATCATGCTCATCACCCCCATATACTTTCCTGAGTGTTTTGGTATCCTGAGGTGAATACTGATAACTTGGGGCTAGGAGCGTCCACACAGTCAATACTTACCAATTGTTGCTATGGAATGAAAAATCTCCTGGTCTTCAGGCTGGGCTTGAAATATATCGTATAATGTCTTCCACAGCATGATAAAGTGGGGCTGAGTCATTCTTGGTAAAGATTTCAGATCCGAATGGCTGTCGCGAGATTCAATAAGAGCACGTAGGCTGCTCATACTCCGTATTTCCCACGATTGTTGTTCTTCTGCAACAATCAAGATAACTTAAATATTCCAGTAACCTTCCTAAATGAGCTAAAACATGCCATACACCATCAAGAGTCTGTAATATTTGCCACACGATGAGGGGACAAATGTTATGTATTGTCACACTGTTGTGCGCCAAATGTAATGTTTTGATAAGATCTCCACATTGTGGCGACCAAATGAAATGGTTTTATTAGTTATGAGAGAGAAGCCTCACTGTTAGGGGTGCAAAATGTAATCATATGAATAATTAAAACAAAATTTAATATTTTGATTAATAATAATAAGAAGAAGAATTTCCAGGAGGGTGCCAGTTCCAAGCTAATGGCTTGAGAACAGAACTGAATGTTATTTGGTAGAGCACAGAGAACTCTCACTCTCGAGCCGCAGAATGACGAAGTCACCAACTAGGATTCCTTATATTCTAATCTAACTACAAAGAAAGATTCTAATAGCATATAATTAAATTTATTTAATAAAGAAAACAAGAAAAAAATGTCATTACATTAAAAAATGGAAGAAAATAAGAATTTTTAATATGAATTTAAGAAAAAATTAAATCAATTGAAAAAAGAAAAAATTACACAGGAAACTTGTGCTATCTCATGTTGTGAGCTCACCGATGGATTTCAAGCAGAATTAATGATGAAGACTGTCTCCCTTTGCCATGGATTCATCAGGGCTTCGATGCTCCTTGCAGTTGATAGACATCTCCTGGATTTGCAGTCTCGTTCTAAGACGCATCGAAAATAGTAGTACCGTATTTACTTGCATATAAGATCCGTTTGTTATCCTATTTTTAATGCTCAAAAATTGAGAAGGGTCATATATGCGCATATTAATAGCATATTAAGATATATGTTAAATAACTATATATGGCAACATCCTCGAAAATACATTTCAAAACAGAAAAGTTATTATTCAGGTTTAAAAGATACAATTACGGACCATTATACAATATTAGTCTGATATAAATCTCCTGCGGTCGTGGCAAGTACCGGTATACGTGCATGGCAGGGTAGGCCTAATTTTGCGTTCACTGCATCTAAAATAAACGGAAAATACAAGTACGCTTGAAGATTAATGGCCGAGCGTCTCGGCATATCAAAATAAACCGGAGTCCCGCGTTTCCTATCTGCGATAGGAGAAACTGGTGTTCTTGCCACTGCCGAGACATGAACCTCTGAAATTCCAACACTTTATCCATGAATTCCTCCGGCAGTCGCTGACACAATGACGAATGCATCCGTAAAAAAGATTAATTGGAGGATTATCCATTTCGCAAGGTCCGTATTGACGTGTACAATGACAATTTTAATGGGTTAAGGGGTCTCCGCCCAATCAATACAAGAAGATAATTTTAATGGGTTAAGGGGTCTCCGCCCAATCAATACAAGAAAACTTGTATTGCATCCGTAAAGCCAGGTTGTTTCTTCGTATGAAACGCACAGCCCTACCTCTGCTGGCTTTTAACTCGTTTCCACCGATTACTATACCTGTATTCCCTGCCATTTCACATGCTTGATTTGTAGCAACTCATGAGACACACTGCAGCCGTTGTTCCTGGTTTCCTGTACCCACACCAACACCTTCTTATCCACTTCAGAATATTTACCCGATTGTGGCCCGCAGAAAAAATCTAACGTTCTTTTCGTGACCATCAATTTTTCTTGTTGCTTTCGCCAATAACTGATCCTGTTTGGTTGAACAGCCGGTGGTCCGCATACCGTTCTTATCGACTAACGTAAGAACAAATAGTTTAAAAGAAGCAGAAAAACTTTTACGCTTACTGGTATTGCCGTTACCGCTCATGGTACTCGTAGAACTAAACTACGGTAATTGAAATTATATCGTCACTTTCCCTGACTGTATATCGGGCTACTGTAATTTGACAGAACGACCACTGCCTGATAAGCGTATTGACAAAGACAGAAGAGTGAGGGGGATGGCTAAGTGAGACTGTCTGGCTAGGAATGCGGCCTTGGGGCAGGGATTTCCGGGTTATTTCTGTTACAACAGTTAGCCCCAAACTTTCTGCAGGTAGGAACAAATGCATATGCTTGTACTGTTACAAAGTACCGTAACAGCAATTGGTACACTCCTGATATTTACAGTGATGCAGGAACGTCTGCAGAATACCTTATCGAAAATAGGAATAGCAGGAACTCTGTAGTAAAACCACATCATTAGTTACCCGTATTTCGTTAATAAAGGGTCCAATATGCGAGGCAAAAAATTATTTTTTCTTAACTTAACAATACGGTATTACTAATTTCAGTAATTATTAGTCAGCAGAGATATTATGATTAACTGCCTATTGCCGTATTTCTTGAAGATATATGAATTGACAGCTCGAGTAATTAGTGACCCTCGACAGGTGACAGTCGAATGAATCGAGTTCAGTGTTGGGTGACAGTCAAAAGAATTGTGTTCCCTCCACCTCTCAGGGTTAATATATATCAGACCATGTTCCGTACACCCTTCCGAATTCTTCTTCCAATCACGAAACAGCACTGAGGGCCAAAAACTCCTCCTCTAAGTGCTGACGTATAAGTCCGCGGTTCGATTAGTTGGTTTAATCACATGGATCTGCCTCTTCGTTCTTCATACAATTCGTAGAAAAACAAAAACTGTTGCTAAGATGCAAGAGTCTTCCTTAATTTTCAGAAACGATGGTCAAGCCCTCGCTTAAATTGCTTCTCAGAATTCTTCAATGGGTAAGTCTCCCTGTTGAAATAAAGCTCATCCGTCTCTTCCTGCTCCAAGTCGGGGCAGCCACCTGCCTCGTGGTGTTAGTAAGGAGCTTAGTAAATTGCACAAGTTCTGTGTCTAGAATATCCACCTCTAACTCTTTACAAAGGAAACAAGATTTCCTTCCACGATTCAATTTATGTGAGAACTTAAAATTGATACGTATGAATAAATTCATATATAAATATTCATATCAAAAAAAACAAAATTCAAATTACGAATTAAAAATATGGAGATATCATAAGTCTTACGTGATCGGGTGTGCTGACTTGCATCGTCTTCCGCATGGCTTGACATAGAATCCAGAGATGTCATGCTCTGCTCCATGCTATCAAAGAAGTCAGTTGCTTCAGCTGCCACTTCAGCACCAGTCTCTGGAATTTATAATCAAGACACACCAAATTGAAGGGAAAACAAAAGACTATAAATATTATAACATATTTATTAAAGCTGAACTGCCCTGAACTGCCCTGAACTATACTAACAAAAAAATACTAAACAATCATAATGCTGTGTCTAGTTACATGGTTCATAAAGCATAGTGTGATGCTTGCAAAAGGAGCAGTCTGAAAACAGTTTGAAAAGTTTCAAGTTTGTATGCACTTATATGAGATGCAATGGGAGTGACTTTCAGCAGGGAACATAGAATAATTATAATCATAATGATTTGTTGTTAATAGATTTTTACGGGCTTGGGACATAATGATCATCAGTCCTGTGTAGTGCAGTGTCTCTTGAAGTAGTCTGACAACCTGTATTTATGTGATGACTAGTAGTGTGTGGAACTATATTAGGGACAAGAATGGGGTAGGTACCCCGGGACTTGAAGTGGGTACTATCCTGGCATTTGCTGGAGGGGGGAAAACTACACTCTGACTGTTGTCATTGCCAGGATTCAAACCTCCGATCTCAAGACTTAAGTAGTCTCTTTGATGTTCTGGTCTGTGAACAGGCTAACATGCCAGAATATAGTTCCTAATTTCACTGTTTGTTGTTGGAGTAAAAATAAAATCCATGAATGTTGCCATGTTTTCAGGTTTTCATGTTTCCATAAGCTGGCATTATTAATTAGTTTGAATAAATCTATGAAAATATGTGACTGTTAACAGAGTGCATTACAAAGTTTGTTATTCATGGGATGATTTCGGTGTATGAGCATAGTTTTTAGCGGTATCTGAACTGATAGGCAGAGAGAAATTTAGTATGAGGTGATATTATATTACATTTCATTCAGAATAAACTTTATCTAAGTTCATCCAAGTAATTCAATTTTATGGTGAAGCAGGCTCAAAGATTGTCAACGATGTTACAATAGCAGGCAGTACAAAATGGCTTTTACAAGTGAACAACGTGTTCAAGTTGCAGCTGTAAAGATTGAATTACCAGTAAAATACTTTAAAGGTAATAAAAGTGCAGAGAAGTTAAGTAAGAGGTGCAAACAAATTATTTTATATGTATACCTAGGTATAATAGTAGAAGCTTTTCAGTCCATCATCACGAGTCAACTCGTGTTGACCGACTGAAAAGCTTCTACTAATACATTACTTAGGCAACACAGCAAAATGGCTTCTAATATCTCAATATGTGTTCAATAGGTCAAAGGATGACAATCTAGACTGGACAGTGAAGAGTTGGTGTTAGAAACTGGTTACTTGACTGGGCCCGCCCTGAATTTAAAGAAAGTTTGTTTTTAATCATCCCATCACCTCAGGTATTGAAAGGGGTGATCCATACAAAAGGAAATATACTTGGTTCAGTGAATATTAGTGAGCCTTTGCAAGGTTTTTGCACTTTACCGTAAGAGCAATGAAACATTATCAGAAATCTCATTAAAAAAGAAAAAGAAAGTGGTGGGCTCTCTTCTTTGAGTGTAAATTTACATGATCCCTTGGTACTTCAGGATAGGACTTTTTGAAACCTATCCGGTAACTGTACAGGCCTATTTACATGTGCCTGATCATGTCTGGTCTACAACGGTGTATAGTCATCCGACAAATTTTCCCAGCTTCCTCCAGCCTCACCTGGAATTTAATTGTCCTAAGAATCACTATCATTATCTATTTCATTATCTTCAAAATAACTTAGGCTACATCACTGCCCTCATCAAAAGCTTGTAAAATATTTGATTTAGTTAGCAATGTCTTCAATAATCTGGTTGCCATGTTTGTTCTTTACCACTGCCCCATGACAACTGCTTAGATACTAAGATTCGTAGACATGAAACTCACACAAATACTTTCAAAAGTGACAATAGTGGTGATAAGTGTAAATGAGAGACATTCACATTGACGTAGTACAAATATTTCACCAACAGATGGAATAACTGTGGAGAAAACACGCATGTACTAAGAATCTCAAGAAGCGATCTTTACAGCACAGGAAGGCGCAGTGAGCCACTTTTAGTGATCCTTTGCACTTCTTGGGTTAATATGTGTTCTGAATCGTCGGTGAAATAATATACAGGAGATACCATAGATAAATTCATAAAGGAAGTGAATAAAAGTTTCACACACTACAAAGTCGCTGGTGGTTAATTCTCAACCCTCTGCGTGCCATGCCGGAACCACAAGGAGGAACAGAGATAGGAGACGTGTCGAAGGATATCTTCCTTAGGTCTTGATGTGACGATTGGTATAGTAGTCCTCTGTGATTCTCTCTCCACCCTCACCTGCCTATTGTGCTTCCATCCATCTTTTCCTGCAATGACTGTTTTTAGTCCCAATATACAGTAGCCATATGATAACAACAAAGAGCCAAGCCACTTATATTCCCTCATGTACAATGGATGCGACTAATCTATTGCTTTGGGGCTCTTACAATTCTGATTAAATAGCTATCCTGAAAAGGGATCTAGCCAGCAATTTTTTTGTCATTTTTTCTTCACGAACTACACAACATCTGAAAACACTTATATGCAATAAACATTTCTTCCACAATTTTTGGATGAATTGATGCATTTATGAACAAATCTCATTCATACAAAACGTTTTTGTTGGTTAGATCCCATTAGGGGTAATAATTGAATTAGAGTAATCAGCATGGAAGTGACAGGTTCAAAGAAGCACCATAAGGAACCTTACCAGAGTGCGTTGGTGACTCTATGTCCAATGTGGAGAGGAGAGGAGGCAAATGTAAAGTATAGAGTAGTTTCAGACGTTGTGTTAAGTCCGCAGTGCAAGTCATGCCAAGTGCCGCAACGAATTCCCTGAAGTTCAGGAGGCCATCTCCATTATGGTCCATTAGCTACAAAACATTCCATTACAATTATCATATTCACTTCTATTCATTGCATTATTGTTATTATTTTTATCATCATCATCAATTCCATTCTACCCCAGTACTCACCCTAAAAAGTCGTGCACCCAAAGCCACAGCTTGAGTACCTTTTCCCCATGGAGATAGTCCTACAAAAAGTAGGCGAAATAGTTCAAAGTCTACACTGTAGCTCTCAAAAGGTGGAAGAGTAGGGTCATAGCGTTCCAGTGGCCCACGACGATGACTCAACGATTCTTCTCGAACCAGCGACAACAAATCCTGCAGAAGAACCAATAACATTTACCATGCTAGGAAAATGGATGATTTTTACCATATTCATTAATAGATAGCCCTTAAAAATACTACTCCAATCAATACAAATTATGAAACATCTATACCATTGTTGTGGCTTCGGTGGCGTAGTCGGTAGCATGCAGAACTGCTATGCCCAAGATTGCGGATTCAAACCCGGCCGAAGTCGTCGGATTTTTAGGAGCGTTAAAATTCTTCAGTATGCCTTCCTTCGAAGGGGAAGTAAAGCCAGCGGGCCCATGTCATAGATTTATCACATGTAAAAGAACCTGGCATCTAGTAGCCAAAGTTGGAACTACTTGAAATTGTACTTGGCAGCCCATGGGCGTCCCATTAAAATACTTTGCCATGGCCATCGGCGGCAATTCATACATAATTTTATTCTATTGTTGTACATGTTTTGGCCTTAGATCAAGAATATATATTTTAAGTAAAATATAATAAATCTATATATTCAAAACACTAAGGTGATTTTTGTTACCGCGAGATTGAGAAAACGGCTGAACCGATTGACTTCCTACAGCACTCTGATGAAAGCTCTTGGCCTGTTGATTTGCAGAGTGTCTTTAATAGGAAAATATGTGTTATGCTATATTCTTAAATTATTAAAGAAAATTGTAATATTTGTGGCTCTCTCGTGTGTGCACAATGGCTTTCCTCTACAAGTGATATGGCAGATAAAAGATCTGCCGGGTCTTACTGGGATCTTTGTTTATGAGAATTAAAAAGAGAGGGAAATAATATTTTTGATGTTTCCATGATATATACTGGAATAGAATTCTAAAATAAGGGAAATATTGAAGAACTAAAACTGGCAGTTGCGTGTGTATGCTGTTTACCTAGCTTAATATTGTGCTCCCTTTCCATTGTCTGGCTGGCTCAGGGGCTTTGAATTATATTATGCATCGTCGAAGGAGTTCGAATCCCACATCGGATATGTTTTTTTATTTCGTATTCTTCTTTCTTGCTATTGGTATTACGTTGTCAAAACATATTTTACTTTTATCATTCCGTAAAGTAACGAATTCTCTGCGATTTACGTTGCCATATACTTTTAAATTATTAAAAAAATGTAGTATTCCAAGCACTCACACGTGTGCACAATCTCTTTCGCCATGAGAGACAATTGGCAAATCTAATTCATTTGAAGGGCTCGGACATCGTGGACACTCAGCCCCGTGCACTTTGCAGTGTGTGTAAAATTTTCTCTAATAACCTGTTCTATTGGGATGGCTGTATTAATTTGTGTATTTGTAATTAAGGTGGGGAAAGGGAAGGAGTCTGCCTTAAGTTAGGAACCATCCTGGAATTTGCCTGGAGTGGAAGTGGGAAACCATGGAATACCACATACAAGATGGTTGAGGTTGAAATCAATCCATCCTCCCCTCAGTTTTACCTCGCTAAATGCATGGAGGGCACACTTCATATTTAAAACAATATTTTGCAAGAGCATAACCCCTACATTCAACATTCAAAATACATGGGTTGGTTTTTTAGTTTTGGCACCTTAGTTATAACTGGATTAATAACTCAGATGGTTCTAAGTTTCACAGGCCCTCGATGTAGTCACCACCATTGCGTACAACGTGTTCCCAGCGATGCGGAAGTCGTTGGATGCCGTTGGCACTGCCCAATCTATTGATGGTACGAAGAGAGCGCTCGGCAGCCTGCTTAACGTCTTCAATGGTACGGAAGCGCTCCCCGCGCATTGTCATCTTCATCTTCGGGATGAGATCATAGTCGCAGGGACTGATGTCGGGAGAATATGGGGGGTGATAGAGGACCTCCCAGCCCCAGCGATCCAACAATGCCGACACAACGCCTGCTGTGTGTGCCCTAGCATTGTCATGCAGAACGATGGACGGTGTAACCATGTGGTGGCGCCGTTTCCTTCTCAGAGCTCGTCGGAGATGGTCTTGCAGAAATGAACAATAGTACGCCGCATTACCTTCACATTGGTGGGGGTTGGTCGAAGTGTTACTTTCCGTGGTGATCCGTGGTGCCGCCACTCGTTCGATTAGCGTTCTAACTGTGGCTCATAAGGTAATGTTGATTCTTGCCTATGATTTGGATGGTGTAATCATTCACGATAATGTTCCCCGAGGGCAAACCGTTAATGAGGAGCGCTTCCGTACCATTGAAGACGGCAGGCTGCCGAGCACTCTCTTCGTACCATCAATAGATTGGGCAGTGCCAATGGGATCCAACGACTTTCGCATAGCTGGGAACACGTTGTATGCAATGGTGGGGACTACACCGAGGGCCTGTGAAACTTGGAACCATCTAAGTAAGTTATTAATCCAGTTATAACTAAGGTGCCAAAACTAAAAAACCAACCCATGTACCTCTAAATTAAATTGCAATTCAGCTGACAATATTCGATTATCACGGCTCATAATATGGGATGAAGCTCCAATGGCAAATATTCAGTCATTAATGTGTGTGAATCGACTTGTAAAAGATATTATACATAACGAAATTATTCTTTTTTGTGGGAAAGTTAATGTACTTGAGGAGACTTCAGGTAGGTTTTGCCTTTTGTGCCTCACGCTTCTCGCCAAACAGTTATTCACAATTGTATTAAATACTCTTCTCTCTGGCCCTTCTCCATATTACGCCACTTACATAAAAACATGCGATCGAAACCAGATGAAATGGAATTTTCTGATTCTTTGCTACAAGTTAAGGGCGACTACCCCTCTGTGGATGGTGAGGAATCAAATGTTACTGAATGTTACTTTCAACGCATGATATTGTGACTGAAATTTATGGCGAAACATTCACTTCTGCGAAGGATATAATACATTTCTCAAATGTTTGCATTCTTACACCAAAAAATGAACACTGTAATGAAATTAATTTAAAAGTTTTTGAACTTATATCCAGTACACCAGCGTTAACAGATGAGATTAAATACTGAAGATGAAAGCCAGCTATTTCAGTTTCTTACAGAATTCTTGAATTCTTTGGAATTAAGGGATTTGCCTTCACATATTCTTACTGCAAACGTTTGAACCATAGTTATGCTCCTTGGAAATCTGAGCGTTTCCCAAGAGCTCCTATATGGAACCAGATTAATTATAAGAAATATGTATGAAAATTGCTTGGATTTGGAAATAATAAGTGCAATTAAAATTAGGCAGAGAGGTCTAATCCTTCCACTTGATTTATCACCTTCCGATAAAACACTTCCAATTTCTTTTAAGAGGCAACAATTTCCAATTCACTTGGCATACTTTATCACAATCAATAAAGCTGAAGGGGAAACTCTGGATTGTATAGGTCTCTATTTACCTTATCAAGTTTTCAGTCATAGCCAGAAGTATGTTGCAATGTCGAGAGTGCAATCTTTCGATGCCCTTTAAGTTCAATAGTGCCAAAAAGTAATCATATAAAGAATGTATAAAGAAAATTCTTCAGTAAATATTTTTCCAATGACCATCATGTTTTGACGGGTTTCAACTAGTTTAAATTTTAAATAGCTTTTTGATATGTAAGAAAAATATTGCTATACCTTATAATTAAAATGTAATAAATAAATGGATATCCATACAAAAGACACTTGATTTAAAATAAGAATGATAATATCTCTGCGTTTCTCATTAAATAACATTCTAAAATATAAAACTCAATGTTGTAGTCTTCAAAAATATCCACATACATAGCCAAAATGTTGTATGATGTTTCTTTAATGAAGTAAATGCTACTAACAGCATTCAGATGGCTGGACATAGCAAATTTGAAAGTCAATAACCACTAACGATATCTTAACAAAATAGCACATATAACTATCAAATCTTGACAAGTTGTGCAAGTTTATAACAACTGCTGTACCGTAACTAAATAAATGTAGATATTGTAAATACCATCACCTACATACAGTACTTGGAGACATAGATTTAATAACCTAAGTGCAAAGGATCTGATGATGATAGTTTGGCAATCGAAACTGGTCATCAAAGTGAAATCATTTATTATCTCATGTAAATTATTTTCAGGTTTAGGGAAACACCCATTACAATTGGGTACAATTGTGTTGACCGACTGAAAAGCAATAATTTTGACATGTTTTTCTTGTTTTGGTGCATACTATCACCTCCTAAAATATCGGATACCGGTACTTGTTTTTTAACACCCTGTGGATAATAATGTAGCAAATAAGATGGAAATTATGACTATAAAACTAAAATAGCTACACAGTACTGCCATAGGTTCTGTCAGTACTTTTAATGCATATAACTATTAAATAAAACTATAAAAACCCTTACTGTACATATACTGTATTCCGAAAGAACACAAAAAATGCTACATAATGAACATACTGTTATTCAAAATGATCAACATGTGCGGCAACACAGCGGAGAAAACATTGAGGCCACTCATCAATAGCTGCACAAATCATGTCCAGTGGAATTTTTTTGACAGCTGACATGATTGATTTATTTAGCATATCAAACTCGCGGTGCCGTTTTTTAAATGCTGTCACCTCGAGCTTTTGCCACAGAGAATAATCCAATGGATTGAGGTCCGGACTTCCACTAGGCCAGTCAGCAGCAGCGATGAACCATGGGACATTGGTTGCTTGGTGTGCAGGAGCACTATCCTGCTGAAAAATACACGATTTCCCTTCAAACAGCTTCGAATTCATACGTGGCATAATTTTTTCTAACATTGTCTGGTAGACAGCTGCAGAAGTCTTTGCTCCACCTTTGCAAAAATGCATCTCTGATGTTACCCACAAGGAAACCGCCTACCATACCATGACAGAAGCAGGGTGATGTCTGTGCTGCACGCATGGAACTTTTTCTCTTGCACGAACAGCATTCACAACTTCTTTTCTGCGTACACACCTAGGATGGCCCGATCTGATGCGATCAACTGTTGCACCCATTTGTTCAAACCGTTGGATTATTAATCATTGAGGATCCATATTGACAAACAATTATATGAATCAGGTGTTTAAACCGTGCTATTGTCCGAAACACAAATCGTTCATTGATCCTGAGAGGTTACAGCGTAAAAGCAATTTGCTTAGCTCGCTTTCCGCAACTAGATAACTCCAATACAGCGATGCGATTCTCATACACTCCCCACTCTATCGCATACTGCAGCATGCTAATAGCACACTGCAAGCCAGATACTGGTGGAGTCGTAACGGTGACCTTGTGGACAACGACATACAGCATTGCTACGTTTCTTCATTAACAATTACCATACTACAGCGCGTTTAGATTATACTGACAGAGCTTATGGCAGAACTGTGTATATGCTGAGCAATCATAAATGTTGCAGGAATTGCCATAGATAACTGACTTGGAGAGATACTGTCTCCCACAAGTCCAACCCCTCCTCCACGTGGTGGGAGATGGGCAACGGCATGAAGTAGGGGATTGCCTGTAGGGGTGAAGTACAGTGGGGACTTTGTGTGCCCCGGGACCGCTACGGTAGCTGTGAAGGCTCTATGGGAACCCTGAAAAGTGACGGCTGACGGGGATCTGGTGAAGCTACGATAGGCCTAGCAAGCCAGTAGTGGATATCATATTTGCTTTCAAACCAGGAACAGGCCTCGGAAAGGACGGATGCAAACGACGACGACCCGGATATGCTAATGGACTACGAGTTGGGACATTAAACATACAGACACTGACAGGAAAAGTGGAGGAGATAGTAGATGTGATGGAGAGAAGAAAACTGGATGTACTGGGCTTGGCAGAAACAAGATGGAAAGGAGAAGGTCGCAGAGAACTGAGGAAAGGGTACCGGTTGTACTGGAGTGGGAACAGTGAAGGAAGGAGCAGCGGAGTAGGAGTAGTTGTGAGAGATGGAATGAAGGAAGAGGTAAAGGGAATAAGTGACAGGATCATGAAGATCAGAGTAACTGTAAAGGGAAGAAGCCTGGAGATAGCCCAGGTATATGCCCCTCAAGTTGCATGTACAGCTCAAGAGAAGGAAGACTTTGAGGAGGAGCTACAACAGCAGTTGAATGGTCAGAGCATCATTGTCATGGGAGATTTGAATGCACATGTAGGAAGTGAAAGGCAAGGATATGAAAATGTATTGGGAGCAGAAGGATGGGGTAGCAGGAATGAAGAAGGGAGAAAGTTGCTGGATTTTTGCAAGAGAAACGGTTTAGTGGTAGGCAACTCCTGGTTCCGGAAGAAAGAAAGCCACAAGGTAACGTGGTACAGCAGTGATTTAACAAAGAAATCTTTGGTAGATTACATGCTGTACGACTGGGAAATGAAGACAAGTGTCAGAGATATAAAGGTAATACCATCAGAGGCCTTAGATAGCGACCACAGAATACTTGTAATGAACCTGGGAGTTGTTAAGGATAGCAAGAGGACAGAGTACCAGGAAAGGAGAATCAAAGTATGGAAACTCAAGGAAAAGGAAGTCAAGGAAGAATTCCAGAAGATAATAAGGGAACGGATGCCAGCAGACAATCCTAAAACAGGGGAAGAGGAATGGAAGCAATTCAAAAACACAATGGTGGAAGCTGCAGTGGCAGTATGTGGAAGAACAAGCAACAGAAAGCGGTGTAAAGAGACATCATGGTGGAATGAGAGAGTAAAAGAAGCTGTGGGAAGGAAGAACAAGGCTTTCAGAGTGTGGTTCCAGGAAAGAACTGATCTGGCAACGGAAGATTATAAGATAAAGAAGAAAGAAGCAAACAAGATTGTCGCAGAGGAGAGGAAGAAGTGGATGGTAAAGTGGACAGAGATGATGGAGGAAGACAGCAGAGGAAATAAGAAAGTACTTTATGGGATGGTCAAAAGTAAGAGAAGAGGTCTGCGAGAGGATGTGGTAATGATGGACAAAAACGGAAATGAGGTACACAACAAAGAGACACTCAAGACAGTGTGGAAAGAGTACTTTGAGGATTTGCTGAATCCAAATGGTCATAGGGAGGAAGACAATGTATTGGAAGATGGAGAAGACAACACAGGAATGGAAAAGGACCTGACTTGGAGAGAACTGGAAATGGCTATAGACAAGATGAAAGGAGGAAGGGCACCAGGTGTGGATGAAGTGAGTGTTGAAATGGTGAAGGCAGCAGGGGAGGTTGGGAAACAGTGGCTGTACCGTGTGATGAGGGTGATATGGAAGGAGAAAAAGACCCCAGAAGATTGGAAGAAAGGATTATTTGTCCCAATATTTAAGAAAGGAAGCAGAAAGGAGTGCAGAAATTACAGGGGAGTCACACTCATACCTCACTGTGCCAAGATATATGAAAAGATATTAGAAAGTAGAATACGAGCCAAAGTGGAGAGAAAATTGAGAGAGGAACAGTATGGATTCAGACCTGGGAGATCAACAGTGGATCTCATATTTTCAGTGAGACAGCTCCAGGAACACCACTACGAATTTGGAGAGGATCTGTTGATGGCCTTCCTGGACATCGAAAAGGCCTATGATAGTGTGTGTAGGGAGAAGGTTTGGAAAGCAATGGAAAACATGGGAGTGGAAAAAGAGACTGTAGGCAGAGTGAAGGAGATGTATTGTGGAAGTGTGAGTTGTGTGAAAGTTGGAGGGGAAAGAACAGACTGGTTCAGACAAATGAGTGGCCTGAAACAGGGTAGTGCGCTGTCACCCCTTCTCTTTATTGTGGTTATGGACGAGGTAATGACACGGATAGCAGGAAAGATAGGAGAAGATAAGATGAAAGCAATGGTGTTTGCAGATGATCTCATGATCTGGGGAAACAAGGAGGAGGAAATTCAGGAGCAACTGAAGGCTTGGGAAGAAACAGTGGGAGAGTACGGATGGAAATTCAACATCAGTAAATGTGAGATCCTGTTAACGACCAGGAAAAAGGGCAGACCAATGAGTGGGATAACACTTGGAGGTGGACAGCTGAAGAAGGTGGAAAGTCTCAAGTACTTGGGAAGTATAGTGGAGGAAAATGGGAGAAATGACAAAGAGATTACGGAACGTGGCAGACAGGCAGAAGCATTTCTGGGAAGCATTAGGAGCTTAGTGTGGAATAAAGATGTCCCACAAAAAAGCATGGAAGTGTTTTACAGAAGCTACTATATCCCGATACTGACCTATGCTTCAGAAACGTGGACAATGAAGAAAAGAGACATAAGCAGAATACAGGCAGGTGAAATGAAGTTCCTGCGAAGTAGGATCGGAGTAACAAGAAGAGACAGGGTGAGGAATGAAAAGGTCAGGGAAATGGTGAAAGAGGAGCTCTTGCAAGGTAGGATTGAGACATCAAGACTGAGGTGGTATGGACACTTAAAGAGAATGGATGAGAAGAAGATTCCCAAGAGGATACATGAGATGCAGATGCAGAAGGAACGACCAAGGGGAAGACCAAGAGATAGATGGCTGAAAGGAGTGGAGGAATGTGTCAAGAAGAGAGGCGAGGAGTGGACCAGAGTGACAGCGGAGAGGTGGTGGGAAGAAAGAACTAAGTGGCGAGGCTTATGTTCCAAACAGACCCAGCCTGGGGCTGGAAACTGTACAAGATGATGATGATGAATAAGTAGATACTGAAAAGAACTGGCAATATATAAAAGAAGCATAGTATACTAAGGAAAAGGTTGGGCAATAACGAACACCCTAACCGTATTATTTGGTGTAATAACTTGACCATTCAATAAAATTACACTGTATGATCATCACCGGATCCCATGAGAACTCTGCAGTTAAGCAGCATTGGGCGTGGTTGGACCTTGCATGGAATGCCGGTTCAGTGGGACCACGCGCTGTTGGCGAGGAAAGGAAGTTTATTAATTATGGGACGAAAGGAAGAGCGAAAAGGCCCTGTCAACCCTACCACACGTAAACTCCTGCTGAGGATAGCCTCTTCAGAGGCACGGACCTGCCTTTGGGCAGAATACCAATAATAATAATATATGTTCATTTGGAATCTTTATAATTTTACAAAACAGCATCACACATAAGTTACTAAGAACTTATTAAAACATATATAAGTCATAATTTTCAATATTTAAAAGTTGGTGAGAATAAAGAATAAAGTTCGGTGAATAGTCCTGTACTATCAACATAGATGAACAATGCACGACAGTGACCCTACTGTCCTTCGAAATAGTCCCCTCCCGTAACTATGCAATGCTGAGATCGGCGATACATGTCCTGGAAACTTTGCAAGAAGGCGTCCTTTGGGATGGTGTTCAAAAGCCTCGTCACGTTGAGTTCGGTGAATAAAGTCTGAACGGTCGACCTGGCAACATTGGCGACACACAACGCAACGTGTTAGACCTGTTCGACACAGTGCGTGTATAGAAGAATGAATTTATGCAACCTACCATGCACACCTGTTCGGCGGGTGGCAGTGACAAGGGTGAATGTTCTGTGGAATGGAATGGCTCTGAAAACCATTGTCACAGGCGACGAGACCTGGTGTCTGAGGTACGACGCCGAAGTCAAGCGTCAAAGTATGGAGTGACAGGGTCCGGGTCCAGGTCAGGTCCAGGTCCAGGTCCAGGTCCACCGAAATGTCCTGAAGGTCCAGAGGTTTTCGGACATTTCGGACATCCAACGTAATGTGACGACCCAACTGTATCCCTAAGGAGTTTCCAGGACTTGTACAGACATTCTCAGAAGTGCATAACCATCCACGGGGATTACTTCGAAGGACAGTAACTGCTGTTTCAGGTAAGCCAACAATCCATTCATAATATAGACTCATTCATCGAACTTTTCGGTCAGAGGTTGTATAATAGAGAATGTCTTCTTCAAGTCTCACAAACTATCATAGGGCCAATGTTACCACAAGCTGAACTGAAGCAAGTCTTCACAGAAGTTCTCATTACAAGTTATACAGGGCCGGTTCTACCATCTCCGGGTACACCTGCTGGTAGCTGCACGGGAGATAAACTATCTGCCAGCATAAAATCTCTGGCAACTTTGGTTGCGTGCTACCATGTCCGTATGAGCGGCAGGCAGCTACCAGGAAGTATACAATAAAATACTAAAGATGGCAGGCCTGCTTTTGTGCAGCGGACTCGCGGAGCCAATAGTGTGTCCTCTATTTTTGATTGCATTAAGACCGCTAAATATACCGGTATTTCAAATGTATAGGACATGAAATCTCATCAACAGTAAGACCACTTCTCTCTTTATTACGAGTTGAGATACAGCCTATTACTACCATAACAAAGCTCTTTGTCGTAACCTAACGTGGTGGATTTGATACATCACAGTATTATAATATTAACGAACTACTGTAACATAGAAAGCAATCATCTTGTTCATAGAGCTTAATGAGGTACAGAAGTAATGATACGAGGGGTTACACGGTTAGAGTCGATTGCTTCAGAGCATGAGATTTGAGGTTCGACTCCTCTTATAGAAAATTATTTTTATCAAGCCTCGATTCTTATTTATTGTTACCGGTGCATTGTTATTCAAATATTGTCAGTTAATATCGTCCACAGTGAATGTTTCAGTAGAACTGAGGTATATACCTATATACAATGCTATAATTCAGCAAGTTAGCATTTCCAAACCATTGTTTTATTGCATACGGAACGGAACCCTTCCGTTTCACATCTGGTTAAAGTCATTGGCACATTAATGTACTGTTATGTTAATAGAATTATTATATTGTGCGAAATAGAAAAGGATCTAGGAAGTGTAAGCCAGAATATAAATACGAGAGTTCGTGTAGCCAGATATTTTATCACCTCTTTGTTGACCTGGGCCACGGCAGAGGCTTCCTAAATCCTTCTCAAAGATACAATGATACTGACAATCAAATACTCATCTTCGTCTACAGGGAAAAGATCTAAAATGCACACAAAACCATCCATAATAAGACGACTTTCATTTTTTAATGTTGAATTAAAACATAAATATGGTTGTAAACAAAGTATGTACTATACCAATTCAAAGTAGTGTTATTTGGTCCATGCTCTATCAATTAATAATAAGGGAGCAGTAGGAAAAATAAATGCCGAAGGTGGGAATCGAACCCGTTACCTTAAGATCAATAGACAGCAACGCTGACCACTAGACCATGCTGACATGTCTTCACTGCACTGTTTACAAGTTGTATACAATAAAATGATAACAAGATGAACGTTTCAAATATTAATAAGTTATTTGAAGATGCAACAAGATACTATTTCTAACACGGAACGTTCGTTGTTTTTGTGGCTGAATTAAATAGAATTACTTATAAGGCAAACGTTTGTCGGCCATTTTGGAGCGTTACCCGGCTAGCAAAGCTTTATCGGCCTCTCGGATCGGCCGACAGTTTACACCCCCCGATAAACAATAGTTATGCCGCTGGCAGGACTGCCTGCTGATGGTCGAACGGAAATCTCAGTTTATTCCGCGGGCAAGTTACCTGGGCCTTTGCTCGGAGATGGTTGAACCGGCCCATAGTCAGATGTATACTTCAACTAAACACTTCTTTTACTCATCTGTAGGATTGTTTCTTGGTAACTGCTTCTTTTGTAGCCCTTTTCATCGCCAGTTTCATTGATTTTCATGTACCCAAGTTGTTTTCCACCAGTTAAAGATTGAAAAGATTTTAACATAAGATTATTTTGATTATCCTCGCTAATGAGGACTTCAGATCGCATGAATAACTGAAAAATACAGATAATACAAACAAACATATAAATATAGCCTAGATAATCCCATAAGGGCAAAGGCCTCCTGCGAACAGGGACGTGCTCTGGTTTAAACTCGTTAGGCGAGCAAGTCCTAAGGAGTTGTGTACAAGTTTTTACTCCACTTGCTACACTTCACTATAGTTAACTTCACTAACACTACATTTCACTCCGCTTTACGTGCGTTGTTTGGCTTGTTACAGGTTGCAGAAGTGTATCTTTCATTTCATAGGTGTGCTGTCTACCAGGATCTTTCATTGTTGAAGCTCTCCTTCTCTTCCCTTCTTATAGTTCCATACATCTCCATTCTTGTCTCTCCCTTGCTATCCTCGTCCAGTGTTTGCCTGTCTTCCTTACGATTGAGTCATCCCAGCGGGTCCTCTGTCTACCCACGTTCCTTCTTCCTGTCCTGGGGTCCCATACCGTTAGTTTGTGCGTCCATCGATCGTCTTTCATTCTGGCCACGTGGCCTCCCCACTTCCATTTTAGCCTGTCAGCTGTTGTCACGGCATCTTTCATGGCAGTTCTTCTTCTTATCTCCTCGTTTCGTAATCTGTCCCTTACCTTACCTAAATGTGACATTTTTATTTACTAAGCATGCAACATATCAAAAACAAAACCCATAGCATTACATTTTTCTCTCGGTTTGCTTACAAAAAATAACTATCCATTTTTTTTTCTGTCTCAATGTATTATTTACTATCTTTCTTATGAAAATCCTCATTTTCCGGAGCATCAAAAGGACGGAGTAGTCACGTGCATATTGTCACGTGCTCTAATCATAGATCAATACATTTCAATACCTCAGTGTAATGGGCAATTCCTTGATCATCTAGTCTTCACTCGATCCCTCTTTCCCCGCTGCGCCTGGCTCACTCTGCTTACAACGTCTACGTGTATGTCATTCACCTGTTGTAATCCTAGCTCACATTCATCACTGTTCAGCCACTCACAAATGCTTCTATCTTATTTTTGACTCCAATTCACCCTTTACTAACTTATCTGTCATTTCTAACTTCTTCACTATAGATCACGTTTACGTTTTCTGCCATGTCTTGCTGCCTGAGTTGAGGCATGATATATATGATCAGCAATGCATTACTATTGGCGTCGTTTAATTGTAAGCTATCGTTACGCAGAATTCTTTTGCCAAATTGAAAACCGGATAACTTGTGCATAGATAAACAAGAGTTTTCTGTACATGCATACATATACTGCAATAGTTTGCCAGAAGAGACTAAAGGTAGTCATGATTTTATCCAGTAACAAGGGATCCTTTGATTTTGACTTTCTAATGGTTTAATTCTTATAAATAGGGAAGAAGTTGTCTCCATAAACAACGCAAGTAGCATATTTTGAAGAGAAACGTGAATAGCAACATTAAAGAAAATTAATTATCAGACCGCCCAAGAAGTTAAGTCATATTTTGATAACAAAGGAAACGTTTTTTAAATCTACTCTGGTCAATGTAGTCTATTTCACGAGGAACAAATTATTTTTAGACTATAACTTCATACAAGTTCAAAATTATGATGTATGGACCATTTTTCAAACAGAAAGACTTGACTGAATCACACAGATACATTTCAGCTAACATACTGACAAAGAAAGTATCTTATTGGATTAATTGGAAGTTTTTCAAGTTCAACAGTGTTATTATATGATTTGAGTGTTTAAAATGTGCAATTTCCATGTTTATATAAGTAATGATATAAGTGTGTATTTTAATTTAACAGATAATCGTCCATTTAAGACTGAAATTAGTTGTGTACATTATAGTGTGGCTGAAGAAGATTACACAGTAATGTAACACTAAAACAAAATTTGTATTGATAGGAGGAAAAAAGTTAGTAAATAATCAACAGAAGAGAGTAAGGCATTAAAAAATATCCCAATGGTTATAAGTCACGTTCAGAATTACTTGCTGGCACAGAATTAAAGCAATCCTAACTGCACTGTACAAATGTGCTGCCCTGAACAAGAGCATAGGCTAAAGGGGCCTTTAAACAAATAAATAGATAAATAAATAAATGGAATGAATGAATTTTTAAAAAATTACAATTGAAATTGATAGCATCTTCTCACCTGAAGCTGATCTGCTGGGAAGAAACCATCCCCCTGTACACTGCGAATCACATTGCGTCCAACACCATCTTCCAAGTTCTGGACCACACGTAAACGGTATTTAAATCGTAGCCGTTCGATAGTGTTAGATGTTAGGGTTTCATAGTGGCAATATGCATCATACAGCAAGGTTTGCACAGATATGCTCTGCAAAGGTAAATGAGTACTTCCAGTTATGTTACTGCACAAAGAGCTTGAAAACAATTTAAATGATTAGGGGTTTATATTATATTGTAAATAGGAATGACATATCTCAATAATGGCATGAACAAAAAACACTTGATAATCTATAGCAAATGTGATCAGGAAATGACTTTTGTGAGAGAGAGATTTATTTTCCACTCAGCACATACAAAGTAATACAGTATAAGGATTCTCTAATTACTAAACAGGAGCTGAAAAAGAGGGAAAAGGTGAGCTTATGATAGAAATGAAAGACATCATTGAGGACTGATTCCTACTCTCAAACCAATAACCAAAAACAGTTGATATCTATAGCAACTTGTGTCAAGAAATGGCTATGACAAATGGTTCAACAAGGAGAGTTAAAATAATAAACATTAGTAAATATATGAAGGCCATACTGAAAGTCGTGAGCAACAAGTTTTACTTTAATCACAATCCGTTACTATACAATATATAGAACCGAGACTCGCATATGCTGCCTGGCGGCCATTTCACTGTGTCTAGCCGCGTGTTGAGCAAGGCACTGGCACTAGCAGCAGCGTAGTGCCCAACTAGTTTAACACATTTACACTTTTTAACGTATTTAATAATCATAATTACTTACATGAATTTCAGGGTAGTTGCTGGAAATGCTGTCCTTCAATTTCTAAACACATACTGACTAAGGCAGAATGCTTATTCTAATAAACACTGAATAAAAAGTAAGCTAACACAGGCAAGGAAAGCTTTTCTATAGAGAAGAAGTCTGTTCACTTTAAATATAGGTATTAAAAAGTCATTTCTGAAAGCCTTTGCCTGGAGCGTGGCACTCAATGGAAGTAAAACTTGGACTGTTGGAGCAGCAGAAAAGAGGAGAAAAAAAAGAATTTGAAATGTGGTGTTACAGGATAATAATGCAGATTAGATGGATAGATAGAGTGGCAAATGAAGAGGTATTAAATGAGACAGGAGGAGAAATGATTCTGGTGAATGCTATTGAAAAAAAAAAAAAAGAGGTTGGTAGGACACATACTAAGGCACTCAGACATAGCAAACTTAGTTATGGACGGAAAGGTCAAGACAAGAACTGTAAGTGTAAGGCAAGTTTGAAATATGTTAAACAGACACTTCCTCCATTTTTATGACTATTATATTTACTTGATGAATCAATAGACCCTATAATTGTCTCGGTCACATACTAAGGCACTCAGACATAGCAAACTTAGTTATGGACGGAAAGGTCAAGACAAGAACTGTAAGTGTAAGGCAAGTTTGAAATATGTTAAACAGACACTTCCTCCATTTTTATGACTATTATATTTACTTGATGAATCAATAGACCCTATAATTGTCTCGGATGTAGGATGTGGTAGCTATGTAGAGAAGAAATTCTTAGGTCAGGACAGGGAGGAGAGAAAGCTGCATCAAACCAGTCTAAAGACTGAAGACTCAAACGAACAACACAATACGCCAGTGGTTTTCATACTACAAGATGCGCAATCCCTTTCTATTAGGATTTTAAAATCTAGTGTAGTTTAATCCTGGTGTGCTAGTAAATTGATGACTATCATGATCATTTTTATTTTAAGGGGTCAAACTGCATGGTTCTTGGCCCATGGAGATGACAATAACTATAACTATTATCCCTACTTCTATAAAAAGGAGGGAAAAATTGCCCATTTCCATCAAAGAATGAGGATTTGTCCCAAAGTCAATGGAAAAAGAGAAAACAGGACTAGTTAGGAATACTGGTACCTCATAGTTGAAAATTAGCTGTGAACACTCAAGAGTGGACTGTTTAGCCCTACCTAGGTTATGCCATGTGCCAGGGAGCTACAGGCACCATGCATCTACTGTAGGAGCATTTGAACCCCCAACTATCAGAAGTGCTCTTGAAAAATGAAGATATCTGTTTACAAAAGAGAAGGGAAAAAGAAATACTCCCTATGACTTGGATACCTAAATATCATAGGGGTTGGAAGGGAAGTCAATGCTGGGTTTGGCACACCACAACCCATAATATGAAGCTCCTGGAGTGAGGAAAGAGGCATAAACCACTCAAAAATGTTTTTTGTTACCACAAATCTGCATGTTAGGATTCTTTATCAGGGGTATTGATATCATCAACATGGAATTTAATAACATACGATTCTGTTCCAATCTCTGTGCTAAGCTTGTAAATCGCCTTAGAGCAATAGTAAAATTAAGGATACTCCTCCACAGCTCAAGGAAATTGGTATTTTAAGTTATCCCTTTGGGCCACAACATACAATAAGTATTCTGAACATGAAGACTGTATTCACGAGATGAAAGCATGATGTGAAGAAAAAGTGAGTTATGTGTTGCCTGGTCTCAATAGCAGCACTTGAAGGTGTTGCTATTAGTCTGTTGATGCATATGTCACCTGTTGTGTCTGTGTTGTCTGGTGTGAAAGAAGCTGCACTACACATACAGTAGAGACCAAAAGACTTTAGAATTACACTAATGATACACATAATGGCTTCAACTACACGAATTAATAATATAATAGTTAGAGCTACAAACCTTAGTAATCAGTTCCCCATCTTTATTCCTGTGTACAAGAGGGTTTTCCTCATTATGTACCCCTTCCAAGTAATCAGCCAATGACTGCATAGCCTCACCGTCATCTCTACAAATGAGCAGTTTCTCTTGGTTGGCTTCGAGAAGAGCAAGAGCGACCTGCAACACAGACAGTAATGGAGTCGTGCCCAACATGCTGCGCTGCACAGCAATACTCACAATAAGCCTACTTACTTGGAAAATAACTTTGGCTCCATCATAGAAGAAGCAATCTATGATATTTACAGCACTTTCATAGGGCACAACACTGTAACAGAAAGGACAGTAGAGTCGTACAAACAACCCGGAGATACTTTATAGGATCTTTAAAAAAAATGCTGATTTTGATGTTTTGCCTATTTAGGACATTTTCCCCTTGAAATACTGGAGGAAAGAAACCCACATAATTTAGGCATACTTTTGGTAGTATTAACCTTTTTATAATGTGTCAATATCTGGAGGAAAAAATCAGTACGAGTCTATTACTAGGGTATTTCTGACTGGTTGCATGCACAATTGTAACGTTCTCGCCTGCTCTGCCCAAGGCTGCAGGATTGACTCATAGTGCAGTCAGTTGGCATTTAAGGGTACTTAAATGGGAGGGAGCCATGTCAGATTTACTGGCACATTAAAGATCCCCTTCAGGGCAAAATTCCGGAACCCCAGTGTCCATAAAAGCCACAGTAGTTAATGGGGAAATAAAAGAAGGAACATTATTATTTGGGTGTATCTAATGCATATTCCACATCTCACTGCAAGACAAAATTTCAGATGAAGCTACCACTATATTCCAAAATAAAGTGTTTTCAATTTTTAGACAAATGCTACTGACATAAATTGGGTAGTCATGGACATTATAAATATTCTGCTGTAATATGTGCACTTGGTTGTATTTTTCTGGCTTGACTTCAAACATGAGAAACTCAGTACAGGCTCCCTAGCAATAAAATTCAACTAATAAGGAAAAGGACAGGGGCGGCTCTAGGGCGGTGTGAACAGTGCGACCACACAAGGTGCTGTCATATGGGGAGGCACAGAAAATGCAATGATAGATTGTCTGTGCAAAAACTTAAACCCAGTCACCGTATTAGCCTACTAGTTAACCCTACCCGCCAAAATTAATTCTATATATAAATGAGCTGGTATGTGTGCATTTCAAAGGTAAAGACATACAGAGTCTGTCCTGAAAGAAGTCGGACCAGATTTTTCCCGCGCAGACGGACAGACTGCCCGCGGCTTCTCCGCCTGGGTTTGGTGGATAGGGGTGTAAGGAAGGCTGGGAGCCAGCCACACAGTTGGTTTCTAGCTGTAGTGGAGTGTAAATCGTTCGTCTCCATAACCTCTGCAAGTGCACTCGTCACGCTGCGTCATGGTTCGTCTGTTGGAACAGCGCTACGCCATCAAATATTGTGTTAGGCTCAGCAAAACAAAGAAGGAGACTCACGATATGATCAAGACGGCTTACGGTGATAACCCCATGGCCAGATCGAGTGTTTTTGACCGACACAAGCTGTTTCGGGAGGGGAGAGAGGAAGTTGAAGACGACGCATGTTCAAGACGACCTTCGAGCACCAAAACGGATGAAAATGTAGCAAGAGTGAAGAATATTTTGGACAATAACCGCAGAGTAAAGTATTTACGTGGAGGTCCTTAAACGGCTGAGAAAACGCATCGTCCGTGTCCGCCCAGCGATCGCCAACTCCTGGCGGCTCCATCACGACAATGCGCAGCGCCACACAGCCTTCCGCGTGCTGGCATACCTGGCCCAACGAAACATCGCAACCCTGCCTCAGGCACCCTACAGTCCCGACATTGCCCCAGCAGACTTTTTCCTCTTCCCCCACTTCAAAACCACCCTAAAAGGACATCGTCATGGCTCCGTGGAAGCATTCCAACAGACCGTGACGAGGGAGCTCGACAGCATTCTGGTTGCCGCCTTCCAGAAAGCGTGCGAGAGTTGGTAATCCCGTTGACAGCAGTGTGTGGATGCAGAAGGGTCCTACTTTGAAGAGGATTGAGGGTATGTATCATTTCTATTCATTTTTTTTTTTTTAATTGACTCAGTCTCACTACTTTTAGGACAAACCCTGTATATCATGAAATTCGCATTTAACGCTGTATAAACATTAACGAGTTGAAACCAATACGTATAAATCTATAGTTCTGTCCGCTGCACGTTGTCTTGACGTTCGATTGCGTGCGGGTGAATGTGGATTGTGATTTAACTCTGTGCGGCAAGCTATGAGTGAAATTGAAACTTTACTTATTGTTAGAACATTACTACTATACTAAGTGTTATTACGTAATGTAAGAAATTGGTAACATCATGTTAACAAGAAGAGACAGGGTGAGGAATGAAAGGGTCAGGGAAATAGTGAAAGAGGAGCCCTTGTAAGGTAGGATTGAGACATCAAGACTGAGGTGGTATGGACACTTAAAGAGAATGGAAGAGAAGAAGATTCCCAAGTGAATACATGAGATGCAGATGCAGAAGAAACGACCAAGGGGAAGACCAAGAGATCGATGGCTGAAAGGAGTCAAGAAGAGAGGCGAGGACTGGATCAGAGTGACAGCGGAGAGGTGGTGGGAAGAAAGGACTAAGTGGCGAGGCTTATGTTCCTAACAGACCCAGCCTGGGGCTGGAAACTGTACAAGATGATGATGATGATGATGATGATGATGATCTTAAGACATATTTCTTTTAGCATAGATACTAATCATGCCTAACCTGGTCTAAGCGCGACTAAAAGCGAACAATAATGTTAATATTAAATAATATTCTAGGAATGTTCTAGGAACAAATAAATGGGAGCAATGGCAGGAAAGTACTCGTAATGATAACGGCTAAGTTAGAAATGAGCACCCTAGATGAAGCTGTTCGTATGAGCCGACTCAGATAGTGAGATCATGTAAAGGCAATGGGGAAGGGGAGATTACCTAAGAGGTTAATGAGTTCTGCTGTAGAGGGTAAGAGAAACAGAGGTAGACCTAGGAGGCGATGGTTATATTCGGTGTTGAATGATTTCAAAGTGAGAGGTGTAGAAGCAGAGGAGGCAGCAGTGCTAACTGCTAATAGGGGATCATGGAGGAGACTTGTTCGCAAACAGTGGCTTGCAGACTAGACTGGATGCTGAAAGTCAAAAGAGTCTCAAATGAAAATATATGTAGCCTATGTTAAAAAATATTCAAATAATATTATATCACTGAAGTGTTCCTAGGATATTATATGTCACATTTGAATAATATTATAGGAACATTATATTTATACCAGCATGATACCCATTGAAAAATCAACGTCAAATGAAATCATCATCATCATCAATGTCCCACTCCAGTCGCCCGGGTGTGGTTTAATACGACTAAATAGCTTTCCTATTTTCACTTCCAGGTAAATACCAAGATAGCACCCACTAATGGGCCATTACCAGTAACTCCCCTTTCTAATCTCTTTTGCATTCACCATCATTCATTTTATTTGTCAATACTGAGGCAGGTGTCATGAACTAATTGCTTGTTGTTGTTTTAAGGGGCAGAACAGCCAGGTCATCTGCCCCGGCATCATGAAGACATTCGACTGTAATATTACTGTTGTTAATTCATTTGTTCTACTTTGTCCCGGACTCCTGCGATATAAGATGCCATTGTTAATTAATAGCTGCCATCATTGTACATTTCAAATGAAGTCTGCTTGCACAACAATAATGAACCAATTATAACAAAGACAACCATCATACGGTAGCAATACGCAGAATTTCAGTTCCCTTGCTCTTTTTGTCTCGAGATAGGTCTTGACGTTTCTTTAACTGGGTCCCTGTATTCCCTCTCTCTATTTAAAGTTTCTTGGAACATAATAGATTTTGAAAAGTAAAAGTATCTGCGAAACAAACTTCAGCTTCCTACATTTCTTAATCTCAATTGTGCTCAAATCCCCATCATTCCTCCTTACCCCTACTGCCCTGTTAGGAACGTTTCAACAAAATTATATATTTCATTGTGCTAATACCTACCTAAATACCAAATTTCACATTCCTAGCTTTAATATTGATATTATTATATTTTAATATTATTTCAATATTAGAATAATATTCCAGTAACGCTCCAGGAATATTATCAAATTATAGGGTTGATATCAGTTTAATATTGTCTGTTATCTGCCTTTACAAACAAAACATGTTGCTACTTCCAAAATATATACAGTATTGGCCCGAAGATAAGCCGACCCTGCATATAAGCGGGCACCCTTAATATTCAAAGAGGAAAACGGAAAAAAGTTTATGCTCGAAAGTACGCCTCGATTAAGGAAAGACACGTTTATTTTCTTGTACTTACCAACATGTAAACATTTTTTTTCTGACGTGTGATACATAACGCTGGCACCTAACACAATACCATTATTATCTTATTCACGCTCATACACAACGCTGGCACCTATCGTATTACCGTACCATTACTGTCTCATTCAATGTCATCACTGCCAGTATTCACTTCATCACTCTCACTATTTTCTTCATTCCTCCCTTTCTTCATCCACGTCCCACAAAACGTCATCCTCGCTGCCATCCAATGCATTTGATATGCAGCATTTCTTGAACCCTTTAATGATAGACTCTGATGATATATGGTGGACCATGAAGAAAGAATGGTCAAGCCCCTGATATGTATGCAACTTTCCTGCTTTGTATGTGCAATGGAATGATCGAGTAAATGGCAAAAATTACAAATTTAACTACTCGAAACTTCCTTACAGTTCTTACTGAAACTGAGCTACCGTAGATTATTCAAGCTTACGAAACAATACCGTGTTACCAAATAACCATTTCAACGACAAAACAAAAGTTTGCATTGTCGTCATTGTCGGCTTATCTACGGGCCAATACGGTATATATTTTGGAAGTAGCAACATGTTTTGTGTGTTTTGCCGCCAGTATCGTTGCTTTGATGCTGTGTTCCTTTTTAAACAGTACATGACATATAAAAGTGTAAGTAGCGAATTTAAACTGCACCCAGATTTTTTACCCAAATAATTTTAATAAAGAGTGCGGCTTATTTTTGGGCCAATACGGTATATCTACATCTAGCACACAAAACAAGAAAACAAAAAAATCAAGGCGTAACTATAAAGGCTTCAAAATTGCTAGCAAAATTTTTGAGAGTTGAGAAGTCTTCTGAACCGTTATCATCAGAAATAGTTCAATATGCGACGGAAGAAGCCCTACTTAATAGAAATTCCTCAGACGAAGCCTATGAAGATGAACAGCAGCATGCTCAAAAAGATTTAACTATTTCTGGAATGTCATTTGCAGTTCAAAATATTACAGAAGAGGGTATACCAGACATACTATCATCATCATCACCTTTTCAAAATAAAAAATATGATATTTCAAAATTGTCGCTCATTGATCCCGGAACAAGAGTTGAAATAATTATTCAAGGTCCTGTAAGTAACGAAATGAGCAATGAAAAATATCCAAGAGAAAATGATGGAGAACATTTTTCAAATACGCAGGCAATAATTTGTCCTTCAGAGGAAGCTCTGGATCTGAAACTCTATATACTCCTATAACTTCCTGGGTTCAGAGCTACTGCTACAAAAAATTGACTATGGAGCACCTCCGCTTTATTGTTAATAAGGAGACTAATGTCCACTATTTTGGAAAACTTATTCAAAAAGAGTTGATCTGCTGACTTCGAAGTGAAGTTCGAAGTGAAGTTCTGCTGACTTTGAAGTGAAGTTCGAAATAAAATTTTGACTTTGGTAGAGTCATTTAAATACTTCTCCATCGTACTGGGTTACACGTTGAACAATTATCATTAACACTGCATTTTGTTGACACTAATGAAGATGGTGTTCAAGTGCTGAGTGCTTCATAGCTTACCAGCCGATAAGTCACACTTCGGGAGCTGGACTCACTTGATGACATTGTGCAAGCGTTTGATTTGGATATGAATGAATGTCAAGGCCAAGGATATGAGACTGGATCTACAGTGCACTCCCGATAATTCATGGTAATTAATGCACGAACTTCCGCGAATTATTGAAAACCGCGAATTATCCGCAGTTATGTTTTTTAAGCCTAGTAAAAACAAAAGTATTCATTAAAATATTGAAATGTATTTTATGAAAACGCAAAACAAATAATTATAACCCTTTGTTATATTGCATTGTAAGACACACTAGACGAGAGATGCCTGGATTATGCTAACATTAATATCTAGAAAAAATAACCTGTTACCACTTTCTTTTCTTAGATCGTTTATTTTTTCTAATTTTAGATTGTATATTTTTGAAGAAAACAATATATGAGATCGAATATTCATCTTGATTTTCTATATAAGAGATAAGTGTGACTGTAAACACACTAGGTTGACTGTGGGAAACTTTCGGGATTTCCGTTGGATCACTCCCGCACTAGATCTCAGTTTTCCTCACCGACAGTCAAATTCCGTACAATATTCTCCATGCTTTCATGTCTGAAACCATAATCGTCTTTATCGACGTCTAACTACTCAATTACAGCATGTCACTTTCTTCTGCATCTCGACATTCATCCAGGTTTTGCCTTAATATCATCGTAGTGAGACCACCTCACCCGTTCTAAATATTGTCGTCACAGAAGCCGGTAAACACTTGCTTTTGTGCGATAGTAGTAGCAAGTTGACTGCGTGAAGATCATCCAACAAACACGTACTTGGCGCAGCGCGTAGGTTTGCGCCATCGGGCAATAATCGCTATTTACAACTGGTTGTCCGCACATCTACCCCTCACAACTCATAGGCCAGCGACCTTGGGGTGTGGCTGTTGGAAAGGGGGGGTAGGTTCTGGGTGAAAATGCATTCCACTTTGCACTGTCTCAGCATTGAAGATAAAATCCCTTTCGGCAACATGCTCATATGTTTCCAAGATTGCAACATTCTGGCAACAGTGCGCAAGTAGGCCTGATTTTACATCGCTGCGAAACGCAGTTCAGTCTTCTCAAATCTCAATGATCTTGTCCCCACGAATCGTATCGCGGTAAAATTCTCTTAAACGACTGATAAATTATTTTATTTAGAGGGATAATTAGTTGCTGTAAGAATTACTACCATAAAAAATACTCTTGGAGACCCATGAATTAACCGCAAAGCGAATTATCCGCATGTGAATTAACGGGAGGCTGGATTTAGACAGCTCCTTAACCCGGTCCATGAGCCAATCATAATTGGCTACATGGATAATTCTTGCCAGGCGCAGGGGTGGGCAGCGGTACTGTAATATACCATGGAACTACAGTACCGGCTAAGTTCTGGTGAGGACCCAGTCCTATGGGGCATAACATAGGCTCCGTGCACAGGGATACGTGCGAAGACCTCAACGGAATCTGCAGCGGAGAAGATGGACTTCGGAATGGTGGAGATTGCGGAAGAGGCAACACAGTATTCAGGGAATACTATGAGTTCAGCATCAATCGGCAGCATCCGTTTCCCCTGTTAGGGGCGGCTGCAAGGGCGTCTGCTCTCCACGTTAGGGGCGGCCTGAATAATAGCTGGCAGTAGCTTCATAAAATGCCTTTGGGAGTGGCGACCCCATCGTAATAATAGCCTAAAATGGAAATGGCACTTCCAATGATTCGGAAAATGTTAGGGCGTACCCTGCAGGCGACGTACAGTTCCTTTGGTACTGGGGGAACTGTGAGAAATGGGCGACCAGTAACCGAAATGAAAGTGGGAATCATGAATGTCATGACCCTGACAGGCAAGGTGGAGGAGGTGGTAGACTTCATGGAGAGGGAGAATGTTGGAATGATGGGGCTGAGTGAAGTGAAATGGAAAGGTAAAGGAAGGAAGAAATTGAGGAAAGGATATACATTATACTGGAGTGGTGGCCAAGAGGCAAAAAATGGCGTGGGACTGATAACCTCGAAACAACTGGAGGAGTATGTTGAAGTGGTAGAGTGTGTGAGTGACAGAATAATGAAATTTAGAATGAAGATGAAGAATGACGTGATGGACTTCATACAAGTGTATGCACCACAGACTGGAAACAGAGAAGAAGATATTGAAGTATTCCTGGAGGATGTAGAAAGAGTAATTTCAGATGTAGAAGTGGTGATCACGGAAGATATGAATGCACAAGTCGGAAACGAGAGACAAGGAAAGGAAGAAGTCATTGGACCATATGTTGTTGTTTGAGTCTTCAGTCTTTTGACTGGTTTGATGCAGCTCTCCATGCCTCCCTGTCCTGAGATAATCGTTTCATTTCTACATAGCTACCACACCCTACATCCGAGGCAATCTGTTTAACATATTCTAACCTTGGTCTACCCCTACAGTTCTTATCCTCGACCCTTCCTTCCATAACTAAGCTTGCTATTCCTGGGTGTCTTAGTATGTGTCCTACCAACCTATCTCTTCTCTTCATTAGCAGTCGCCAGAAACATCTCTTCTCTCCCACTCGCCTTAATACCTCTTTGTTTGTAACCCTATCTACCCATCTGATCTTCATCATTCTCCTGTAACACCACATTTCAAATGCTTCAATTCTCCTCTTTTCTGCTGCACCAATAGTCCAAGTTTCACTTCCATAGAGCGCCACGCTCCAGACAAAGGCTTTCAAAAATGACTTCCTAATACCTAAATCTATATTCGATGTCAACAGATTCCTTTTTTGTAGAAAGGCTTTCCTTGCCTGAGCCAACCTACTTTTTATATCCTCTTTGCTTCGTCCATCACTGGTTATTCTGCTTCCTAAGTAACAGAAGTCTCCTACTTCCTTCAGCTTTTCACCGGCCAATTTGATCTCCATAGAGGTTTCTGATTTATTTCGGCTGCATTCCAGTATTTTTGTTTTACATTTATTAATTTTCATCATGAATTCCTTCCGTAAGACGGAATCCATACCATTCAAAAACTCATTCAAATCCTCAGGCTTGTCGGCCAAGATGACGATGTCATCAGCAAATCTCAGAGTAGAAATTATTTCTCCTTGAATCTTCACTCCCACTTTAAATTTTTCTCCAATTTCCTTCATTGCTTGTTCAATGTAAAGATTGAAAAGTATGGGTGATAAGTTGCAGCCTTGCCTTACACCTTTCTGAATACCAGCTTCTCTCTCATGTCCTTCAGCTCGAATGACTGCTGTCTGGTTTCTGTATAGATTGTATATCACCCTCCTATCCCTGTACTTTATTCCAATAGATTTCAAAATGTCAAACAATTTAGTCCAATCAACGTTATCAAAAGCCTTTTCTAAGTCTACAAATGCCATGAACGTTCTCTTATCTTTCCTTATTCTACCTTCCAAAATCAGCCTAAGACTTAGTACAGCTTCCCTTGTTCCTACATTTCTCCTGAAACCAAACTGGTCTTCACCCAACTCCGTTTCTATCTGGCTTTCAATCCTCTTGTAAATTATTCTAGACAGGATCTTTGAAGCATGAGTAATCAAGCTGATTGTACGGTAATCTTCACATCTGTCAGCTCCCACTTTCTTTGGTATAGGGATGATTACATTCTTCTTGAAATCAGGGGGTACCTCACCTGTCTCATAAATCCTACACACCAAGTGAAATAACCTGATCAGACCTTCATCTCCTATGCAGCGTAGCAACTCAATCGGTATATCATCTATGCCTGGTGCTTTGTTCCTGCCTAAGTCCTCTAATGCTCTGTCAAATTCTGATCTCAATATTAAATCTCCTTTTGCATCCTCATCAATTTCCTCCTCCCTTTCCATTACATGATTCTCGATCTCCTTTCCCTTATACAAGCACTCTATGTAAGCTTTCCATCTCTCAACCTTTTCTTCCCTATCTGTTAGAGGCTTTCCATTTGTGTCCCTAATATTACAGCACTTAGTCTTCTTTTCCCCAAAAGTATTCTTAATCCTTCGATAAGCTGTGTCTACTCTTCCTAATTTCAGACAATTTTCTATACCTGCACATTTCTCTTTCAACCATTCTTCTTTCGCTTCCTTGCACTTCTTGTTAACCTCATTTCTCAGACGTCTGTATTCTGCTTTCCCCTTTTCATCTCTTAGATTCTTGTGTTTCCGCCTTTCATCCATCAATTCTAGTATATCCTGAGTGATCCACGGTTTTCTACCTATTCTTTCTTTCCTACCAATGTTTTCTTCTGCGGATTTTGTTATTTCATTCTTCAAAAGTGCCCATTCGTCTGCAATTGAAGTTTGTTTAGGGGTTTTGATTAGTCCTTCCTTTATACTCTTCTTGAATCTTTCGTTTACATCCTTTACTTTCAGTCTGTCTATTGCCCACCTTTTTGGCTTTTGACTTTTCTTCAGTTTCTTCAACTTTAATCTGCATTTCATTACAACCAGATTGTGGTCAGAGTTTATGTCAGCACCAGGATATGTTTTACAATCCAAAATCTGGTTTCGAAACCTCTGCTTGACCATAATGAAGTCGATTTGGTAACGCCCTGTATCTCCTGGTCTCATCCATGTGTATATTCTTCTATTGTGGTTATTGAATAAGGTGTTAGCTATGACCAGCTCATGTTCGGTGCAGAATTCCATCAGCCTGCTTCCTCGATCATTCCTTTCACCTAATCCGAAATCTCCTACTATCTTCCCTTCTCTCCCTTTTCCTACCACAGCATTCCAATCTCCCATTACTATAACATTTTCATCACCTTTGATATACCTCAGAATGTCATCTATTTCTTCGTAGACCTTTTCAACATCCTCATCATCAGCTTGACTGGTAGGCATATAGACTTGTACCACTGTGGTGCAGGTAGGTTTAGTATTGATTTTTGCTACAATAATCCGTTCACTGTATTGCTCATAATATTCCACCCGCTGTCCAAGTTTCCTACTCAATATGAGACCAACCCCTGCTTGGCCATTGTTTGATTTGGTGCTAAGGACCCTATAGTCTCCTGACCAAAAGTCCTGCTCTTCCTGCCAGCGCATTTCACTAATCCCAACCAAATCCAACCTCAACCTATCCATTTCCCTTTCTAAGTTTTCTAACTTTCCACTTCCTAGCAGACTTCTAACATTCCACGCTCCGATCCGTAGAATGTCAGATTTCCTCTTTGTCACTTCTGTGATGTTAACCCCCTCTCGAGTAGTCCCCACCCGGAGATCCGAACGGGGGACTAGTTTACCTCCGGATTGAAATTTTACAAGGGAGGAGGCCATCATCACATGTAATTATGCATAGAGAGGTGCATATCCTCGGGAATAGCATTACGGCAGTAGTTTCCCGTTGCTTTCAGCCGTGCAGCAGAACGCAGTGTAGCCATTAGTTGGTTTATATTATCAATATCTTAACCGTCTATTAGACTAGTAAAGAATTGATTTATTCTGGAAGGCTGCTACTCCCTTTCAGAATAAGTAAAGAGCAATTCTACTACAAAATACTAACCTTCTACTAACAATTAAATACCAAAATTCTACTAACGAAAAAAATACTAAAGTTTCACCAACAAACAAAATACTACCACTAAAACAGTCTGTCACCAGGCCCACTCACATGCACCCTCACCAGACACACTCACACACCACAGTCTAATAGAACAATGACATATAGCTAATAAACAAATTAACTTCATACTTACAACTAAAACTAACTACATACTTACTGTACTGTAATTTGAATTGACAATAATTACAAGAGAGTGAATCTACTGGTCTTCTATTAGGCAGAAACTTTTAACAAAAGCCAATGTAAGCCATTTATGTAGGGCTTGTGAATTAATGGACATCAGCCCAGGTTCTTGGATGTATGTGGCATCTATAGGTAAAGCACTGCGCGGATGCGGATATTCACGGATAAACCCACGGATATCCGCAAAATGTATCACCATGAGGATATAGTTTGCATGGCTGTGCGGATTGCGGATATGGATATGGGACCATATGGATATGGGAAAAAGAACCGGGAAGGAGAGGAACTTGTAAACTTTTGTGAAAGGAATGGACTGATAGTGGGTAATTCATGGTTTCGGAAGAAAAACAGCAGGAAAATTACGAGATATGGGTGGGGTGATAGAAGAACAAAATCAGTAATTGACTACTTTCTGGTGGAAAGGACAAATCGCAGAAAGCTGATAGATGTGACAGCTTTACCAGGAGAAGCATTTGATGGGGACCATAGAGCTGTGGTGGCAAAATTTAGATGGGAAAAATTGGAAAACCTAAAGGAGATCAGAGAAAGTAAAATAAAAGTATGGAAATTGAAAGACAAAACTGTACAGGAAGATTTTCAGGAGAGATCGAAGCAACAAATCCCAGTTACTGAAGTGGAAAACGTAGAAGAGAAATGGTCTCACTTTAAAAAGGCATTTGCTGGGGCAGCAGAGAGTGCCTGTGGTAGGACGTCAACAAGAGTGAAAGAGAAGGAGACACCGTGATGGAATGAGGAAGTGAGGAAAGCAGTGAAAGAAAAGAAGTCTGCATGGAAAGAATGGAACCGAGATCAAACAGAAGAAAGCGAAAGGAAGTATCACGACAGCAAACGGAGGTGTAAGAAAGTGGTAATAATAATAATATCGTATGGCCTCGGGTGCCTGGTGCAAGCTTTGTTAATTGACACCCAGAGGGTAGCTTGCATGTCGAATTTCGTCGTTCCTTTGAACGCTATGAAAGTCAAGGAGGTTAGATATCTAAACTCCTTGACACTACAGCGCTTTCAAGTAGAGAATGGAGGAACTTTGTGTTGGCGGAAAATCCCGAGATTAATTTTGCCATTGAACACGGCCTACTGAATTCAAATGGGTTCTTTAACATGCCAACAACGTATGACATGAGTGTCGTGATTTTTGTCTCCTTCAAAAATCACTTACCATGGCCAGGGGCGAACCTGCAATCTTGGGGTTGGTAGTCCGACACTATAACCACTCACCCACCGTGGCAAGAAAGTGGTAGGAGAAGTAAAGAAGAAAAGTTGGGAAGAATTTACACGAAGAATGGAGAAACAGATGTACTGTAAGTGGCAGTAAGAGGATGCTGTATGGACTTCTAAGAAGTAAGAGGAAAGAAAGAGTTACTACAAAGCTAGTGAAAAAGGAAGATGGAGAGTTGTTAAAACACCCAGAAGAGATAAAGGGACGATGGAAGGAGTATTTCGGTAAGCTATTGAATGTGAACAATTGTACAGGTGAGATGGAAGTGACACAGCCTGACGACTCTATAACAGAAGATGATATAACAATGCTGGAGGTGGAATTAGCAGTACAGAAAATGAAGATGGGAAAAGCAACAGGGATGGATGAAATCAGTGTAGAAATGATAAAGGCTGCTGGACCTGTTGGTATGCAATGGTTGTATTGACTGCTAAGTGTGTGTGGAAACGGAAATGTGTACCAGAAGACTGGGAGAAAGGGCTAATAATACCAGTGTTTAAGAAAGGGGACAAGAAAGTGTGTGATAACTATAGAGGGATCACCCTCATATAACAGATAGTAAACATACTGGAAAGGATATTAGAAAGAAGAATGAGAAGAAAGGTGGAAGGAGAGTTGCAAGAGGAACAATATGGCTTCAGGAGTGGAAGATCCGCAGTGGACCCAATCTTTAGCTTGAGGCAGGTGATGGAAAAGAACTGGGAATATGGAGAGGATTTGGTCATGACTTTCATAGATCTAGAAATGGCATATGATAGTGTCCCCAGAGAGAAGGTATGGGAAACCATGGTTAAGAAGGGACTGGGGAAAGAAATGTTGGAAATGGTGCAAGCAATGTACAACAACTGTGTTAGCAGGGTACTGACCCCAGTTGGAAAGACAGATTGGTTTAGGAACAAGACTGGACTAAGACAGGGGAGTGTGCTGTCACCTCTTTTGCTCATAATGGTAATGGATGAAATTGTAAAGGAAACAAAGGAAGCATATAGACATAAAGAAATGAAGTTACTATTATTTGCAGACGATATTGTGGTCTGGGGAAGGAACACCGAAGAAGTGCAAAAACAAATCGATGCACTGAACGAAAATATTCAGAAGTACAGCCTGAAAATCAGTATAGAGAAAAGCAAGACCATGGTGATGACAAGAGGGGAAAGACAAGGAAAGGGCACTGTGAAAATTGGAAGTCAGAGTTTGGAAATTGTGGACATGTTCAAATACCTAGGAAGTGAATTGATGCAAACTGGTAGGTTGGACATGGAGATTGGCAGGAGGGTACAGCAGAGCAATGCATTCTATCAAAGTGTAAGAAAACTTGTTTGGGATAAGGAAGTACCAAGGAAAAGCAAGGAGGTAATGTATAAAGTGTACTATGTACCCATATTAACTTATGCAGCTGAGACTTGGACCCTGACAAGCAGGCAAGAGAGTAGAATCCAAGCCAGTGAAATGAAATTCCTAAGAAGTATGATAGGAAAGACAAGGAAATACAGAGTGAGGAATGAAGATGTTAGGAAGGAAGTTGGGATGGGAAAACTAAATGAGAGAATTGAGAAGAATAAACTAAGGTGGTTTGGACATGTAAAGAGGATGGAGGAAAATAGAATACCAAGACAGATGCTGGAGGCAAAGTGCAAGGGGAAGAGAGCAAGGGGAAGACCTAGAACAAGGTGGATCGATTCAGTGAAGAACAGCGTGAGAAAAAGAAATCTGGACTGGGACAAGATCGTGGAAGAAGAATTGTGGAAGGAAAGAGAAAAGTGGAGAAGTGCCATAAATACCCCGACCCGGCAGGAGCTGGATAAGGGGAAATGATGATGATGATGTTGATGATGATGACACTGTAATAAGATAGGAAAAAGCAAAGGTCTCCAATGCAGAATTCTGAACCAATATCCACGAGCATGTTTTAATCCATGTGGCTGTCGTAGCATAAATTTGGCAATAGCAGATGCCACCAAAACATCTGTTAAATCAGTTTCTTTGTTAGGAATTCTTCTATTCTCTGGATCAACAAAGTGATGGGACGTGATATCTAAGCAGGTAGAAGGACAATCGCTGAAAACTGTTTGTGCAACTCGTTGGAAGAGTAGTTTCTAGCCTCGCTGCAATTTGTTATCGCTACTCTTCAGTTCGTGATGCCCTTCTGAATCTTGACAAAGAAACGAATGACCCTGTTGCAGCATCAGAGGCCTTGTCCTTAATTCAGAACATGGAGCAATTTCAGTTTATAGTTACAATGGTGGCTTGGTAGAATATATTGTTTCAAGTAAACATTGCAAGTAAAGCTATGCAGTCTGAAAGTAAGGATTTACCATACGCTTCACAATTGCTGAAGAACTGCTAGTAACTTTTAAAAAAATATTTGGGTTATTTGTGTGCTCTGATAACGGCTAGGGAAATTGATTCTCAGGCTGCGATAGATCCTATATTTAAGCCAGCCCGATCCAAAAGAAAGAAAGTATCAGTTGAATGCGAGGCCGTAGATGAGATACCAACAGATCCTGAAGAATTGTTTAAAATGAACGTCTTTTACTCTATGATCAATACAATTGAGTCACTCGATTTACACAACTATCCAAATTTAATGATACATGGTCCTTATTATATAATATCAAAACAATTCCTGAAAAGTAAAAATTGGAAGAACCCTGTGCAGATTTAGAAATAAGTTTAACCGGTGGGGGAACGTGTGACATATCTGGCTGTGAATTGCTTGAGGAACTTTTACATCTGAATAAATTGTTGAAAGAGTTTGAATCAGCAGAATTAATAAATCCTCTTCAACTTATTAAACAAAATGGTTGGCAGGATATATTCCCGAATGTGTGGATAGCACTTCGAATTTTGCTTACCATACCTATCACTATTAAGATGATGATGATGATGATGATAATTGTTGTTTTAAGGGGCCTAACATCTAGGTTATCGGCCCCTTCACTATTAAGAGGAATGACGGTTCAGTAAATGAAAACTTATATAAGTTCAACCATGTGACAAGATGGACTGAGTGGTATGCGGTCCGGATGCAAGCAATTGAACTCATCACTGCCTGCACTGAACTGGGAGGAATTTCCTGTGTGCGAGTATCTTTCATCTTCGTAGGATTTGCCCTTCCCGCATTCCTAACTGTCCGTGTTCATCGAATACGTAACATGTGTATAGGGCCTCCGAATATTCCACTCAAGCAGCTAAGTATACAATCCACTCTAACCTGACCTTTTGACAACAATCACATATTCACACTAAGCAAGCAAATTTGGAGGTCAATCACCACTTTCAGTATCTTAACAAAATATCACATATAAGTAACAAATATTAACTAGTTGTGTTAGTTGAACTACTACTGCAACTGAATAAGTGTACATATTGTAAATACTATCATCCATACTTGTAGACATAGATTTTATAGCCTAAGTGTAATGGATCTGATGATGATCGCTTGACGATCGAAACCAGTCATCCAAGTGTATTTATTAATGTCATGTACAAACTTTTTTTCATGATTGGGGAACTACCCATTACAATTGGATACAATCATGTTGACGGACTGAAAAACATTAACCCGGCAGTGGTCGTGGGGTAATTTTGACATAAGTGATCGCGGGTGAGATTTTCGCTCACCTTCGTAATTTCTAGCTTTGTACACAAATGCTTGTTTTGAAAGGGACAGTAATGAGTTTATTTTCTTTCGTGAAATATCGAATAGGTATTTACAGAAATAGATACTTCTATTTTCCCAGACGAACTGAATAATTGACCATTTTAAATCAGAACACTCAACTTCTATAAAATTCAGTCTTTTCTTCTGTGATAGATTCCCTCTCTCCTCTCGTTAATGGTTAGTATCTTCAATATAAGCATTATTCAACAATACAGCGTGAAAATTAAAAACTTACAATAGATCAGTAACGAGAATACAAACAACAATGTGTTCATATATTAGTCAATTGTTTCTAAATATCTACACTGAGCACTTTTCTTGACCATCTCGTGACATTGTTTCACTTTTGCTTCTCGCCCGTTTCTTCGACACTAGCTCGACATCTGAAACACAGGACGGCTGTGGTGTGCTCATTACAGACAGCCGCGGAACAGTCGTCACAATGTGTCACAGTGAAGAGATTTTTTTTTCTTTGGGCAAAAGTCACACTTTTATCTTTCTCCTGTCCTCTTCAATCGGTGTTGCTGCTGTTGATCTCCTAATACCCGTTGGATCTGGGAATGTAGTCCAATGTGTAAGCCAACAGAAGTCATTCTCGGCGAGATGCGGTCTACAAAGCTCGGAGGCTAATGTCTTCAGATAATGTCTCCTCGGGGCTTTGTTGTCGAGATTGAATCCGAATATTATGTAACTATTCAACCTTGCAATGTTCAACAGGGTGTAGAAGATTCTCAGTGGCCATCTGTTTGTTTTTCGGGTGACAGTATAAAGACTCTTCAAACCATCTACCACGTCAACTCCTCCTTTGGTCATGTTGTAAAATGATAAGGTCGCTGGTTTTTCCAGATCACCTGTTGTTTCATCAATCTCCTCACCTGGTGCATCGTAGAAAGCATTAGGACATGCTTTCCTTTTTTAGGGATGTAGGATAATTGTTGCATATCCTTGCTATGAGCAAACATAGTTGAATGCACTGGTCTCTTCTTATCTAGGAGTACATGCAGAATCTCTGCCTTATTTTTTCTAAGAGTTCCCACTACTGTCAATTCTTTCTTCAGCAAGTCTAAAGCCAGGGGAACCGATGAAAAATAATTATCAACAGTGAGGTTCCTGCCAGTATTCTCAATGGGATGAACTAGTCGTTTGACAACCTCTGCAGGCTTGTTCACAACTGAGTAAGGTCCATCGGGTTGCTTTCCGAAATAAACTTCCATTTTGTATGTATAATATATGTGAGCATCCGCCAGAGAATATATTTTGATGCCATATTTAGCAGGCTTGCTGGGCATGTACTGACAAAATGGGCAATTTCCTCTGAAGGACTCCAACATTTCGTCAACTGTAACACACTCGCGTGGGCTATAGTGTACCTGGCACCTCGTTACAAATTCTTCAAACACCTTTCGAATGTGAGTCATTTTATCTATTGCCTTTCTTTCATTCCTGGTTGTGATGTCATCAAACCGAAGGGCCCTAATAAGGAGGCGAAAACGTCTGTGACATTACGAGACGAAAAAGCTCTGGAGCTGTACCATCGTCAACCCAATTGTCTTCTGCATTCACATGAGAACCCTTCAAAACGCCAGAGAGATAGAATAGGCCAAATAGCGCAGTTACTTTGTCACAGTCAGTGTTTCGAGCATCCCTTTCTCGTCCGTATTTTCATGCAATTTTGACATTTGAATGTTAGTACAGTCAACAATGTCTTGAAGAGTATCCTGAGGAAAAAACAACCTATACGTCTCACTGCGAGAGGTCACATTTTTTTGCCTTACCTTTTACTCCAAAAAGGCGTCGAACAAGGTACCTGTGTCGGGTTTTTGCAACGTATTGTGGGCAATGGATATTCGAGGTTGTGTGTCCATCTTTCCCCAAGTACTGCGCACCAGCATTATCCAGTTCATTATCATCTAGTTCATCACCAGAAATATCTGTAGCACTGTCATGATCACTAAATTCAATATTATCCTCTTCGTCTTCACTACCACTGTCACAAGCACTGCCAACGTCCAGCAAATCATCATTTGGCACACCATTTCCTCTTAATTCTTGCTCCACATCATCCAGCCATACCAAAATCTGTTCCTCCAGTTTATTATCCATCTTTAAAATCCACTTGAGAACGAACCAAAAGTAACACAAAAATAGTTGCGTTTATGGTCGCGGGTGAGCGAAAGTCTCACTTCACTGCAAGCGCGCACAATAATAATAACAGTGTGAAAGTTTCAAATTTAACTTGCTATTGTTGCTGGAGATGTTCTGTTATGTCCCCCTCAAGGAATACCTAGGAGGGTAGGTGAATGCGCATGCGCTGTGCGAAGTTACAAGGAAGACATTTCGGGAGTGAGATAATCCCTCACCCCGCGACCACTGCCGGGTTAAATTTCGATTACTAAGGCAACACTGAAAACTGGCTTTAAAGACCATAATGTTTCTTTAAATATCAAACACTTGCATGAAGGAACATAAATTAACTTAAATAAAACTTTGAACCATTAAATTTCATTTTAAAGGAGCATTAACATCAAGGTCATCAGCTCAAAAAAATCCCTTAGCTAATGCTAGAAATTCACCAACTAGAAATGTATACAAAACATTATCATGCAGCACTTGCAAAAGCTTACTTATGTACATACCTGAGGAAAATAGTGAGAAACCATGACAGAGATATCATTTTGATGACCCCTAGTTCCTCTAAACGTGCATGAAGATTGGGCAGGTGTTCAGAAATAAGTTCATTAAGCACACTCTGGTCTACCAGTGCTCCAACAACCCTTGTGTTATAGTAGTCTGGCAAGAGACTTTCACACAAATTTGCAAGCTGCCAAAAGGCTTCCTCTTCAGGGCAGTAGATGAGAAGAACCGATGCCACAATATTCATAGCTTGGCAATAACCTGTAAAGCAGAACTCCAAAATACACAGCTTACAATGAAACTACAATGTAATTTGAAAACTAAGCATTTGAAAAAGGCCCAGTTATCGGGTACTAAGCAAATACCATTTCTGGTCTGTATATAGACTACCTATATCTAAGTAGTTAAAAGTTTGTTTACCATCTAGAAAATCTAAGAATGAACTTAGAACTTTCAACCTAGTACTCAGAATAATGATTTACCTATTTGTGGATTCTTCCACGCATATGCTGACAGAACTCTACGCAGAGCATCAATTCCTATGACGGACTGGAAGGCAGGGTGTTCAGGAAGCGACCGATGAAGATCACGTTCTATTTCATCATTGGCTGTGGAAGGTTTGCCAATCGCCTGATTGACGAGCGCTCGATACACTCCAGGATTTGCTATATAGTCATTCACAGCCCCTGCCCGCATAAACAACAGATATTACTAATTTAGAACTACACGCTGCACAAAATGTTTGGAATATTTGAGATTAGGCATTGTGTGAGGTATCATTATTTAATTTGACTTCGGCAATAGAATATGCTGATAATATCCTCTCAAGTACAAAATTTTAGCACCATCTCAATTACATACCATTGGAATTCAAACCCAGTTGACTGTTTTTGTGATAAAATGAATTTCATTGCCAGTTTCTAGATATCCCAAACTTCTTGCAATGTCTGTATTTACATTGGAAATAGTAATTTTTAAAAATCAGATCACACAAGGGACCTTCACCATGTTGTGAAAACTTTGCATCACATGCATAAGCACTCAAAGAAACCCAGAATCCAGAGTCTTTTTTGGTATACCATAAATAGGAACGGAGATAAACAAGATCAAAGTAAATAGATCTATATTTTTTTTAAATTATAGAATAAGACAGCGACCACATTATGTGGCATTTTGAGCTAAATATGTAAGGAAAAGATCCTACAGTCACATGTAAGTACATACTGGATACACCTGAACAGATAAATTAAAACAATGGAAATAATAAAATACTTGAAAATTACAAATTTAAAATACAAGCAGAACATTGTGGTGTTTGAAGCCATATTTTCAGTGTTGCCTTAGTAAACAAGAGTTTAGTGCTTTTCAGTCGGTCAACACGAATGTACCCAAAAGAGATGGGTTATGCCCTAATCCTGAAATAAATTACATGAGATTAATAAAACACTAGGATGACCAGTTTCGATCGTCAAGCGATCATCATCAGATCCAATACACTTAGGCTATAAAATCTATGTTTGAAATACAGGTGAAAATATTTACAATATGTACAATTATTTAGTTGCAGTATTGGTACTGCAACTGTCAGTGTATGCTAAATGCAGTATATATGTTAGGTGAAATGCTAAATGGTGATGGCTATCCGGAGATTGTACTTTAGAGAGATTATATGGTTGTAAACTATGGTTAAACGCAGGGCATAGCTTTACCAACATAGAGTCGGACCTTAAAATAATCCATCACGAATCGAAAGGCAGAGCTCTTGACATAAAGGAAGCAATCGAGATACACCTAGCCAAACGAAACAATCCCAACAATCTAAATGAACACACGTTCATGGAGAGCTCACCCCTCTTCACGCTACTAAAAAACACACCCTGTCGGAAACAAAACACAATTTAGCGACACAGCCAAGCTAGATAAAAAAGGGGGGAAATTAGGGGTTTTTTAATAGGTAAATGTTATCTGGATCAGGTGTACGATGTACTTTTCTTCTGCAATAAACCAAGGCCCATATTAGAGGCAGTATTAAAGGTGCCGGGACGTCCTCATAAGACCGTCAACGCTTAGTTCGAATGGGTTATGCTCCACGCGTGGCGAGGACTAATCCACGGTCTTTAATAGTTGTAGATCCACCTCATTCAATAACATACATCTTATCTAGGTTGGCAACACCTCACATAAACACATCGCGATCACTCCCCACAGCACGTAGGGACAGGGGGGGGAAGGCAGGGAAAAACCAGTCGTTAAGATAACCTCCGCAGTCGACCGCACAGCGAGTTCAAGTGAGCACGGAAACTGCGAATAGCTGTAGTACGGAAGACAATCAGATAAGTAGTTAGCCTAAAAAATTTTATAGTTTAACCATAGTTTACAACCATATAACCTCTCTAAAGTACAATCTCCGGATAGCCATCACCATTTAGCATTTCACCTAACATATATACTGCATTTAGCATACACTGACAGTTGCAGTACCAATACTGCAACTAAATAATTGTACATATTGTAAATATTTTCACCTGTATTTCAAACATAGATTTTATAGCCTAAGTGTATTGGATCTGATGATGATCGCTTGACGATCGAAACTGGTCATCCTAGTGTTTTATTAATCTCATGTAATTTATTTCAGGATTAGGGCATAACCCATCTCTTTTGGGTACATTCGTGTTGACCGACTGAAAAGCACTAAACTCTTCTTTGATACAAGCAGAATGCAAAATAAATTCAAAATTTGCAATGCTAATTTAGACCTTTCAAAAACACAGTATCTTCACAGAATAAAAAGGATCCTCAGTCAGCAACTTCTTTAGTTTTACTTTGAAAGTATACTCTGTACACTGCCAGAATGGGATTGACATTTGGCCGGAAATTCCACGTCAGTCATCACCCCTCTGCCTCTTGACTAATACAAGTTCGTATAGTTGATGTCAAAATACATTGCATTGCAATGTCACAGCCCACGTGCTTCAGTGCCTGGTTAGCTGTATCTCTGGCTTGCACAGTATGATCACTTGTTAATTCTAACTGTGCATTGGTGCTTTAGTGATAGTAATAGTGCATTAGTCTGTATAGTATGGTAGAATAGAACAGCAGTAGTTAAAAGTAATTAGTAACTTATATTTGTGCGACTTTATTGAGTTCATTCCCATTAACAGTCGATTTTTAAATTATATTTCCCTATGTCGGAGGCGGGTACAGTGGCTAAGGGAAAGGGTGAACTGAAAACCACAGGGCCAGGAATCGTTCCGCGAGGTCAGTCCCATGCATTGGTATGTACATTACGAGGATATTTCTAGAAGGAGAGAGATAACGGGGGTCCATTCCGTCCTTTACAACTCCAACAACTAACTACCTGAAACTTCGTTTAAAATGAATAGGTTAGAAATAAATCTACGGATATACCTGCTACGAGAACTTCCAGTAATATCAGTCTTAGTGGGTCCACCCATCATCTAGCTACCAGTGTGAAGGTCTTTGATGCTATCCTTCAAATGGTAAGTTCCTTTTTTGATGTGTAACATCTTTCCGCTCGGTTGCTGGATAGTTTTGTGGGAGTGATTTTGAAAATTGGGGACGGAAGTGGATCGGAACGATCGAGCTGGCAGTGGTGGATCGAACGGAAGTATGCACTGCCTGCTTGATCGATCAAACGGAAGTGTACTAGCTGGCAGTGGTGGAAAACGGAAGTATGCACTGCCCGCTCGATCAATCGAACGGAAGTGTACTAGCTGGCAGTGGTGGAAAACGGAAGTATGCACTGCCCGCTCGATCGATCGATCGTAAGTGTAATAGCTGACAGTGGTGGAACGAACGGAAGTATAAGATGCACTGCCATCTCGATCGATCGATCGATCGATCGATCCAGCGGGCAGTGGTAAGACCCAGCTGGCAGTGGTACGAGAAACAATGAGCGCGCGGTGTCGGAAATTGATACCATGACGTACTCTCGGCCATGTGGAATGTATATGACATACTGAACGGAAAACGCTCATGCGAACTCTGGTGTCAAGTGATTGAAACAAATGACATGGTACACGTTCGAAGTCTTCGTATCAGTATTTAAATGGTAAAATGCCTTAATATCAAACATTGTAAGTAATCGGCATTGCCGGTATTATGTTTCTGCACAATGGCTATTCAAATATTAACCCACATAACGGTAATGCAGTCATCAATATAATATAATCGTTGTGGTTATACGAGAATTGAGCAAGCCTTCATGAACTATTACTGAATACATTCTCTTTACTCACAAGAGGGCCTATTCATAAGGCATTTTAAACTCAATTTCACGCAGGAACAATATCGAAACAAGCAAAATATAAATAAAACTTAATTCCGTAATGCAGTATTATTGGAACGTAAAAATAAGTCACCATCTTGTGCACAAAATTTGCGTAGTCGAAATAGCCATGGGGTTAGTGCTTATGACTGTGAATCTAGAGATCTTGGGTTCGAATCACGGACGGGGTAGATATTTTTGCTACCAGATTATCATTTTAAACGATATTTATCATATCAATATGACTCATTTTAACAGAATCAATATGAAATTACGTGTTGGTCTGTGAATGAAGAGGACCTGTTTATAAGGAATTTAAGGTTATGAGCGGTGTCGCGTCTATTAATCTAGTTGATCCATATCGTATTCTTTATTTAGGCTAGTGCTGGTGGAAGCTACAAATCATCTAATAAAATGAGTTCCGTATTATAAACAACAATATCTGTAAAACACTCCCTTTTACAATAGATTAATATTTGTGCCAATAATAGTATAAAATACCAGTGTATCAACAATTTCACGTGAGGTTTCTTCTATGTCAGATGCTACACATCATATGCGACTACTGTAAGGCTCGTATTTTTTTAAATCTCTGAACTGACAGTTCACCTTTAAATTTTTGTGTGTTTTCTTAAACGTGATTTTGCTTTGGGTAACAACTTGCTCTCTCCAAAGTTAAAGCATAGCTTGCGACGTTAAGCAAAGTAGCTGACATGAGGAATGTTAATGATGCCACAATGAAATCTAACAAGCTTATTGACAGTGTTATGACGAGTGCGTATAGCAATAATGGTAGTGAGAACTGATGAAATGCCGAGACCTCCTTATTGAACATACGGTACTTAATAATCTGTAAAAAAATGTTTAAGGCATGTGAGTAAATATTTCTTACATAATATAGGAGCAAAATCCTCTTTTACGCCTGAAGCAGTAGATTGCCATAGAAAAAATGTAGGCTAACATTATTGTAAGTTATCGAACTCAGCGTTTTCTTGAAACCATTACTATTATCACAAAAAAAAATAAGGAGATATTGTATATTCTACATATGTAGCAACTATTCTAGATTCTAAATAATTCTGTAGCTTATCACTGAAATAATTGTTAAATATATTATAGCGAGTTGAATGAACTAACTCATTTGCCCATGCGCGTGCAGTAGGAGCAAGCAGTTTGGCAACCTCGTTCTCAGACCACATGGCGAGGCGAGAAATGTCAATCCCATTCTGGCAGTGTACAGAGTATGGAGTATGGAATTGTAAGCTAGTCAGAAGGTAATTTGTTGAACAGTTTCCAGCCAAATATTAAGAAAAACTTGTGTCCTTTCTAGTCTACAGTATGGTATGTTCAGTTGATTCTGTGATCAAGTATTATGGTAGTGAATGTCACTTCGGACTGTGATCTCTCTATGGATATGACTCCTCCTTAATAGTGTAGTGTAGATATATAAATGTAGATATATATAAGTTACTGTCATTACTAATGTCTCAATAAAAAGAGGCTTACAATGAGCACTAATGAAGCCTTGGAGATTAGTTTTTTTTTTTTTTTGCAATATTAGTATTTCTTCTATTCTACTACTGTTACCCCAGAGTAAAATGCCATATTGCAGAATACTGTGAAAAAAATGCATACATTATTACGAACTGCTCTAAGTAGACACAAAATTCAGGGCAGCCTCTTGGAGATAAAATTGATGTATGGTTCCCATGTAAGTTTAGCATCCAAATAGGTGCCTAATAACTTGACTGCTTCCATTATTTTCCAACAGAATATTTGTGTGCGAACTAAAAGTCAATGCCTGGGATTTATTTTCGTTTAGAAGCAATAGCTGTGTTCAGAGTTTCAACACTGGCAGTCACAAGCTCATTTAGAGTATTACCATTAATTAACAAAGTTATGTCATCTGCATACAAAAATAACAGGAGTATGGGGTGCGACATTGCAACTTAAGTCATCTATTACTACTAGAAAAAGAAATGAACCTAGCACTGATCCCTGTGGACTTAATGGTAAGTTCTTAGGTCACTTGATCTGGACCCTGCTATTTCTACCGCTTGTTTCCGGCCCTTTAAATATTTCTAATTCTCCGTTTTTGACACCGAAATAATGTAATCAATCAAGATTACATGAGAAACACAGCCAAAAGCTTTACTCAAATCACAGAGTGTGATTTTAATGAGCTGCCTATTCTCTAATGCTGAGAATACATTTTCCAACAGGGCAGATATGGCATCCTTGATATCCCTGAACAGAAACCAAACTGATCATTACTAAGAAAATTGTTGAATTCAAAAGAAGCTGATGCAGCATAATGTATTCTAGAACTTTTCCAAATACAGGAACAACAGAAACTGCTCTATAGCAGCTAGAATCATTAAGAGGCCCAGTTATCGGGTACTGGGTGAATACCATTTCTGGTCTGTATATGTAACTATATCTATACTCTGTATTTCCAGAGTAAGAACCTGGCTTATTTGGCGGGAACAATCGTAAAATGGCCACCGTGGGCTCCTATTGGCTGGATTTTGACATTTAGCACCACACGTTGCCAGCGCTTTGCTCATGATTCAGTCGCTTGTTAACCGCTGTATGTGTCTGAGTTAGTCTCATTGTCATCGTTTCATTTAATTTTAGTATAGAGTTCACGGCAGTCGATAATAACTTACGAGTACAGCACAAGTTATTGTTTCCCGTCATAGGGAAGTGTTCAAATTACCGCATGTCATTCAATAGCTTACAAATCGGCAATAATGTCACCACAGAGCAGTTTGTTTGTGAGCTCGGCGCTAAATACTTCTTTACCTTAACATTACATTTGTGGAATCACAAAAGGTATTTTGTATGAACCGTACTGAGTCGTGATACAGTGAGTGAGTGTGTTTGGTGTTATCATGATGTTGTTTCTGTGTTCTGTGTTCAACTGCTGTAAACTGCGAATGACCTCCACCCAGAATGTAGTTTCATCTTGAAGGATAATCATTGCATGGTGAGTGTTGATATATTCATCATCAGATTACCGTACTTTGTGTTCGTATTTTGTATTATATTTGTATAGCTGTCGAGTGTTTGGCCTCTTTCTCGTATTTATTGAATAACGGTGATAAAGGTAGCATAGCTTCGGTGTGATATTTATTTATGTACGGTATTTCACTATTTGAATGTTCTTGACGTTGACTCAGGATCGACATTTACATTATATTGCGCATAATAGTACCGAAATAATGTCTGAAGTGTAGTCCTGTGTATTATTCGAATCAGCTGATCTACATCAACAATAAAAACTTGGCAACACAGCTCAGCTGTTCCAAGCTCCCGCCATTTCCTTCACGTTCTTTCTTTTGAAATACAGAGTATAAGTAGTTAAAAGATTGTTAATGCAGGAACGTCCACGGAATACCGTATCAAAATAGGAATATCAGGACCTCTGTAGTGAACGCGCATCGTAAGTTACCCGTATTTCGTTAAAAATGGGTTGAATATGCAAGGCAAAAAACTTCTTTCTTTACCTAAAAAAAAGGGGCGAGTAAATACAGTAATATGTTGTTAGTTAGCCTGTTTGCCATCTTGTGATGAATGCAGTACATTTGCATTAGTCTATTGGCACACGCTGGAGTAAAATTTGGCTTTTCACCGATGTTTATCCCATTCATAGCTGTGATTATATGGAAGCTATCGAGGTATGGGTGGTACTGAGCAATGGCCTTCAGGGCACAACTAGTGCCTGTGTGTACTGCGAAAGGTTCTACTCATAGGGCCGGTGCTATTATTCTAACTCGGTGAGGAAAGCAATGGCAAACTACTTCACTCCTCATCTTGTCTACCTAATATGCCTCATTCTAGTGCTGCTTTGAGGTTTTGTGGGTCCCTACCGATCTAATCTAGGGCGGTACTTTTTGAGGATCCAACCAGCCTCTGGGCTGACTACCTAACAGACAGTTAATATTGAAATATAAGTAGCCTTGGAGGCTGGATTTAGACAGCTTTTTAATCCAGTCCATGAGTCAATTAATATTGGTTACATGGATAATTCTTGCCAGGCACATTCACGTCGTGGGGGTGGGCAGCGGTACTGTAATATACCATGGGACTACAGTAACAGCTAAGTTCCGGTGAGGACACAGTCTTATGGGGTATAACATAGGCCCCGTGCACAGGGTTACGTGCGAAGACCTCAACGGCATCTGCAGTGGAGAAGATGGACTTTGGTACAGAGAAGATGGCAGAAGAGGCAACCCAGTACTCAGGGGTGAAGTATGAGTACGACCTGCTGCCTTGTAGGTTTGGTAGTGGAATACCAAAGGCTAAGGGAGATAACCCTGACAGAAAATCCTCCAATATGTTAGGCCTAGCAAGCCAATAAAGGAGTAAATAGTTATGTGCTTTCGATGTTAAAACGGGCCTCGGAAAGAAGAATACCCAACATGGACAGCTCACACGCCTTACTGTTGAAAGGAATGATGACATCCAGCCTGATGTTATGCAATGTAAGGCTGTGGGAAAAAACAGAATAAAGAAAGATAACCCCAAAATGAGAATAGGAACACTGAATGTAATGACATTAACTGGAAAATGTGAAGAGCTTGCAGATCTGATGGAAAGAAGGCAACTGGTTGTATTAGGTCTGAGTGAAACCAATTGGAAACGGAAAGGGAAGACATTTTTAAGAGGAGGATATACCCTTTACTGGTGTGGTAAATGGAAAGGGTCACATGATGGAGTGGGCTTTATTCTAAGTAAGAAAGTAGATGCTGTTGCAGATATTAAATATATTAGCGACAGAATCATTAGATTAGAGGTACCATCAAACGGAAAAATCCCAACCCTAATGCAGGTTTATGCCCCACAAACGGGGTGCAAGGATGAAGAGAAACAGAAGTTCTTGGAACAGCTTGAGAACCAATTGGATAAGGAGAATATTATGATAATAGGTGACTTAAATGCTCAGGTGGGATGCAAAAGGGAGGGTGTAGAAAGAGTGATTGGTCCATTTGGTTATGGAAACAGAAATCTAGAAGGGGACGACCTGCTTGATATGTGCAGTCGAAATAGTCTTCAAATTCAAAATACAGTAGAACCTCGATGCATCGTTCCCGGAACTGTCGTTTTCCCGTATGCATCGTTCAATTTATTTAGTCCCAAAAATTTTCCATATAAACTAATGTTAAATTTTTCCGTATCTATCGTTCCGCGAACTATCGTTTTTTCGCATGGATCGTCAAAAAATCCCTAGTCCTTGGCCACAATTTTCCCGCATTGATCGTTTATGAGAAAAATATATGCAAACGTTCTTTTGAATTTGAAGCGGCATAGAAGAGCGGCAACCTGTTACGCGAGAATGTACGAGGTACGAACGATTATGAGTTCCTAGGCTTGAGCAAGTTTCTCGGCTGAAGCAAGGTTCAAGTAGGCTGGACTGCAGTGCTCAGATTGTTTACGCGCAACCTCACTATATAACCACGCCTACGAGCCTTCAGGCGCCAACGATCCTGCTCGAAGCGCCAAGCCGTCATTGTGCTGTTTCATTTCATTCTGAGTGGTTCTGTGTAGTATCTTGGTTGTGTGCGGCGATTATAATTTTATCTGTAGTTCGTAATTACGTTGTCTTTCTCATTTTAGTTCCTGTGTAGTATTGTTATTCAGGACATGTCACGTCCCGTGAAAAAAGTAAGAACTCTCCAAGAACGCTTGAAAATTATAGAAGAAATTGAATCAAATCCTTTCGAAAAAAGAGTTGATACCGCTAAACGTCTTGGGTTAGCACCTTCAACTTTAAATTCCATATTTGCCAAGAAGAATGAGATAAGAGAGCAAATTGATAAATGTGGCAGTTCCAGCAAAAAAAGGAAAACTGGAAGAGAATCTACATTCGTGGAGCTCGAGAATGTCCTTTTCACTTGGTACCAGCAAGCAAGGGCTTCCAATATCCCTATAGATGGAACAATTTTACGGGAGAAAGCCAAGAAGATAGCTGCAAGATTGAAGATTGATAATTTTGCTGCATCGAATGGATGGATCGCTCGATTTAAAGTGCGACATGGGCTAGTCTTCAAGAAGGTTTGCGGAGAAAGTGCTTCCGTGGGCACGGTAGGTAAGGAGCTATGGTTCGAGAGACTGCCTTCGCTACTAGAAGGTTACGAGTCGCGAGACGTATACAACGCGGACGAGACCGGACTTTTTTACAGTGTCCTTCCGGACAGAACACTGGCGCTGAAGGGTGAATCTTGCCACGGGGGCAAAATTTCAAAAGAACGACTAACCGTTCTGCTGTGTGTGAACAGTGATGGCAGTGATAAGAGAGTGCCAGTCGTAGTGGGAAAATCATTAAAACCACGTTGTTTTAAGAACACGAAGAAAATACCTGTGACGTATCATGCAAACAAAAAAGCTTGGATGACCACTGAAATATTTTCACAATTTTTAAGGTCATTTGATGCCTCTATCGGTGCACAAGGAAGAAAAGTCGTCCTCTTTGTGGATAATTGTGCCGCTCACCCACAGGACACGTCATTTCTTCGCAATGTGAAAGTTGTGCATTTCCCCCCAAATTGTACCAGCGTGTTGCAACCTCTTGATCTTGGGGTGATAAAATGCTTCAAGCAGCTGTACCGTAAGCGCCTAGTGCAAACTGCTGTGTGCTTGTTGGATGCCGGGAAGGAAACGAGTAAGAAAATCGATATACTGAAAGCGATTCATTTCACAGTAGCAGCTTGGCAGCAGGTGTCCCAGCCAACTGTCGTGAACTGTTTCCAGAAAGGTGGTTTCAGCTGTCAGCTACACGCGGCGGAAATAGACAACGCTGAAAATCCCTGTGCTAATGGTGAAGATAGTGATGATGATGATGATGCCTTTAATGACGACTGGGAACAATTAAGGGGTGAAAGTGACTCTGTCCCCGTTGATTTTGAAGACTATGTGCTGATTGATTCGAATGTTGCCACAAGTGGAGTGGAAGCGATTGAAGAGCTGTGCGATGAAGGCGCGGGGGAGAGGAGTGATGAAGAGGAAGAAGACGATCGTGAGCCCGAAGTCGTCCCGAGTTTCGCCGAAGCACATGCCGCCTTGGCGAAGGTGAAATCCTTCATGTACTCGCATGACATCAGTGATCGTGAAGAAGAGAACATTATGCAAGTAGAGAAGGCTTTATTTCGTCTGAAACGCAAAGTTTCGACGAAACAAAAAAAAAATTAATGACTTTTTTACTAAAAAGAGCAAGTGATAAAATGACACACATGAATACTGTACTACATATCATTAAATAAAACAATCATTTCTTAATAATAATAACCAAAACCTTTAGTAAAAATTTTAGCTGGATGTCATGCTACCGTATCACGCAACTCACTAAACTGTAAAACCCCCGCTTCTGCCTGCAACACATGTTGACCTCGACAATAAAGGCTACTCTCTCCCGCTGTAAATCACGCAATGATGCCGCGTAACATGCAACACTGCGTAACCTTGAACTCGGCGCTCGAACTGCTGTCCTGCAGCTGTGTAGAGTGTGTTTCTATCTCCCAAAATTTTAATAATGGCACCCCGTGGCGTTAACGAACAGCTGATTCCTCACCTCAAGTTAAAACGCAATGAGAGTGAAACGCGAATTATGATCCGCATCATCCTGGCTTGTTATTGGCTGGCAATTATTACCAGCCATTGGCTGCCCGCGGGTTTGTTTACAATTATCACCAATATGGTGGCGAGAGGAATAGATTTCTACATCAATTAAATTGCTAGAAATCTATTCCAGTTCATGACAGTATGAAGTGCAAATCACTTATTGATGAGGAATTGTATGTGCGTTTATATTTAAATTGAAGCGTGACACTGTTCATCAAAATTTGTGAAAATAAAAGTACAAATCAACACTCTTGCCAATCAACTGAAAGTCTCTACTACTTTGGATGTAAATCAATTGGCTGTCGTTTCCACCAGTTTTATTCATCAGTTCGAAATACATTTAGTACAATAACCTTTTGTGCACTATAAAACTACATTATAGACCATTGCATATTGATGTTGCTGTCTGCTTATATTTACCAATTTCATGACATGTAATTTGTAGGTTATGCCTAATGAGGCATATAATTTAAGTGGCCGTTTGTAATGTGAAGTCCTTACTGTATTTATGTACAAATATTATGGTTTAACTAATGAAGCAAGGATTAAAAGTGCAGTTTGCACTGCCACCCTTTTTTTTGTTTAGATATTGATATGTAGTTTCTCAGTCTGGTAACTTCTTGGATTTGCTTGAGATAGATTTATAGTAATATAATACCTTATTAACCTGCAGGCTGAGTTTTTTTTAAACATGCCCAGGTGCATAGAGTAGCACAAGACCTACTGCAGGCTATGTCGATCCTAAATGTAGGCCTATTATAGTGCTCATGTCAAAGGTCGTCCTAAAGTTTTAACTATTGAGACTTGATTTGCATCGAAGATAATTTCAGCCGAGTCTGGCAAGGCTTCATAAACTTGGGCGTGACTTCACATTTTCATTTTTCCTATACAGCTTTTGATACCAACCACTTAAATCACAGTATTTCAAGATTTGCTCTCATTAAACATCACCAACACTTTTTTTTCCCCCTGGTGGTGGGCTGTATTGGAGTCTACAGAAAATAAAGTTGAGAAATAAAAATACATCTTAGGTTTCCATGACACAGTTGCATTTTATCCTACTATATCTCCACTCAATATACCAATCCTACCAATGTTTCCTAATTCCTCATGCTGCATAAATAAACATGACAGATTACAGCATTAGCAATGATGACAGTAATTTATGAATTGTTAAAATGTTTTTAAAAGATGCATAGAAAGAGGCTTGATAAATCCTGTATCATCAAACCATTTAAACATTCCCACAGAGCTCTAATCAGAAGCTCATTTTATGTGCAACAGGTATGTAAAATAAACCTCCCTCCCAATAACTTGTAGGCCTAACCTGAACATAATCCATGTTAAGAGCTGTTTTTTGGTTCACAGGAAAAACTACCATTTAAAATCTTGCACATACCGGTAGGCTACTAATCATATTAAGGTGCAATTAACTAGGGTAATTTTAAAAATCATGGCTATCAACTACTGATTTAAATATTCCAGACATCTTTCTTAACTCCACTTTTACTGACAGCATGTAAGTCCTTACTACTGTCTTTCAAGCCATTGACCAGTTGTTTTTATCATGAGGAACCATTTAAGTAATTCTTCTCTATGTGAAATACAGTTGATGACAACTGCCTGGAAGACTCTGGTGTTTTTTCTTGAGTCGCTTCTCTAGTTGCCTACGACACTTCCTAATTATTAACAGAATGTTTCATTGAATTGTTGTATCCAATTGACCAACTGGTAATATATTATGGTTTGCTTTAATATTCCTATGATACACTTTTAGATCTCATATATTAATGAAATATACAACAACATAGGCTGAAATGTTGAACCAATCTCCCATTCCCTAACACTCCCAACTAATGGGACATAAGCTACCTAGTGGTTGCTTCCATCTACATGTACCGTACTAGGTCTAGTAGTACCATAGGTATTGTGACTGTTTCTCCAACTCCGTCAAGGAAACTAATTCTGAACTAAGATCTGGAATGGGGTACACTGTCCCTCGAGGGCAATCAAGGACAACTTGAATCATTCAAGTGATTTTTCTATTTCATTTTACCAACTAACCAGGTGCCTGGAAATGCTAGTGAAGGAGGCAGCTAAGTAGGCTAGCCTACTGGTATTCACCATTCAGAGAACATTCTCAGCGACTTGTCTATGCATAGGCCTATGACACAATTTTCAGAAATTGATACAGTAGTCACAGAACACTAATGGTGCCCAGTACTCGCAGCTTAGCATAGGACGGAGTGGATTCCAGCCACAGATTAACTTATGATCTGTCAACGGGTTTTCAAACAAATTGACCACACACCCATGTACAGGGGTCTTGACCATGATGTTCCAAGCCTCTAAATGAAACACTCCTCTTTAAGACTTTCTGGTCTTGCATCCATGGTCGATCAACATTCTCCTGATCTGTGTTCTCAAGTTTCTGATGGTTATGGACATAATTTTTATCCTGATAACTTCATATTTTAAGGGGTTGGGGTACATGCCCTATTCTTAAATAGTTCAGCATAAGATCATTGAATCCCCTTAAGAAAAATAGGGAACATCCATGTGTTATTTGACCATAGGAAAGGGAGAATTTAAAAAACTGAACCTCTAGGGACATTGATGCAGATGACTCCGAGTAAGTAGGCTAGATCAAAATGAACATTTTTCAGTGTTGCCTTAATAAAGGTTGATAACTTTCTACCGTTCAACATGAATACGCCTATATTGGATGGGAAATATTTTTATTATTTGCAGAGATTACAAGGATGACTTGTTGATGTATCGTTATTTTGTTTAGCGAACATAAGTTCCAAGTCCATATCGTGTTGCAACCCATATTTCAGTACTGCCTTAGTAAACGAAATATTCAATGTCTTTCAGTCGGTCAACACGGTTGCACTTAATGGTAATGAGAATGAGCATTATTCCAAAAACCAGAAAAAAAAACTGTAGGCTACATGCAGACCTAACATGTCAAATCAATCATGCCTACAAGACAACAAAAATGCTCTATGAAATACTATTAAAACCCCATAATGGTAGTCAAAAATAATCTCAAACCACCGCCACTATTTCGCGAAGGTGCAGAAAAATCTTACTATAGTACAGCTATTCGTAATAGTTGCTACTGTTGTGATAAACCGCTACTGAGTGATAGGCCACCGAAATATAACTATTTATCTTAATGTCTACAAGATAACGAGATTGCCAAAAAACCACAAATCTATAGAAGGCAACACTAAAAATGGCTTATCTAATCCACAAGTCACCCACCCGTCACCAACATTATTAATATTTGTAATTTAAGTAACTTAGGTTATGTTAAATTGAGGTTAATGGCGGATTTGATTGCGGCTGTGTGGCGGGAAGGACCCAATAAGTGCTCAGCCAATCAGGGACGTTTTGATTGGAGACCATGCTCGGAAAAATTTTAGATCGTTTTGATTCTCAGGGCTTCGTTAAGCCCCCACCCTAGGCCGTCATCGTGTCCAAAATGGCGGCTTAACGAACACGACGGGGTGCCATTATTAAAATTTTGGGAGATAGAAACACAGCCGTAATAGTCAGCTGTGATGATCCAAGCGAGTGGCTATTTAAAAGGTCTATTATCACTTACGGTATTTCGTAAATAAAGTATAGGTTAAAATAACTATTTTGAGTGTTGATTTAAAGACGCTAGGTGTGCCTTTATATCACGCCATCCTAACCTATATCAAGGGAATTTAAATCTTTAAAATTTGGATGACTCAATTAATACCCGCACCCCAATTTTTTACGACCGATTTTGAATTAAAATGTGCGGGAGGATATTCGGGTATATACGGTATTTTGATGCCCGTATGAAGTTTACATGAAGAAATATGTCCAAATACAGTAACCGTACTTTTTTTTTTCCTCAAATTTTTTATGTTACCCGCTATTATCGTTTCCCGCATCCATCGTCATTTTTTCCCGCCCCCTTGAAAAACGATGCATCGAGGTTCTACTGTACCTGGTTTAAGAAGAGAGAAAGCCATAAAGTAACTAGATACAGCTGGGATGGAAGACAGATCAATGATAGACCTTGTAATAACAGCGGGTGAAGCAGGAAAACAAGTTGTGTATGTCAAAGTCGTTCCCAGTGAAAGTCTCGACAGTGACCATAGGCTTGTTCTAGATAGTATACCTGGTGTTAAACTGATTAATTATAAGATGGAAAAGAAACAAAAGACCAAGGTCTGGGAGCTGGAAAAATCTGATAAACATGAGGAATATCAGAGAAGAATTTTAGGAAAAGTTCCAAAAAATTATACCAAAAGTACAGAGGAGGAGTGGCAAAATTTTCGAAATGTCTTAGTTGAAGAAACTAGAGAATTATGTGGCGAAACAAGTAGCAAGGTTCGACATAAAGAGACTACCTGGTGGAATAACGAAGTCAAGACAATAATTCAATTAAGGAACAAAGTAAAGAGAAAATTAAAAGTGAAGAGACAAAAGAATGACAGAAATGAGTATAAAATCAGATCACTTGCTCAAGAATATCGAGAGCACAAATTAAGAGTTAAACGCATAATTAATGAAGAGAAGGATAAGATTTGGGATGAATTTGCGAAACTGGAGGAAGATACACAAGGTAATAGGAAATTATTTTATAAAACTGTGAAAAACAATAAAAGACATCAGGAATCAGTTACAGCTTTGGAAGGAAATAATGGAGAAGTGATAAGAAGCATAAATGAAATCAGGAAGTTAATGGGACAGTATTTTGATCAACTGTTAGATGATGCATCTAATAATGACAGTGGGGACACGAACATCAATTTAGGGGCCAATGATGAAAACCACCAAGAACCACCCCCAACCTGGTCTGAAAAGGTAAAAGCTTTAAAAGCTATGATCAAAGGGAAATCCACTGGATTTGAAGTAAGTTCAGACATGGTAAAAGCAGCAGGAATTAATGGGATACATTGGTTGTACAGAGTATTACATGCTATATGGAAGGACAATAAGATCCCTGATGACTGGTCTAAAGGTGTAATAGTGCCTTTTTTTTTTTTTTTTTTTAAAGGAAACCGGAAAAAGTGTGAGAACTATCGTGGAATTACTTTGTTATCCCATGGTCTAAAGATCTCGGAAAAAATAATTGCAAAAAGGCACTTAGAAAAGGCTTTAGAAGAGGAACAACATGGCTTTAGACCAGGAAGGAGTACTATTGACCTGATCTTTGCTGCAAGAATGCTTATTGAAAAAAAATCTTGAAAAAGGGAAAGAGTTCGTAATGGTATTTCTAGATATAGAGAAAGCTTATGATAGCATTGCAAGAACAAAAATTTGGGAATGTTAGAAAGGCACAATGTCCCAAAAGGCTTGATAAACAAGATCAAAATGCTGTATGAAAACACAAGGGCATGTGTAAGAATAGGTAATGGGGAAAGCAGATGGTTCACAACAAAACAAGGAGTCCAACAAGGAAGTTCACTGTCTCCATTACTATTCATCACAGTGATGGACATAATCCTGAAGAGAATAAAAGAAGAAAAGGGTAATGAAACAAATGCCCTTGTCTTTTCAGATGACGTAATGATTTGGGGAGGAAGTGCCAAAGAAGCTGTTCAAGGAGTATGGGTTGAAAATAAGCCAAAGTAAGACAGTAGTGATGACGACAGGACTGTCTAATGCAACCATTTACTTGAATCATCAGCCTCTACAAATTGTTGATCAATAATATTTTAAAAGCGCACAAGTGTGCAGCAAATAAGGATACAGTACACCTTTAAAAAATTGTGGTTTTCTTCTTTGAACTTAAATATTCTTCACAAAATTGTCACACCCTGCTTTCCTTCTACGAATTTTAAGTTAAAAATATGCAACTATTATGCAAGGAAATACAGTAGTCACCAGGAAATAGGCACAGTTGGTCATTTCCCTTACATGACTGCAAGTCACAGCGCATTGCCAAATATCAGGAGAGAAGAGCAGAGTAAATGACGAGCCAAGCACAGGCAGAGAGAGGCTCGGGCAACATAACAATGATTGACACTGAATCACTGTACTGTCTCCCACCACCTTCTTATGCATTCTCCCCTCTAACATCAAAGATACCGAAACTATTCTGCTATAAAACACTCAGAACATATTGCAGAGCAATTTGCAGCAATAAGAAACCCTTTTGGTTAAATATAAGGTGCGTTCAAAAAGTAACGAGCTGGAGGCTGGAATGCGCAAACCGGTGACGACATCGGCTGATCGTTGCGTGTGTAACAAGGTGTGGTTCCGACCAGAGCGTGGAAGGTCTCAGCCCCTCGCTAGAGGGCACGCGTGCATGTCACGTGACGATACAAAGCGAGCAGCAGCATGCATCAATCGTCCAACGCTGCTAGTCGCATTGCAAACAGTGACATGGAGGCATCAAACGAAGAGCAAAGAGGTGTTGTTCGGTTTCTGACAGGGGGAACGGTCATTCATCGCCGAATGTCACAAGTGTACGGCGAACACTGCATGTCCCTTGCAAGGGTCAAGGCGTGGCACAAGCGCTTCAGGGAAGGACGGGTGTCGTTAGCCGGTGATGCCCGGTCTGGGGCACCCCCCCCCCCCCCCCCCGTATTACCGATGACAACGTGACAGTGAACGCCATAGCCGCCGTGGTCGGATTGAGCGTCAGAAGTGTGCACACCATCATGAAGGAACGACTGCACTTGCGCAAAATGTGTGCCCAATGTGTGCCCCACAGTCTTCAACCACACCAGGAAGCATGTCGAATGGCCCACTGTCTTGGTCATCTGCAGTGCTATGCGAGGGAAGGGAATGGGTTCCTGGCACGAGTGGTGGCTGGAGATGAGTCATGGTGACATCACTTCGAACCAGAATCCAAACGACAAATCCTCCAGTGGAAGCATTCAGGGTCACCATCACCAGAAAAAGGCAAGGCCATCCACACGAGTGCAGGAAAGGTAATGCTGACGTTCTTCTTTGACCAAGGTGGCCCCCTTCTGATACACTTCATGCTGCACGGGACAACAGTGAATGCCCAGCGTTACTCGCAAACCTTGACCACCCTTCCCCAAGCGATCAAAACAAAACGACCAGGCAATCTCACCTGTGGGGACATTCTGCTCCACGACAATGCACGACCTCATACGGCCAACACAGTCGCGGCACTCCTGCAGAAATTCAAATGGGAGGTTCTCGGCCATCCTCCATACAGTCCAGACTTCTCTCCCTGTGATTACGCCATGTTTGGTCCCCTGAAAAGGGCTCTGCGGGGCCAACGATTCACCTCGGACGCCGACGTCCAGCTGTACGTGCGGAACTGGTTCACAGCGCAGCCCAGGGAATTTGATGAGACAGCCATTCACCGGCTCGTGTCACAGTGGGACAAGTGCCTTAACAGCCAGGGCCAATACTTCTAACATACAGGTATTGGTTTCTGTAATTATGCCTCCAGCTCGTTACTTTTTGAAGGCACCTTATAGTAGCAGAGATATAAAGTTCAAAAAAAATTATGTTATTTTTGTAATCTATCTTGGAAAAAGATCCCCCAGAAATTCTCTTTTAATTATTTTGAACAGAACACACTAGTTTATATCCCCTTAGAATTTGTGATACAAATGTCAAGAAAGTAGAATAACTTGTAATGAAATTTCATCAGATGTGTCAATGAATACTATAAGAAAGAACACTCAACAACTCAAGCTCCTTCCTTCACGTATTTTCAACGTCGATCAAAAGCATTTCAAAAGAGCTACATTCTTCTTCTCCACCAAGGCAAGTGATCACTTTCCAGCAGAAAAGAAGTTCCAATTCACCCCAACAGTCATTTTTATGCTGGTAAAAGCAAACGGAAACATGAAAGTGTTCACTACTGAGATTTTCAGGCCTTCTGTTCATCAAGACAAACCTCACCCTCTTGTCTCAATGATTCATGGAGAACCAACAAAGTTGAAGATTTAGAGCACAAACTGGACTGGGTTGAAATGATAGGGCTTCCAATCTTTAATGGATCCACTTCACTCATTCAGCTGCTCAGTCACTCGAAAGTCATTCTTTCTTTCATCACAACAAAATCTTTGGGAAATACATCACCAATGCCATCCTTTATTCTAACTTCAAAAACTGGCAACAAGAAAATTTCATCAATATTCAGTCACCCCCTCATTACCAGTTTATAGCATCAATTTTCAAAATATGATCTCATTTATTGTTCAAGACTGTATAACTTGGAAGACAAACCTGAACCATTCAATGCCCCTGCTGATTCCTGCTTTAGCTTAAGATCCTGTGAGTGAACCTACCAATTGTCCATCCTGATCTACCTTCAATTTTCAAAATATGACCTCATACTCTTTGTACAAGATGGACAACTTGGAAAACAAACCTCCCATTTTTAACTGAGCTTCAGGGTCATCTTTTCCCAGTGCACATAAACAATGTCCATTGAAAATGGAATAACACCAGCTATTTTGTGAACTTTGAATATCTGTAGCTTTCATCTCGTCTGTGGTCCACCATATGCGCTGCATGACTGATGCTAGGCCTATGCATTTTCAGCAATTAAATTCACGAAATCATGAAGGTCCCCAGTCAGAAAAGTAATTGTTTGTGACTGATTTTAGACCTAGACACTAAACATATAACTAGAGATCTGTGAGAGCATTTTCTTTTTTAGATTTGTTTAATTTGCTTCAAATTCTAATCAATACTTTTCCTGATAAAAAACAAATTTGAGCTATGGTTCAAGATTTGCAGAGGATACAGCAGACTTTAAGACAGATATGAAAATTATTTTGCTGAACTGAGATCATGTTTTTAAAATTTAATTTCTGTATGTAAAACAAATTGCAGATTAGACTTTTGAACTTGAATCAGAATTATAAATTTTGCATGGCTAAATGTACAACTTTGTCCATATACATAATTATATATATTGATAATTTGCCTCCCAAACCTGCTTGTAATGAATTAAAGTCACACAGTCACTAAGACAGGTATGCTCACCTGAAAATGTCAACCAAACTTCATGTCGCAATCGGTCCGGTACACCCTGCAAAACCAATTTTGCTATTTCTGTAGTTCGGTACATGGACACACCACGACCATAATCGGCAAAGTGAAGTTCCCACAACTTCTCTTTAGCTTCCTGTTTGGCTATGTATTCAGGCGACACACCAACTTTGAACTGGTTCATAAGTGGAGACTGTGGGCTCCAGTCGGCTACTGGTTCAGGCTCTGACACCAATCAAGACAAAATCCACAGACCAATATACCACAGAACAACAGTTAAACAAGTTAAAATAAGATTTCATCAACAAACTCTTACCTGACATTCCATCGCCTTGTTGAGCTAGAGCTCCACTCGATGCATCTACACCTGCCCTGTGGCAAAAAAACAAAAAACAAAAAAAAGCCCTTAGTCCCCACTGTTCACATTGAAAGGGAAAAAAGCACTGATCTTCAAAATCTATTTGCTTGAGAAAATCAAATTTTCAGATGTTTTAACAAGTTCTTTGAGGATATTTTTAATAGACTATATCACAAAAACTCCAAAAGGGCATACAAAAGATTTCAAGGAAAATTCATATTATTTGATGAATATTTAAAATTCCTTTCCCTGACAACAAATAAACAGTACTGTACTGTGAAATACAGAAAATATCCACACAACTTGCTTGAGAAAATCTCATTTTGGTACGAAACAAACTTTATGGAATGGGCACAGTGCATGAATGACAAAGTACAGAAGTAACTTAATAAGTGCAGATTAAAATAAACAAATGGTACGTGAAGAGATGAACGGATGTCAAACATGAGGTGTTTGTTCATAAAACTGTTGGGCTGTTGGGTGGTAAAACCATCTTGTAACCCATGAAACTGCTGACAAAGTTTAAATTTTTCTTGCCTCAAATTCATTGGTTGAATGGAGTTGCTCATCTTCATGTATGACTCAGGTTGTTAAGGTGCTCACTTTTTGCACCCAATGTTGCAGGATTGAGTCCAGACAGAGTCAGTTGGCATTTAAAAGATTTTGAATGCTACAGACTCGTATCAGTAGATTTACTAGAACATTAAATATCCCCAGCTACAGAAACAATTCAGCACCACAGCTCAACTGGAGTCACAGCTGATAAAAGGGATGTTACACCTATGTTGTTGTTTGAATCTTCAGTCCTTAGACTAGTATGATGCAGCTCTTACCATGATCCCCTGACCATAACTTATCATTTCATCTCCCTATACATCTATATTTATATAATTGGACTTTTTCATGTCTGTCCGTCTGTCATTTTATAACTCAAAAACAGAAGAACAGACTGCAGAAAAATGCTGGAAATGGCTATAAGGTTATCCCAGAACCAACTTAGGCTATAAAATTTATCAATACATATAATGCCCTTAAGAGGTGCCCCATATTTTTTTAATTTGATTTGCGCATGCAATATGTCATACGGCATACGAAGGATCTTTTTCTAAGCTCCAAAGGGAAAAATTATATTTAAAAATTCCTGCATTGAAAGAGGATATTTTTCCCCCTAAGTTTTATAAATTAATGCCATGGGGGGCTAAAAGCCAAATTTTCAAGCCCCACAAGCCTTTTAAAATTATTGAAGGGATCTTACTGTGACCGGGGATTTGTACGGCTTTGGAATTCAGTATTTATATGTTGTGTGTTGCTTGTCTTCTAGGAGGTTTTCCAAAATTATTTCCACGTGAAGAAAGAGATGTTAGGAAAATTTAGCTTGAAAGCACATAATTTGTTACTAATCCTTTTTTTTTTTCTTAGTCGTCTAATGGAGTCATTACACAGAAGGTGGTATTTGTTGCTGTGTGGTTTACAAGTTCAGATTGGGCCATCTGGGATATGGTGTAGTCAATAGAGTTAATTTACCTCGTGGCCACAAGGTGTCTTTGCTCTCACATGAATAGTTTTTAAGTAAGTGAGCGTGGGCATATAGATTGGTAGATAAAATTAATTATGTGATGAATCTCTATGGTATTTGTTATTTTCCTCATCAAATGCGTATACCATTATGAAGCTGTATTTTTATGATCTTATTAATAAATTATTTATGGTCTTCCTTTTAAGATATTAAAGGTAACTTTTCTGGTGCCTGGCAGGCCCCAGTAGCTCCATTCCTCCATCGGTGACATAGCGTAATACATATTTATGGCAAACATCAAAAATATTTTCTTGGCCTTTAATCTATCGGGGACATCGTGTATAGTATGCTTACGCCATGTAGCTCTAACGTAATTTCTCATTCGATGCCCTGTACAGTAGCCTACTTCTGAATCAAATTTAGGGTCCACTGTAGCCACAGACGAGTGTTACAAATTTTGCCTTATAGCATACAGCTTGGTCCTGAATACAGGTTTAATGGCTTTAGTTTTTGCAACAATAGAACTTTGGATGTCCTAGGATTCTCTCACAAAATGAATGAATGATTAATAATTATTCTTCAATAAGTTGTCATTCCAGATGTCATGTACATATTTATTTCAATGTATTTCTAATTTTATTTAAGTTTACAGTAAAAAAGTTGCCGAACCAGATAACATTGACACTCAGGAATGTGGCCACTGTCAGCGCTGGGATTCGAACCCTTGGATCTGCGGACTTCCATTATACTACCACAAAGAAGTATAAAAAATTAATTGGCCCTAAAAATGTAGTAGTTAACAGTTAACAATGCATACAAAGATTTAATTGAACACCCAATTGTTGAACCTTACATCTTCAGTTACAGTAACGAAATTTCCAAATTGAATTATCGTAGACTGCAAGCAGTAAACAGCTGTCATACCCACCTTAATAACAATTTCAACACAATTTTTTATCAGAAAATTAGCATCAAAAAGGACCTGTACTGGCAATTGTATTGCTCATTATGACAACAACCTTCCTCATGGTTGCACGCAATACAACACAGGGAGCAATGTTAAAATGACGAATGCGTCCAATTTTTTTTTTTAGTTTGTCTGCACGCTTATAAATCAAGAACTGCTGGGTGGATTAATGTAAAATCTGGCATGGGTTTCCATCAAAGGCAAGACACCAATCACTTATATAACTTTTCACTGTATTTCTCAGAAAAGGGAGGCTATGGAGGAAAACTCATCAAAATACATGCTAAAATAAGCAACATATCAAAATTATTGTATAAGGACGAGACAAAGCTCATTGTGAGCCTCTTGGTGTGAGAAACAAAATTGGTGCAATCCGCCTTTAGGTTAGTAGGCCTATTACCATTTAGCAGGAATAGACCTCCAAAGAACACCAAGGTTTAAGTTGCATCTGGCAACAGCGGGGATTTGCTTCTTTTGGAAATATATCGGAAACCGTAGGTTCTAGGACCTTAAAAAGTTGTCGCTGGTTCAAGAGGAATTGTTGGGTCATTGTCGTGGGAGACTGGAACGCTATGACCCTACTCTTCCTCCTTTCAAGAGCTACAATGTAGACTTTGAACAATTTTGCCTATTTTTTGTAGGACTATCTCCATGGGGAAAAGGTAATCAAGCTGAGGCTTTGGGTGTACAACTCTTTAAGGTGAGTACAGGAATCGAATGGAATTAATGATGATGATGATGATGATAATGCAATGATGAGAAGTGAATATGATAATTGCAATGGTTATTTTGTAGCTAATGGGCCATGATGGAGATGGCCTCCTGAACTTCAGGGAATTTGTTGCGGCACCCAGTACGACTTGCACTACAGACTGAACACAATGACTGAAACTACTCTATACTTTACATTTGCCTCCTCTCCTCATTGGACATAGTCACCAATGCACTCTGGTCAAGTTCCTTATGGTGCTTCTTTGAACCTGTCACTTCCATACCAGACTTTTGTACACTTAAAATGAAATGTTTTTAAATTTTAAAAATTGGTTAGTTCCTATTTGAGGTAGCAATTGAATTAGAGTAATCAGCATACTGACGTCAGAACAGGAAGATCCAGAAATCAGCTAGGTCTACAAAACCACATTGTCAACTTGGTTACATTTAGGTTATTAACCTAACTACAGTAACGGACTACAAAAGCTCGTTAAGTAAACAAGAAATCCGAATAGTAAATGTTAGTAATAAAATTGTCTAGAACGCTATCATTTCAAAAGCTGGCTACAATAGAAGTTAAAGAAGCATAAGGGATTTCATATATATACACATAAAAATTACTAACAAAAGACACAACACTTATAGAAGTGTAATAGACTTACAGAATAAAAAATAAGTGGTTAAAAAAATCAGACTCATTACAAAGTTTAAATAAAAACTTCTGTAGTGTAATAATAGTAAATGCTGTTGCACATAAGCATTATATACATATGCACTGAACCTAAATTATGCCTAAGTGAGCAGGATCTGATGATGTTTGCTTAATGAACGAAACTAGTCATCCAATTAAGCCCCCTATTTGTGTGAGAATTGTTTCATTAAGTGTATAGACAATTCATGTATTTCAGTTACTAGTAAACTAATTGAACTAATGGCCTTCCTGGACATCGAAAAGGCCTATGATAGTGTGTGTAGGGAGAAGGTTTGGAAAGCAATGGAAAACATGGGAGTGGAAAAAGAGACTGTAGGCAGAGTGAAGGAGATGTATTGTGGAAGTGTGAGTTGTGTGAAAGTTGGAGGGGAAAGAACAGACTGGTTCAGACAAATGAGTGGCCTGAAACAGGGTAGTGCGCTGTCACCCCTTCTCTTTATTGTGGTTATGGACGAGGTAATGACACGGATAGCAGGAAAGATAGGAGAAGATAAGATGAAAGCAATGGTGTTTGCAGATGATCTCATGGTCTGGGGAAAAAAGGAGGAGGAAATTCAGGAGCAACTGAAGGCTTGGGAAGAAACAGTGGGAGAGTACGGATGGAAGTTCAACATCAGTAAATGTGAGATCCTGTTAACGACCAGGAAAAAGGACAGACCAATGAGTGGGATAACACTTGGAGGTGGACAGCTGAAGAAGGTGGAAAGTCTCAAGTACTTGGGAAGTATAGTGGAGGAAAATAGGAGAAATGACAAAGAGATTACGGAACATGGCAGACAGGCAGAAGCATTTCTGAAAAGCATTACGAGCTTAGTGTGGAATAAAGATGTCCCACAAAAAAGCAAGGAAGTGTTATACAGAAGCTACTATATCCCGATACTGACCTATGCTTCAGAAACGTGGACAATTAAGAAAAGAGACATAAGCAGAATACAGGCAGGTGAAATGAAGTTCCTGCGAAGTAGGATCGGAGTAACAAGAAGAGACAGGGTGAGGAATGAAAAGGTCAGGGAAATGGTGAAAGAGGAGCCCTTGCAAGGTAGGATTGAGACATCAAGACTGAGATGGTATGGACACTTAAAGAGAATGGATGAGAAGAAGATTCCCAGGAGGATACATGAGATGCAGATGCAGAAGAAACGACCAAGGGGAAGACCAAGAGATAGATGGCTGAAAGGAGTGGAGGAATGTGTCAAGAAGAGAGGCGAGGACTGGACCAGAGTGACAGCGGAGAGGTGGTGGGTAGAAAGAACTAAGTGGCGAGGCTTATGTTCCAAACAGACCCAGTCTGGGGCTGGAAACTGTACAAGAAGATGATGATGATGATGATGAGTAAACTAATTGTATCTCCCTGCCCAATCTAATCAGGCACACTCATGTTGACCAATTGAAAAGCTTCTACTTATAGATTACTTAGGCAACACTGAAAATGGCTTCTAGTATATTCTGGTAACATGTCCTCTAACAATGTCATCCTGCCTGTTTAATCCTGTCCGTCAGTGGAGAGCAGTGGCCTTCTAAAAACTATGGACTTTCGTTGTCCTAATTTTACACAACATTCTAATATAAACAATTTCAACATACAAATGGACAAACTCGAGCATGACCATCCCCTTTCCAAGAAATTAACTTACATGACTAGCATTCTCGTCTTGGCCAGGAGTTCGGACAGCTTCTGCACAACAAAATCACGGTCTTGCAGCTGGGCAAAGAGGAAACTTGAACGATTACCAGTCGTTATGAGTACAGATTTATTAACAGCTGGATTAGATGCTTGGTTCTCCGCTTTCTCAACCAGGCGGATATCACGAAGAGGAATGACGATGTTTACTAGGCCCTTCACCTGAAAATAAACAATGTTTGATTTCCATGCTGCTCTAGTGTCAGACAAAGAGGGTTCTGTCATCACAAATCCAGTCCACAAAACCATGTTTTCACGTGAAAAGTAACACTGTGTATATGACAAGGATTTCACTTCAAATCCATTCAAATTTCATATGTTGCTGCCTGCAGTGATACACATTCTGAAAGTGAAAACCACATCAGCACAGTTTAAATATTTGTTGATTGATGTTGCTGCTATTTTAGGGGCTGTGACATCCTGGTCATATAGCCCCGTGTATTTGTGTGATAATCTGTGTTATTGTGATGACACCGGGTGAGTTAGCCGAGTTCGTTACGGCATGACTAATGGCAGTCGCTTACATCCGGGAGGCGAGGAGGTTCGAATCCCCCCGCCGGCAACCTTGAAGATGGTCTTCTGTGGTTTCCCATCTTCCTTCCAGGCAAATGCCGGGGTTGGTCCCTAACTATAGGCCACAGCCACTACCTTCCAACTCCTCGCCCTTCCCTTCCAACTTTCCTCCCCAACGGTACTGGTAGCTCACCCATTGGGTGTCCGTCTCGAAGCAGCTACAAAACTGGCAAGCCGAACATGTCCTCGGACACTCCCGGCACTAAAAGACATATGCTAAAAAAAAAAAATGTGATGACTGTACAAATACTAGTGCATGTACTGTATTTGGAAATTGGGGATAGGAGTGGGAAAGAGGTAGCCATGGCCCTAAGTTAGGAACCATCCCAGCACTTGCCTGGAGTAGAAGTGGGGAAACCAAGGAAAAGCACTAACAGGATGGCTGAGATGGGAATCGAATCCTCCTCTTCTCAGTTTTGATGATGGTGATAATTGTTGTTTTAAGGGGCCTAACATCTAGGTTATTGGCCCCTAATGGTCTGGGTGATAGCGAAAATGACAATGAAATGGAAATCATAAGGAAAATTAAGTGACACTGAAAATACGTAAAAAATGGAACTCAAATTGAAACGACTCACAAATTGGAGAGTGGTAATAGTTACAAAAAGGAATTCAGAAGTTAAATACTCACCAAAGGAATAGATTGAAAAATACGCACAAAATGTAGTTTAGGTTCAAAATACGAACAAAATGCAATGTAGAGATGAAATACTTACAAAATGTATTTGAAATTCAAAATACTTACAAAATGCAAATGAGATTGAAAATACGTACACGTTGACTTTGTTGATAGTGTTGAATTCAACGCGTATTTTAAAGCTGACGGATGGTATTCCAGCTTATTGTAGCAAAGGTTTGCATTATGAAGCGAATGTGGCAATGCGCGAGTTTGACATTGTTCCACGATATGAAAGTTAGTGATAATTGTTGATAGTTGGCGAAATAATGTTGTTGATATGTGTACAATGCACAGTGGAAGGAATTTTATGTGTTGGAAGACATAGTCTCTTGTAATAAAGTCAGATAGGTTTCTATTTGAGATCAGCTGTTATTGTTGTATTGTTAAAAGATGCTCAGATCTAGATTACTGATGGCTCATTTATATCAGAGCAAGTTCAAACAATGTTATTGTTGTTTAAAGTGGAACAAAGCTTATTCTTAATAGTATTTTTATTGGATGGCACTAGAGTTGACATTATCGTGATCTAGGCTTTATTGAACAGATCATTAGTTCGTATTTTGACAAACAGTAATGATTTAGACGAAGGTTAGTGGCAGGTTTTGATGTATAAATAGTTGTTGAGCAGAGAATGTGAATATGTAGATACCTGTATAAATATTAATTATAAACCAAATATTCAGTTACTGGTATTTAATCAAATTGGGATTAATCAGGTTTAAGGAGACTTGTATCGAGTTCAATATGGTTAATGTGATTGAAAAAGGCCATCGCTAATTTCATTTTTCCAAGCTAGGTAACTTTAAAGACATTTTTATTTTACACCTTAAACTAGGGCTCAGCAGGATTTTGCTAAGAGTTTCGATTATTCCACCGATTTATTGTTCTAGATAGATTTAGATAGAGATTTTATTATTACTTTCTACCAGGAATCGTTTTATATTAATTGTAAAATGTTATTTCTGAATAAATCAAAACAGATGCGGGTTTACGTAGTTCTGAAATTTTATAGAAAATTTTGAGTTATAATTTGCAGATAATTAGGGATATATTGTGCTATAGAGGTGAGATAGGACTTGTTTACCCACACATGCTACCCAATCCCCTGAGTGTTTAAAGGGTTTCTCACTCTCCTTTTTAAGATGAATTTCCAACCCACCCCGTAGAATAGTCCTATAGCTAGAGCCCCGTGCGAATAAACAAAATGTTATCCGCACGACTGTTATCAATATCCGCCTTACATTTTTCCGCATTTGCGCGTTTGTTATCTGAATCTACTGGCATTACAACAATATTTTTAATTACATAAAGTATAAATTACTAAAGCAACATATTTAGACATTTGAACAAAAAGTCGCTCCCCAAGGCATTGTATGTCAAGTGCTATGTTTAAAATAAATGTTATAAAGCCAGAATTGCAACCCTTTCCTGTTCGGAGTGTTAATTATGCTTAATGACGTGATTTGAATGAGATTAGCTTAAATCATCATCTGAAAAAAAAACATAACGGAAAGATATATGTCATAAATATCCGGGTCCTAATAATGATACACTCACCGGCAATAAATTGTAATGGTTATTAATGCCCCATGTTGGCAGCGACAAATGTAACAGTTTCGCTAGCCCACACTGTTGGGAGAAAATGTAATTGTTTACCTTTGCCTAAGCTATGTTGTTTTAATGGGCGCCAAGACTTCAACGCAATGCTGAAATCTAAATTTGTATTTAACAACGTCTAGCTCTGGTAGAACACCGTCAAGAATCTATTCACTCAGATCGTGGTATGATTTGATCATTAACCCAACAAACAATTGTATCAGGAGAAGGAATTGGTCTATATCTAACGCTACCTACTGAAAGCAAAGATTGCATTGTAAAAGAAATGAATTTATTATATAAAACAAGTATAGCAAAATTAATAATAATAATAAGTATAAAATTTAAATTGGAGCGTTGTGATTTGAATATTACCGATAGAAAATTACGTGAAAACGGAGTCTGATAAATTGATTTTACTCTTATTTCCAAGCTATGAAGTTACTGAAATATGAAATATAAAACAAAGAAAAATGAGAGATTGCGTATTTCTGCGTCATTTGCGCTTACCATTGGAAATTGCCAAGGCATTTCCCTCGTTCTTGATGATGTTGTGAGCTTCCCACAGTCTCCTGGACGTCGTCATCTCCGTCGGAATTTGATGATATTCTGGTAGATTAGATAATTCTATGGTCCGTACCTCGGACCCAAACACTCGTACAACCAAGTTTTACAAAAGTTCGTCGCTAACTCCACTGAACATCGGAGCGACACGCACTTGCGACCGTACTCTGCAAGTTCTACACAGATTGTTCGTTCCACGGAACATCGGAGCGTCCCCCGCGTATAACCATACTCCGCAAGTATTTCACAGATAGACCTCGTTTCACGGCGCGTCGAACGATATATCCACACGTTGGCTCCCCCACCATGGTACCGACATCTAGCTTACGTCGTCCACACTGATTGGCTGAGCACGCCGCTAGTTCCCCTCCTCTGCCTCATTACACTCGGCGCGCGAGAGGGAGAAGTCGATTTCCGTCCCAACAATTCGCCTTTTCTAGACCTTGCGACCCAGCCTTGCGTAATACTTCTCGACAGGAATCAGCTTGTACTCGAATTCCCAGTGAGTCATGTCTCTCAAATACCCTAACTGACAAAACTCCGTAAAATTCCGTAATCACATAATTTTCTATAATATTGTCGTTTGTAATAATTTGCTTGATAGCGTTTTCTAAGACATGGAAAACCTATCTGAATGCTAATAATTTTTACAAAATGCTCCGAAAATACCTTAATAATAATTATAATAAATTAATAATAATAATAAATTACCATGAAAAATTCTCTTGGCTGAACAATTTGCCGCGTAAATAAATATAGAATGGCTTCCTACTGACTTATGCCAGTTGCATAAAACCCCTCGAAAAACACGTTACATATTCGCCTCGGATCATCGGATGATTTACCGTGACGACGGTCCATTATCCGATTATCCCAGACACGTTAATAAACCCCATCCAAAATACATATTACATAAATGAAATCACCTTAAATTACAGATATATACACTCATATTTTTTCTTCACGCACTTTGCGTCAAAGTTTGTTGTCACTATGGATTGCACTTTGCAACCAGTCCAATGTTTTACATATGGAATAGTGTTCCACGGATATTTCCGCCTCTCAAATTTCTCTATGTTGGAGAAATAGACATAATTAATGTGTGAGCACTATGTATTTATGATGTCATATCACACGCATTGAAGGTGTTCTGATATATTTATATCACCATAGAACTCCCTAATTTCACTGGAGGTCCCCTCCTTATGGTGACATTTAATTCCACTTTTCACTGAGCACACGATCACACTATTGTGGCAGCGCCTCGTGACCATAATACTTAATCTCACTTTAAAGATGATTAAATTAATATTGACTTCTGAAAAAAAAACAGTAAATGTGCATTACAAATAACACCAAATATTTCTGTGCCGTAATCGCCCTGTCTTGTTAAGTTCCCGTTAACCATATTCTACTTAATACTAGTTCTCAACACAGACCATTTCTCCTCACACAAATAATACCATTGTACAAATTATCTTAAATTACACACTTACAAATCTTACATGGCGAGGCCGTAAACAGAAATCACGTGTGCTGATATGTATGAGTTTCATGAAGGACTGTCTCGCATTCTGATGGCCCATCTTTTGCCTCGTGGACGCCTTAAGCAAAAATACCATGTACAAGCGCTCACCCATCTCTTGGAGGCAAATGGGAATTCACCAGCGCTACCAAATTCTGGCCTTGGTGTATCGAGACATTTTAGTGCTCAAGAGCATCCGACAATCCCGTCATATTTCCCTGTACCTTAAAAACTCTCATTTACTTACATACTACCCCCCTGTGTGACTTCTGATACGCCTGCCTGGAAGACCAACTCCTCCCACGCACCAAATACCACACTTACTCATTTGATAGGCTGGCTCGCCAGCTAAACATCCTTACTTTATGACACATACTTTCGGAGACTATGTATATTATACGTTCCGTATAATCTGTTTCCCTTACTATCCTCCAGCACATATGCTGTTTTTCCAATACGTTTGGAAACTATAAATGTTTCTGCGTCACCTGCTTCCAACCTTGCAAGTGGCTCCCTTAAATGAACGTCCTCCCGTTGCTCTACCAGCATATTTCTCAGTATCTGTAACGATGCCCTGTTGCTACTGTCCACACATGCACATATTAAAATACCGTCCTCTGCTTTAACCACAGGATAATCCCTACATAAATTAGTGTCCCTCGATAGCATGTCTGCAAGAATGTTATCTTTACCTTTAATATATTTTACTGTGAATTCGTATTCCTGCAGAGCAAGAATCCACCTACTAACTCTGTTAGAACTGAGTTTACAAGTCCTCATATACAGTAATGCATGGTGATCTGTGTGGATCTCAAATTTCCCCCCTACTAAATACATTCTAAATTTCCCTAAACTGAAAACAATACCTAAAAGCTCTAACTCAGTAATCGTGTATCTTTTCTCTGCTGCAGTCAGTCCTCGCGAGGCTAAAGATACAATGCACAGATTACCCTCATCATCTTTCTGACATAATACTCCAGCAATGCCTATATGTGAAGCATCTGTCATAACCACATATTCCTTATCTTTTAACGGATATTTCAGCACTACAGCTTTCTCAAAACCTTCCTTCAGCGCTCTAAAAGCCTGATCATGCTTGGACTCCCATCTCCACCGAGTCCCACTTTTAAGCAATTCCCTGAATGGTTCTACCAACCCTGAGTATTTAAGAACGAACCTCCTGAAAAAGTTGCAAATTCCCAGGTAAGTTTTTAACTGTTTAACATTCTGTGGCACCTCTGCGTTAAGTATCTTATTAACCCTACTTTCTTCTGGTGTTACACCTCTACTCGACACTCTATGACCTAAAAATGTCACTTCTGACTGACAGAATGACGACTTAGACAGCTTCAAAGTGAACCCTGCCTGATCTAACTTCTGAAAAACTATATTTAAATGACGTAGATGCTCCTCAAAACTGCGTGAACTAATTACCATATCATCTATGTAAATGGTTACAAACTCTCCTGTGTCATCCCCTAATGCAATGTTTAAAGCCCTAATTAAAGCTGCTGAACTACTCTTTAACCCATAAGGTGTTCTACAAAATTGATAAAGGTTATATTTATGACTAAAAGCTGTAAATGGTCTATCTTCGTACATAAGTGGCACTTGCCAAAAACTGGAACTCAAATCTACACAAGTGAAATACTTCTTCCCCTCAAATGTTTGCATTAATTCTTCTATTGACATAGATTTCAGCTGATCTGAACTAATTCTACTGTTAACCAAACGAGCGTCTAAACAAATACGAACAGTGCCGTCGGTCTTGGGTACCGTGATCAAAGAATTAACATATGGACTGTTCGAGTGCTCAATAATCCCATCTTCAAGCATCTGGTTAATTTGTGCCTCAACTGCACTCTGATAAGCGAAAGGTACAGGATATCTATGTCCTGTGAATACTGACCTATCAATAACGTTCAATGAATGTGTATAGCAATTGGCCATACCAATGCGATCCTCAAAAACTCTCCTATTACACCATAACACATCATAGAGCCGAACACACTGTTCATCCTCTATATTTCCCTGAAATGCAGCCTCACGTAACGAGTCCTCTAGACTTCCGTTCGTAATCACACTGCCCACAAAACATGGAGAACCCCGCTCTACGGCTGGCGATATCTCATTTAAAGTACAAATCACACCTACAATACTACTTCTCTGAATTTGGTCATTGAACGCTACTTCTACTTCAGAATCTCCCCATTTAAATTTCAAACTCCCTACATCATAACATAAGTTACCAGACACTCTACTTAGCCACTCTGAACCCAAGATAACACTGAATACTAAATTTGGAATTACAAGGCAAATCTGCTTCTCTACATGATTATTAATTTTAATGTCTACTAAAACTTGCTTAGAAATTACTTTAGACCTCTTCCCAACAGCTGTGATAACAAAAGTGCTTTTAATTGGCATCTCCTCAAAATTTACTCCAGTTCCTTTCATTTTATCATAAAATGCACTACTTATGCAACTCTTCATACAACCACTATCAATTAAAACATCTGTGTACGCCTCGGACACGTTAAATTTAACTATGGGGCTCTTACTAACCACTTCCTGAATAATACCTTCATCATTTAGTTCATGTAATAATTCATTTCTTACATTTAGGTCATAAGGTTCCTGTATAATTGTATGGACAGGGCATGCTACAGACTGAGATTCTGACCTTACTTCGCAGCCTGGTTCGCGTTTAAAGAACCGCTACAGCTGGCCGTAGTACTACTAACTACTAAACTGGTCTGGTTGTTCTGGGCTATGTTGTCATTGTTTGGCTGTATATTACTACCACTAGGCTGTCCTCTTCCTTGACCCCTATTCTGGTTGTAATTATTGTCATTATAATTTCTTCCTTGATTTCCCCTGAAATCATTGTTTCTCCCTTGATTTCCCCTGTAATCATTGTTCCTCCCTTGATTTCCCCTGAAATCATTGTTCCTCCCTTGATACTGATTACCATAGCCATTTCCTCTGTTCTGATTTAGCTGATTATTATTATTTCTATTTTGAGCGTTGGCTCCTTCGCCACCGTTCCCTTGAACTTCCTGATGCCTGGCTTCATTAGGTCTATTATTATTATTACCCTGGTTCCGATTGAAATTGTCCTCATAACCCCCTCTCCCTAGTGCATCAAATGTGCTTAACAAATTTTCTACTTGTGATATAGTCTTTACATTCTGGATACAAGCAGCCTCCTTGATCCTATAGGGAAAGTGCCTAAGTAGCAACCTTACCACATCACTTTCCTCCTTCAAGCCATCCAGATATTTACACACTAATACCTGCCCTAAAAAGTATTCGGTCATGGTGGAGCTTCCTTTAGGGTTATATTTACCACACACTACTCCCTCACGATGCTGCGACTGAATAACCTCATTCCAGAACTTTTCACAGAATTTCATTTCAAAATCATTGATATTAGTAAACTTGTCTCTGTAGACAGCAAACCAATTCCTCGTTTCCCCCACAAACACTTGTTCTAAAATTTCAACTACCTGGCACCACTCAATACTACCATTTTCCAACCTCTCCCCGAATTTATTTTCTATAGTGTTCATGAACTCCATTGGGCACCCCTGTCGATTGCTGAACTTACCCAGTTCTATCTCCCTGTGTGTGCTATTCACCAAAACTGGCCTATTCTGACTATTTTCTTGCCTGATCCTAGCTTTTAATTTTAATTCTAATTCTGCGATTTTCTCCTCAGCCTTCCTCTCAATACTGTTTACTGTTAATTTAATGTTTCCTTCTGATTCTTCTACTTTATCATATAGCTTTGCTTGTTTCTCCTCAATCTTGCTAATGCTCTCTCTATTACTCTCTCTTAAATCATTTACTTCTGCAACTATTTGTGAGTGGACTTTCTCAATTCTACCCCCCAGCTGTTCCTTAACCTCTTTAGTAGCTACCTGAATTTTGTCAATTTCTCCCCCCAATTGCTTTTTGACCTGCTGTGTTTCCAGTTGCACTAGTTCTTTTAAATTTTCAGCCTGTGTACTGATTCTAATTTCCAACTCCTCCTGTACTTTTCCTAATTTTCTGTCTACATCTGCAATAATCTCTTTAGCCTTTTCTTCCATCACCCCCCTGATCTCACCTCTAATCAGTTCAAATTTGTCACTCATTTCCCTACTGTTTTGTTCTAATTTAGCATTTAAAGTTTCAGTACTCTCTCTATTTTCCTTACTGTTTTGTTCTAATCTGGCGTTTAAAGTTTCATTACTCTCTCTATTTTCCCTACTGTTTTGTTCCAGTTTTGCGTTTAAAGCGTCTGTACTTTCTTTATTTTCCCTACTGTTTTGTTCTAATTTTGCATTTAAGGCATCACTACTAACTTTGTTCTGATACATGAACTCGAGAAGTAAAGTTTTTAATTCTGGTTGGCCGCCTACACTCCCTGTTTCAGTATCGGGATTTACCTCCGCTACCCCGGTACTACCATCACTCGACATACTGCTCGTATCATCACTCTCCAGCTGATGACCACTACGTAACCTCATCTGTCTTTCTTTCTCATCCCCCATAATGATATACACTGATAAAGACAAATAATCCCCAAAATACAGGCACAGAAATATATACCCTTCTCCTTCCACAAATGTTATTAGGTTTTCAGCCCCAAGTTGTCGGCGACAAATGTAATGGTTATTAATGCCCCATGTTGGTAGCGACAAATGTAACAGTTTCGCTAGCCCACACTGTTGGGAGAAAATGTAATTGTTTACCTTTGCCTAAGCTATGTTGTTTTAATGGGCGCCAAGACTTCAACGCAATGCTGAAATCTAAATTTGTATTTAACAACGTCTAGCTCTGGTAGAACACCGTCAAGAATCTATTCACTCAGATCGTGGTATGATTTGATCATTAACCCAACAAACAATTGTATCAGGAGAAGGAATTGGTCTATATCTAATGCTACCTACTGAAAGCAAAGATTGCATTGTAAAAGAAATGAATTTATTATATAAAACAAGTATAGCAAAATTAATAATAATAATAAGTATAAAATTTAAATTGGAGCGTTGTGATTTGAATATTACCGATAGAAAATTACGTGAAAACGGAGTCTGATAAATTGATTTTACTCTTATTTCCAAGCTATGAAGTTACTGAAATATGAAATATAAAACAAAGAAAAATGAGAGATTGCGTATTTCTGCGTCATTTGCGCTTACCATTGGAAATTGCCAAGGCATTTCCCTCGTTCTTGATGATGTTGTGAGCTTCCCACAGTCTCCTGGACGTCGTCATCTCCGTCGGAATTTGATGATATTCTGGTAGATTAGATAATTCTATGGTCCGTACCTCGGACCCAAACACTCGTACAACCAAGTTTTACAAAAGTTCGTCGCTAACTCCACTGAACATCGGAGCGACACGCACTTGCGACCGTACTCTGCAAGTTCTACACAGATTGTTCGTTCCACGGAACATCGGAGCGTCCCCCGCGTATAACCATACTCCGCAAGTATTTCACAGATAGACCTCGTTTCACGGCGCGTCGAACGATATATCCACACGTTGGCTCCCCCACCATGGTACCGACATCTAGCTTACGTCGTCCACACTGATTGGCTGAGCACGCCGCTAGTTCCCCTCCTCTGCCTCATTACACTCGGCGCGCGAGAGGGAGAAGTCGATTTCCGTCCCAACAATTCGCCTTTTCTAGACCTTGCGACCCAGCCTTGCGTAATACTTCTCGACAGGAATCAGCTTGTACTCGAATTCCCAGTGAGTCATGTCTCTCAAATACCCTAACTGACAAAACTCCGTAAAATTCCGTAATCACATAATTTTCTATAATATTGTCGTTCGTAATAATTTGCTTGATAGCGTTTTCTAAGACATGGAAAACCTATCTGAATGCTAATAATTTTTACAAAATGCTCCGAAAATACCTTAATAATAATTATAATAAATTAATAATAATAATAATAAATTACCATGAAAAATTCTCTTGGCTGAACAATTTGCCGCGTAAATAAATATAGAATGGCTTCCTACTGACTTATGCCAGTTGCATAAAACCCCTCGAAAAACACGTTACAAAATGTGAAACACTACGAATTTCAAACTAAAATCAATGTTCGACCGTTCCAAACCTTGTATTAATCAAATACTATGCCATTACAACAATATGGCAATGTTTCATAAGTTAAATTACCTTAATTAGTACAATAATTGAAAGTCATTATTGATCAAGACAATCACAACAGTGCTCAAACATGAATTTGGAAATGTTGAAACCTGGAATCCATCATACTGTAACACTATGATTACGAATTTTGTAGACAAACTGTAATGTCCACAAAAATACACGGCCCGAGAATTCACAGCAATAAACCTTAAGATAGCCGTTTGTGGTTATTCTTGTCCTAAAGCGGGAAAAGGTATCATTAGTGTTGTGATTGTCACGATCAACAGTGTTAATCAATATTTTTGCGGTGAAACTTCCCAAATGAGCTAATTAACTCATTATTAACTCACGCCTCATTGCCATGTTGCTGCAAAGTTACAACATTCAATTTATAACAGATATGAAACGGTCAAATATAGTGTTTTGTCTGAGATTCATAGTGTTTCGCTTTTTATGCCGGTGAGTGTATTAAATAGGTTCAAATTGTATCCTAAAAATTATCCGCAAATTTTCTCCAAACATTATCCGCAGCTAATCCGCTATCCGCACAGCCATGCAAACTATATCCGCATGGTGAAAACTTTTACAGATATCCGCACACGGCTTTACATATAGCACAATAATGATTGGCCGTACCCCTCCTGTTTTATTTGCCAGTAGTTTCTTCGTAGATTTTCTAGTCGGGGACTACAAATTGCTGCGATCCATCTCCATCTTCGGATTCTGGCAGATACCTCACTGGATACGGGTACAATACAATGTACGTAATTGTTAAAGAAAGACTAGATGAACATCCAAATATGTACATAGACATAAATTAAAGTAACAATACATATTCAAAGGCTGTATATGCATCGCTAAATACATTTTGTCTTCTGAACTTAGCAACGTATATTTACCCCTAACACTCATCTTAGTTGCTGAATTCTAGCGAGGACAACAGTACAACACTTCCAAACACTTTTAAGCAATCGTAGAGATAGAATTTAACACAATGTAACAGTAACTCGTCGTGTGGGCTTCAAAAAGCGAACTTAGCAGGCACTGCCTTTATTGTGTGATTGTGACCAATAATGAAACATACAGTACTTATTATTGGTCACAAATGGAGTGAACGGGAAAGGATGGGGATGCGATCGACATTTTACAATAGATGACTTTGGTGCGAATGACGTCTGGCGCAGTACTGCGGCGGTGAAAACCTGTGCGAATTATCCAAATTCCGAATTTGTGAAGCCCGAAATAGTGAGGGTTCACTGTACATACATTCCTCAAAAGACACTTAAAAGCCTTCACTAAAATCGTCAAAAACGATTTGTAAAAACTAATAATAATATGTGCAATATAAAATGTGGTGCATAATTGAAACAAAATTGAAAATAATATATATATCCTTTCACATATATAGGATGGATGAGAACAGACTCACTAAGAAGATTTTCAATATCGTGAATGCAAGTAAATTAAAGACCAGTTGGATAAAAGAAGTACATGAAGACATGGAAGTACTTAAAATCTCTGAAGACGACATAAAGGACAGAGAACAATTTAGAAATAAAATCAGAAACACGAAAATTGTATAAGTTTCAAGGAAGGACACATCAGGGAAAAAATGGACAGAGGAAAGGAAGAAAAAGCACAGTGAACTAATGAAGAGGTTTTGGGGAAGAAAAGAAGAGAGGAAAAGGAAGTGAAGCTGAGATTGGCTCAAGTTCTCAAGCTCTCCTGAAGGGGAATAATCGGACATAATAATAATAATATCCTATCACATGATTTGAATTGCAAGCAACAATACATGTACTCCATCCTGGTGGAGTGAGGGCTAATAATTCAAATTTTAAACATTATTAAAAATAAATTGCATCTAACTATAGTCAAGGGTGGAAAAAAAAGGCTTTCATTGTTGTATTATTATATATAAAAATTGATTTTCCTTCAAAATAAAAAACCCAGTCGACATTTGGCTGTTGTATTAACATTCAATATTGCTGTAGGTTCACAATGGTTAGAATTTATTTCTTTTTATGAATTATGTGGATGTTAAAATAACATAAAAAGTTCCATTTGACTGGTGGTCATTCGATGGTGACTTGTCCTTATAGTGATTGATGTTAACCAAAATGAATCTTCCTAAAATTTTTAGCGGAAATGAGGCAGAACTCTTTCTCTTTTTTCGCACAGTTGACCTAGTTGAAATGACAAGAGTGATTGAAAGGAAATGACAGGATATGGACAACGAAGAGTGCAAGATAATGAAGTTGACTAGAAGTTGACTCTTTAAGTTTCACAGTAATACAGAGGGGTCTGCTCAGCCCAAATAACTGCATGCCATTCTTTTCTGGAGCATGTTAACTACCTCTGTTGAAGTGCTTAGCCTGCATAATTACAAAGATCATCCCTCTACTATTACATCCAAAAGATAATGGTACCGTAATTTGTTAGTGTTATGATGTTAGTATCCCTTTTACCGTATTTCCTCGCATTATCGTCGCCACCGCATAATCGTCGCACCCCACTTTTCAAACACTAAAATAGGTTTATAAAATTTCATCGCATAGAATATTCGTACTTGTGCGCCCATCAGTTGCACAAACTGCTGCGAGCTAATAACCTGGCGTGAAACGAGTCCCTGCCTCAGTGCCTGTGGGCTTGACTACCACCGCGACGCGAGCGGCCAGCATAGTCACTTATCACATCCCGCGACTTTAAAACCAGGCGTGACCTAGTCAGAAGAAAGTAATCTCGTCTTCATGCCAGCGGGCTATGAAACGCGACGCGAGTGGCCATCTTAGTCGCTTAGCACATTCCGCGACTTTAAACAACCAGGCGTCACCTTGTCAGAAGAAAGTAAACTTGCCTTCATGTCTGCGGGCTATGGAACGCGACGTGAGCGGCCAGTATCTTCACTTAGCACATTCCGCGACTTTCAAAGACCAGGCGTGACCTTGTCAGAAGAAAGTAATCTCGTCTTCATGTCTGCGGGCTATGAAACGCGACGTGAGCGGCCAGTATCTTCACTTAGCACATTCCGCGAGATTATAATCTGATGTGACCTTTTCAGAAGAAAGGAGCCTGTCTCTCTGACTGCAGGCCATGACTCACGCCACAAATTAGACTGTAGCTACGCGACTGGTTGGCCTACGGCACGCTATCGCGCTCAGCACCACTCCAGGGGAGTGAAACTTGAGTGGACCCGTCGCTTCCGTGAGTTGGTCTCGGAATAACGAGATTCAATGAGCCGCCGTACGAAGCGCTGGTAGCCCCAGTTTGCCAACGTGGAAACAGGCCCAACAGCTATTGGCGGCATCTTACGCAAGGGACACCCCATGCCAGTCTATCATCAGCCACTTCCGTGAAAATATCGCAACAGATACCCGTGCGTGATCTTACGCAAGTGTTGTCCACAATGAGAAAATACAAGAAATATACGGTGATCTTATGACAGTGAAATACACGGAATTACATAATAAACAAATAATAATATTAAGAAAGCGCACAAGTGTGCAGCAAATAATGATACCATATATATTTAAAAATTGTGGTTTTCTTCTTTGAACTTATTCTTCGTATAATCGTCGCACCCTACTTTTCTCCACAAATTTTAGGCTAAAAATATGCGACAATTATGCGAGGAAATACGGTAATTGCTGTGATTTTGGAGAAGTTGGGGTGCTGCAAATTTGCCCTGGCAGGGTTCTTTAACATGCCAGTCTACTTTTCCTGTGCCACCTAATGCCTTGTCAACGGCTCCATCACAGATTCGTAATGTAATGTTGGATTTTTAGTACTCTTCCTGAATATGAAAATACCTTATGCCGGACCAAAACTTTGCATGTTTTGATAATTCATGTACTTCAATTGGCAAGGCTATTGCAAAAAACCACAACCTCTAATTTTGAATTATCTATTGATCCCATGGTTTCATTGTTGTGGTTAGATTTTCAGGTACAACTGAGTATTGCAAAACATTCATGAAATGGGATCTATAACCCAGCTTTCTGTAAGAGAACTGTGAAGACTACCAGGATTTCATCTTACAATAGAGATCCTGAGATATGACCCAAAGGGGTTAGTGTAAAAAAAAAAAAAACCAACCAACCCTGCTCTCAAAGCAAAGAAAATTCTGTGAAAGGAACATCCGTCCCCAGACATGACGTTTGTTGTAGGGTGTCCACAGGGTGGCCTCAGTACTTCCATCCAGTTTCTCAGAAGTGGGCAACCGGAACATGAGGCGGTACGCTTCTGAATGAGCTCTAGCATCAAGGTCTCTTTTCAGAAAAGAAGGTTTCTTTGGCACATTCTTACTGCAACAAACAAAGAATACAATATTTTATGAAATCTTGAAAATGCTAAGTAACAAATACCGTATTTACTCGGCTATAGGACCCCCTCGCCTATAGTACTCCCCTTAATTTTCGAGAGCCATAATACAAAATTCTTGGAAATCGCTTATAGGTCCCCTCCTTAATTATTGAGAGTCCTTGCCGTCATTGTCTAGCAACGAGCGCAGCGCGAGCAGCTCCGCGCAAATGGGATACAGCCATGGTTGGTCAGGCGAAACAATCACAGGGAAAGTGTGATATCTTTTCCGAGGTGGTAGACAATCATGGAATATACTTGTCTTTGTATACCAGATGTTGGATCATTGTTGGCTGCCATTCAATGGTACGCGAGCTCGGTTGCTAACAAGGCGTGACCTTGTTCGAAGAAAGAAGTCTCTGTCTTCCTTTCTGTGCGTACGGGTTATGACTCGCGCTATGCGACAGGAGGCTGGCCAGCCGGCTGATATACGCACGCACTTTGTTTATTTTGATTAAATATATCGTACTATGTAGCATCAAAATAAAATAGCTTATTTTTATTCTCTTCCTTTCCCAAAATAATGGATTATTGCAAAGTTCGCATCTATAGTACCCCCCCCCCCCCATTTCGGAACTAAAGATTTAGGAAAAAAAGGGGGTTCTATAGCCGAGTAAATACGGTACTCATATCGACGGAGAACACAAGACCTTGTAAGCCACAATGCGGTGCCTTCCCATTCTCTATTGATATTGGAACTTTCAGTCGGTCAAGACAAAATAATTCCAATTACTGGAATATGTGAAAAAAATAACCAGAAATGAACTACACGTGATTAAGATACAGTATATATATATTGTTATGGACTATTGAAGAAGGAGAAAACTAAGAGATGACTTGTTTTGCTCATCAAGCGAGCATCATCATCAGGTTCAAATCTACAAGACAAATGGCTCTACAAAACAAACCTACAATGACACCCACTAACAATCTCTGCCCTCCAAAAACAAAAAACGTCAGAGAAGTTAGAAAGTGTGGTAATTATTACTGATAAGTATTAAGGCGTGAATCCGAAAAAAAAAAAGAAAAAAAAATGTTGCAAAACTTAGAAATGACTATCCCATCAATAAGACAGTCTTCCTCCCCCAACTAAACTATGAAGGTGTAGCTACTATTGCTGTGATACACTTAAGCAATAAGCCCTAAACTACTGTAGAATTGTCAACTTACCTTACCTTACCCCGTGGTGCTCGAGTCCATGAAGGACCTTGGCCTGCTCCACCACAGTCTTCCAGCTTTTCTTATCCAGTGCACGCCTCCTCCAAGCTCTGACACGTAGCATCCTGAGATCCTCCTCGACATCATCCAGCCAGCGCTTTTTCGGTCGCCCCCGTCCTCGCTTTCCAGTGGGTTGCCCATGGAAGACCTGATACACCATCCTTGACTCTGGCATTCGCTCGACATGTCTGAGCCACCGAATATGGGAACTCTTGACCTCTGCGACGATAGTAGGGTCCCCATACAGATCATAGACCTCCTTGTTGGTGTGGAGGCTCCACACTCCACGATCACACACAGGCCAATAGATCTTACGGAGTACCTTCCTCTCCCACCTGTTCAACAAATCCTCATTCCTCCTAGTCAACACCCATGTCTCACACCCATAGGTGGCAACAGGTCGGATGACTGTCTTATAGATAGTTTTCTTACAACTGCGTGATAACGTTCTTGATCGCAGCAGATGGGAGAGACTGAAGTAGCTTCGGTTCCCGGAGCGCAGTCTCTCATCAATTTCCACGAGACAGTAAGATCCCTCGATGATAGTCGATCCAAGGTATTTGAAAGTGCTGGTCTTAGTGAAAGTCTTATTATTATCAATAACAAGCTCCTGAGGTACCTCACCCTGCATCACGGTGGTCATATACTTTTTCTATAGAATTGTCAACTAGTATGTGGAAATGGCCTACTAGTACTCTGATGTGATGATAGTAAATAGGAAATGGTGATTGTCTACTATTAATGTGTTGAAAGATCTGATGTGGATACTTATCTGAATTGTGGAATGTCTACAGGCTGCTCAGACAACCACTCTTGATGTAGTAAACTACCGTAATTAACTATTACTCTGAATTCTTTGAATTTTAGTAGTTTTTATAAAAGCAGTTATCTCTTGAGAAGTTTTCAGATTATTGATGTGTAACATCTTTCCACTCGGTTGCTGGATATTTTTGTGGGAGAGGTATTGAAAAATGGGATGGAAGTGGATCGGACGGAAGCGATTCCGGTGGTGCACTGGCATGCTCGTGACGTGGCCACATATGTGGCGAGTCGTCTTGCATGGCCTTCGCAGTGTGTACCTGCTACGCGTCTTGGTAGGTGTGCCTTTACCAACTGAAGAGCCTAATTGGCACGCTGGGGCGAAACGCTAGCAAATTGTTGAGTAATGCTGGACATTTTTATCACTTTTAGTGTTAATTATAATGGCTCAACGGACAATACTCATTTTGTTTCTCTTTCGAGAACTTTTGATTGAATTATTAGTGTGTAAAAAAAAAGATTTTTGTGTGTTGATGAATGTCCAGGAGGGATACGATCCAGCTTTCTCTTTCGAGAACTTTTGATTGTATTCAATGCCAAACCAAGGTTTATTGTTTTTGGAAGTGGAGTATTTGACTCCGGTAGTGCACTGGCATGCTCATGACGTGGCCACATATGTGGCGAGGCGCCTTGCATGGCCTTCTCAGTGTGTACCTGCTACGCGTCTTGTTAGGTGTGCCTTTACCAACTTAAGAGCCCAATTGGCACGCTGGGGCGAAACGCTAGCAATGTGTTGAGTAATGCTGGACATTTTTATCACTTTTAGTATTAACACTAATAATACATAACAATTCCAAGACTCTATTTTTTTCTTCGCTGCCTACTTGATATTTCTACTCTCGCACTGCCTTCTTGATTGTTCTCGCACTGCCTTCTTGATACTCAGCTGTTAATCATATCAATATGACTCATTTTAACAGAATCCATATGAAATTACGTGTTGGTCTGTGAATCAAGAGGTCTGGGAACTGGACAAGCCTTTCATGATCTACTGCTGTGCACATTGCATTTACTCGCAAGTTGGCCTATTTATAAGGAATTTAAGGTTATGAGCGGTGTCGCGTCTATTAATCTAGTTGATCCATATCGTATTCTTTATTTAGGCTAGTGCTAGTGGAAGCTACAAATCATCTAATAAAATGAGTTCCGTATTATAAACTACAATATCTGTAAAACACTCCCTTTTACAACAGATTAATATTTGTGCCAATAATTGTATAAAATACCGGTGTATCAACAATTTCACGTGAGGTTTCTTCTGTGTCAGATATTACACATCATATGCGACTACTGTAAGGCTCCTAAAGATTTTTTATCTTTCTTGTAGATTTGGATCTGATAATGCTCGCTTGACGAGCAAAACAAGTCATCCCTTAGTTTTCACCTTCTTCAATAGTCCATAACAATATATAAGCTGCGTTCAAAAAGTAACGAGCCGGAGGCTGGAATGCGCAAACCGGTGACTACATTGGCTAATCGTGGCGTGTGTAACGAGGTGTGGTTCCGACCAGAGTGTGGAAGGTCACAGCCCGTTGCTAGAGGGCACGCGTGCACGTCACGTGACGATACAAAGCCAGCAGCAGCATGCATCAATCGTCCAACGCTGCCAGTAGCATTGCAAACAGTGACATGGAGGCGTCAACCGAAGAGCAAAGAGGTGTTGTTCGGTTTCTGACAGCGGAAGGAGTAGGGGGAACGGACATTCATCGCCGAATGTCACAAGTTTACGGCGAACACTGCATGCCCTTTCAAGGGTCAAGGCGTGGCACAAGCGCTTCAGGAAAGGATGGGTATCGTTAGCCGATGATGCCCGGTCTGGGGCACCCCCCCCCCCCCCCCCCCCCTGCATTACCGATGACAACGTCCAGCTGGTTGATGCACTCATTACCCAGGACCGCCGAGTGACAGTGAACGCCGTAGCCGCCGTGGTCGCTCCACGACCTCATGCGGCCAACACAGTCGCGGCACTCCTGCAGAAATTCAAATGGGAGGTTCTCGGCTACCCTCCATACGGTCCAGACGTCTCTCCCTGTGATTACGCCATGTTTGGTCCCCTGAAAAGGGCTCTGCAGGGCCAACGATTCACCTCAGACGCCGACGTCCAGCTGTACGTGCGGAACCGGTTCACATTGCAGCCCAGGGAATTTTATGAGACAGCCATTCACCGTCTCGTGTCACAGTGGGACAAGTGCCTCAACAGCCAGGGACAATACTTCTAACATACAGGTACTGGTTTCTGTAATTATGCCTCCGGCTCGTTACTTTTTGAATGCACCTTATATATATATCTTTCAACACACATAATTTATTTCAGGTATTTTTTCACATATTCCAGTAATTGGAATTATTTTGTATTGACCGACTGAAAGTTACGATATCAATAATTGTCAATGAAGCAATACTGAAAATTGGCTTCAAAGCTATCTTTTCCCATTTTCTTCCTTGAAATTATTCACGACACCTAGACATACGTGGATGTTTTGTATGGCCAAGAACAAAGGATATTGAACCAAAAATACACAGTTCAACAGGAGTTTATATCCTTTTGTGGCTAGGGCATGTATACTACACATAAGGAAGAGAATGGAAATTAGGAGCAAGATGGCTTATTCCCACCGTTGATATTCTTCAATGCAGTTTTTAAAATTACTGTACCCTTCATTGCAAGGGGGGAGAAAGAATGACAAATGGGAAGTTTGAGACACTTGGCATTGTTACTAGTTGCCTCCATGCCATTCAATGTCTGAGTGAAATAGCTTCTCATTATTATAAACAAGATGTTCAGTAAAGCATATATAGCCTACTTTCTCCTAAATGCATGGGTATAGTCAGTGCTTTTTTTTTTAACAAAATTTAAGAGGTACTCTCAGTTGTAGTCGACAAAACATCATGATCTTGCAATTTTCGGCAATTTGCAGAGTCCGCTTATTACTTCATGGGTTGACATGCTAAATGAAAGTTTGAACTGGGTAAATTTATTAACTCATTACTTCCTTAACTTTCAGCTTTTTCGATGCCTGGGTGGATGTAGAAGAGTTCATTATTTTCTTCATCTTTCAAAACTAACCACACACACAAACTAACAACCTACCCCACCTCCAAACACTAGCCAGCGTGCTTATAAGAACAGAACTTCCTTTTCACGATTGTTAGAGTATGTTACTTATTTTTGCCTTTTTGCCTTTTCTTCGAATAAGGCAGCAATTACACAAAGCTTTTGCCGAGCAGAAAATAATATGGTCTATTGTTTCGATTATGTTGCTGAGTGCCGAGTTGCCGACCAAAACAATCTGATTCAATAGATCGATTTAAATCGAGGATTGCTCGAAATCTCTTCCAGCTGTTGTGAACAGCGCGTTGGCACCAGCTGATCGATGAACTTTCAAATCGGAAGTTGTATTTGCCGGACTAGATACAAATGAACTAATATTTTTTCTTAAACACTTTTCAAATGTTCAAGGGGTAAACGTACCCCCGCGTTCCCCCTGAAAAAATGCCCTAGGTATAGTTATAACTATAACTCTTTGTCCTTTTCAAGGAGTATAATTGAATATTGGTTGTAGTAGCTTGTTGAAATACAACGTGCTATAAGGATATTATACTTTCATTGATTGAATCCTCACCTGAATTATGTACACACACACTAATACAGCCATCACAATAACACAGGTTATCAGACAAAATGGAGTGCACACAGCGTAGCATTGCAGGCGAATGGGAAGAGTTCAAGAAAGCATCAGCTCCAGCGCTTTCCTAGTTGAAGAGCCTTGAAGTTCATTTTTGATTGTTATGTACATATTTGTATATACCGGTATATGTAGATCATTACCATACGAAAATAATAAAAAATTCAACACTCACCCAAGTATATGGGTCCAAATGACCATGATGCCCATGCATCTCAAATGAAACAACAACAACAACAACAACAACAACAACAACAACAACAACAACAGGTTCCTACCCAAATCCTTTCTCGTATAAAAGTACACACACTACTAGTAAGCCTACAGACATCACAGTGACACAGGTTATCAGACAACTTCTACACACACAAGTACACAGGGCGACAAGACAATGATGCCGCAAAACCCCTAAAGAAACAACAACAAAAACAAAAACAAAAACAATAGACTCTACCACAGATCAAGGACAACGAATTTTAATCACTGTAGTCGAGTGTTGAAACATGTGGTGTTATAAGTATATAATATTTTTGATTGGGAATACACACTATATATGCTTAACATTATAATGTGTGAGTAGTTATAAATCAATAAATAAAATTAAAAAACGAAGTTAAAAAATTTGAACCTGCCGGAATTTGATCCTCAAATCTCCAGACTTTGAGTCTAGGTCGCTACCAGTACGCCGAACATGCCGTCCTTTAACACTTGGTTAAAAACTGGTTTAGTATAACTTCATGATATTATGTCTTGCAATCAACGATTTCATTAGCATTTTCTGCCATTTCTATAATCCATTTGATACTAAATATGAATTATTTTGTTCCGTACATTCCTAAAAGGATGTAAACTTACAAAGTTACGGAAATATATAGATTTACGAGCAAACAATGGCAGCTGTTTTGATCCAATGAGACGGCACGGACAAGCACAATATTGCACGGTAAGCCAGAACTGTTAGTCACTACTGCAGTTACATATTCTATTTTAAAATGCTAATATCCTACCGGTCACCTCCTATGTACTATGAGCATATTTGGTGGGACCAGGCCTTGTTGAATCGTAAATTATGGTTTGGCTATAATACTTGCACGATTCATACATCCGCCATCTTGAAACTATTTGGCTGATGACCTTGTCGTTTGGGCAAAAGACACATTCCACATTAAGGTATATTGTTGCAAAATTTGGTAGAGATCGGATGATTAGGTTAGTCGTAATTTGATTTAAGCTCAGAACATTTGGGTGGGCACTGTTTCTTTTTTGTTACGATGGCAGCAATATACAACATGACTCTGAGTTGTCCCTTGCTAGTGCTATCTCTGTACCAAAGGTGGTTCGATTTGGTTTCATTGTTTTTGAATTGATAGGGAGCTCGATTTTCACACATACACGGCCGCCATCTGCGAACTATTGGGCTGATGACCTTGTAGTTTGGTCAAAAGACGCTTCGCACATGAAGGTATGTTGTTGCAACATTTGGTAGAGATCAGATGATTAAGTTAGTCGTAATTTGATTTAAGCTTTGAACATTTCGGTGGCCGCCATTACATTTCCATCAAGATGGCGGCGATATAAAACATGACACTGAGGTGCCCTTTGCTAGTGCTACCTCTGTACTAAATTTCGTTCAATTCGGTTCACCGTGTTTGAATTGATAGGGGGGGGGGGGGGGGGGGGGGCAGAAATACCAAATCCCACACACACTCACACAATTTTTGACCCTGTGTTGATCTCATGTCTACTTTCATTTTTTGAAAAAATCCAAGTAGGCTAATAGGGAGCAGATATTGTTGATGTTATCTTTATTCTATACACATTTACACATTGAAACAATGCCCGTTAGTGCAGAAATCAATTCTACTTTATAACAAAGGGAAAAAATACATTTTTATTTTGAATTTTTGCCAGTTTGAATTAAAAAGTCATTATATCATATTTGCCAACAATTTTAGTGTATTATTTATTAATTTGATGAATCATCATCTATGCATTACATTCTACAGACAGCTCAAGATGATGAAGATGATGACGATAATACTAATATTGGTTTTACATCCCTTTTAATAACAGCGGCATATAGAGATACCAGAGTGTTGGAATTTTGCCCCAGAGGGGATCTTTAATGTGCCAGTAGGGGCTCCCTCAAATGCCAACTGATAGCGCCAGGACTTGATCCTGTAGCCTTGGGCACAGCAGGAGAGTGCGTTATTGCTGCGCCACCCAGTCAGTCGTGTTTAATATCCTTCATGGTTAAGTTAGTTATTTGTGTTTTAAGGGGCCCTCATGGTTACGTAAACCAACCAGAACTGTCAAATGGCTAAAGCTCGGTGTTTCACTGGTTAATTATTTAACGGAAGTATTTGATAAATACTTGAAAAGCTATAATATTTACCATGATAAGTAATGCGAGATATTCTCTGTATCGACTTATAGATTCGTCTCAAAAATATTACGCCAATCAACACAATTAATTAAGCATATATTGAATTAAAGTAGATGCTTCGACCATTCGATGGAGTCTTCTTCAGCATACATCTAGAACAAAATCTATTGTAATTAAAAATTAGAGTGAAAACAACTAAACTGTAAATAAATAAATAAATAAATGGATATCCTTACAAAACATTACATTTAAAAAATGAATTGAACCATTATAATTCTGAAATCTGTTAAAGATGTCAAAAGCTCATGAATATTCTCAAAAAACTACGTGCAGTGAGATTAAAAAAAGAAAATTTCTCGAATTATTTTCAAAATAAAGTGCATCCAGTTATCAATATGGAAAACATCTTCTTAGTTCAAAATTGTATATCATGCTACTTGTTACAAATTGATAATATTATTTAGACCTTATGACACACTGGGCTGTTCACCATTGACTATAAAGAGGGTAGAGATATGACATGCCTACTCAGCCACCTTGGTAGATTTTATAATCCTAGGAATAGCTGTAATAATAATAATATTGTATGGCCTCGGGTGCCGGGTGCAAGCTTTGTTATTTGACACCCAGAGGGCAGCTTGTATGACGAATTTCCTTGGAGCGCTATGAAAGTCATGGAGGTTAGATATCTAAGCTCCTTGACACTATAGCTCTTTCTAGTAGAGAACGGAGGAACTTTATGTTGGCGGAAAATCCCGAGATTAATTTTTCCATTATGAACACGGCCTACTGAATTCAAATGGGTTCTTTAACATGCCAACAACGTATGACATGCATGTTGTCTTTCAAAAATCACTTACCACGGCCAGGATTATGTATAGTGCTGTAATGCCTTATGTGAAATATTCGTTACGTGAAGGTGTATAGCTGCACAATACGTACATAAAGTGCAGGAAATGATGCGCTAGAACAAGACAAAAGTTTCGAGTGAAATTTCCAGGGAAACCCATTCCTATAAATCAGACAATAAAACAACTGGCTAGGAGACTCAAACGTACAGGTTCAGTAAACTATAAAAATAGACGTAAAGGTCGGTATTTCCTTACTGACGCTAAATTAACCGGAGTAACCAGAAACTTCATAAGGAGATGCCGGTAATGTTTGGCAGCGGATGGGGAACATTTTCAGCATCTACTGTAAACATGGTGAGTAAAAATGCATGATACTGATTTTAAGCACCGTACTCTGCTGTACATATGCGTGCACGGCAGCCGGCAACTGAGCCATCCCTGGCGGAGCACGTGAGCGAGAATGTCCTTACCAAGCAAATATGAATACCCTGTATTTGTCCGAATTGAGACCAATTAGTTGAGGTTGACCTTTCAGTGGGATTGTATAACCACAACCACATCTATTTGATTTTTCCGGGCAGAGTGCGGCTCATTAGAGTCATAACGACAGATTTATTTAATGCTAAGCCATATATTTGATTTATCTTCATTTTCACGATTACTTTTATAATCTAAAGCTTGATACCAAAAGTGAATTTATGCATGTCAATCAAAATAGTCATGTTTTAATTTAATTCCAGATATAAAATTTGAACACGTTTTCATTACCGTTTTACCTGCTCCATGAAGCAGATTTCTTTATTTTTGGAACCTCAAAAGAGTTCTTTTTATAAGGGTAAATTTTTATGAGCAGTTTTATTTTTTGTCATATTGTTGTTGTTTTTTTTATTTTCTTTAATACTCAATTTGTAACAGATCTGATTTTTTAAAGCAATTTTAGATTATATTTTTAACAATTTGATTAGAAATTAATTTATACTATAACTAACAGTATTTTAAACATTTTTTTTTTTTTTATCATTTTGGATGTTTAATCTAAGTTTTTTTTTTACTAAAAAAATATTATAGTGATCATTTTATTTCTAAGGCTCATTTTGTTTAATAGAATATTACTGTTAGTTTGATGCTCTTAGTTTAATTAGTAAAACTGAAAAAGGTTACAAGATAACCGAAACTGGTATTGTAATATAACTGTTTCCAATACATTATTGACTATAGGGTGAATCATTCACTTTACCTATTCATAGGCATAAACTTTAATATATTATGGTGTTATGAATTGAAATAGACATCGAGCTAAAATCCTCTTGTCAACTCAAAATCCTAACACAGAGTAAACTTACCTCAATTTGTTGAGAAGGTCTCTATCTTCACAGAAACCACCTTTGTCATCCATCAATCTAAAGAGGGAGAAATAATTCTTCTGTTAGAAAATACAAATACCAACTAGGTAAGAAGGAGCAGATATGCTATAGTATATAATGAAAGACTGTTTAAGACAATAGAATTTTAATATAAAAACAAAAACTAAATGGAAGAAATGCTATATTAACTACCAGCATATATCAATATAATAGTTCCCACAGATATCCTTAAATATAATTTACCAACTTTGTATAATTAATATTTTTAATTTCAATAAAGAACACATATAAAGGGTGCAACTGAAGGAGGTTACTGGTGTAAGACTGGTAAATGGAAGAGACAATGTTCATCTACTAAAATCCACACTGGTTTTCTTAATGAATGAAGTCCCACATTTTTGCACATAGTTTTAAACATCATCACAAATTGATCAGAGTGACAAAGGCCCTTCTATACCATCCATGTTAAATTCATGATATTTTGGAACACCTTCAGTAGAAAGTATATATTTTTAAAATATCCAACCCAGGGGGTGTCAACCAGATAGGGATTATTTGGTACCATCGGTGTAGTAGCGCGGCCAGACGTAAGGAGCGGATTAAGCGCTGTATATCGTCCTGCCAACATATGCATGATACACGTTGTAATTAAATTGCAAATATATCCCTATATTTAGTCAATAAATATACACATAATTCCTAATTGACATTTCCTTGCAATTATCTTGCTCACCGACGATAATTACGGCACTTATCATTAAATAAACATTATTTCTACTGGGTTGGCGGCATTGACCAAAATGGACGCACTGTTTATGTCGTGCTTGATGTAAACAATATTGGCCGTACATTAATATTTTATAATAAGCTAATGTTGTGTTCTTTCTCATCTTTCTTTCATCAAATCGTCTTCTTGGTAATGAGAAGTAAACAGTTCTTGTTCTGCTACGCCAAGTAAGTACGCTTATTTTAAGAGTTTAAGTGAAAACTTGTTTCTTTAGTGCCTGTGAAAAATATACCTTACCGGTAGCCTAGTTTTGAATTGATATTAGACGCAGTGTACAGGTGATATTCTACTTGACATATTAATTAACTTGCACTATTATTTATTCCACAGGTAGGCCTATCAAATTCTGTGAACAAACAAATCGTAAATTGCTGTTCTCGAAATAGCAGATGAATGTGGCAATTGGGCCTACTCTCCTGAGAAATGACCAGGTAAGTGTCTATGTTACCGTAATGTTTTCAACTTGATATATTTGGACCAAAATGTAGACCTCTGAAATAAATTTTAATGTTGGACCTGTAATTACAGGTTCTAAAATCTTAACACACACTGGTCCTATGGGTGGCTGTGTGCTCTTGTTCTGTGGAGCAAAGTCCAACATTAAAATTTATTTCAGATGTCTACATTTTGGTCCAAATATACAAATGAACGAAGCACCAAATGGTGAACGCATTTGTACTCTGAATTTGAAGCATATTAAGTTCATCAGAATGGTTTCATTTTATGCGTATGTTGTTATTTTAGAATAGGCTATATTTATTTTTCTTCCCATCATTCCATAATTATTTTTAGAAAATTCAGCAGCTACAGCACTATTCATGCGTTGCAAAACTATTTCTCCTCTGGCAGAAGATTAAGAATAGAATTAGAAACGATGAGACATCTTTCAGAAGGGTGATACCTGCAGAAGCAGTAACAAAACCACTCACCAGACACATCAAAAATCTAGAAGATATGCTGGATTAACCCTTAATTGTTGTGTAATAGAAACACACGTGGATTAGTTACATTAATCGCAGAATTAAAATTTTAGTTATTTTCTGAAAGGTGAGAGAGGCAATCTTATGGGTTTCATCAATCATAGATGTCTATTACATTAATAAATAAGCTTCTGTGTCCAACTAAAATAAATCCTCATCAGTTTTGATGTGGTGTTAACTCATAAAACAGTGTAAAGAAGATAGGTTAATATGTTTATGTTCGACACTGGTGAAATGTAAATATTATGTCAGAAAACTGTACTATAATGAGGCTCATTATAGTACAAGTTTTCATTATGATACAGTTTCTCCCACCAATCAGAGCTCAAGAAACAGTTGTGTGACCAATTAGGTGAGGATAGCATCGCACCTGCGCTCACTTCCATGGCCCCCTATTTTAAATTTCACTGCGTGGCGAGTGTCATAGTGAGGTATTCCAGGAGGCCATGGTCAAATACAAGGTATTCTTTGCATCCCATGCGCTCTGTTCAGTATATAAAACTGGTGAAATCTCGACAGATATTTATGAATATTTATGTTCGAACATAAAATAGTTATAATTATCGTCGAACATAAACAGTCGTATGCAACTCGTCTATAATTGTAATTAAGACACTCGTATGGAAATTATAAAACTCGTGTCTTAATTATTGCCATTATAGGCTCGTTGCATAATGTACTATTAAGTTACAAGGTGCACATATAATAAGCCACTACAACAGAGATCTGAGTGAAATCACATGAAATTTTATTAACAAATAGGTTCAGGCTAGAACTATTACCACTGTGTTGTATTGTTTCTTCCAGTATCACAGTAAACAATTTGTTTTAAAGGACTCTTCATCTTGTATTATGTTATATCGTGGGATAGATAGATACAAGATAAATATAATTCATTTATTATATGCCAATGTAATGGTTGACATATCTATATTTTATTCCTACACGTTACTTACAATATTTTTCAACACGTAGGATGCTAATGTCTAAGCCAGTCACAGCTCGTGCTCAGTAGCGGCTGGTGTAGAAAATTAGTTGTGTGTAGAGATGGGCAGCAGTCGACTGAAAACAGTCGAATTAGTCGATAGTTAAAACAATCGACTTATTCGACTGCTTTTAAAAAACAGTCGAATGAATTCAACGACTACTCACCGTATCATAAACAAGTCGTTTGCAAACGACTGATCTCAAAACAATCGTTGGAAATCATTGGAATGAAACAAGTCGTTGGCAAACGACTAATTCCAAGCGAATGGAATCATTCGAATTTAAGTAGTCGTTCTAATCAAACGACTTCTTCAGGATAACTTCATGCTACAATTCATTGTGCTGTATGTTTATTGTAGAGCTTTAATTAATAAGTCAAGTATACCTGTAGGTGCCTATAGTTTTATACAGTTCGTTGATTCTTTCAATGAAATAGCCTAAATCCAGTTGTCCAAGTTATTGGAAATGTTAAGCATTCAATATTTAGGTTATGCTTGAACTCCAGATACCGGTTTTCTGGCCCATCATCCCAGGCAAGCCTCCCAGTCAGATGGATCATTTGGCTGTAATTTTGAATTAGAGTAAGGTTGTAGTATGCGTGGTCAGATTTAGACAATAGCCTACTCCATGAAGGGGTCATGGCTACGCCTTCTATGTTTGTTTATTGAATAGAGTAACTGAAATGAGGGATGTATACTGATTTTAAGATTTGTGGAATGAGTTTATGAATTTTTAATAGAATTTAATGAAGTCTTCAGTAAAGTTGTAGGAGACATGATCGTGTTTAGACAATAGCCTACTCCATGAAGGGGTCATGACTATGCTTTCTATGTCTGTTTAAGGTGTAGTGTGGCTGAAATGAGGGAGGTTTACTGATTTTGGTGTTTGTGGAGTAGTCTTTTTGTTTTTAATTTAGGTTTTGTGAAGCTCGTTGCGGAGTTGTTTTATGGATTTTATTGCTCTGCAAATGAAGTGTATTAGGGGGTTCTGGGTTTGGTTTAGCTGTAGTTTACAGGGTTATGGTTGAGAGTTGTTGTAGCAGGCCTAACAACTGTGTCAGAGCAGTGGCATGCTGTGTGGGAGGGGGGGTTAGTGGCAAAGACATGAGGGCAGGGATGGAAGAGTTTATGTGTTCCCTCACAGTTGGCGCACTTAGGCTTATCTCAAAGTACCGTACAGATAGAGTGGTGATGTAAATCTCCAGCGGGTACTGTGAGGACAGCTTGACGGCTGTAGGTGCCTATAGTTTTATACAGTTTCTTGTTCGTTGATTCTTTCAATGAAATAGCCTACGTCCAGTTGTCCAAATATATATGTATGTCATTTCATTGGAAATGTTAAGCATTCAATATTTAGGTTATGTTTGAACTCCTTAACACAGTCTATACACTTTTAATGAGAATTGGGTGCATTCTTGAATTATTACACAACTTGAACATGGGCTTACCAATTATGGCTTAGAGTTCTATTTATTTTATGATTGAATTTCATTCATTTATTCTACCGCGTGATAAATGAATTACAAGAAAATTATTATGAAATTCTCCCCATAGCGTGATGGTAATGATCGATGCAAACATAGAATAGATTTTCCAGGAAAATTAAATCAGAAAATATTTTATATTGGGATCCAATATTAATAGCATTTTAGCCAGTCGGAGGGTGTGTACGCTCAAATTGATTCTGGTTGTCAATTGGTTTGTAGAGATGGGCATCAGTAGTCGACTGACAAAAGTTAAAACCATCGACTTGTTTGACTGCTTTTAGAAAACAGTCGAATGAATTCAACGACTACTCATCTTAACATAAACAAGTCGTTTGCAAACGACTGAACTGATCCCAATTGTTTTAACATGCTCTGAGCGCTGGCATAGTTTTACGTTCTGGTCATAAATTGTTTGTATTCACATGGTTGCCAACATCTCCACTGAAAGTTCGCTCTCGTTACTGTTCTAAAGTGCTCTATTGTCGTGTCTCTTGTGTATTTATTCTAGGCTGTCGTGTTCTTGTTCAAGTTGTATTTCAACTCTACACTCTTAGTATGGTATTTTCTGCAAAACAACTAAGAAATAAAAGGCACGTCACAATTTTGGCTATGGAATTGTTACCAGTACTTTCAGTTCTAGTAATTTAATTAAGTATTGCTCTATTGCTTCACTTATTCAGAGTACATACAGGTAATGTGTCCTATACCAATATCGGGGAACATTTACTCATTGCAACATTGGATATAATGGCTGCACTATACACAACGCCGCAACCTCCATTCGAAGCACAGTAAAAATAAATAACTTGGATCAATTTCAATTTCTTTTCAGTACATATTATTCTTAAAAATAAATGAGACCAACCAGGTGGTATAGTTCTTGGTTGACACTTCTGGGGTCCATGTTTGATTGCTGAATGTCAAGAAATCTAATTCTAGTCTGAGGGTAAGAACAGGGTACACACAGCCTAGTGAGGTAAACCGGGAAATGTTGGGTTTGATTCTCCGCTTAGCCACCCAGCAAGTGGTTTATCATGGGTTCCCACACATACAGAATTTAAATTTCTAGGTAATTCCCATCTTGACTGCCTCCTGTAAATCCGAAAACAAGTAGGGTAGTCGTATTCATTCATTCCTATTCATGAGCTTAAATGGCACTCTGTCAAACGCATACATGTGTCAGAATCCAACACAACACAAAATAACATAATGACTTGATTTTGTCTGCTGTTAATTCATTTTATGGGCTTGGGACATCTTGGTCATCAGCCCCATGCAGTTGGGTGTGGGTAGAATTGCTCCGATTATGTGATGACTGTAGTAGTGTGTGTAGCTTTATAAGGGACAGGCTTGGGGAGGTGCCCCAGGAGTTGAAATAAGGTACTACCGGATTTCCATCAGGAAAGGAATAAAATAAAATAATGTTGAGGCCCACAGGAGAGATCTGCAGAATTATCTTGGCTGAGTGGACAGGGAATTTGTAACTGTTCCTGTTGGTATTTCAATTTCATTTTAGTACATATTATTAAAAATTCTTAAAAATAAATGTCCCTAACTATGGCTGCCACCTTTCCAGTCCTCATCTGAATTACAGAAAGTATAGCCTACACACTACTACAGATACCACAATAACAGAGATTATCATATAAATCCTATACACTTCCAAATATATGGGGCTAAATGAATATGTTATCAAAAGCCCTAAAATTAATATAAAAAACACAATGATTCTACAATAAGAGATTCTTTTAAAATATAGTTATAGTAGGTGCAAACATACACATAACAGCAAATTCAAGTTCTCCATTTCAAGCATTACACATTTATTAAGTTAACTGTTTCAACATACAAACTTGCATGTGTTGTAGGAATTTGCGGTTCATCGGTGTCAGCCATGGCGTCAAGGAGGTAATAGGTCCATTATCATGTGCTGTAGCCTACCGTTATACCTTGGCAAGAAAGAAGAACATGCCTCAACACATACTTTTAAAAGGACCAGATTTGATTACTGTATTTTTGCTAAGTTTGATTTTGGCTCTCCCTGTTATTTTTTCTTCGTTGACAAACTTTTTAAATAAAACATGATGATTTCTAGCAGTATTGAGTGTGTTTCTTGTTTTTCATTGAAAGTCCTATTTCTCCTTTCCCCTTCACAGCATGTCATAGAATTTACTGTATTAGTGTGCCATGAAATTTGTTTATGTACATGTACTTACTGTATTTCACCCTTCAAAATTGGTGGAATGGATATATTTTAAAGGGAATATCAAATGAACTACTGTATATAAATTTTGTGATATCCAATTATTTTTCTGAAACTAATGAATTTGGCATTAATTACACTAACAATTTTAGTGTGATGAGGATCAGGTTACACCACCTATTTCCTTGGTATTCTCTCTTAAAATTTTCCTGTTATTGCGAACAGCATCAATCTTTTTAAGATATGAATATTCTCCCTTCCCAGTACTTTTCCTTTCTAGTTTAATCTCGGAACTAATCGGCTATAATTGGGCCTACAGTGGTTAATTGGAAGGGACCATTTTTTTTATTGAGTAATAATATGCTGCAGACCTTATAGTAGCCTAATTCTTGTCAATGCAATATGCTCCAATTGCAACTGAAAGAAATGTAAACATGTAAATTATTGATGAGGTCATGTCCTAAATGCTGTGATTGCTCATTTCAGAGTTCCGGAATTCACAATTTCCCACTTTGGTATTATTAAAAAAAACTGTTATTGCTATTTTGAATGTGATTTATTTCGTGTAGATCATATTATTATCTCCACACTTAAAAACGTGTGCTATAAGTATTGGGAAGATTGTGATTTTCGGAACATTGAAGTGGGCAGAGCAGTTAGGACGAGAATATTTAGCGGAACGAGGGGAAGGGGTGGGGTAGGCTACCCGCACGGCCGTGCTCAACTAGTACCGCGGTCAAACACCAGACAGCGCTGAAGTCTTAGTGACCAAGAATTAGCATGGCTGTCGGCTATCTGTAGTAGTAGGTAATCTGTGATCCAACCAATGTAATAAGACATTGTGATGTGGTATGATTGACTTCTCCTTAAAACTGCCATTGAACACCTACATCTGGTCTCCTGGGCCACAAAATGTACAAGTATAGTAAATAAAAACTTCATACAATGCTCAAAATACAATTTCATTGTTTCCCAATGCTAATAAATGACATAATACTGATTTTCAACAGTTGGAACAGCAAAAGTGTATAGAATGGATATTTATCTCTCATGATCAAGAACTGATATAACAAAAATGTTAAGCATGCATTGTCTTTATAATTCAATAGTCATGTCACAAAATTGTTGAAAATTGATGATTTTCCTTATATTTGAACAGTTTATGTTTACTTTATTTATAACATTGTAACATGGAAATGTAAAAAATAATATGTGCACACACAAAGAGGATGTTTTAAAAATGTGATACCTCCTTTTCAGGTCACGTCTTGTGATAACTGTCTAAATCAGAAATTGCGAGGTTTGGCACTGCCTTATTGCTCAGATATTCACAATATTTTATACTGTCGCTCTGGTAAGTGCCAGGAGTCTTGTAGGGATGTGAATTAGAGTGGCTTTTGCAGTACTGAAATGTACTCTTAGTTCAAGAGATATTGGTGTTGAAACTTTGATGTCTTTTGTTTTTAAATGGAGACATGCTTTACCTTTGTATGTGATTATAAGCTCTGAACTCGGCTGCAGACAGTAGCAGTGGAGACCACATGCTACACACCTTGGCTCTTATGTATGACTCAGACCCACGAACATGATAAGTCTGTTTGTTGTTATTATTGTAGTTCATACAGTGATGCTTTGCAATCATCAAATGCACTCAATCAATATTCTATAACCTCTCATAGAAGAAACCTTCGACTGAATGACTCGGTGATCTTCTGTGACTCATCTGCACCTATTTCATAGAACTCAGACTGCGTACCTCTATTGCTACCCATACTTCATGCCTACTAGGATCCTCAGAATTCAGATCCATAGGGAAATTATGTTGGAAGCCTCGCAACTCCATAATGCGGCACCAACAGAGGTTATAATTTCAGTTTTACATGGACATGTTCTCACGGGAAATGCTCTGAAAAGGAGGTAGCTGAATTTTGAAACATTCTGTATATTAAGACCTCGCTAAATGAATGCTTTATATATAACTGTTTTGGACATCCGGAATTTTCAGTGAAGCAAAATTGTAACTGAATACTGTAAATATCAATTTTCTTGTTTCGGGGGAAATTTGAAAAAAAAAATGATGTACGACATTCTTATAAGTTAGAGTAAACTTCTGTCAAGGTGTGTGGTTTTTACTTACTGTTTCATAGCCAGATTTGTCAGCTGCTCCATAAGGGCAAATGTTTCTGATTTGTGGAGGAACATGGAGAAGCTGAATTTTGAAACATTCTGTATATTAAGACCTCGCTAAATGAATGCTTTATATATAACTGTTTTGGACATCCGGAATTTTCAGTGAAGCAAAATTGTAACTGAATACTGTAAATATCAATTTTCTTGTTTCGGGGGAAATTTGAAAAAAAAAATGATGTACGACATTCTTATAAGTTAGAGTAAACTTCTGTCAAGGTGTGTGGTTTTTACTTACTGTTTCATAGCCAGATTTGTCAGCTGCTCCATAAGGGCAAATGTTTCTGATTTGTGGAGGAACATGGAGAAATGATACTGGAAGAATAAGAATATTACATAGTTAATCCTCAAATAAATATAGTATATTTCATTCATACATCACAAAATGTCAAATAATTTGAATGCCACTATGTTAAGAGGAAAGAAACCTTACAAGGCGGTTAACAGAAGACCAGGAAGATTTTTGGTGTATTTTATGTTTTGGCAAGTTTAAAATCCAAATTCATAGTTGAAAAGATTTTAAAACATGACATGACTACAGTGAGTTCCTCTCATAAGTTGGCCGGCCAGCGCGCTGAGCTTATCTGCCTCCCGTTGACTCATCACTCCCTGCTCGGCATAGCGTAGCAATAAGAACAGAACAGCACTTGGCTCACTTTATCCGTGCATGACATGAGATAACAATTAAAATTAGGAAAGTAAGAATTAATAAACTAAGGACATACCTCATGACAGGAGTTCGAAATGTTCTCCGCCTACATCCACACATTTCCGGCACCGTCTCAGGAAAATTCGATTCAGACGCATAAGTTCGTCTTCCGTAATTGAGGCTATTTCTCTCCGGATATGTTATTTCAGTTCGTCCAACATGTGAGGATTTCTTGCATACACTTTATTCTTTAAGTTCCCCCAGAAATAAAGTCACAAACAGTTAAATCAGGGGACCGTGACGGCCATAAGTCCGTACTAATAATACGGACTTCAAAAATGTCCTCAATTAAGTTTAATGTGTCAAGAACTGTATGCGCGGTGGCAGAGTCTTGCTGAAAATATCCATTTCGAGAGTCAGTGTCAAGTCATTTCGTCAAAAAATGGTTTGAGTATATTATCCCTGTATCTCTGTGCATTAATTGTGCCCTGAAAAAATATAGGTCCTTTAATTCTGTATCCATTCACTGCGCACCATACTTCGGCCCGTTTGTCATGGAGGAATCTCGTATATGCGATGGGGTTTTCTGTACTCCAATATCTGTTATTCTGCATCGAAACATAACCGTGTAAATGGAACCAAGCTTCGCCCGAGAAAAATATCAAGCGTGGATCAATTGTTTCATCATGAACGTTTCGTAACATCCAATTACAAAACCATACCCGCTTATCATGATCACGTGGATGCAGTTCGAGTACTACAGTATTCTTGTACGGCTTCAGTTTCAACATTTTCGTAGCCCGCCATGCTGAGCTCTTCGAAACCCCGGCTTCTTGTCCAAGTCGTCTTAGGTATTTTGTAGGCGTATGTTCTAATTTTTCTGCAATTTCATTTACTTTTACCTCATTAAGTACACGTTTTTAACACTTCGCTTCTTATCGAGTAACGAGCCAGTTTCTCTCAATTTGTTTACGAGTTTTCGCATGGTCTCTCTACGTGGAGGGCGCACACCTAGAAAATGTGTTATGAAACGTCTAACGACTTCCCTGCAAGACTCTGTTTTCACATAATTATCGTACATAAATACCCTTTCCTCTACCGTGTACACACGTGGGAGGCATTATGAGAATTATACCCCAAAGTAACACTTCACAACTCGAGAACAGTTGGAGCGACAGATCAACACTAACTTAATACACGTTATTATAAGCAAGGACCAGAACTGTGAAGTGCGTACTGCGTAACAGGAAGTGATAAGTCAACGGGAGGCAGATAATTACCATGAGTAACAGTGCATTGAATGCACCCCATGCAGTCAATGCATTCCATGCACTGTTATGCATTGGTAATTAATCTGTACGATGATGGTTACAGGTTAAAAGTGTATTTATTTTGATGTGTGTCACTTAAGGGAATACTGAGGTTTCCTTTTGTGATCAGCAATATCTATGACTTCAATGGATACAATTCCCAGGGAACATAGTGAGATTATCTCAGAAAACTTCCATAACACAAAGAGAGAGAGAGTGAGTTAGTTAGTTACTAAATTTGGTCATGCTGTAGGCACTATACATAGAATAGTGGCACCAACAGGCTGGATCAATCTCAGCAAAGAAAATAGGAAACTAAGACGGGGAAAACAAAACCAAGCTACCTGATGAACATTTTCTCCTCAGAAGAAGCAAATCAGACCCCAGGCTCACTGCTGTTGACTTGGCTTGCAAATTAGTGGAAAGGGGAGTAAATCTGCAAGTTTCTAATGCCCATTGCAAACTTATGACAGCTGGAAGGAAGCCTACACACCTGTAAAGAAACACCTTCTAACAAGAGAAATGTCCTGGAAACATATCTTGTGGGCATGTAGTTATCAAGATTGGACAAAGATCATCACTCGGAAGTGGAGGGGAAGGAGGTTCAATATGTGCGCTAAGCAAAGAATGAGGCAAAAACTTCAGCACATTTACTACAGACCATGAAACACCCTGTGAGGAAGATGTTTGATGGTGTTTCACATACGAAGGCCGGGACCCTTAGTACCAGTTGATAGGATGAAGAAATCTAACCAGTACATTCAAGTACTGGGAAGGAGAATAGTTGGTGAGCTGCAGAAGAGGTTTCCAGATGGTGAGAGAATATTTCAGTAAGAATTGGCTACTTGTCATGCTTCAACAAAAGTGAAGAAATTCTTCAGTGAGAACAATATTCATGTCTAAGAGTGGCCAAGAAACTTTCCTGGCATTAATCCAATAGAAAGCTTGTGTGCTATTTGCAAAAGGAGCTTCACAAGACGTGCCTGTTTCACAAAAATAATTCTCTAGTTAGTGTCATTTCATGATGATGAACTTACAATACGTGCTCAAAGCTTGTGAAATCTAAGCCAAATCAAGTAAAGAAACTTATAAAACAAAATGGACACATTAGCTATTAGCAATGAATAAAGGAACTTATTAGATGAACAAGAGCAAAAAAACATAAAATGTGTATGCTACTGTCGTGTTCCAATTAATTTGCATGGGACTGTACAAACAGAAACAATAGCAATTTAATCCTCACTCTTATTCAGTCAGGTCCGTTTCATAAATTGAAAATCTAACAAATGAAATGCAGTTTTTGTGACACTGTACAATCAGGACAAAATATCACGAGATATAAGGAACACAGAAACTCCAGGAAGCATAAAAGATACTCCGCCATGCATGACCATATGCATGAAGAAAACCATAAATTCACTACAGTAGATAAAGTTGTCACATTAATTCACACAGTTCAGAAAGGCACATTTATGAATAGTTTGGAAAAATAGACACATATATTTCACAAAAAATGTCATCGCATATATAATATCAAGGAGATAACGAATGAGAATGACCCTTTGTTTAAAATCATTAATAATTTTATCCACAAATACAAATGTGTGAAAAGGATGCCAATTCAAGAGCATGGTTCATATTTCGCTATTAAAACCTTGTTTCACGAGTTTTCACCATTGCTTTATCCACATACTGTATTATTAATCAGAATCCCCTAATTCGTCAATATTAGCAAAAATCAATTATATAAGTAAAAAGTAGGGATAGGAAAAATTCGCGATCGCGAATTTCGCGAATTTTTAAAAGAAGTAATACACAGGTGATAATGTCTTAAAATAACCCTAAAAATGGCGAAAATAAATGTTTTTGAGCTCGCGAATTTTGCATAAAACGCGAATTTTGCATGAAAACGTGATTTTTTTCTTTTTTTCTTTATAGTGCACTTCCGATAATTCGCGGCAATTAATGCACGAATTTCCGCGTATTTTTGAAAGCCACGAATTATCTGCAGTAATGTTTTTAAGCCGAGCAAAAAGAAAACTATTGGTTAAAATATTGAAATGTATTTTAAGAACACGCAGAAAAAAATAATTATAATACTTTATAACATAGTATTGTATGAGACACTACGTGGATTAGGCCTATACCAATATTAAAAACTAAGAGTGACTGTCATCACTTTTTGTTTCTTAGATAGTTTATTTTTTCTAATTTAAGATAGTATAATTCTGAAGAAAACAATATATGAGAACGAAAATTCATCTCGATTTTCTATATAAGAGATAAGTGTGACTATAGACACACTAGCTTGACTGTAAGAACTTTCGGGATTTCCGTTGCATCACTCCTTCACTTGACATGCACTGGATCTCAGTTTACCACACCAACAGTCAAATTCCGTATAACATCCTCATCGCTTTCATGTCTGAAACCATGATCGTCTTTATCGAAGTCTAACTACTGAATGTCACTGCCTCGCTTCATTCATCCAGGTTTTGCCCTGATGTCATCGTAGTGAGACCACCTTGCCCATTTGAAATATCGTCGTCACAGAAGCCGACAAAGGCTTGTTTTTGTGCGAGTATAGTAGCGGTAATTTTCTCTCAAGACTTGACTGGATGGAGAGCATCCAACAAACACGGAATGATCGGAAACTTAACGGTAGATAGCGGACCTCGCTTTCTGCATACATCAATCTTTATCAATCTGGTCGGTCATCCTGGTTAGTTACTAAGTTTTTGAGGTTTTAAGGGCCAGAACAGCAAGGTCACCTGCCCCTTCATCCTAGTGACTACTTGATGCTTGGCGTCATATAGTGCGCCTTTCAGACATGAATATCTAGATGGCAAGTATCCATATCCAAATGTGCCACTGTTTCCTGAACCAGTCTTAACCAAGTGGTCTTCTTGGTTTCATTCTGTAGTGTACCTGTCAGAGTACTGGAAAGGTATTGTACAATTTATGAATGAAGTAGTAGGGACTGATAACTCTAGTGTTGATTTCCTGAACAATGTTTCACATGACAAAATACTTGAGATTCAAAGAATTTGACACAGACATGAACTCATCCCTTTATTAGAAGGCCAGTCTTATCAGACTGTTCACCTTCTAGATGGACATCTACGGAGAATTCAGCAAGCCCTCACACTTACGGTACCAATATAAAGGAGCTGTTGGAGGGTTGTGGAAATGTGTTAAAAAGAGAGAAAATACATTCAGTTTTAGTAAAGGCTGGGTCCCATGCTCTTAGAATATTAATCAGCCTGAGATCCGTTGACCCTGGGAACAAGATTTACAAATGTGTGCGTTTGATCCAGCAGAAATAGTGCCAATGAACATCAATGAGGACCATGCAAAGAAAATTAAGAAGTTGCCATTCTGTGGAACACTGGAAGAAAGTGAGGTCATAAGAGGATACAACGAACTGCAAACTTTAATCAAGAAGCAGATGCATGACAGGACCAAGACAGACATTGTTCAAGTTTTACAAGGAATTACATTCGTATTTCCAAAGTTCTCAGAATCTGTGTTGCAAACAATTTTGATACCCTGTTCAAACGCTAACTGTGAACTTTTGTTTTTCAGCTTACAGTAGCACGTTAAGTGATATGTGTCACTGTTTGTAACAAGAGAATTTGGATCTCTTCACTGAAGTATACTTTGAAGGATGACTGAAATGTGTTATGTTAACCATGATATTTAAAAAATCCCGCCTAAAATTTAACATTTTGAAAGTACCGAAAAGTGCACTTGAAACCACCGAATTTGCCACTTTAAAATACCGCTTTCTTCACTCTGAAATCACCGAAAAATTCCTATCCCTAATAAGCCATGATTATCCCTATTTCCACAAATGCCCGCCCCTGTTCATAAGTGAGAGCGTACAGACTCACCTCCTTCTCTCTTGTCGTAACACGAATGGAGTCTGGGAACAAAAGACTGCTGGTCTTGCTTAGTTCAGTAATGTCAGTCCATCGAATTGCCAGCTTTGTCTCTCGACCGAGTATGTACGAATAGAAGCACATGTGCCCGACTGAAAGATACAACCAGCCTTGTCGAGGTATACGACCTTTCCAGTAGCTAAAAGAGAAAACAATCACATAAATAGCATATTTGGCAGCACTCAAAGCTTTCTATATAAGTATAAGCTACTATTCGCATTATGATATCATAGAGTAGCTGCTTTCCATTTAGCGGCATGGAACTTCTGTAATAATGCATGTACTTGTAAAATGGTGAAACTATTGGGAAAGAGGTGATGGAAATATGATATCCTAAATAAAAATAAATATACGAGGGCTGTTTTTTAAGTAAGGGCCGTTTTTTTTTTAATAAACCGAACATTTTATTTTGAAACCACTTTATTTTTAGGTTTTACATACCTTCCTCTATTTTTCTACATAGTTGCCTGGTTTATTTAGGCACTTGTCATACCTTAAAACTAAGTTCTGTAATCGCTCTGCATAAAAGTTTGCCACCTGCTCTGACAACCAAGAATTCACACTTGAGGAAAATCCATTGATAGAGTGGTTATCATGAATCTTCGGTCCCTGTGAATTTTCGTGTCAATTGCAGTCACCAAGTCACCTGTGATCACAGACCTGAGTGTTCATCGTCATGAACATTTTCATGGCCACTTTTGAACTCGCGTACCCATTTTCGCACTTTACCTTCCGTCATTGCATTATCACCATACACCTCACAAAGCTGACGATGAATGTCTGCAGCCGACATGTTTCTTGCACTCAAAAAACATATCACAGATCGTACCTCACACGCAGCGGGCAAATAATAATCTTGAACAATGTAAAGATGCACAGTTCAGCGTACAGGTTAGCTACACAGCTGGAACTGATGCCTGCTTGTTCGCAAAGGATGCTGGGTGGTAGCGTGCACGCTTGTTGCGGCGAGCACACTAACTACGGGCTTTTAAAAAAACGGTCCTTACTTAAAAAACAGCCCTCGTACAAACATGAAATGATGGAAGGGCAAAATGAATGGACGGCATGAGCTTTCCCTGTCCCTCTCCTGCCATGCATGACTATGGCCGTAATTATATTCCTATCCTCAATCCCCTAGCACAAAATTTCAAAAATCCAAAACCTGAGATGTTAACAGAAATATCTTCATATATATCCGGGAGTTGTAAAAAAATATGTCTTCTACTTGTCCAGTGCTTCCTGAAGATCCACAATGAGTTTACCAAACCAATCAGAAACTTGGCTCATTTCTTTTTTACCAAAATTATGCCATCAAAGGTAAAATTTGTAAGGCAAAACATATGGTCATATCATAGGCCCAAACGACTTGCCAGTGAACAATCCATGACAAGGTTATGAGAGTGTTCTAGGACCATAGGGTAGGGGCAGAAGAAATGAGGAAGGAAACAGACTGTTGGACTTCTGCCAGAGGAACAGCCTGCTAGTTGGGAACTCCTGGTTTAAGAAAAGAGAGAGCCACACAATCACATGGTACAGTGATGACTTGACCAGGAAGTCGGTGGTCGACTATATACTGTATGAGAAAGAACTAAATAAGAACATCACGGACATCAAGGTTATACCATCGGAGAACCTGGATAGCGACCATCGATTACTGGTAATGAACCTGAGAGGAAGTAAGGAGAAGAAAGGGACTGAGAACCAGGAAAGACGTATAAGGATATGGAAACTGAAAGAAGGGGATAGAAGGATCGAGTACCTCAAAATGGTAAAGGAAGGAATTCCAACAGATGAAGAAAGAGGGGTGGAAGAGGAATGGGCTAGATTTAAGAAGACACTAGTAGGTGCAGCAGAAGCAGTATGTGGGAGGACAAGTAGTAAGAAGAGGTGGAAGGAAACACCATGGTGGAATGAGAAGACAAAAGATATAGTAAGAGAAAAGAATAGAGCCTTTAGCAGGTGGTATCAAAATAGGACGGTAGAGACAAGGGAAGGGTACCAGGAAAGAAAGAAGGAGGTGAAGAGAGTAGTGGCTGAGGAGAGAAGAAAGTGGATGGAAGAGTGGACAAAGATGATGAAGGAGGATAGTGAAGGTACAAAAAAGGTCCTGTTTGGGATGGTAAAAAATAAGAGGCGGAAGGATCCTACGGATTATGTTAGAATGGTGAACAAAAGGGGACAAGAGATAGAAAATAGGGAAGAACTGAAGAAAATGTGGAAAGAATATTTTGAAGAACTTCTGAACCCAAATGGAAAAGATGGTGAGGAGGAAGAAATCGGGGAAGAGGAAGATGAACTGCAAACAGAAAAGGACTTAACATGGAAAGAAGTGGAAGATGCAGTGAACAAGATGAAAGGAGGGAAGGCATCGGGTGTGGATGAGTTGAGTGTGGAGATGGTGAGAGCAGCAGGAGAGGTGGGGATACAGTGGTTGTACCGAGTGATGAGGACAGCATGGAAGGAAAGGAAGACCCCAGAGGACTGGAAAAAAGGAATAATTGTCCCGATCTTCAAGAAAGGTAGTAGAACAGATTGCAGAAACTGTCGGGGAATAACACTGATGCGTCATTGTGCAAAGATCTTCGAGAAAGTTTTAGAAAAGAGAATTAGGACAAGGATAGAAGGAGGGATGAGGGAAGAACAACATGGCTTCAGAGCAGGAAGGTCCACAGTGGATTTGATTTTTGCTGTAAGGCAGTTACAAGAACAGCACTATGAGTATGGAACAGATCTACTGATGGCCTTCCCTGGAGGATAGAGGAGTAGAGAAATGGACTATAAAGAGGATAAAGGAGATGTACAAGGGAAGCGTGAGCTGTGTGAAAGTGGGAGGACAGAGATCAGACTGGTTGGAACAGAGAAACGGCCTGAAACAAGGAAGTGCACTGTCACCGTTACTTTTCATTGTGGTGATGGATGACATAATGACCCGAGTGGCTCAAGTAATTGGGGAAGGAAAGATGAAAGCAATGGTGTTTGCAGATGAATTGATGATTTGGGAAAACAAGGAGGAGGAGGTACAGGAACAGTTGGACGTGTGGGAAGGAATAATACAAGGATATGGGATGAAATTTAGCATAAATAAGAGTGAGATGGTGATCACAACAAGGAAGAAGGAAAGAACCACAACGGGAATAACAATTGGTGGGGAACAGCTGAAGAAAGTGGAGAGTTTCAAGTATCTGGGAAGCCTGATACAAGATAATGGAAGAAACGATAGAGAAATAAATGAGCGGGGGAGGCAGGCAGAAGCATTTCGGAGGAGTGTGAGAAGCATGTTATGGAGCAAGGATGTCCCTCAGAACAGCAAAAAGATCATATATCGGACGTACTATGTCCCTATCCTGACGTATGCCTCGGAGACCTGGGTTATGAAAGGAAGGGAGAAGAGCAAAATACAGGCCAGTGAGATGAGGTTCTTGAGAAGCAGTATTGGAGCTACAAAGATGGACAGAATAAGAAATGAGAGGACCAGAGAATTAATGAAGGAGGAATCATTACAGGATGCTATGGAGAAATCTAGACTTAGATGGTATGGACATGTAAAGCGAATGGAGGAGAAGAGGATACCCAGGAGAGTACACGAGACGAAGTGGGAAGGAAAGAGACCGAGAGGAAGACCGAGAGACAGGTGGCTGAAGGGGGTGGAAGAAAGCGTGAAGAAGAGAGGAGAAGACTGGTCAAGGGTGGAGGCTGAGAGATGGTGGGAAGACAGAAGACGTTGGAGAGGCTTGTGTTCCAAACAGACCCGGCCAGAGGCTGGAAACTGTGCAAGATAATGATGATGATCTCCAATTCCACCCACATTAATTGGTCACTTAAAAATCTTATAGCAACTACCAAAGGAGGTATTTCTGTAATTAGGTCATGTTGCATACATGAATTACAAACTATAAAGATGTTAACCAGAGACTTAAAATGTCTGGCATGACCAGGACTTGAATCTGGGACCTTCAAATTTCCAGATCAATGTTCTTTCTAACTGAGCCCTGCCTCACACCTACCAGCACACCCACCCGTATGAACAACCACAGAATTACTTACAAATGGCACAATAACTGTCTTCCCATTCACGCTCATGCCCAGTCCCGAAACACCACCTTTGACAAGAACTTCACAGTCAATATCAACAGGCTCCCCCATTCACTGCTCTCAGAGACTCTGCATTGCACAAAAATGTAATCTTAATCCTATAACTGACCCTGGGCTCAACATTAGATAGCACCCGAGATGCAAACCTTTCTCTTTTCACTCTCCCCATAACCCAATGGAGCACTACTCCAAGTAGAGTTCATTCTTCACACACTCACTGACGTTGATTTAAGTTTATTTCTTTTTGTGTTAGTCCTGCTTTGTTGGTGTTGTTTCATTTGAGGGATTTGGACATTTAGCCTTGTGTACTTGGGTGTGTGTGGGTATATATACACTTATACACACACTCGCACGCAAAATTTGCCCGATAAACTGTGTTATCATGGTGTCTTTAGTACTGTGTATTTGTAATTGAGGTGAGCATTGGGAAGGAGCCGGCTGTGGCCATAAGTTAGGAACCATCCTGGCATTTGCCTCTAGTAAATATGGGAAGCCCCGGAAAACCACTTCCAGGATGGCTGAGGTGGGAATCAAACTCATCTCTTCTCAATTTTGCATCACGAGGCGGACTGCACCCTGTTCCAGCCCTCAGACCAGAAATACATTTCTTGGCAGAGCCTGGAATCGAACCCGACCTCTGGAGCGACAGTCAAGAATGCAGGTACATGACTGTGTGAATTTGTTCATTTCTTTCAAGTAGCTAAAGTAGGGACTGGAAATATGGAAGGCACAATAATACCAGCAGTATCGGCTGATGGAGGCAAGCTACCGTACTATCCTACACTAATTTTTAATGTTTCCAAGATTTATTTCAGAACTTGATCTTTATAATGTCCTCGATCATGTTTGTTGCATATCTGAGTATGTGACGTCACAAAAACTGAATCAGTTATTTCAAGCTTGGAGATCAGATATAAACGAAAATAGGAGGCAAAAACATCAAGAACAGATTCCTGATAACATGACAGAGGATCGAATGAGCAGTGCATTAGTGTCATAGAAGTACAGCTGATTTATATTGAAAGTGATTTTTATTTATTATAATATTGTTATGTCCCGGTGTCGATTTTACCTTGAACCGTACCGGACGTTCAACCTTGGTTCACCCCAGGTCATTAGTGTCAGCGCTACGGTGCTGAGGTGAGCACGCGTGCGTTGGTATGTTTTTGGATATAAGCAGCTACCTCAGGTGTGAGGGGGCACTAGAGAGTGGGAGAGCACAGACCGTGAGGTCAGTGACGGCGGCAGTGAAGGAAGTCTGAGTGTGCGAGGTTTTGCCGATCGGGAGATACTTGAGAGCACCAGCTGGTGAAACCAGGTGAGAATCAACACTCCCATTTTGTTTAGAGAGTTTAACATCCAGTCAATTCTCGTATCCTGGTGGCAGCTTCCTTTGCTCCCTTGAGCAATAAACTGGGAGTTAAGCCTTCATTCTCTTTTATTGGGGATCATTCCCTGATTCCCGAATCCCCTTCCCCTCCTACTTCTTTGTGTAAGTGGCATGTTGGTGATCGTTGTGGAAGCTATTGGTAAGGACACGATAACTATCCTGGTACTTGTTCCTGAAGAACCCCTGGGCGGCCTATGGCTAAGTCAGTGCCACCAGAAAAGGAAGGAAGCTTGTAGTTTAACGTGACCGTTAATCTCGAGATCATGAGCCACGGGACCTCATTTTTACGTGGAATCCGAACCACAGGACATGGCATTTCACATCGAAAATCTCACATGCATTGACCGGGAATCGAACAGTGCCACCAGAGGCGCACGTCTTCAAAACATAACAATATTTATATACCATTATTTTAGACAATCCTTCAACAATGGAGCACTGTATAAATAATTTGTAACGAGTCTCCAGAATGTTCTCCGGTATAGAGTATTCTGATTGGTTGAAGACACGAGGAAGAAGAATCAGGAAGTTGGACATTATGAGTCTGCTTCCACTTGTCATGGTGGACACACCACAATGAAGGTCTACGTGAGAAACGTATTTGTGAAAAATACGAGAATTTCAAGTTAAGTCCAGTGAAAAGTACATTTTGCAGTATTAAAATGCCTAGATTGCGTGTCGAAGTAATCATCGAGAGATTTATGAAATATTTTCGAAGTTATAACAGTTTTGATAGGAACCGAGTGACTCATAGAAAATTAGGAAAGTGTCCAAATATCACTGAAAGTGAAGGAAAGGTTAACTCAGAAAGTAAGAAATATTTTTGGAAATTTTTAAGTTAATAAGAAGTGTGATTAGTTTGATGATCACGGATTTGCAAAATTCAAAGTTCGAACTGAGAGCATAAGTCAGCACGACACCAATTTTTTATTATTATTTTTTTTTTTTTACGTCAAGCATTCTATCTGTAATATTAGTGAAAGCAGTGGTGAAAAGGGGCCATTTTGAAAGACTGATGCATTTACAACCAGTGCTATTTTAGCAAACAACATGACAGGAATGTGTTGTAACTTTGGTAAGTTTATTCTAATTTTACAAGTACACGGTTCTATATATGTAAGGTGCTGCCACCTACCCTTTATGCTTCAGTCATGACGAATAGAAGGAGAAAGTGAGAAGACTCCTGAAGTTCAAGCGCGCCCAGCTAGGCAGCGCTAGAGTGGGCAAGTTCCACACTGCCGTGGTCAAATGGTCTTAGGGATGGTGCTAAGGGAAACTAATTACTTTGTAACTAATACTCTTTTAAAAAGTAATTAGCGGTTACAATTAAAATAGCATGGCAAGGCACAATGGAAAATATAATTCACGGAAATAAGAACTACGGTCTTCATTACATGTTACGGAACGCACAGATTCCTGGAGTATACAGTCGGAGAAAGCCCAGATCTTTCTCGTAACATCTGCAGGATTAAGGATGTGAGGTTGTAGAGAGCTTGTCTTGTCACTGACTCCTAACGAATTCCTAGCCTTTTTATTTGATTGACTACCATCACAAGTAAAGCCAGCCACCCTCGCCCCAGCCTCTTCTAACTGCAAAATCACCTATATTAGAATTTTTGCGAGCATGTCCCTTGGAGTAGCATTTCTGCTTTTATCAGAAAAGCTCTTTAACTCGATTTCTTCTCTTAGCTTCTCTTCTTCGAAAATTACAACACCGTAACGTGAATTATCATTCTTTTCTTCCTTAAAATAGTCTGAAATAGCATTTATACTATGCGTATTAACAGGGACGGATCTAGGGGAGGGCGAGGGGGGCGACCGCCCAGGGCCCCGAGGTCCGGGGGGCCCCGCACCATGGAATGTTTTAAATTTAATTGATTAATTAATAATTATACTTTCAAACTATTCAAATTAATTTATTATTCATATTCTTTTTTTCTTCTTCTTTTTTCAGTGCAGCTATGACCTCCCGTGACCGTTTAGCAAGTTTAGAATTCAGTAAAATGATAGAAGACTTTAGCCGGGAAAAAAGTCGCAAAATAATATTTTAATATTTCATAGTTTACATAATCTTCTTCAAGAGGACTTAAAGGTTTCTTTCATATTATTAAAACAATGTACTGTAGTATATTCAAAATATTGTAACTATTATTTTTTATTATTATTACAAAACTATTTTCCATTTTTAGCCTATTTTCAATTATGAATAAATAAATGAAAAAATTGGCTTATGAGATCACCTTTTGTCCGTGTGTGTGTGTGTCTCCCCCTAATAACATCGAAACGCCTGGAGCTATTTCAATGAAACTCGGTAAGTTCATAGCACTATTCCGGACGACCCCGACCGTGCCCTTCAAATTTGTTACGTCTCACCAATCCAACATGGCGGCTGTGCGAAATATTTCACCAGCATTCAATATCTACGAAACTATTCCCGATATCACCCTGGATTTTTTACGGTGATAAAGAGAACTACTAGAAGTTCACCTATGTGACTTTTGAGAACCTGGTAACTACAAAACCAACATGGCAGCCACGCGAATTTGCGACCTTTAAATAGACGTTTCTCGCGATTTAACCAACCAAACGCAATAAAACTTGGTACACTATATGTTTATACACATTGTAATGCACCGACATCTAACTTTGTTCAATTGTTTACATAACCACAAGATGGCGGATGTGCGAAATATTTCACCGGCATTCTATATCTCTGAAACTATTAGCGGTATCACCCTAAAATTTTGTACGGAGATAAAGAGCACTACTGGAAGTGTATCTATAAGACTTTCAAAAACCGGTTAACTAAAAAACGAACATGGCGGCCAAGCTAATTTGAAAATTTTAAATAGACCTTTCTCGCGATTTAATGTTCCAAACGCAATGAAATCTGGTACAGGAAATGTTTATACACATTGTAATACACTGGTATCTAAATTAGTCAATTGTTTACATAACCTCAAGATGGCGACTTTGCGAATTTTAAAATTAAGTTTTTATTTCTTGTGTCGTAATTATGCGATCGATGTGAAAGTTTGAATAATGAACATATGCAATAATTTTCCTTTAATGGTACATGACTCTGGTACATAACAATCCAACATGGCGACCATCCGAAATATTTAGTCGGCTTTGAATATCTATTATAGCAATCAAAATTATTTATTTAGTGATCATAGGGGCTATTTATTTATTTATTTGGATTTATTGTGCTTCTAATAGGCATATGCCTAATAAAAAGAAACACATGTACATTTGGTTACACAATTCTAACAAATTATAATATAATTGACAGACATAATGCTGAGATTGAAATGCAAATTAATTCTACAACTAAATACGAAAATATAATTCTGTGCAGGTAATTGGTAGGTGGGATGTACGAGTTCATGTGATCGCACAGCAGGCAGAAACAAAGGAACTATATGTGTAACTGAATAAGTCGAGGTTGTTTGCTATTGAATGTTCATTGTATAATTGAATAGCACTTATTATTGGGGAATGTTTATGCTGTTCAGTTCTAGTTCTTGGGCAGTAAAATGTAATAAACTTAGGTCGAGTTGAGGGAGGTGGGACACGTAAATTAAACTGTGATATTAAATACGGACTATACAAAAGGTTATTGAATACTTTGAAGACAAAAACAAGCATAAGTTCACCTATAGGACTTAAAATAACCTGGTGATCACAAATCCAACATGGCAGTGACGCGAAATATAAATATTCACATGGAGGTTTCTCGCAATTTAACCATCCGAGTGCAGTTAAACTAGGTACAGTAAATCCTTATACGAATGTTAATCCACTGGCAACTAATTTATTTCAATTGTTTACATAACCACAAGATGGCAGCAGTGCGAAATTTTAAAATCTCATTGTTACTTCTTGTGTCCTAATCATGCGATTGAAGTTTGAATGCTACACGTACACAATAATCTTCATGTAACAGTACATAACTCTAGGACCAACATATATAAAATCCAAAATGGCGACCATCCGAAATATTTAGTCGGTTCACAATATCTACGAATCTATTACATCAATCAAACTGAAATTTTGTATGTAGATAGAGGCAATTAACATAAGTAGGATATATGAAAATAGGCTGTATAGTTCTTCACGGAACTACTTGGTTTTTCTTTTTTTTTCCTATTGTTGTGGGCCCCACAAGGCCTGGATCCGCCACTGCGTATTAACTCCATAAGGGCACTTAAGTCCTTTACAAAGTTTTCTCAAGTGACTTTCAGAAGGCAAAGGCAAGAGATTATGTCGCCGACAATGACGGAATCCTTTCTGTGATTTTATTCTCAACAATAACACTCTAAAATGAATTCATTGCTGTACCTCATTCCATTGGGAGATTTTTCCTGGCATTTCTTGAGCATAGTGTCTATTATCATCTTTTCCTTCTTGCTAAGGTGTTCGTTATCTTTGTAATTAAATTAATTAAATGCCTGCGAATTTCGAACCTGCTTCTCCAGCAAATTAATTCCCGATTTTGCTGAGTTGAGGCAGGATCTAACGCGAATTGAATTACTGTTAGCATTCTTTAGGCGCTTTTTTGAGCAATATTATAGTCTTTTCAGCATCAGTAAGTACACTAGAATGACCCAAATTCTTATCAACATTGGACTGACCATAATGCCTCATTCGTTGCTCCACTCCCATCTTCAATCTTCTTTTTCTGGTGGTGTCGAGATTGATTTTCCTTTGGGAGCTTTACGGGACTTATCCTCACTACTTCGGTAAATTAGGGAAAATGAAGCACTGCTCCATGATGTAACTTCCACCACACACGAGAGATTTCCACTTCTTCACCATTCACTATAAAATTACCTAATTTTACTATCAAAACATCTGAGAAATGAATTTGACAAATTCTAATACTTCGCGTTAACTCCGTATCCTTTCGTGGAATAGCTCTGGCCCATTTTTCAAATTGATTTGTATTCTTCGGTGGTGAAAAAAACCATATATCGTCACCTACTCTACCATACCCTGACTTACAGCCAGGCAAAAAAAAAACAGTACGGCATGTTGAACTATTAAATTAACAAAGCCGCATAAGAAATATGTTTGAAGTTCACAACACAAAACGCTGATGTACACAAGATACAATGAACTGAATGCAAAGAAAATTAAATTTAATTCACAGAAATATCTCACACAGTAACTTCTCACGCACTTTTCTAAGACCCGACTCGACCCAACAACAGGACACGTTGTTGGACATTATCACTTGCAGTGCTTGTAGCGGCGGGACCACAAACTACCGTGCTATAATGGCGGAGTCCTCACACTAGGTCCTTCTATTCGTCATGCTTCAGTTGTTTAAACCGCGCACACCATAGTTGCACATGTTCAGTTTCGCTATTGACATCACACGTAATCAGTTCGTTGTTATTAAATTCTTTATATCAGTTTGCTGTGCTCAACTCTGGTTCCCTCACATCCTTTAACAGGTTATGGGCCCAGATGCGCGTACTAAACGTGTAAATTACAAATCGTAATTATTCGTAAAAACGTGCCAGAAGTTAACCTCAAAAATGAACGCCAGAAGTATTGGGAGAATTGAACCCCTCGGTAAGGACAATTTCGACACGAGGGCGTGCAGAAGCAGGCCATCCTTATTATGGGCGATTGGTGGGAATTCGTCGGCAGAAATTCTACGAAACCAGAACCAGCGGCTAAAAATGCAAACGCAGCGGCAATTCAAGAGTGGGACAAAAAGGGTCAAAAGGCTTGGTCGCTGATCATTTTGTCGATGTTGCCAAGTGAAATAAAGCAAGTCAAGAATTGTGACACTGCACGTGATACATGGCAACGACTGAGACAGATCTACCAATCCCAGGGACCGGCTCTGAAGGCGAACGTATTAAAAAGGTTAACCTTACAAAAATTGGCGAACGACGGCGACGTGCGTGACCATCTGAACGATTTCTTCACCACCGTGGACAAATTGGGAGATATGATCATCACGATCAATCCGGAATGGTTGACAGTTATGTGTTTATACAGTGTGCCGGCATGGTACGAGAACAATAGGTGCGCAATAGAGTTACGTGACAACCTACCGACTCCTGAGGCTCTTCGGACCAAAATCATCGAAGAGGATGACGCACGGAAATCGAACACACAAGGTGAAGTAGCTGGAGCTATGTTCGTCAAGAAGAAGACTGGTCCAGGTAACAAGAACTATAAGAAACAAACTCCCAAATGAAACAACAACAACAGTGAAATAGAAGGAGGTGGATCTGATTTCCGGTGCTACGTATGCAAAAAGCAGGGACATCGAGCCAGCCAGTGCAGATTTAAACAAAGAGATCCATCGAAGAACAAATCTAATATTCAATCAGCAAATTTCACTCGAGAACTATGCTTACAGGCGACGACAACTCAGAGCAGTGACTCACTCCGAAAGTGGTGCCTCGACAGTGGCGCCATTTCACATATCTGTGGCGACCCTGAGATTTTTTCGAAGATCGATGAGTCACGAAAGTGTCCGCTTATCAACCCGCGTTGCGAACGAAGAGATAGATGTCCCTCCCTCAGATGTTTCTCACGTTCCAGACCTCAGGACAAAATTGCTGTTGGTGGGAAAGATCACCGACCGCGGCCACGAGCTGATTTTTGACAAGGAAGTTTCAGTCGTTGTGAATGAAAAAGGAGAAGTCTTGATGGGCGCTGAGAGGAAGAACAACCTATATTATGTCAGTGAGAGTTGAGAACGAGCATATATGGCTGCATTGCCCAAAAGAATTGATCTAGAATTGCTACACCGTCGACTCGGCCATGTCAACACGGGAGACATCTTGGTAGCTATGAGGAAAGGGAGGGATTCTGGCGTTGAGCTGAGGAATCCATCAACAACTCTGGACTGCAAAGTCTGCATCGAGGGGAAGATGTCCAGGACGCAGTTTCCAAAGTAATCAGATCGACGAACAGAACTACTCGATTTGATCCACACGGACGTGTGCGGGCCGATGCAGACTCCATCTATGGCAGGTTCAAAGTACCTCTTGGAATTCATCGACGATCACTCTCACTGGTGTGAAGTGAGATTCCTGAAGGCAAAATCAGAGGCCTACGAAGCTACCGTCGAGTACATTACCAGGATGGAGAATCAGAAAGGAAAACTAGTAAAGGTGATCCAGTCTGACAACGGCGGGGAATACCTGAATCGAGAGTTCCACAACTACCTGAAGAAGCGCGGAATCACAAGACGCCTCACAGTTCCTCACAACCCTGAACAAAACGGGAAGTCGGAGAGGATGAATAGGACTTTGATGGAGACTGCCAGGTGCATGTTGTTCGAAGCCGGATTACCTCACCACTTCTGGGCGGAAGCAATGAATACTGCAAATTACATCCATAATCGCCTGCCATCAAAAAGTATCGGAGGCAAAACACCGCACGAATTGTGGACAGGAGAGATTCCTGACGTCTCGCAATTCAGAACGTTTGGAAGCAAGGTTTACTTCCGGGACAGGGATCCCGGAAGAGGAAAACTGGATCAACGAGGCGGAGAAGGCGTGTTCATGGGTTACTCCGCAGAAATGAAGGGTTTTCGCATATACTCCCCTGACAAAGACAAAGACTTCAATAGCCGAGATGTAAAATTCTTTGAGAATGAAAAGCCATTGGAAGAGACTAGGATGGAGCATCCGGAATCCCCAAAGCAAGATATTTGTTGGGAGCAGTTCTTTGCAGAACCACCGCCACAATCATCATGAGAAAAATATCAACCGGCTGTCATGGAGGAACCAGTCTCTCAACCCGAGATCGGAAAAGAAGACGATCTACTCGATCTGCCAGGAGAACCTTTCCTTGGTTTCGACGTGACGCCAGTGGATGATCATGATATAACGACTGTCTATCCTCAATTGAGACGAGGACCTGGTCGACCCAAGATTCTGCGAACTGGAAAAAGGGGAAGCCCGAATAAACTTTTTCAAACAAAACTCCAAGATGTGGAGGAGCAAGAAGAAGACTAGGAGATTTTTCTAGCAGAGATTCCATTCAAAGAGGCAATGACAGGACCGAACCCTGACAAGTGGCATGGTGCCATGGTCATGGAAATGGAATCCATCCTGAGAAACAATACATGGGTGCTGGTGGATCCTCCCCATGATGCCAAAGTCATCGGATGCCGGATGGTGCTGCGCGCCAAACTAAAACCTGATGGAACACTTGAGAAGAGAAAGGCCAGGCTGGTGGCTCAAGGTTTCAACCAGGAGTATGGAATCCACTACTTTGACACGTTCGCACCAGTGGCGCAAATGGAATCAATTCGTTTGATTGTTTATCTAGCTGCCAAGCTTGGTGTAAAAATCAGACAGTACGATATCAGAAAGACTTATCTGTATGGTGACCTGGACGAGGAAGTATTCATGAAACATCTGAAGAACTTCAGGGAGATGTTAGAGAGCATTGCGATGTCCGGAACTTACGACGAAACCCAGGAGAAGGCCAAGAACATGCTTCGCCAGTTGCAGGGAGGCGACAAGGTCTGCTTACTACAATAGTCACTGTACGGATTGAAACAGGCCGGGAGCAACTGGTATGCCAAGCAGCGTGAGGTTTTGAGGAAGCACGGAGCCAAACCAACTGCATCAGATCCGTGTCATTTCCAAATTGGTTCCGAAAATAACATAACTTTGATTGCCGTTTACGTTGACGACATGATGGTGCTGTCAAAATGCAAAAAGACGTTCGCCGAGATTTCCAGAGTCCTGAGTGAAAATTTCAAGGTCAAGGACTTAGGATTGGCCAAACACTTCCTGGGCATCGAACTAATCCAGGAGACCGGATGTATAGCCATGCATCAGCAAGGTTACGTTGAAGAGCTTCTCCAACGCTACGAGATGGCCGACTGCAACCCTGTAGTCACACCACTGGACCCTGGAACGAAGTTGAGCAAAAATGAGAATCCGAGTGCTAACGAGTTGAAGTTGCCTTGCCGCGAATTGGTAGGCACGCTGACATACCTGTCCACAACTACACGTCTGGACATTTCGTTCACTGTCAGCTACCTGGGGCAGTTCAACAATTGCTTCGGAGTCGAACACTGGAAAGCTGCCAAGAGAGTGCTGCGGTACTTGAAGGGGACTTCGAACTTCAAGCTAATCTACGAAGTAGACACCGAACCGATCCAAGGGTTTGTCGACGCCGACTGGGGAATCTGCCAAGAAGATAGGAGGTTCTACACGGGGTACGCGTTCTTTCTCAGCGGAAGCCCTATATCGTGGGACTCATGAAAACAAACAAAACGTGGCTCTCAGCACCACGGAGGCCAAGTACATGGCGATGTCAGAGTGCGTCAAGGAAGCTGTGTACTTGCGTCGATTTCTGCTCGAGTTAGGCTTCAAAGATTTAGCCACTACGTTCATCTTTTGTGATAATCAAAGCGCAATTAATTTGGCAAAATATGCAATGTATCACAGTAGAAGCAAACATATTGATATGAAACATCACTTTGTTCGCGAAGTCTTTGAATGTAAATTTTTTGTTTTGAAGTATATCTCCATGAACAATCAAGTTGCTGATTTTCTCATGAAAAGTTTAAGTCGAATGAAACAAGAACGTTGCTTAAAGTTTGCTGGCTTAGAGAGTGTAAAGATGGTATGAACCTCTACTTGAGGGGATGTGTTGTAACTTTGGTATTTTTATTCTAATTTTACAAGCACGCGGTTCTATATATGTAAGGTGCTGCCGCCTACCCTTTATGCTTCAGTTGTGTAAACCGCGTGCCATAGATGCACATGTTCAGTTTTGCTATTGCCATCACATCAGTTTGTTGCTATTAAACTCTTCATATCAGTTTGCTGTGCTTAACTCGGGTTCCCTCATATCCATTAACAGAATGGACACACAATACACCAGTTTATTCCTTGTTGAACGAGCAATGGAGATGTATAACTAAACAACTATGGCAGGGGATGAATGGATCAGACTGCCGTTATGGAGCAGAATTTTGACCCGAGGGGTGAGCGAGGGTAGAAGGGGCAATACTTAAGATGACGAGCAGCCAACACAGGGTACTGACCAACTGAAATTTTCTATGTACTAGGCACGTACGTTTAGGAGTTCCCCTGAGCGCATATGCAATTTGCCTGACAGTGGTGGCCAAATGGCAGCATATCTTACAGGGGAGTTTTCTCCCTTTTCTACGATGATTAATCAGTCAGTCGGACTCTCGATCGGCGATGCAATTTCAAAAGCTTGTCAACACATGTACACATGGGCGACTGTTGCCGCAATGGCGTCTCAGCCTTGCCAATAGATGCAGGTACACAGTGTGCCAGCACGGAATGCCAACCGCAGCATTGCAATGGGGTGATATCATAAAGGTACTTACTTAAAAACGTGCCTCGTAGTAACTGATGACCAGACATTTATTTTGTAATAGGCTAGTGTAGTAACAACTGTACTGGAATTATTGCTAGGCAAGAGTGCTTTATTTAGTTCATGTTGTGTGTATAAAATTTGTGAAGGTGGAGACAGAATGTGCAAGCATGAGCTTACAGCCTTGTAAGCGATTATGTTATATTGGACATTGAGAAGGCTACCACAGTTGCACATTTAGATAATGGGGAGGCCAAGTAACAGGTGATTTGTAAACAAGTCTGGAATGAGACAGGAATACTAGACTACTTCGGCATGTACACAGCGGTCTTCTTGCAAACACACACTGCAGTTGAAATGTAGCTCAGATATTAAAGATTTAATGCTAGAGAGAGGAGAGGAGAGGAGAGTTGTTATAATATTTGGTGATAGCAAATATTTAAGGAATGCCATGTGGACATGCTTATTTGATACAGATGAAGGTGAATATTTAGCTTGAGGAGTTAATGAACGCCATTTTTTAAATTTATGGATTTTAGAGTGCACATTACGACGATAGAGGTGGAACTTAGGTCATTAAATCCTGAGATAAAAAGAGTTGAAATAATAAATTAGAGAGGTTATATGAAATGTTGTAGGTTATAACTAAGCAGTCCGCCTAGTCAATACCTTCCTTTTACAATTTATTATAACATTAGAGCAGTGGTTCCGAACCTTTGCCAGCTGATGCCCCCTTTTCAGACACGCGCGGTCACATCGCCCCCCTCCCCTCCACTCGTCGCTTCTATAACCTCTTCGATAAAATGACACGGAAGATATAGACCTAATTACATAATAACACTACGTAATGGAATAATTATTTGTGAAAAATAATGTGAAGTACGCGCTTTATATCTATTACATACTAACTTAATTTTAGCACAATACAAAGAACACACTTTAAAAATAAATCCTTAAATAAGACAACACATGTCAGTGAGAGGGTTGACACTGTTTTCTCTTAGTGAGATTCGGTATGTTTGGTTTGATATTTGACAGAGCACAGCGGAGATCACTTGCAACATCACACCAACAGCGCTGCTTTGTTTTTATAACACTCAGGGTTGAAAATTCTGACTTGCATAAATATGTCGTTGAAAATGGGACAATGACACGCAATGCAACTTGGGCCATTTCAGGATAAAAAAGTCACCCAGTCCCAATATTTTGGAATCATCTTTTAGCTCTGAATCACACTTCAAATCTATGGCTTCTTCTTGAAGTTGTGCCGGCAGTGCTTCAATGGCAAACGGATCTTGTTAACATCAAGGACCATACATCCGACGAGATATCAGGAAAGTAGAAGTTGAATTCTTGTGCCAGGGAATCCAAATGTGACGTATTACGATCACGTTCACTTTCCGGGAAAATTTCATTAAGGCGGTGAAAGGATGAGTAGTTGCTAAACTGAAGCCGGTGTTTCCATAACTGTATTCTTTCCAGGAAAGCTCTGATGGCATCATAAGCAAGCATAATATTGGAGTTTTTGCCTTGGAGCTTTAAGTTCAAACTGTTCAAAGCTTCAAAGACATTACAAAGATATGCCAATGAGACGATAAAATTGGCACTGATTTTGCTCCTTACAACACAGCAAATTCCTTATTTCACCTCCAACCTCACGGCTCCCCAGAGGTTTGTGCCGACAGTTGGCAAATACCAGTGCTTTTGAACGATTGACTTGGCGCGACAATCACTTGGAGAGATTCGAAAAATGTTAATTATACAAAATTGTAATATTCGAGTTTTAAAAAAAATTGGAAATCACTTCACGCCCCCATTGAAAAATCCCCACGCCCCCCAGGTTGGGAACCGCTGCATTAGAGGTACATGTTTTGAGAGCCTACAACACACTCTTTTTCAGCCTCTTAACTTAACACTTAAAAAGATATTCAAACATTCCGTAAAACACATTTAAAAATCTTTGTTAAAATCGTCAAACCTTTTAGAAAACTGATGATAACTTGTGTATTATACAATGTATACAGTAAAATGTGGACGTGTTTACTAGTATAAATAAAATATCTAAATAAACTGAAATTCTACTTGACTGTTTATCTAAATGTAAGACTAACCGATTGAGAGACTATGTTTTGACATTATTTGCGCGAGACTTTGATGAGATTATTGATTAATTATAGCGATAGGAGGTGATAAAATCCTATTGGAAGGATCCAAATGTAATTATTGACTATTGGAAGTCTAGTGTACAGTTGATGGAAGGATGGATTCCTTTGGAGCATCATTTGTCTAGTTATGTGAAAACCTGTACTATTTTATTTATTTTTTATTAAATTAGGACATAGACCAGTTTACGTAGATGGTAAATTGTATGTGCAAACGTTGGAAATGGTACCATCATAGCTTAGCTTATTTTTATTGGAGCAACACTAGGATCGGTGCCACTAATATTCTTAAGTTAAGTTTAATTATAATTGCATAGGTGATTTTCATTCGTACCACTATCCTAGCTTATTTATTGACTTCTTCAGGGGATTTATGGGACTAAAAGTAGGCTGTTATCTTTTCCAGGAGGGTAATAAGAATCAGCTTTGCATATCATTCCCCAATATTCAACTTCGGTTAGGGATCTTTGACAACCAATAAACATCGGCACACGCTTTTTATTTTAAATTGTGATTATTTGTTGTAGATTTGACATTTTCCTATTCATGCCAGATGTATATTATGGGCTAGTTTCATAACATCACCTTTCCCCAAACCCGCTGCAACCCTTTGAATAATAGTCTCGTGCTGGAACTAGTTGAAATACATAACAATGAACTTTGTGATTTGTTGAGATGGTATCTCACGGTGGTTGATTTCAGCCTCCCTACTGCATGGTATCCCAGAGCAAACGGGCACAATACATCAACAGCTAGCGATTAGATAAATCCAGTACATTCACATCCAGAAGTAGCCATGAACGGCTAACCAGACTACTCAACAGTGAATGATAAAAGGAGGCAACTAAAATGTGTCAGATGTGATGCTCACCTGCAAGCGTAATAATTGACAAGTTTCTCCTCAAGTGGCATATTGAAGATGCGATGAAACTTGAATGAAACTGTCTTGAATGTCTGAGTGTCTTCATCTGGAAAGAGAAGTATATTTACAATTTCAGAGCTTATTTGTAACTAATAATAACACAGTGTACATAGAAGTAAATGGCTTGTCAAGTAAATGCACAGTACATTCTAGAAATGGTACAAAAGCTGAACCTTGGGTGCTTGTGAGGCTAAAAGATATATTAAAAAAAACTTGCATCTTAAGTCATTTAAATTTGCTCTAAATTTCTTTTTAAATATAGTATGCATCATGAAATGAATAATAATTTGTAATTGCCAAACAATTGAAGTTCATACACATGTTCCCATTATATCATGATCATAATGAATTAATTATTAGCTGTTAGTGTGTCAAGGTGCTGACATGGAAATATCCTAGGAATGGGAGGACGAGAATGATGATTATCCCAAACCATAAAGATTCCCAAGAGGATACATGAGATGCAGATGCAGACGAAACGACCAAGGGGAAGACCAAGAGATAGATGGCTGAAAGGCGTGGAGGAATGTGTCAAGAAGAGAGGCGAGGACTGGACCAGAGTGACAGCGGAGAGGTGGTGGGAAGAAAGGACTAACTGGCGAGGCTTATGTTCCAAACAGACCCAGCCTGGGGCTGGAAACTGTACAAGATGATGATGATGATGAACTAAACAACCCTTCACTGCTCAGTTAAACACTGAATAAATAATTAAAATGTAGGGACTCCCTACCAATAAAATTGAAAGGTGTCAGGAAGAAAGGCCTATGTTCCTTTTTCGTTCCGGTAATTGTTTGCATTTGTCGGTTGTACAGTACTACTAAACAACCAAATCTCTAGCATTAAGAAACTATCAATCCTGCTCCTATCGGAATTTTACAAATTCTTAAGGGGAAGGATGATTATATTAATACAATCCTGGGGGTCAAACCAAAATATGCAACTCATTTCAGTGTTCTTAAAAACCATACACTGACCTATGTATAAAATCACATACAATCAACATCAACAAATCAGAGGCTAATACTTCTGTCTCAAGCCATAGCTGCGCTACTCTTATCGTATGAAAGTCATTCACCAGTCAAGTTTATCGGAATAAAAATAACATACATAGGCTGTAAAGCAGTAAGAGGAACCAAAACCCCTAATCAAAATGAGCTCCTTGATTGAAAATCAAATGAAATTGTAATGTTTTCTTTCTTAGTTATGAATGCCAACTAAGGTACATGACAATTATCTTCTATCAGAGTGGGTAATAACTTGCATACATCTCCTTATACCTCGTCAATTAGGGCACGTCCAGAACAATATTAATTATAAATTAAATGTCTACCAAGGCCAAGAACTTGTTCATGCTTAAATATTTCTATCTGAATAATTAAAGTAAGCAGTTGCAATTTATCGTTTAATAATTTTGTATTATCACTTTTTTTTAAACTGTTTTCATCAGCTGATAGTTTCATACTTTCATATAAATGCAAGGCCCATCAGAACTAGAAAAGAACAGTACCCTAACTTTATTGAACATTTTAAACATTTTGTACGAACAAATATTGTCTTAAAAAATATCCAATACTGAATTTGCATAAGTGAAGTTGTGAACAAACAACATGTCTCATTAATTAATACAGGGTGTCTCAAGAAAATTTACTAACACTTTGAATGACTATAAAATGATTATTTATTAACATCGAGTCAAGTTTAAGGGATTCAATTATAGAGGAGACATGTAATTAAAGACTCATGTTCGCAAATGTTCAAATTGAAGACCTTCAGTGTCCAGACAAAGCTGATAACACGAAACAATGGATTCGCAAACGTTACGACAAAGTTCATTTGGAATTTCGTGATATTGTCTGTCAATTTCCTATTTCGTGTTGGAATGTCGGATTTCCAGCCCAGACGCTTCAAGATGCGATGGACGCTATCTTTTGAGATGTGTGTCTCTCGAGCCGTTTGTCGTAGTGATTTTGGTGGGGAACAAGTGAGGGCTTCCTGCACCTGTTCTCCTTTTCTAGGACTGGTGGATGTCCGTGGTCGTCCAGAACGTTTCTTGTTGACGTTGTGAATGGTTCCATCTGCTTCAAATTTATCTCTGATGCGAACAATGGTCTGGTGCGTTGGTGGCGGTTTGTTGAACTCCTGGACACTGACGGTGATCAATTTGAACATTTGCGAACATGAGTCTTTAATTACATGTCTCTTCTATAATTGAAGCCCTAAATTTGTCTCTATGTTCATAAATAATCATTTTATAGTCATTCAAAGTGTTAGTACATTTTTTGAGACACCCTGTATAAACAAACTTTCAACGCTATCCATGTACAAGTTCACTAAAATCCAAAACACAAATGTCTATAAAGAAAAAACAGTCACTAAGAACAACGAACTCAGAAATCTGGTATGCATAGCTTCATTCAGTCCATTTATAGCACAAAACCTACAGCCATTTATATCAGTGAGTGCATTTCTAATTAATGTGATGTGATAGCAATGCCATCTACTGGACTGCAAAATAACTAAAAGGTTTCACAATCCTATCAAGAGATGCCACACAACACACCTTCGAGCTTTCGGCAGTATATACACATAATACAAGAAGTGATTCATGAATTCAACTCTATATTTGAACCCGTGCAACGAATAAGGGACTCCGTGCCATTTTTGTTTAAAGTACGTATTTGTTGTTTGAAAGCGCGCGTCCTTACTATCATATGACCATTGTAGTTCTCTCGTGTGGTGCTTCAGTGGTCACTGATAAGATATATTGTGACATTTATGCCAATAATAGCGGAAGAACGAACCCAGTAACGGGTCTTGTTGTCTCAGGGTTCACTTGCTTACAGCATGTATTTACTGTGACTGGTGTCCTTATTCCACTAAATGAATGTCATCCTGGCAGTGAGAAACCACAGAAAGCCTCTCGTTCAATGGTTGAGTCTGGCATTAGAACCCATCTCTCTTTTCATTTGGCATCACAATAGAGAAGTGTCCAGGATATATGAACTAGGGGTGCAGAGGCTCAAGGGGTATTTAGGGGGAACGACTTAAAATTTGGTTCCTCTCTTTCTTTTCCAGGCCCATGGTATCAATATTATACTGATTCTTCTCTTTCGGGTGGGAAGAAGCACAAATATATGACTAGCATGAGTAACGAAAGGTGAAGATTGACAAAGTTAATTTCGGAAGCAGTGAGTCATTTGTGCATCAGATAACGAGCGAGGCGGTTGTCAACAAGTTATCACATTCAAATGGCATCCTCCTTATATACTGCCCTGCAATGAAGAATGCATTGCGATAATGATGACACCCATGGCAACACAGATTGATGTGGAAATAATCATCTTGTACAGCTTCTCACTTATACGTCTGTGCACACAACCTTTCTGGACTGCAAACAGAGACGTGAATCACTACAAGAACATGTATTGAGAGTATTTTTAAAATATTTTCTTGATTTCCCACCTCACAATATTGAGGGTGTCCTGCAGGACGAGGAGGTGATGGATGCATGTGCGCTAGCAATCCTTGGCTCTGTCCCTGCATTCTAACCCTCCTACGAGGATTAAAAATCCTCCATGACAGAGCTGGAAATCGAACCTGGAATCTTGCCATGCAGCTAAGAAAACTAACATAATTATGCAATCGGTGCCACTCTCACAAAACTAAGGGTATTAAATTAAATGTATATAAATGAGGGCTTTAGGGGACAATCTTGTACTGTGGTGTCTTCCCCATTAAACTTGAGTATTTTCTGAGGTTCATCCTTATAAAAGGGGGCCTTCCCCATAGAACTGAGCCGCACAGAGACCGTGCCACGGACGAGTCGCAATGAGTCACCACCAGATTTATAGCATGTACCGATTACAACAGCAGGTCGGGAAGCCCTGGATACTGTCATAGCATTTATTACATACGTAGCTGGCAAGATACCTTGGTTGTGAACTTGAACTTGTTGTGAAGTACTTTATCCTACCTCGTACCCCTCGAACAGGGTTAGGTACAGAACAAAACATCGAATTTTCCTAGTGGAAACTTATCTTCTCAAGAAGAAGTCTTCCAGTAAGTGTGTTCGTAAGTTTCAGCTCCGTGCGATTTTTACTTGTGGGGGACCCTGAAGCAAAAGGTATACAGAAACAATCCGCGTACTCTGGAGGCTCTCAAGAACGAAATAACTGCACTGATACGAAAAATCAGTGAGCATGAACGAATTCCAGCGAGTGTGGTAAAACTTCATACGTCAGTGTAACGTGTGTTTAGAAATTGAAGGACAGCATTTCCAGCAACTACTCTGAAATTCATGTAAAGTGTAAATGTGATAAACTAGTTGGGTGCTATGCTGCTGCTAGCGCCAATGCCTTGCTCGACACGTTGCAATACACGGTGGCCCAGCTGCCACACGGCCCTTGTGAGCCTCCATGCTATAGGGATGTCCCTCACTGTAGCAAAGAGGATTTAGATTATCGTAGAATCTTACCAAGACAATACGAGCCACTTATTCTCTACAGTTGCTGTGAGTGATAGACGGGTAAGCTCCACGTAGCTCCACGTCCAGACGGCTTGGGTTGGATCCCAAGTAACTGTCTAGATGGTCACATTCTTCCCAATCCAAGCCCCAATTTTACGTGAACACACTAGCTCTTAACAAAATAAAGCATGGTCTCAGAGTATTTCCACATATAGACTACGCATGTACACAGGGCTGATGATACAATGTCCCAAGTCCCTAAATTAACCAACTTACTCCCTACATTATTAATATGGTTATATTCAAATGTGTCGTTACCAAATTGACGCCATTAATAGGAAGTTCTAGCATACAGGCATTCTCAGAGGTGAAGTCACGGAGGTCCTATTTCCACTCAACTCTTTTGGTTGTGTCTTTGCTGGTATTTGACATCCCTGTTGTTTTTAATACGCTACCCCAGCATATTTCATCCTCTTTCTCTTAACATCCTTCCAATCTTGCATGTCACGTTTACGTTTGTGACCAATATTATCACATTTGCTAGCTGACGGATTGACCTCCACCTTCCCGATACCCGTTATCTTGAAATACCGGGCTCCTTCTTCCACGCACATGGAATTTCAATTGCAAATATCTACCCATAGGAGGCAGTTGTATGCACGCTTAATATGTCAATTCATGCTACATGCGACCAGGTACCCATTTCCATTATAATCTCAAAACAGACTGAGGTGGCACGGAGTCCCTTAGTCATTGCGAGGGTTCGTTTATAGAAATTATAAACTTGGAACCTGGCATTCAATTAATCGCTCAACATTTACTGCTGAAATTGATACGGTTCCTAACCACACTGCAAATAGAAGTTTTGCATGTCTATACAATTGGTTACCTGGTATTTTATTATGTTTTCATCTATATAATTTTCACTGATGAAGATCTGCAAACCACAACATAGAAACCAAAACAGAAGAGACTCATGGTAGACCAAACATACAGCTCCAAATTTTAAATATATCCCACTGAACTCCATTATCCACTTTTACCAATTGAAGCACCGAGTTCAAGAAGGGGGCTAGTCTACTAATTTATGGATACTGAATTGTGTGGTGTATACCAATGCACTCTGCATTATTTGATATAAAAATGAGACTCGTTGCACATTGGGTACATAGGAAACTTTCTGCGTCGAGTTTCAAAAGGAAACTTGTCAAATGACCCGTCCTCTTCTTACATGCAACTGTCTGTTGCTTAGTGGAAACAAAGCTGTGCTCGGCATTTGTTTCCAGTGGAGACAAAATGTAAGAGAGTTGTAGTGATAGTGAGGAACAAGACAATAGAGACCTGAACCTTGGAAAATAAATATTTTGAAAATGAAGAAAGTGGTGAAAAACATAAAAGTTCTAAGAAGAACATGATCCTGAACATCAAAATGAGTAGCAGTATCTCCTCATTACAATGGCGTAGTTGCATATGATTTCTCACTTGTAAAACCTGATAAGCATTCTACTGTGTCAAGACCATCTCATGCTGTAGCGGTTAGCATTCTTGGCCGTAACCCCGGAGGTCCAGGTTCAATTCCTGGTCTAAGGACTGGAACAGGGTACACTCAGCCTCGTAAGGCAGAACTGAGAAGAGGTGGGTTCAATTCCCATCTCAGCCATCCAGGAAGTGGTTTTCTGTGGCTTCCCACTTCTTCTCAGGAAAATGCCAAGATGGTTCCTAACTTAAGGCCATGGCTGTCCCCTTCCCCTCCCCCACATGAATTACAAATACACACATTGCTACCATAAATATCACAATAACACAGGCTATCAGAAAAATTCTACACTCACCCAGTACACGGGACTAAATGACAACGATGTCGAAGCCTCTGAAATGAAACAACAACATCTACTGTGTCAATTGTCCCCCCAGGCTACTTTGATCTACACTCTACAGTATCACCATTAAAAGCTGCCAAGGCCAATGATGTTGCTGTAATGCTTGAAATAATTCCCTCAGAACACCGGGATTACTTCAAAACCACTGCTGAGCAATTTTATAACAAAGGACAACTCACACAGCAAGATTCAGAAATATTAGAGTGTGGGACTCTAACCGATTTCAAATTTGCTTGTCCATTTGAAAACTACTGTAATGAATCTAATTTTATTCAGTAATGTTTAGTTGAGTCTGTCAGTGCATTATGAGATTAAATAAATAGATAAATATTATATTGTGTACTTAGTAAAAATAGGGCCTTCCTGTTCAGTGAAAAAAAGGGGACTTGTTTGCAGTCTTTTTAAAACTCATTGATATGGATGTAGAACTTCCTCAAATTCAATTCTTCTGAATAGCAATGAATGAATGTAACTTACTCATTATAATCAAATCTCCATTCTAATGCCTGGCATCTTATCAGTAAAAGTATACTCATTCCTGCTTTCTCATTGCCACACTGCAACAGCTAACACTGCCAGTATTCACTAATCCAGCCATATAATTCGTATGGGAAGAGAACTTACCTGCATGGCAGACAGCCTTGACTGCTTAAAAGGAAATATCTTAATCTTATAGAACACAAACACACATTTTGTTTTCACTTACCCTCAAGACCTTGATTTTCAGGAACAGCATTAGCAATCACAGATTGAATTTTGCAGCAAACAAATTCTGTGACATCTTCTTCGGTGTCAAAAGAATTCAGTGTGTCAGCCAAATTTCTTTCCAACCATTCCCAGTCTTTTATGATTTCTGAGAAAGTTAATGAACATGCTATCACTGCAAAAAACAAAAAAACCTCATTTATAAACAAATAGGCTCAAATAATACACAAGTACTTATCCATCGACCTCACAACATGAGATGCCAAAGAAAGACATTTAAAATACCTGAACACTTATCCTGCTGATGCCTTAAATGCTGCTCCTCACCTGGTTGCTGGCTGATTTCCAGAATGTTTAGCTAAGTTCAGAGGGACACAAAATGAATGTGGGTCGAGTTTCAAAGGACATGGAATTTCACTTCGAAAATCTCACATGCATTCACCAGGAATCGAACCCAGTCCACCTTGGTGAGAGGCCAACAGCTTGACCGCTGTACAAACATGCCCCTCAAAAAACAAAACAAAAACTATGCTGTTGAAATTAGTCTAAATGATTTAATTAATACAACATACTACTTTTAGCAATTTGATTCGGCGTTTGATTATGAGCTCTAGTCGCCAGATAGTGTTCCGTAAGTTTTTCAATCCGTTTTTGAGCTGACTTCCGTAGTTGTTCCTTATAATCAGCTAACCTCAGTACTAAATATGGTCAATCATTTCAGATACCGTGTGACAGAAGAGTTTTCAATCTATCAAAGACAGATTGACAAATGCCACATTTATAATAAAGAATTTGATCAAAAGGTTTAGCAATCACCGTCCAACCTCGTCTTCAGCCACATCAATAGAAGTGTTTTAGGAATAATACAAGATATGCCACAAAGTTGTCCTACAGTATACCAATTATAGACATCGACCGTCAACAAATGTGTCTGTCGTTATATAGTGTCAAATGACGTTTTATATAGAACAAGTGCAAAATGTGTACCTGAAATTTGTGAACCATGCATGCTATTTTTTAGATTTTTAGATATTGTTTCAATGTTTTTAACCATTTATTGTGTATGTGTATTTTTATGTCATCGTAAAGATTTTCGATGTTCTTTGTGTTGAGAGGGGTTCTAAATATAAGTTTGTGGGCTGAAGAAGGGTCCAAAAGTGGGACTCGAAACATGTACCCCTGAAACGTGACACAAATTAAAGTATTGAATAGGCGGAAAGATTGAAAATTCTTACTCTTCATAATTACTGTCAATACGGAACCTGAAATGAATAATATTTCTAATAATATTAATGTTCGTCGACAACACAAAGCGCAAGAAATCCAACAACGTAAAACTACGGCCGCAGCATTTTTAGAAAGTTACCTTACAACGTAATATTACAGCGCCCATGCCCTATTTTAATTCTGAAGACAAACTTGGGAAGGATTTATGCTTCAAACAGCAATCTACAAACACTAATGAGAAAAAAGTGGTAGAATATTTTAAAATATTAACTGCAGCCAGTAATGCTGTTAGCAGGACTGAAATAAAAATAGGGTGGAGTAGGCAATTACATGCAATTTTTCTGACTAAATGCAATTTAAATTCAGTGAACGTATCAGATTCTTATTCCTATGCCACTTGAAATACCATACCAGTTATACATAAAATACTGTATAGTGGTTGTACCCATCAGTGACTAGTCCTCATCACCCATCAATTGATGTGAAATCCACTGATTGTCTATAGTAGCAAGCTAACCGGGACTGGTGGTGGCTCCTGTAACTACTACCTCACAAGTGGTAGTGGAATGTAATAGTTCACCATCTCCCCCCAACTGATGTGAAGTCCACTGATCGTCTATCGTAGTAAGCTAACCAGAGCAATACTGTCCCAGTGCGTTGCTATGTTCCAACAGAATTCTCAAGCATGCCATCACATAATTAAAACATATTTTGTTGTTAAAAAACTAGAATTTCTCAGTTCAAAAATTTCACATTCATGCCAAGTCTTATGTAATTGTGAAGGCATGAAATTACAAAACATCACCTAGAAAGACTAGGATTAACAATACAACATTATTCCCTAATCCAACATTCATGAAAATATATGTGCCTATTCATTAATCTCATGTAAATTTATTTCAGGATTAGGGAATAACCCACCTAATTTTAGGTACAATAGTGTTGACCGACTGAAAAGCATCAAACTTTTATTTTCATAGATATGTCTACTAATTAGTTAGAGCTTTAGAAGTACATTGTACTGTAAAGAATATCTGCTGTAACTATTATCTGAATGATAATACCTGTATTGTGTTAACTCTCAACCACATGTAGCACAAGAGAGTTCTTGATGTTAATTCTTTTAGGGGCCTTGCAACATCATGGCCATGTAGCCCCGTGTACTTGGGTGTGTGTGGAATTTGTCTGATAACCTATGTCACTGTGATGTCTGTACTAGTATGTGTATTTTTTATTGAGGTAGAATTTCGGTGGGAAGTTAGGTACCAGGCCGGCATTTGCCAGGAGGAGAAGTGGGAAACCATGGAAAACCACTTCTAAGATGGCTGGGGTACAAATCGAACCCACCACTTCTCAGTTATGCTTCATGAGGCCGAGTGTGCCCCGTTCCAGCCCTCAGATCAAAATTCCAATTTCTTGGCAGAGCCACGAATCAAACCCAGGCTTCCGCGGTGACAGCCAAGAATGCTAGCCACTACAAAACTAATAGAGTTCTTGTATATCTGCTACATGACATTGCAAACGGAGTGTTGAAATTGATAGGTGGATCACCAAGGTGTCACCACCTCAAAAGATCTACAAGGGCCAATGGAAGGAGCGAGAGGGACCACTTTGGTGAAGTGAATGAAGTTGATTGCAGATCGACAGAGGGGGCAAACGAAGGACGGCATTAGCCCTCGAATGGAACATTCGGGAGGAGTCAGGATCCCTCGACCTTCTCAACAACATTCGAGTTCACCCATAGGATGGAGACATTTCTTGACCCTTCCTTGGCCCTATATAAATTAGGTGTCCAGGTCAGTGAGTGGTTCTAGTCATTCAGTGAGGCGCAAGTAGCCAATCAGTGAGTTTGTGACAGTGCAGCAACGTAGTACAGCACATCTAACAGTTTGGAAGTATTAGGTGCCAGCGAGAAGTCAGTGAATCGGAGCTATGAAGCTTGATTGCAGCTGGGACCATGGGCAGACACATGTGAGGAACTGGGTTTGGAGCGTTACAGTCGTGAGTACAAGTGAAGCAAAAGCGGGACTCTGAGAGGACCTGAAGTGGCAAGTGTGAGCTGTAAACACTTGTAACTCTATGGGCAAAGCTGTGGCACTGTGGTGATTCTCGGACAGAGTGAGTGCAGTGGAAATCCTGTAAATACTAGAGTAAATTGTAACCATTAGAAATAAAATCCAGTTTGACTTATACATGTTAACAGTTGTGTTATTGTGTCACGACTGAACCCCGAACCCGTCAAAGTATTGAAGTCAGAAAAGTTAGGCATAATTTCTCATCTAGCTTTTAATTCAATAAAATAAAAGAGGGTGCATTCCATTTAAAATATACTTTGTGCTGAAAGTGGTATTTCTGAAGTTTCATGGAGTCTGTGTATCCTCTCAGGTTGTGAGCCCTTAGGTGGGAACGTTTCAGTGAAAACAGTTTTACAATAACTTGGCCCAATACTACATGAAACACCCTGTATACCATTGGGAATGCACAATCCATGTGGTAACCATTGCTACTGCTGTGCAATAATAGCATACGGTAACTCAAATTATAAGGGCCTGTGCCAATACAATACTTACAGTAATAAACTTCGGAAGTGGGTGTTTGGTGAAGAATGCGGAATGGTGGGGGCTTAGTGTCAAACACACTATCAAGTGTTCCAACAAGAATCGATGATAGACCTTTCGTTTTGCCATGGCCCTTTCTTCGCTGTAGAACAAAATACAGGCTGGCCTGCTCCGTTATCCTGCAAAATACATTACACAACAACACTTAAGGAATGGAAAACATAGGTCCATACAGCTATTAAATAAACATAGTAAATTTGGTAAATATACAAGCAATGGAAAATTTCAAAACAAAATACCCTGTAGACTATTAGTGTATCAATCAATCCCTACCATTGACGGATTTAAGAAACGATTGTACCTGTTAAGATTTGTCTTCTATGCAGTGGCAGATCGTGACTTAAAATGGTAATGTGCTACAATTTTCAAAATTGGTTCTATCATCACCGTTAGGGAACATTATCTTCAGTTGCAGTGATACCTTATATACAGCAAATATTATGTTACTCCAGTCAGGAAAAATTTATCTGGGAAGGATTTTATGAAGATTTCCTTTAAACTAATATTACATTTACAAAATGATAATATACGTTCAGTATACTTGATATATTTCACACATGCCATAAGCGTAAGGCAACAGAGCCAGGCTATCATTGGACTCGTTAGACGAGTGGATTTGAACCCCAGCATTGAAATGGTTCTCCATGATTTCTCTTATTCAGCTCCAAGTAAATGCTGGGATGGTACCTTCTAATAGGCCACAGCCCCTTCCTTCTAACTCATTGCCCAGTTTCATCCATTTAATCTTTCAGTAATATCAATTCCAATAAATAAAATTATTCTTTGATAATATTCTTGTTTGATCCCTCATAGTACCAACATGCTAGAGTCATTCATTTCATCAAGAATAATCAATTTCAACTACTGGAGCTATCTAGTCAAAGTCTTCTCAGAAGACTTAAAACACTGAGACCTATGTATTTTTGATAGTGATCTCAGCATATTTATTTTATGTTTAATTATAATACTTGAAACTTAGATAATTGTAATAGTTTATTAAGAGATGTTTGTTTTTAATTTAATAACAATGCTGAAGAAGGACCAAATGCAGGTTCCAAACATGTATATATTTGCCTTTTTAGAAGAATATCACTACAAGTAACATAAATGTAGATCAATATGGAACCTAAACACATTAATAACCAACTAGTTGAAATCCGTCAAAACATGACGGACAATGAACAACATATTTACTGAAGAAGTTTCCTATACAAGTTACATTCTTTCTACGATTACTTTTTGGAACTATTGCAACTTTAAAGCCATCAAAAGATTGCACTCTCGACATTGTAACATACTACTGGCACAAATCTCCCATGGAGTGACCGGGATTTGCACCACGGACCCAGCGGTGAGAGAGCGGCGTGCTGCCGCCCAAGCCACAGAGGCTTCCCCAAGAGATAAAATAAGGTATGAAAAAGATATATTGTAGTAATAAAATAAATATTTCCATTGTGGCAGTGACAATTCAAATTGAAATCAACATCTAATGACTCCCAGAAAGGAATGTGATCATAAATAATATATTTTCAATAATCTGCCTTGTGAAAGTTATGAAAAGGGAGGAGAACCTACTCTCAACAATTAATGAATCTTCCCCTCCTTTATAATTCTTATAAATAACTCTCACATTAATACGCAGTGTGGACATCCGCCATGTCCGTCGTGACCAAGCTGATTCTGCGCATGCGCTACGCCCAATAATTAGGCATTTTTGTTTATAAATTTAAAAATATATGGTAACATATTTGTTTATTTTAAAGACACTCTGCAAATAAACATACCAAGGGCTTTCGTCAGAGTGCATTACGAAGTCAATCGGTTCAGCCGTTCTGTCCATCTCGCGGTAACAAAAATCACCTTAGCATTTTAAATATTGGTATATATAAGTTAGATAAATAGGCCGATACCGTACATAGATTTTAGCCTACTTTTCACATTTTGCAAAAATTAGGAAAAAGTAGTCTTATGAGATCGATCCGGGAAAATGTGTGTCTGTCTGTCCTCCTGTCTGTCTGGCTGTGTGTGTGTCCCCCCCCTTTCCACTCCTAAACGGCTGGAGCAATCGAAATAAAATTTGGTAGGAGTAAAGATCTATACCTGAATATCTCACGGCCATATTTGAAAATGATGTCAGTGCTACCAACTGTTGAAATACCGCAATTGAAATTTGAGCTCCATGTTGAATATCTTGGAAGGTATGAATGGGAGCTATTTCAAAATCGGCACACATATAGATAATAATATTGCAGTTTAATTTCCAGAAGGCCATACATGGCAGTGTTGCCAAAATGATTATAAGCCTACTGATAGGTCCAATATTTAAATGCATATAACTTCTACACTATCAATTGGAATTCAATCAAATTTCGTATGTTGTATGTGTACATAACCAGATATGACTGAACGTATTCTTGTGAACCACCAGTGCTGCCAACTGTTAAAAAATGCTCTTAATTTATTTTATCCAAATACCAATATATATGAGAAAGTATGCAAGCCGACAGCTTTAAACTATGCACACGTATAGTACATGACATTCTATATTAATTTGGAGTAACTTATATACGTCAGTGCTGCCAACATGATTCTAAGCCTGCTGATAGGTCCAATTTTAAAATGCATGTAACTTCTATACTAACTAATGGATTTCATTAAAAATTGGCACAACAATAGATCATATTATTTCAGATTATTACTGACCAATACATGCATGACACTGTTGCCAACATGATTTTACGCGCGCTGTTAGATCCAATGTTTAACTGCATGTAACGTCCATGCTATTCATTGGACTCCAACCAAATTTTGTATTCTGTACCTTAAGAGATGGAACTAAGAATATATTCAGTCACCAGGGCTGCCAACTGTAGTGCTCTATTAGGCTACATTATGCCAGGTATACAGTATTTCGAACTAATTAGAAATTTCGATATTACCAACTTAATTTCGTCATTATTCTAGATAGATCCATATCGATTAATCATTGGCATGAATCTTAAATTTTAAAAAAGTAGGCTCTTTAGTTCGTCACGGAACTTCTTGTTTTCTTTCTCGCTATCATTTCACCCTCCAGAACCGGCTTTTCCCATGGACTAGGCGAGGGATCCCACCTCTACCGCCACTGAGGGCAGTGTCCTGGAGCTTGAGACCATTGGTCGGGGATACAACTGGGGTGTGTGACCAGCACGACGCCCAGGCGGCCTTACTTGCAAAGCGAACTGGGGCCTGATGAATGGATGGGAAGAGGTGGGAAGGAGGCGACCGTAGCCTTACGGCAGGTACTGCACCCAAAATTTGAATTATTTCTGACAAAAATTATATTTTAACAAATTTAACATTGAGAAAGTGTCACTAGAGGTCGACAGAAATGGGTTTTGTCAGCAAGCTCTAGCCGAGTTGAGGCTTAATCCAGGGCTGGCATGCGAAATGAAATGAATTATCAATTTAATTTAGCGTCGCGAAATTAAATTGTTCAATGGAATAACATTTCGATCCTGGCGCGAAATAAAATTCCTTACAGACTTTTAATTTCGCTCCTGGCGCGAAATTAAATTCATTACAGACTTTTAATTTGAAGCCTCCGTGGCTTAGGCGGCAGCACGCCGGCCTCTCACCGCTGGATCCGTGGTTCAAATCCCGGTCACTCCATGTGAGATCTGTGCTGGACAGAACGGAGGCGGACAGGTTTTTCTCCGGGTACTCCGGTTTTCCCTGTCAAAATTTCATTCCAGCAACACTCTCCACTATCATTTCATTTCATCTGTCATTCATTTAATCATTGCCCCAGAGGAGTGCGTCAGGCCTCGGCAGCCGGCACAGTTCATATCCTCGCTGCTAGATGGGGGCTTCATTCATTCCATTCCTGACCCGGTCGGAGACTGGAAGCAGGCTGTGGATTTTTCACAGACTTTTAATTTAGAACCCGGCGCGAAATGAAATTCATTACAGTCTTTTAATTTTGCTCCTGGCGCGAAATAAAATTCGTTACTGACTTTTAATTTCACTCCTCGCGCAAAATAAAATTCGTTACTGACTTTTAATTTCGCTCCTGGCGTGAAATAAAATTTGTTTGACTTTTAATTTCATTCCTGGCACGAAATTAAAAGTCTGTAACGAATTCAATTTCGCTCCTGGCGCGAAATAAAATTTGTTAACGACTATCAATTTCTTTCCCTGCATTTAGTCCCTCCCCGACCTGAAATTAAAATTCATGTAGCATTTCATTTCGTGTCTGAAATGAAACCTGTCTCTTTTCTTCCCCGAAAGCCTTATTTGCTTCGTCTATTTCTCCTGCCGCGTCCTACACCTAGCCACCATCTACATCCGTCCCGACCACCCCATCTCCAAAGACTTCCTTGCCCACGTGGTTGAAGTCTTCCTCCATTTCATTCTAATGGGCCACCTCAACCTTCATTCCTGTTTGGCCCTAGAACTTCGTAGCCTACATCTGGCTACGCCACTTAGACGCCACCCTCGTCCCTCTCCCAAATCCCAAACCCGTCCTTCCTCCAATACCACCCCCGACGCAGTCATTGCTCATAACTCCCTCCTCCATCTGTATGACGTGTCTGTCCTGTCCCTCATAGGAGGTGATCACGCTGCCGTTTTACTCACCTTCCCTCTTCCCCCTCGCAATACTGCACTATCACCTCCCAGGATGGTCCAGAATTTCTGCACAGCAAACTGGCGGGAATACCGCTCCACATCAACGATCACCGCCGTACGGACCATCTCCCACTGGATGACCAGACGACGGTCGATGCATATACTGCACACATACAAACTGCACTAAAGCAAGCCTCCCAGCCCACAAGGCCTTTCGTGGCACACCATCTACTCCCGACTAAACCAAGTGTTTTCTTCTGTCTCTACCTACAGGCGACACATAAACCGGTTAACCGGCAAGACCTCCTCACCACACTACTCCATTCTACCTACAGGGCGATTCATAATTCCTATTACAAACTACTGGGGGTTGTAGAGGGGACTAAGTAGATCACAGTTTGAAAAAGAACCCTTGTCCTGACATTTATCGTTTCGATAGCAAATCGGTTTGAAGATCACTTTCATTTTACATCGCCCGCTTCACGGAACGCAAATAACATTGGCTGAGGGCAACCTCTGCAGTCCCCTTATGTCATACAGTAGGCTACGTATGTCTTCTGTTTACAAACCGTAGTGACAGTGAGTCCGATTTGACAGCAGTTGTGGTCCAGTCAGAGCGCAGTACAGGACGAGACCGCAGTCCAATGATATTATGTCGTCTGTTCATTTACAAACGGTAGTGACAATGAGTCCGCTTTGACAGCAGTTGTGATCCATTCATTCAGCGGTACAGGATGGCGGCATACACTTTTGATGAGTACACCGAGATGTTACTAATGTACGGTGAAGTTGGACGTAATGGTCGAGCTGCACAATACATGTATCATGAACGTTTTCCGTATCGCCCCACCCCATCACATACAGTTTTGTGAAACTACAATAAAGGCTGCGAGAAACCTGTACATTCCAACCGAGGAATGGCGGATTGTGGTGCTCCACAGACGGGTCGCACTCTCGACATTGAAGAGGACGTCCTTCATCACGTGGAAGAGGGCTCGTCGACGAGTACGCGAAACAATGCCGATGCCGTGAATGGGTCCCAATCGAGCGTCTGGTGTGTTTTGCGCGACCAGCAACTACACCCTTTCCACGAACAGAAAATTCAAGCAATGGGCCCGGCAGATTTCGTGCCACGTGCCAACTTCTGTGCTTGGTTTCTACACCAGTATGTTAACACACCCCACTTTCCGCGTCACGTTCTTTTCACCGATGAAGCTCAATTCACCAGGGAAGCTGTTTTTAACTGTCGAAACTGTCACATTTGGGCTGAAAAATCCGCATGCCCACAGCCACGTGGATTTCAGCAACGGTTCGGCATCAATGTACGGGCTGGCCATCTGATTGGGTCGTACCTTCTTCCGTACCGCCTACCGGGTCCTCTTACTGCAAGATGTACTGGTTAAGTTCTATGAAGATTTGCCATTGGCACTGCGTCAGCAAATGTGGTACCAACATGATGGCACACCAGCGCACTTTGCACGTGCAGTCCGAGAACATCTCGACCAAACATTTGGGGAAAGATAGATAGTTCAAGGTGGTCCAATTTCGTGGCCACCACGATTGCCAGATTTAACTCCCCTCGACATTTTCCTGTGGGGCCACATTAAGAACCTTGTTTATGAGACTCCTTTCGAGTCGGAAGAAGATCTTGATGCACGCGTACTTCCGGCAGCGCACATTATTGACGTCCGAAACGGGGAAGGAGCTTACGGTCAGTTGTTTGCAATATGGCGGCGAGATAGTGACGAAAAGTAAGCAAGACAGTGATAGGGTGTGCGTTTGTTATGGCTTCTAATTTATGATGGCAAAATACTACATATTTTCTTTTATTGATAGAAATATTTTTATAATCAATTTAAATGCAGTGCTTAATTACTACCAGTTAAAAATATTACCCACCTGTAGATAGTTAATTTTCTGTCTGCTGTTTTTTTTTAGCGTATGGCTTTTAGTGCCGGGAGTGTCCGAGGACATGTTCGGCTCGCCAGTTTTTTGTAGCTGCTTTGAGACGGACACCCAATGGGTGAGCTACAAGTACCGTTGGGGAGGAAAGTTGGGATGTAAGGTCGAGGAATTGTCTGCTGTTATATGAAGCCTGTACTTGGGAGCCTAAAGGTGTTGATGTTTTTATTAATTTCACAATATATATATCTCACATAACACAAAGGACGACTCCCTGATAATAAATTGAATCCAGCAACCCTGAATTTGCATGAATGTTTTGGGTTCAAAGAAGCGTTACTTGGGATGCTCAAATCATACTTCAATATTGCTAATATTGACCTACATACTTGCTGTTCAAAGGCAAGAATATAAATTTATTAATCTCATGCCACAGACAAGTTAAAATGGAGGCATCCTCTTTATCAATATATTTAATTAAATATTTAAAATACAGATATTTAACAAAGCTGGAGTCTCCATTTGAACTCGTCATAAGCAAACGGAACAGATCTAAAACTACACTTTAAGCCAAATCAAATTCACTCCTCAGCTCGACATAAACCATAATACCAATTAAAACCTATACAAAACATACTCTCCTTATTGTTGTACAACTTTCAAACCAACTATTCGCACTCAAAACTGAAAAACCCTGAAATGGGAACTAATTAAAGTTAGAATAGTCTAGTCCGATCAGGTCTCCTGCTACTACCGCATATGTATACTTAACATCACTATAATTTCTAAATTACGGCTAAGTGACCTATCTGCCTGAGTAGTATAGGTGTTACCGGCCTGCCTGGGATGATGGGTTTCCAAACCGGTACTTAAAACTAAGATTTTACACATTAATTAACTAAATTCAACAGTAAGGAGATCATTGACAAAAACACAATTGAAGCCAAATCATACTTCAATATTGCCAATATTGAGCTACATACTTGCTGTTCAAAGGCAAGAATATAAATTCTCTGGCAAATTAAGGCTAGGAACAGCATTTTTCCTAAGTTTTCTAACCATTCGACTATTGTCAATCGGAAGAACCCCTAAAATAAGTTTACGAAGAGCGGATTACATTCGGTTCTATGTACAGCACAGAAGTATTAGGCTACAAGTTTATCAGTATTTTTGATGTAGCTAAATCCTTGTGAATACAAATTAGAGACAATAGCTATCAATAATCAACAGTACCGGCGCTTACGCTGTGGAAAGAAGTCGTCTTCACAAAAATTCAGACTGCACACTGTCATGTAACGTGTAACACGTTTTCCAATTGACAGCGCCGTATCCCATCTTTCTCTCTGAACTTTTTGTACAGGAAAGTAGTGAAGAGATTTCGTACCCATTTTATACGATTTGCAACCGTACACAGAGCAGTACCTCCTCGAATTTGACAAATTCCTTTCTGTTTCCATCACGACATCAATGTTTCACCATGAAAATAAACCTCACCAGTCACAATGTTACAGCTTCAACATTCTACCGCATGGCTGCACCATCCAACTTTTCTGACGTCAATTGAACACACACCAGGTCTCGTGGGAAGTGTGTATGACAACATGCTGCGCAGGTACACGTTGTGAAATAAACAGCAGAGTCACCACGTGGAACAACTCTTGTAGTGCATACGTGTCTGTAGTGAAGTGGGATGTGTGCAATCGAGACGAACTGATTTGGTATCGAAACGATACATGTCCGGACATGGGTTCCTAATCAAAATGTGATCTACTTAGTCTCCTCTACAACCCCCAGAAGTTTGTAATAGGAATTATGGATCACCATGGGACGGCACCCCCCAGACGACGCAGCCAAATGGGAATTGTTCACTAGCCTACAATGTCCGTCCTCACGGCACATTAGTTTTCTTGTCCGCTGTGGAAAAGGTAGTTTTCTAGTCCGCTATGGAAAAGGTAGAGGTACTTGTTGCCCCATTATACAACACAGTACTGCGTTAAGAACGTCAGGGAGGGCTGGCCCCGAGTCGGAGGATCAGTCAACGACGATGGTGATGTTGATGCCACAGCACTGATTTTCTCCTACACTGGAGTGATGACCATTGAATGACTCACGTTACTGTTGCGGCCCAGCATTTTGTGCAGGTAGTCTACGCTAATAACACTGTTGCCAACGTCGGGACTTTGAATATCGTACCGAACATAATTTAATTCTCGAAACGAATATATTTAAATTTCAACAACGAAATGAAATGTTTCATGCATTTCAAATTCACGCCGGGGGTAGAAACTAAATACCGTTTGGAAATTTTATTTCGCCTCGGGAACGAAATTAAATGCCTGTAACGATTTTTATTTCGCGCCGGGAGTGAAATTAAAAGTCAGGAACGAAATTAATTTCGCGCCGGGAGCGAAATTAAAAGTCTGGAACGAAATTAATTTCGCGCCGGGAGTGAAATTAAATGTCAGGAACGAAATTAATTTCGCGCCGGGAGCAAAATTAAAAGTCTGGGACGAAATTAATTTCGCTTCGAATTAAATTTCGCTTTGATTTAATTACGCGCAGACAATCATTATAATTTCGCTCCCGAATATCGCGCTCACGACGAAATTAAATTCTTTTCGCCTCCACAGCCATGAATTTAATTTCGCATGCCAGCCCTGGCTTAATCACATGATTTGTGATGCTCGGAGACGCGCGCCAAGGTCATAACCACCTAGTAACAAGGATTTTGCCGCGATTTGAAGCCATAAATTGTTATAAATTATGCTATTGGATATAAGAAGACAGCCTATGAGAAGAGAGTTAATGGAATGAAGGATTGTCAAAGCCTCAATATTAATATAATTAATTTTAGTATTTAGGCCCTTAGAAAGACATTTTATTGTTTGGAATACTGCAGAAAATTATAAGAAAATATTATCAGTACTTTAAAAGTCGCTGGAAGTATGCAGTACACTGTTATATGTATTAATACATGTACGCGCGTAATTTTCCCGCGGGGTCGAAAATGGCGCAACCAAAAGTTATGCTTGGAGACTCAGCAGAGAGAAGGTGTTCTTATGTGTTCCGAGTTCGAAGACAGACGTTGGGCCGGGAGAGTTGAATCCTGGCGAACTTAGCCGAGTGCGAAGATAGTGGGCTATCTGTAGCATCGCCGTCACGGGCAAAAAAAACTATGTACGTCCGAGCTTTGCTCAATCTAATGAAAGTTACTGTAATCTGAGCCGATACACATTTCGTGAACATTTCCACGAGTTTATTACAGTGAAAGTTAATACAGTGTACAGGGTTATTCACCTAAGATGTTACACGGCAATAACTTCTAAACCATTCAAGATATCGGTATTCTGTTTTCACTTTTGTGAATGGTGCTAAGGGGCTCATAAACTAACAGGTTTTCTAGCCACTGCGACACGAGGCAGACGAAAATAAATATGGTGGTGGTTGTTAGTAAATCTTGATCAGCCCGATGTATTCAGGTGTGTGTTAAATTTGTCTGGTAACTTGTGTTTGTGAGGTTTCTGTAGTAGTTAGTATGCGTGGCTGTATTCATTATGGTCTGGGATTGATCAGATGCCCTGGGACTTGGAATATGGTGCCATTCCGGCATGTGCCTAAATGGATAGTGGGAAAATACGAGCAAACTTCACAACGAGGATGGCCGCTGTCAATGCCAGAAAAGGAAACTTCGATCTCATTAATTGTCTTGGATAGTTGCATACGTTAAGGATGGATGACGATAATGTATGAATTTCGCCCCCTTATTATTCCCGTTTTAACGGGGTCGGGGATGAGATACTATGAAAGTCTATGTGGGGGGGGGGGGTGTTTTTACGACTGGATGCCCTTTCTGACCGCAACCTAATGAGAGATGAAATGAAGTTGAATGAAACTGGGCAAGGATGTGTAAGGAAGCGGTCGTGGCCTGTCAGAAGGTACCGTCCCAGGATTTGCCTGAAGTTGAAAATGGGGAAACCACGGAAAGCCATTTCAAGGACGGCCGACGATGGGGCTCGAACCCTCGCGTCTACGTAGTCCACAGATAGCTTAGCCGCATGACCTAGCTCTGCACGTTAGTGAGCGTAGCAAGCGCTGTCGGTAAAGACGATCATGATAAAATGATAATAAAACGGTAATAAAAATGATAACTATAATGTATATTATTCCCGTGTCAACTGGGACGGAAATGAGAATCGATGACTTTTCCCTTTCTTGTGGTTGGTTGATTATACGGCAGGATACCCTTCCTGTCGCCAACCTCATGAGAGGAGTTAATGCGATATGAATTAAGGTGAATGAAACTATGCAAGCAATTGGAAAGGAGCGGCCGTGGCTTATTCAAAGATGCCGTCCCAACATTTGTCCGAAGTTGAAAATAGGGAAACCACGGAAAACCATTTCAAGGATGGCCAACGGTGAGGTTCGAACCCACGTTTACCGAGACTGCATATAACTGGGCCGCAGCTACCGCTCTTTGTTGGTGGTAATAAGTCTAATAATAACAATAATAATAATAAGTGACCCAGCTTTTCTAGGTTTGGATAACCAGAAACCTAAGGGAAGGGGGTATAATTATTTTTATTTTATTTGTGGCATATTATTTACAAAGGAGAATTTGCAATCGAATATATAAATTAAACATGTGTAATCAATTGACTATAGTGATCCTTAGTGAAAATTTCTTACATCATCACTTTAGGATCTCGGAGGGTAGTCTGAATAATAAGCCTCACTGTTTGCTTGACAGCGCTATCATCGCAGCAAGAAGGCGCTTGTAGGGAAGGTAGTGTGTTCGAACCCGATTTAACTTGGTCCAGGAGACGTGGCGGCGCAGCGGTCAAGCTGTTTGCCTCTCGCCAAGGTAGACCGGGCTCGATTCCCGGTCAATACATGCGAGATTTTCGAAGCGAAATGCCATGTCTTGTGGTTCGGATTCCACTTAAAAAGGAGGTCCCGTGGCTCATGATTGCGAGATTAACGTCACGTAAAAATACAAGCTTCCTCTTAATTTGGTCCAGATCCCTCTTAACAGTTCAATTCCAGGAGGCCTTCCTTTGATGCATGGCAATTCACAACCGGGATGGTCGAACTGCGTTATTTCACGTCCAGAGAGTCCAGTCAGCTTACCCTAATGGGTTTGGGAAGAGAGGGGGGGGGGGGGGAACATCTCCTGAAATATTGGTTAAACCATGAGTTAACTGACAGCTGCATACACCTGGGCCCTAGGAGTTTCCTAGATAACAATCAGTACAGCTAACATGTTCAGTTATGGGAAACTGTACATTTTGTAAGTGTGAGTTGTCACAACAAGGCCAAAAGTAGAGGTGTTCGAACAAATAATATTCTGCCCATTTATTTACGAATGCACCTTGTTTTGTAGCAGAATACATATAACCATTTTGGTTCCCACCATACCGTTTTAAAGCACAAAGTGCAAGCTATAACTTGCATTCGAGCTACAACATAAAAATTAAAATATGCAGATCTGAATAGAAACTGTGAAACACAAATAAAACAGCTGTATTTTATTTTTAAGTGCAAGGCTACAGGTATCCAGGTCTCTGGAATAATGGCAAAACTTGCAAATGAATCTTTGAGATAACAAGAGTAGATATTGAAGAACACAGTCAAGATCAGCGCATGTTGACACATTCCGACAATATTTACCTTCACGTCCAGTTTGGAGTGTGGGCTTGTGAAACACGCCTCAGGCAACTTCCCCTGTTAGGATTCTTCTAATTAACCACCGTGGGGAAAGCCATAAGCGCAGCTCGGCATCGCCCTTCACAACACTCTGGGGCCACAAACGGTTTCTATTCATCTGACCATGTCCCCAGAATGTAGAAGTAGGTCAGGGGCGGTCGCAGCCAGTACTTTGGCGGGGGGGGGGGGTCATCCATCCTATTTTTAGCCTATTTTCAATTTTGAAAAAATAGGCTCATGACATCACCTTTTGTCCGTGTGTGTGCGCGTGTGTGTATGTGTGTGTGTGTCCCTAATAACTTCTAAACGGCTGGAGCGATTTCAATGAAACTCGGTAAGTTCATAGCACTATTCCGGACGACCCCGACCGTGGCCTTCAAATTTTGTTACGTCTCACCAATCCAGCATGGTGGCTGTGCGAAATATTTCACCAGCATTCAATATCTCCGAAACTGTTCCTGATATCACCCTGGAATTTTTAACGGTGATAAAGGGAACTACTAAAAGTTCACCTATGTGACTTTTGAAAAACTGGTAACTACAAAACCAACATGGCGGCTACGCGAATTTGCGACTTTTAAATAGACGTTTCTCGCGATTTAACCAACCAAACGCAATAAAACTTGGTAAAGTAAATGTTTATACACATTGTAATGCACCGACATCTAACTTCGTTCAATTGTTTATATAACCACAAGATGGCGGATGTGCGAAATATTTCACCGGCATTCTATATCACTGAAACTATTAGCGGTATCACCCTGAAATGTTGTACGGAGATAAATGGCACTACTGAAATTTCATCTATAAGACTTTCAAAAACCGGTTAACTACAAAACGAACATGGCGGCCAAGCGAATTTGACAATTTTAAATAGACTTTCTCGCGATTTAATGTTCCAACCGCAATTAAATCTGGTACAGGAAATGTTTATACACATTGTAATACACTGGTATCTAATTTAGTTCAATTGTTTACATAACCTCAAGATGGCGGCTTTGCGAATTTTAAAATTAAATTTTTATTTCTTGTGTCGTAATCATGCGATCGATGTGAAAGTTTGAATAATGAATCTACGCAATAATTTTCCTTTAATGGTACATGACTCTATGGGCTATACATTTAACAATCCAACATGGCGACCATCCGAAATATTTAGACGGCTCTGAATATCTACGAATCTATTATAGCAATCAAACTGATTTTTTTATGTTCATAGGGACTATGATCTTAAGTTCACCTATAGGACTTTAAATAACCTGGTGATCACAAATCCAACATGGCAGCGACGCGAAGTATAAATATTCACATGGACGTTTCTCGCAATTTAACCATCCGAGTGCAATGAAACTTGGTACAGTAAATCCTTATACGAATGTTAATCCACTGGCATCTAATATATTTCAATTGTTTCCATAACCACAAGATGGCAGCTGTGCGAAATTTTTAAATCTCTTTGTTACTTCTTGTGTCCTAATCATGCGATTGAAGTTTGAATGCTACACGTACACAATAATCTTCATGTAACAGTACATAACTCTAGGACCTACATATATAAAGTCCAGCATGGCGACCATCCGAAATATTTAATCGGTTCTCAATATCTACGAATCTATTACAGCACTCAAACTGTAATTTTGAATGTAGATAGAGGCAATTAACATAAGTAGAATATATGAAAATAGGCTGTATAGTTTTTCACGGAACTACTATATAACAATATATATAATTAATTTTTACTGGTAGCATGTCGCATAATATTATAAGGACTGAAATTCGTATAATAACCTATTAGTTTTATAAAAACCGAGGAGAGGGTCAATTAGACTCTAGAAAGAAAACACACATAATAAAATTTAAATCTATTTATTGTAGGTATGTGATCAAAGAACAAAATCCAATCGCCTTGTCTTCATTTTCGCAAACCGATCAATTACTTTCGCCACACTGACTTTCTTTGACCGATGGCAATGTAACAGAGCCAGTCCAGTTAGCCTTTCTTCCGATATTCGGGACCGTAGCCAGTCCTTCAGCCTTCGCAATGTCGAAAACGAGCGCTCGGGAGTGGCGTTACTCACAGGCAACACAAGACACCCGAAAGCACCTGATGCTGATAAGGGCTGGCCGGCCGGGCGCCGGGCTCAGGTTCCGTCATAGGAGAAACACTTTTGGTACACTGGATGGATGCGTCATCGCGTGGCTTCTCTCCCGCAAGTCTACACTATAAGCGTTTGATCGAAAAATGTCATAGTTGGGTGAATGTCTCGAATGACGCCTACTGATATGTGGATGAGCAATATCTTCATGTCATTGGTGTTATTTTACAATTTGCATGTACTCTCACGGTAAATCGTTGCATCTTCATAGGTGAGTTGGAGGAATATGACTTAGTACTGGGAGCCAATGAATTGCAGTAGGCAAGAATTTTCTCGAGATCAGACACAGTGATATTTATCGTGTTATTATCTTGAGATGACTAAAGCCTCCGTGGCTTAGGCGGCAGCACGCCGGCCTCTCACCGCTGGGTCCGTGGTTCAAATCCCGGTCACTCCATGTGAGATCTGTGCTGGACAAAACGGAGGCAGACAGGTTTTTCTCCGGGTACTCCGGTTTTCCCTGTCACAATTTCATTCCAGCAACACTCTCCACTATCATTTCATTTCATCTGTCATTCATTTAATCATTGCCCCAGAGGAGTGCGTCAGGCCTCGGCAGCCGGCACAGTCCATATCCTCGCCGCTAGATGGGGGCTTCATTCATTCCATTCCTGACCCGGTCGGAGACTGGAAGCAGGCTGTGGATTTTCATTTTCATCTTGACATGAGAGATCATGACGCAGTGGTTAGTATTGTTGGCTGTTACCCCTGAGGTCCGGGTTCTATTCCCGAATCTGTCAAGAAATTTAATTCTCGTCTGAAGCAAAACATACAAGAGGTGCTTTCAGTTCCCAACTCAATCATCCTGGAAGTGGTTTTCCATAGTTTCTCACTTCTACTTCAGGCAAATGCAGGAATGGTACCTAAATTAAGGGCATGGCCGCTTCCTTCAACGATTCTTTTCTCAATTACAAGTACACACACTAATACAGCCATCACAATAACACAAGTCATCAGACAAATTCCACACACGTCCTAGTACACGGGGATACATGAACACGATGTCGCAAAGCCCCTAGACGACAACAATATGTTTATCCAAACTAGGGCACAGTTTTCAGTGACATATTAGACTAAGTCAACAGCTGAACAGCAGAGAGTATTGGTGTTGGACCCTAAGGTGAACCACAAAGTTTCCACAAAACGATGTTCTGCGTTTTGCGGTTGTCAGTAATATTTGAAAGATAGCTTTCTCTCAAGAGTTTCAGCCAGTGTAAACAGTACATATCTAAAAAGAAATTTACAAATGTATACAAAATATTATTGACTCACTCTGGTGAATTAGTGGTAGTTTGATTCACGACCAATGAAGTCGGATTTTGAAGGGTGGCAAAACCCCATGGCACTCCTAGCAGATTACCTTAAGGTTCCACCAGGTGGCTTATGTCATACGATGATATCCATAATAATATTAATAATAATTTTTACATTCCCCATTTAATGGGTTCGGGGACGAGGTGAGGTAAGTTTCTATGTGGCAATGGTTTTCACGGCTGGATGACATTCCTGATGCCATCCTCACCACAGGGCTTGATGGCAAACAAAATGAAATAAGGTAAGGGATTGGTAGAAAGCGGCCATGGCCTATCAGGAAGTACCGTCCTGGAAAACCATTTCATAGAGGCTGACTGTGGGATTTGAACCCTCTGGCCTTGCACGTTAATGCGCGCACCCATCCAGGTTACGATAACAATAATATATACAGTATACAATAATAATAATAATGTTATTTTGAAAGGGTTGAATTGAAGATAAGCATTTTTTTTAAGTATTTGTATTTTGAAATTTATTTTAAAATACTATTTTGTATTTAGTATCGAAAATACATTTTGGGAGTATTTTGCCCAACTCTGCCCTTACCTAGCCTAGCCTCGCACACAGGCATAATCTGCTTCAAAACAGAATGAATATCCTGAAATCAGAATCGTAGTCGTTATTGTCGGAGTTTGGTTCTTTGGGAAATGTAAATAAGTGATCAAAAAATAGAAAAATGAAGTTTAATTTGTTGTCTAATCATTTCTTACGTCGCTAGCTGTGTGGTATAATGGGACAAAGGAACAAATTCATGATGATGATGATGATAATTCTTGTTAAGGGGCCTAACATCTAGGTTATCGGCTCCTAATGGTCTGGGTGATAGCGAAAATGTCAATGAAGTGGAAACCAGAACGAAAATTAAGTGAGAAGGAGAATGCTTACAAAAAGGAACTCAGATTGAAAAATAGGCACAAAATGTAGATTAAGTTCAAAATACGTACAAAATGCAATGTACAGTCAAAATACTTACAAAATGCAAGTGAAATTCAAAATACTTACAAAATGCAAATGAGATTGAAAATACACAACGCAATTTAGATTGAAAAACGCGCATTTCAGATTCTAAATAATCACAAAGTGCAATTGATATTCAAAATACTTACAAAATGCAATTGAAATTGGAAATGCTTACAAAATGTATGGTGGATTCAAACTACTCAATCAGATGGACAATACTTCCAAAATGCAATTTAGATTGAAAATACTTACAAAATGTAATTTAGATTCAAAATACCCACAAAATGCAATTGAGAATCAAAATACTTGCAAAATGCGCGCCCTACAAAATGCAATTTAGATTCAAAATACTTGCAAAAAGCGGTTTAGGTTGAAAATACAAAATGCAATTGAAATTCAAAATACTCACAATGTCCCAGGCCCTATATTGAAAGACTTACTAAAAAGCAATTTAGATCGTCTATCCTTACAAAATGCAATTGAGGTTGAAAACACTCGCAAAATGCAATTTAGATCGAAAAGACCTACAAAATGCAACGGAGATTGAAAAAAAAACACAAAATGGAGTGTAAATGCAAAAAAATCGCTAAATGTAATTTAGATACACGGGGAGCCAAAACAGTGCGGGAATCTTAAAGAGAAAAGGAAATGTAATGAAAAGAAAACAAGAGTTCTGACCCCTCGAAGGAGGGGTCAGGAAAGATAAGACAAGGGTCAATTAAGGCGGGAAAGTGAAAGACTCCCTAGGCCTCGGATACCGTAATACTGTTGGGGTCGGAAAAGAACAAGAGTTGACCAAGGGAGGTCGACAGGAAAGAAGACGGAGAGGAGCCCGGCACAAGTAAGTGGAAGCAATGCCGGACTCAGCTGGGATCCCATGGTCGCCAACCCACGTCCCACTAGATGTGAGCCCCTGGGGGAAAGTCTAGACGAACTTCTGAGAAAGCTAGATTACACCAGTCCTACACCGAATGTAACGTCCCGAAACCAAAGACAAGATCACAGGGACATAAATACGGTATATATAGATCAGACACAGCAGACTGAAAACCATAACGAGCAGGGAAAAGGAGGGATAGGTCCAGAAAGGAATAATTACTTTAAGGACAGACAATCTGAGCAAAGGTATAGAAGGTTCAGTGAAGGAAGGCCATACCAGCAACAGCAAGGTAGAAATAACGGTAACAACCGATGAAATGGGTATTACCACAATAACTATAACTATCGGTACAATAACAACAACAATAGTAATTATAATCGGTATAACAGAAATAACCAAGGTTATAACCGATATAAAAACTATAGAGATGACGTATTCACGAAAGAACAGTATGAAGAACGCCATAAGGAAGGGAAAGAATATATGAGGAATATTAGACAAGGAAATGTATCCGGAAATGGGAGTGAGGAGAACCAGAGTGTTGATCCCAAGCCTAGTACCAGTCAGCAGGGAAATCATGAGAATGACACTCATGGACCAAAAAAACTCCAATTGTAAAACACAAGTAGGAGAGTTTGAAGATGCTATGCCTTCACACCAAATTACGATAAATGAGATTTACGAAGTGACTGATGACGATTTATTATTCGAGAAAGAAATTATTAAAGAGGAAAGACCTTTCGAACTACCTATTATAAATGCCAATGTTGATGGACACATATGTAAATCATTAGTGGATACGGGAACCGTCATTTCTATTTTATCAGAGGAGTGTTACCAAAGGCTTTTAAAAGGCGACAATATGACTCTTTTACCCGCATCTTCAGTCAAAGTGTGCGGTATATTCCAAGATTAATCGGTCAAGTGCAAGATAAGCAGGATTAATTTTGACATTGTGCTGGGAATAGATTTCATTACCCAAATGTGGGATTTTTAATGGTAAAAACCACAACCCCTATCTATCAATTATACACAATTTTTGCCCCAATATTGGGAAAAAAACAGTATTCATGTATGTTCTTGCAAGTGGGGCTAGTATTTGTATGGAATAGTAAGGAGGTACCGTACCAGCCTGGTATTTGCAAGAAGTAGAAAAGGTAAATCTACGTTTGTCTCTGTGGGAATGAAACCCACCTACTTCTAGTTAAGGCAGAGCAGTCCTCAGGTCAGAGTGAAATTTCTCAGCAGAGCTGGGAACCAATCTCAGGACCTTAGGGATAGAATCTCAGAGTGTACCTGTGAACCACAGAAGGAAGAGTCACAAATCTGTTAATGGGTACAATTATCATCTTAGTGGATTTCGTACACAGCAACATCTACCCATTATACACACATCAAAAAAAGTTTTGCATCACCTCGGTTCCCAGATCTCCGGCATATAGACGTTGACTGTGTAAATTGTATCAAAGATACAGTCCCTTTGACTGTTCATAGATGTCACTAAAACTGCTCAAAGATGTAAACAACCATGCATGAGCAGGGCCTATTAGACGGAGGGGGTACGACAGCCGATCAGTTCCAGTCATTCCACCAGGACGAAGGTACGCTGCTCATGTTGTCTGTAGTTCTACCATGCCTAGAAGGTCAATACCGCAGTTCGATCGCGTCCGCATTGTTACTTTGTGTCAAGAAGGGCTCTCAACAAGGGAAGTTTCCAGGCGTCTCAGAGTGAACCAAAGCGATGTTGTTCGGACATGGAGGAGGTACAGAGATACAGGAACTGTCGATGACAGGCCTCGCTCAGGCCGCCCAAGGGCTACTACTGTAGTGGATGACCGCTACTTACGGATTGCCGCTCGGAGGAACCCTGACAGCAATGCCACCATGTTGAATAATGCGTTTCGTTCAGCCACAGGACGTCGTGTTTCAACTCAAACTGTGCGCAATAGGCTGCATGATGCGCAACTTCACTCCCGACGTCCATGGCGAGGTCCAGCTTTGCAACCCCGACACCATGCAGCGCGGTACAGATGGGCCCAACAACATGCTGAATGGACCCCACAGAATTGGCATCACGTTCTCTTCACCGATGAGTGTCGCATATGCCTTCAACCAGACAATCGTCGGAGACGTGTTTGGAGGCACCCTGGTCAGGCTGAACGTCTTAGACACACTGTCCAGCGAGTGCAGCAAGGTGGTGGTTCCCTGATGTTTTGGGGTGGCATTATATGGGGCCGACGTACGCCACTGGTGGTCATGGAAGGCTCCGAAACGGCTTTACGATACCTGAATGACATCCTCCGACCCATAGTGCACCCATATCGGCAGAATATTGGAGAGGCATTTGTCTTCATGGACGACAATTCTCGACCTCATCGTGCACATCTTGTGAATGCGTTCCTTCAAGATAACGACATCGCTCGACTACAGTGGCCAGCATGTTCGCCAGACATGAACCCTATCGAACATGCCTGGGATATGTTGAAAAGGGCTGTTTATGGACGTCTTGACCCACCAACCACTCTGAGAGATTTACGCCGAATTGTCGTTGAGGAGTGGGACAATTTGGACCAACAGTGTCTTGATGAACTTGTGGATAGTATGCCACGACGAATACAGGCATGCATCAATGCAAGAGGACGTGCTACTGGGTATTAGAGGTAGTGGTGTGTACTGCAATCTGGACCACAAATGCTGAAAGTCTAGCTGTATGATGGTACAACATGCAATGTGTGGGTCTCATGAGCAATAAAACGAGCTGAAATGTTGTTTGTGTTGATCTCTATTCCCTTTGTATTTAAAGGTTCCGGAACTCTTGGAACCGAGGTGATGCAAAACTTTTTTTGATGTGTGTATATGTTGATGAGGAATTTCAAATGCATGGATAATTGAAAACTCATTCCTTAACACCCAGAAGAAATGGTCGGAGCCATTCCCAGAACAGGGGTCGTATAGGACAGCGGTGCCATACTAAGTGATTGAAATCGCAGAGAGATGGCATGCAAATTGGCCGACCAGTGCCCTCTGTCTTGGGATCGGACAGGTCAGCGTTCAGCACAGCTCTGTCGGCGTGGGGTCTTCATACCAAGTGGAAACGTGTAAGCAAGTGCAACGATGCCTCGCCGACATCACAGGGTGGGTGGACTATTACCATGTGAATAAGGTTGAGCGGGACAGAATGCTTGGGCTCCGGTAGGCTGGTCTGTCGTTCCAGGACATTGCGGCTCGTACAGGGCACGCTGCGTCAACAGTAAGGCGTATGTGGATCCAGTGGAGAGAGGAGGGCTGTACACAGCAACGACAGGGTACAGGACGACGCAATGTGACCCCAGCACAAGACAACCACCATCTTCTCCGCATGGCCGTATCGGACAGAACAGCATCGTCCTCGGTGTTGGCTCGACGTTGGAGCACTGCAACGGGGGCGGACATGTCTGCGTCTGATAGCCCGCATGCCACTGCGTCGGCTTCCATTGACTGGGAACCACCGACGCCTCCAACTACAACGGGCACGTGCACGCCGACACTGGCAGGCTGAGTGGCGAAATGTAGTGTTTTCGGACGAGTCCCGCTTCAACCTGTCCTACAGTGATGGCCGCATACGTGTTCAACGACACCGTGGAGAACGCAATCAGGCAGACTGGATTGATGAGCGGCATAGCGGACAAACACGAAGTGTAATGGTTTGGGGCACAATTGCCTATAACAGGTGATCGCGCCTCGCACGTCTTGCGGGCAATCTGAACAGTGACCATTACATCAGGGAAGTTTTACAGCCCGCGGCACTACCCCTCTTGCAGGCCGTTCCACAGGCCATATTTCGCATGTGGCGAGGAATGTGCAGGCCTTCTTCGCAGAACGATGGATACCTCTGCTTCCTTGGCCTGCCCGTTCGCCTGACTTGTCACCCATCGAACATGTCTGGGATATGGCCGGTCGGCAACTTGTTCGTTCAAGTCCACCTGCCGCCACTGTTGATGCTTTCTGGACGTGCCTACAAACCGCGTGGGACGGTATTCCCCAGCACGTATTCAAGCGCTGTATGATTCCATGCCACAACGTCTAGCGGCTCTGAGTGCAGCACGTGGTAGCGCGACGTCGTACTGAAGATCGACCGTCAATGTGCATGTACCGGACTGTCCTTCTAATCAGTAATGTATTGTCATGTCCCTAATCTGTGGTATAAAGTGCAATGTGGTCACATCTCTTGTTCTTGGTGTTTCACTTTCTACAAAAAGTAGTGTATTTTGGTGACCCCTTCCTTCACACACATTGTTAACAATATCTGTCACTTAGATGTTCAGATGCATCGCATCTCTGTTGGAATGTTAACTGCACTCAGTTATATAAGCAAAGGAATATCCCAACTCACAGGAATGTGCAGGAATAACAAGTGATAAGTTCACATGGCAACTTACACCATTGGAATTCAGTTGATTTCAATAGATTTTACATCATATACAGTCAGTGGCGTTTTCTCCAATACCACGGGGTAAGCACCGCTTACCTAGCATATTCTCATAAGAATAAAGTATATAATATCACTTTCTAACGCGCAAGCAACTGCAAAAACGCCGCTTTGAATGACGTTCCTCGTTCTCTACCGCAGTTCTCCACGATCAGCCAGTACTACTTTGAAGAGAAAGAAGAAAGAGTGCGGCTGGTCGCTATGACAACGGCTTGTTTACCTCCAGGAGCCTTCTGGCCCGGAACAATGCTATGGCCGATGGAGTGGTACACCAAGAACGCCAGGTCGTCCTTGATTGGCTAAGACAGGGGGTGTGGCGTTCCATAGCCACAGGGCTGTCGTCGAGACAAGTCAAAGCGGGTAGCAAGGTCTGCTTCGGTTCGGGCGGCTTACCCTAGCGAGCCTGGACACCAGCACTGCTTAAAATTATTTGGCGCGCCTCTCCAGTCCCCACCCTCCATCTGACCATCAGACCCGACCTTTGCTGGGCGCGGTAGTTAAAATTCTTCTTCGTCCGGTTAACTCACAACTCTATAAAGATGGTATATTGGCTTTCACGGCCAGTGAATTAAAACTCAGCAATTCTTCTAGGTTTGTGCCGTGTCTTGTGTGAGGTTTCGCCTAGGACACCAAGCTGGCTCATCGGCGGGCTCTTGGTGTCCCCACCCGGACCCCCACAGGAGTGACGAACTGCGCGCCACCTCCCTCTATAAGGTGCAACTGCACCTCTTGTCTGCGAGAACTAAAAGTCCAAGCAGCCTCAACCTCCCTACGAAGGCTTCCAAAAAGATGGTATATTGGCTTTCACGGCCAGTGAATTAAAACTCAGCAATTCTTCTAGGTTTGTGCCGTGTCTTGTGTGAGGTTTCGCCTAGGACACCAAGCAGGCTCATCGGCGGGCTCTTGGTGTCCCCGCCCGGACCCCCACAGGAGTGACGAACTGCGCGCCACCTCCCTCTATATAAGGGTCCGGGCGGGGACACCAAGAGCCCGCCGATGAGCCAGCTTGGTGTCCTAGGCGAAACCTCACACAAGACACGGCACAAACCTAGAAGAATTGCTGAGTTTTAATTCACTGCTTAAAATTATTTGGCGCGCCTCGAGTGCAATTAGCAAAATTTAGTATACCGTAACTACTGTTGATATTATTGTGTTGGGAGTGAACAGTGCGTTGGACTCTTCAGAGTGACCCATCAACCCGAAAAGTTCCTCTGATTATCATTCAAATTATATTCAAAGAGTAGGTGTAAAGGATACATAATTTTAAATGTATGTACATCCGTATAATTTGAATAATATTTTAAAGACCTATCACATTATTTTAAAAAATATTTGGTAATTATGGTAGGTAGGGTCTATCAAATTCTCATTTGTACAAAATTAATTAATGCCACTATTTACTGTACCTTGGCGGATCATTTGTAGCGAAGTTCAATTCTTCTCTCCCTCTTAGCGAATTCATCAATTACATGGTCGTGAAAATCAGTGTTCCCCTGAAGGCTGCACAATAACACCTTTTCAATGGAAAGAAGCGCGAGATGTGAAAGTCCTTCTTGATGCATTGAGTTTCGGGTGAAGGTTTTTATAAGTTTCATGGCAGAAAACATTCTTTCCACTGATGCACTAGACGCCGGAATTGTCAGTACTAGTTTAAAAAAAGAAGGAAGCTTTTAGTTTTACGTGACCATTAAACATGCGATCATGAGCCACGGGACCTCCTTTTTACATGGAATCCGAACCACAGGACATGGAATTTCACTTCGAAATCTCACATGCATTGACTGGGAATCGAACCCGGTCCACCTTGGTGAGAGGCCAACTGCTTGACCGCTGCGCCACCACGCCCCCTTAGTACTAGTTTGCATAGGTTATAGGCCTACGCCCCAATTAAGTCATTCAAACTAATGAAGCCGTGAAAACTTACATCAGTACAATTTGAGTGATATTTGCAAATAAATATTAACTGAACATGCAATACAATGACATAAGAATATCTATTAGTCTACTAATAGCATGTTTATTATTTTAATGTTCACTTAGGTCTCATAATAGAAAATAATAATAATAATAATGTTATTGGTTTTACGTCCCTGTTAACTACTGAGGCTTTTAGAGACGCCTGGGTGCCGGAATTTTGACCCGAAGGGAATCTTTAACGTGCCAGTAAATATACTGACACGGCTCCCTCGCATTTGCGCACCCTCAAATGCCGACTGGCTGCGACGGCATTCGATCCCGCTATCTTAAGCTCAGCAAGCTAGAACGTTACCGCTGAGCCAAGCACAATAGAAAATTTACGGGTAATAACCTAAAAGTTTAGCTCCTTAGGCCAAGAAATGCGAACAACAAAAACACAAATTGCCACACTGTTCAATCGTCAAATGATACACGATAAGAGAAGCTCGCCAACTCTATTGTTGAATAATTTTCTCCGCACTTATTGTGCATGGATTGGCATGCCTAAAGTTGAAAAGGGAAAAATGAGCTGTGCTGTATTACAATTCTATTTTTATTTTTTAAATGTGAAAGACTAATAATTATGTGTGTAGAGTAATTGTTGCTACTTGAGATATCAACCTCAACATTGACAAGGGCATAGCTGGAACCGGGTGCTGAAGTTGCTTTATGGTGTAAGCCTATATTTTGAGTCTTCTTCACAGCTTACCCTCGAAAAAATTCCACGCCACGCCACTGTATACAGTACATGCTTCATGAACTTGTAAGCTCAAACGTTTGATAGGACGGACTAAACAAGTGCTTCCGCAAAAAACTAATCCTCCTATTTTCATATCTTATAACTAGGGACCGAATTCATAGGTTTTTACGTATTTTTTCTTACTTCTAAATACAAAAATATGGCATTACTGTAGCCTGACGGTGTAAGATGTGATGATGTTCTGCTCTTCGTGACTGATTTTACATGTCTTCAGGAGAGAGGCATGGCTCTTGAAAAAAATATCAGAAAAATTGAAGAACTGTTTGTAGCGATTCTGAGGAGTCCGCGCCCGACAAACTGAAACATGCTCTTGGTGGGCTTTAATGTTTTGTAGGGAGTGCTATAGATCGCAATACATTACACTACAAAATTCCCATAGACACAAAATGAAGGCATCCATAGCGGCATGGATGACACTAAAGGTTTAAATGATTCATACATGTTAAATTCTATGTGTTAATAAGGCTTTACATACAAGTTGAAGAAGTGCCAATAGAAGAATGCGACACAGATTAAGTATTGCTCCTCCATGTTGGAACTAATGACTTTTTCATTCATTCATTTGCAATTAGGGGTGTGTTCCACGGTGGCAAATTGGGTAGGCCTATACACAACAAATAAACAATTATATATAACAATTCAATAACAATTAAACACAAATCGTCAGTCTTTTCTTAAACACACCTATATGTTTGGGGAAAGGCTCGAAGACTGCGGCACGTAGAGAGTTCCAGTTATCAATAGCACGGTTTACGAACGAATATTTACCATAATTTGTACGCAGTGGTCGGTCCTTAACTTTGATAGAATGATCACTCCTACTCATGTAAGTGGGCTTTTCCATACGTATGCTGAGCTCACCCCATGCTGGTTGATTTGTATACGTGTTGTACATAGCGCACAGTCTAGATTTCATCCTCCTAACCTCAAGTGATTCCCACCCAGTTTCTTTAACATACTGGTCACACTGCTTCTGGGTTCAAAGTCATTGAGCACAAATCTAGCATCCTTTGTACCATTTCCAACTCATTAATGAGCACTACTTGATATGGATCACAAACCGCAGAGGCGTATTCCAGAATAGGTCTTACAGGTGACAAATATCCTAATTCAGAGGTTCCCTTTAGGAATTTTTCTCGGACCCCCTAAAGCGATCGTTATGTAAGCACGGACCCCCCTGCTCCAAAATCTTTTAAGTCAAGACTACAATGGTTAAATTCCTAATGGGAACCTCTGTACTAGTTCACAGGAAAGAAGAAAATCTTTAAATATTTCGTCACGACATAATGAAACGTACAAAAACCAACATTATGGCCTTTTTTGATATGTCGTGGTTCTCATCCGACTGCAGAACAAACATGTCACACATGTGGAGCCTTGCCAACAACGTCTCTTAAATATTGCTCGACATATCTGTAATTCGCCTTTGCACAGTATTGTTAGACGGCGGGACGGTACTTATAAGCTTTGCGGTAGCATCGCCCAGCATTCTCTTGCACAAAATAATTGCTGAAGGTAGAAGGTTTTTGACACGTTTTGCGACAAGCTGAGATACTTCGTAGCATTCAATCGTTGCATTTTCATTCACATTTACACATTTTCAGGCATGATTTCTGTTCAGCTAACATTATTTTGAAGAATTCAATGGATTTACTGTACCTTTGTGCTTCGAATGTTTGGTATCTAGATGCCTTGGAGGTTTGCAGGTTTCATTCATACTCTCGTTGGCAAGGGTTTCAAAGCATATCACGCATTGAGGCTCCGGACAATCTTTAGGTCCACAATACGTAAAGCCAATTTCCAATATTTTATGTCGTATTTCCTTCTTTTCGCAGTAGGCGTACTCTTTGAATGGCTAGGCTCAAGAGAGGCAGCAGGCAGCCAATTCACTTCTGTATTACCACAGTTTCCTCTTCGTCACTATCTGTAGCAGTAGGCCTACTTCGTTTTAAAGATTCACTCTTCAACCAACGACCCATATTCAATGGACTATAAACAATTACAACAATCAAAAGTTTCAACTTTCAAAACTCACGTGAATATGTAAACACACAAAATGCAAAGTGGCTGTGGAGCAGAACACAGAGATAGAGAAGCAGAACGCTTTCTAGCGGGAAACTTGAAAAGCTCATGCTGTGGATAAGCTTCCGAGGCTTATGCGGCAGCACACCGGCCTCTCACCGCTAGGATCTGTGGTTCAAATCCCTGTCATTCCATTCGAGATTTGTGCTGGACAAAGAGGAGGCAGACAGGTTTTTCTCTGGGAACTCCGATTTTCCCTGTCAATATTTTATTGCAGCAACTCTCTCCACTTTCATTTCAATTCATCTGTCATTTATTTAATCATTGCCCCAGAGGAGTGCAACAGGCTTCGGCAGCTGGCGCAGTTCATATCCTCGCCGCTAGATGGGGGCTTCATTCATTCCATACCTGACCCGGTCGGTCGACAGGAAACAGGCTGTGGATTTTCATTTATGCTGTGGATGGCAACGCATAATTATTATTTTTAAGGCACTGTTTGTACTTTCTCCGTTTTCCATATTCATTCATGCGATATTTCTTGATGACTCTTCGTGGACCCCCTGGCTAACCGTCACGGACCCCTGGGGGTCCGCGGACCACCTAATGAGAACCTCTGTCCTAATTCATTAGCAGAGGTACTACTTCCTTTTAGTACCCTCATTACAAAGAGCAGAGATTTGTAAGCTTTAGTAACTACACATCCTACATGACTAGTCCATTTCATATCGTTCCTTACCTGAACACCCAAATATTTGCAAGAATCTTCTTCTACAACTATTTCCGAGCCAATGTTATATTTAAAATCTTGCCTTCGCCCTTTCCCCATTTTTATGAGACTACATTTTCTTGTAGGCTGTTTATTTTCATTTTATTTTCAATCGGCCACTTATAGACCAGGTTCAGGTCATCTTGAAGTACTGCGTTGTCTTATGAGTCATGTATCGTTCGATATATTACACAATCACCTGCAATCGACAGTCACTGCGAATCCCATTTGTTATGTCATTTATAACACCAAAAATAACAAAGTTCGGATTACATTGCCCTGAGGGATACCCAACGTTACGGTAATTTCATCCACGAATTGGCCTTCAACTTTCACTTTCTGGGAATGGCCCGTAAAAATTCTTGGATCCATAAAATTACTCTTCTATCAATATTCGTTGAAGCTAATTTAGGGAGTAGCATGTCATGCGGCACGACATCAAATGCCTTCGCAAAATCTACAACTACGGCGTCGGCTAAAACTCCATTGTCTAACGATTCGCCAATATCTTGAAAAAGTGATAGCATCTGACTCTCGTATGACTAACCATTCCGAAATCAATGTTGCCTATCATCAAACCATGATAATGTTTCCCACTGTTCCCTCAAGTAGTCGCAAATGAGATGCTTCATCTGCTTACAAACGATGGACGTAAGGCTAACCGGCCTGTAGTTGCCCAATTGAAATCTGCTCCCTCCCTCAAATATCTGGACTACCGTAGCTTCTTTCCAGTCATCTGGGATTTGCGCATTGTGTATGGACACATTAAAAATCACCTCCAAGTATCGTGCCACAGCCCTACCTCCTAGTATAAGTACTTCACTAACAATATTATCAGGACCCTTAGATACGATATATTGTAACGTAATTTCTTTATTAGCTTTACAATTGCTGACTGGTTTATTTGGAAAAGTGGGGGGGGGGCTGATTCATCGTTAATGTCCAACATACAGCTATCAGATTTATTGAACACACTACCGTAAAAGACATTTAATTCATTAGCAATGGCCTGTTTCTCAGTGATTCATTTACCGTCACCGGACATTATCATAGACAAATTATTTAAATTTCCCTTTCTTCTTCTAACATTCCTGTAAAATTTCTTCCACCCAACGCCTCCCGAACCAAGTAAACCTTGCATATAATTGTCATGAGCAGCCCTCTTTTTTAAGACGAGCTCTCTTGATAAGGGCTTAAATTTCAACATATACTTGTCACTATCATGTCTTTTATTGTACAATTTCCTAATTTTCCGTTTAAGACTCCTGATTTCCCGTGTGTAATACTCAGGATCTGGGTTTTGTTTCAGTAATTTAAATGGAACAAATTTATCAATAGCACTATTTAAAATTTTCAAAAAGTTAGTCCACAGGATATTAATGTGATTTCCTTCCGATGCCCATCCTACAAATAGCTCATTCAAATACCCCTGAAATTGGCCCTGATCTGCCCTGCGATACTGGAATATGATCTTATTTGCTACATCATCATCATCATCTTGAGCAGTTTCCAACCGCTGGTCGGGTCTGCTTGGAACATAAAGCCTCTCCATCGTTTCCTGTCCATCCACCATCTCTCGTCATTTACTGTGTCCCAGCACACTCCTCTTTCCTCCACACTCTTCTTAACTCCTTTTGTCCATCTGTCCCTTGGTCTTCCCCTTGGCCTCCTTCCCGTCATTTCCATTCCAAACATCTTCTTCGGTATCCTCTCCTCTTCCATCCTCCTCACATGTCCATACCATTGTAGCCTAGATCGCTCTATTCTATTTTGCAATGGTTCCTCTCTTACCATCTCCCTGACTCTCTCATTCCTTACTCTGTCCATTCTTGTCACTCCTACCCTACTCCTCTGGAACTTATCTCCACTGCTCGTATTTTATTCTTGTCCCTTTCCTTCGTCACCCATGTTTCTGAACCATATGTCAAAATTGGCACAAAGTAGGTCTTGTAGATGATTCCTTTACATTTTTGTGGTACATCTTTATTCCATATCATCCCCCTAACACTCTTGAAAAATCCATCTGCGCACCTTCCCCTCTCATTTATTTTCATCCTATTGCCTCCCTTTTCTTCAATTATGCTTCCCAAGTACTTGAAGCATTCTACTTTCTGCAACTGCTGTCCTCCAAGTGTTATGCCCATATCCAGTCTGTTCTTCTTCCTCGTTGTGATGACCACTTCACTCTTTTGTGCTGAGAACTTCATCCCATATGATAACACTACCTTCTCCCACTCATCTAATTGCTCTTGTACTTCTTCCTCATCCTCTCCCCATACCAGAAGGTCATCAGCAAACAACATTGCCTTCATTTTCCTTTCCCCAATGCTATTTACCACTTTTCGTATGATTTCATCCATCACCACTATAAATAACAGGGGTGAGAGGGCACTTCCCTGTTTCAGACCACTCTCCAGTTGAAATCATTCCGTTCTCTCTCTTCCCACCTTTACACAGCTTTTGCTTCCCTCGTACATTGCTTTCACTCTTGTCACTGTCTCCTTGTTCACTGCTTTTGCTCTCATTGCTTCCCATACCTTGTTTCTATTAATACTATCATATGCCTTCTCAATATCCAAGAAGGTCATCACCAGATCTTTCCCATATTCATAATGGTGTTCTTGTAGCTGTCTTACTGCAAAGATGAGGTCAACTGTTGACCTTCCTGGCCTGAATCCATACTGTTCTTCCCTCAGCCCATCTTCAACTTCTGTCCGAATTCTTCTCTCCAGTACCTTCTCAAATATTTTGGCGCAGTGGCACATGAGTGTAATTCCCCTGTAGTTCTTGCATTCCTTCCTACTTCCCTTTTTAAATATGGGTATTATTATCCCTCTTTTCCAGTCCTCTGGTATTTTCTTCTCCCTCCATATCACTTTCATTACTCGAAAGAGCCACTTTGTTCCTATCGCCCCTGCTGCTCTCACCATCTCCACACTCACTTCGTCTATTCCCGGTGCCTTTCCCCCTTTCATCTTCTTTAATGCTTCCTCCACTTCTTTCCATGTCAATTCCTTCTCTGAAATGTCTTGGTCACTGTCTGTTTCTTCCTCCACAATGTCCACTACGCTGGTTTTAGTTGGATTTAGGAGTTCCTTGAAGTATTCTCTCCAGATAACCTTTACTTCTTCCATATTTTCGACCTCCTTTCCATTCCTGTCCACCATTCTGACATTTTCCCCTGTATCTCTTCTCTTTGCCTTTATCATTCCATACAACACTTTCTTACTGCCATCACAGTCCTCCTCCATCATTTCTGTCCATTTCTCCAGCCATTTCTTTTTCTCTTCCTTCACTACTTCTCCTGCTTCTTTCTTCCGCTCTTGGTATTCTTCTCTTGTTCTGTCTGTCCTCTGTTGGAACCATTTCCTGAATGCTTCATTTTTCTTTTTCACTGCTTCCTCAGTTCTGGGGTTCCACCATGGTGTTTCCTTCCACCTTTTCTTTCCACTAGTTCTGCCACACACGACTTCCGCTGCTTCTACCAACACGTCCTTGAACCTATTCCATTCTTCTTCACCTGTTTTCGGATCATCCTTCGGTAATTTGTTCCTCACTAATATCTGGAACTTCTCCTTATTTCCATCCTCCTTCAGCTTCCATGTCCTTATTCTTCTTTCTTGGTTCTCAGTTCTCCTCTTTTCCTTCAGTCCTCTCACCTTGGCGACCAGCAGACGGTGGTCACTGTCCAGGGCTTCTGAAGGTATTACCCTTATATCCGTGATACTCTTCTTTGTCTCCTTCCCGCATAGAATATAGTCCACCACTGATTTCCTAGTCAAATCCCTGCTGTACCAAGTAATTTTATGGCTCTCTCTCTTCTTGTACCATGTGTTTCCAATCATTAGCTTATTTGCTACATCAGAGTCTAATTTTGTAATGTCACCGTATCTAATATTTAATTCAACCCCAGAATGGTCACTAATTCGCGGTACTTTCAGACAGTTAATATACAGCTCTACAGGCCTTACGAGATAAACATCTAAGGTATTATTGCCTCTAGTTTGGAAGTCAACTACTTGGAAAAATCCCCCCTCCCTTAGGAATTTGTTTGCAGCGCTCTGAGCTTGACCACAGCTAGTTGACTCACCAGACCAATCTACTTTGGGGAGGTTTAAATCTCCGGCAATTATTATGCTCTTTTTCATAGCATTAACCGTACAAGTTTTATCATACAGTGTGTCGAGGAGCGAAAAGTTATCTTTCGGTGCTCTATACGCCCCTATCACCTGAAGAGGGAATTTATTTCCTCTATCCGAGATTTGTACACATAACATTTCGTAATCCGAATCAGCCCACTTTAAGAAACTAGCTATATTTTTGCGTACACAAATAAATAGCCCACCACCTCGCTTCCCCCGATCCCTTCTGTACATTTCTTACGTCCCTTGAATTATTTCATTACTATCTATATCGTCATACAACCAAGATTCACTAGCTATGACAATGTCCGGAGAATACGTCTCTACAAGATTCCAAAATCCAATTAATTTATTTCCTAAACTCTGACAATTAACCTGCAGTAATCTTAGAGTCTTACCTCAGCAGCAAATATCCCGAAATAGCTCCTTCTCTTCCAGTCGGCTGTCAACCTCTGGACTTGCTCCTCCTCACAAAGGCCGGCATGAACCGATGACCCTGTCATGTAGGCTCCCTAGGTTGAAAGCGCCCCGTCAATTTAAATGCAGCCCGTCGCGGGCGAAGTCATGGCCACCAATCCAGCAGTCCGCGTCTACGTAAACTAATCCCAGCTGTGCACATACTCAGTCCATGCGGTCATTTACAGTCTTAACTTACCTTAATGGAACATCTCCCCATCGCACAATGCCACTCATTTTAATTTTTGCATTACTTAACTTGCTTTTAGCTTTTTTGCCTAGTTCGTAGAGCTGTAGCGCTCTTCTTTAAATCGTTCGTCCCAACATGGAGCAACAACACTTTATAACTTTTTCACAGTCCTCTAGATTAGCTTCTTCCACTGGTTGGGCAAGCTGGTCAATTTTAATTCCCGGATAACACCGCACTTTCGTACCTGATTTCCTTGAGATATTCGCACTCCACCATATCATAGAATCACCCATTATGATAACGTCATCCTCAGTTCCCCCAGCCTGGATTGTGGCTTCATCCCCTGGAATACGCTCTGTCAGATCCTTTAAAGTCTCCTCCGATTCGTTAAGCTTTGCCTCTAAATCATGTAATAAGAAGGGCTCGGATTTTTAAGTAAATAAATATTTTTTTATGTAAGCACATATTTTAAGCATTTTTCTATAAATACATTATGCAAATTCCTGCTTTTCACTTATTAGCACATAAAGAGACATAATATTTAGATTTCTTTTTTAATCAATATGCTAGATCTTTCAGTTTATTGCATTTTTGTTCTGTGTTACTACAACGGGAAATCTATCTGATCTTCATGCAGAGCGCATGTCAGCTTGCAACTGTGTTATTCTTAACATGTCGCCCCGTGCCACTCTCTGTGGAAGCAGGGGATTTCCTTGTCCATAGCCATATTGCACCACGTGCTAGACCTCCCCCTCCCCCAGCTACCTGGAACCAGTGTCACATGCAGTTCATTTCTGGCACTGTGAAGTGTAAGGCAGATCTACGATGCCTAGAGTAAAAACAACTACAACTTATAATCTGTTGCAGAATTTAAAGATAATTTTACTTCTGATGGGGGCGTTCTGTTCTGCCAACCATGTGGGAAAGGAATCAAGGCTGAACAGCGATCTCAAGTTACACAACACCTCAAAGGCAAGAAACATATTGCCTCAGTTTCACGCCTACAGAATAAGTGTTTCGCGATAATCGTCGGTCATGTGTGATGGTCAACCTGAAGATGTATCTCGATGTGTATTGTAATGCTTCAGTAGTCAGTGAGACATAGAATAAATTGCATTCGTGAGCACTGCATATTGTTTATATCCATATTAATAAACTAAATAATAATTAATTATTTTTATTTTTGTGACATATTTCAGGTATTTTAAATACATAAAAGTCTCCCACAAATCCAACCCCTCATCCTCGTCGTGGGAGAAAAGAAAGAAGCTTGTAGTTTAACGTGACCATTATTCTCGGGATCATAAGCCACGGGACCTCCATTTTACGTGGAATCCGAACCACAGGACATGGCATTTCACTTCGAAAATCTCACATGCACTGACCGGGAATCAAACCCGGTCCACCTTGGTGAGAGGCATACAGCTTGACCGCTGCGCCACCACGCCCCCCTGTCGTGGGAGATGGGCAACGTAATTAAGTAGGGGATTGCCTGTAGGGGTGAAGTACAGTGGGGACTTTGTGTGCCTCAAGACCGCTACGGTAGCTGTGAAGGCCCTACAGGAACCCTGAAGAAATTACGGCTAACGGGGCTCTGGTGAAACAACTGCTGCCTTGTAGTTTGGAGTTGGTTCTTCAAAGGCCAAGGGAAGAAACCCTGACAGAAAATCAGCCTGGTGCCTCAGGCTTAAGGTGGCAGCCCCTCCAAGGCACTCGGACGCAGTGGGTTAATCACTCGCTCCTTTTAAATAAACTGATTACGGAAACTGAAGCGAAATTACAAAACCGGACGGATAACCTGATGACGACTTTTGGCATGAAGAGGACTACGAAAATCGGTTTCTGGAATGTGAGGACCTTGATGGAGAAAACCAGACTGAAACAAGTGACACGGGAGATGAAGAACTATGGGCTGGATATCCTAGGATTGAGTGAAGTGAGGTGGCCAGGATTTGGTGAAATACAGACAACAGATGGAATTACATTTCTCTATTCTGGGGGCGGTGATGAAGAATACAGGGATGGAGTGGGGTTGCTGCTCAACAGAAATGCAAAGAGAAGCCTTATGGAGTGGAAGCCAATTTCTAGTAGGCTCATGTTTGCTAGGTTCAAGACAAAGATCAGGAATGTGATCATCATCCAATGCTATGCGCCTACAGAACAATCGGAGCCAGAGAAGAAGGAAGAATTCTACCAAATGCTGCGAGATGTCACAAGACAAACAAGTAAGAAGGACATTCTCATTGTTATGGGAGACTTCAACGCGAAGGTGGGCTCAAACAATGAGGGGTTGGAGCAGATCATGGGTGAACATGGCCTTGGTGAGATGAATGACAATGGGGAGAAATTTACGGAATATTGCGCCAGTCAGGATTTGGTGATGGGTGGCACGGTATTTCCTCATAGGCGGTGCCACAAGGTCACCTGGGTGTCTCCTGATCAAGTCACAGAAAATCAAATTGATCACATCGCGGTGAGCAGGAGGTTCAGAAGAAGCTTGGAAGATGTTAGGAACAAGAGAGGAGCGGACGTTGGTAGTGACCATCATCTTGTGGTTGCCAACTTCCGCATGAAGATCGTCGCAGTCCGCCGAAAGTTTAACACTCGGCACAACAAGTTTGATGTGGGCAAGCTTAAGAACCAGCAGAGATTGGACCAATTTAAACTGGAGCTCAGAAATAAATTCCAGGTGTTGGACTCCGAGACAGAGAAGGACGTGGAGACTGTGTGGAGCGAGGTAAAGAATATCTTCGTGGAAACCAGTGAGATGCAGCTCGGGTACAAGAACTACCTGCGGAAAGAATGGATATCCGATCAGACCTGGGACAAGATAAATTATAGGAAGGAGATTAAGGCCAAGCTCAACACCTGCAAGACTAGGCAGCAGAAGGCTCTCACACAAGCGAAGTATTCAACAGCAAACAGGGAGGTAAAGAGGAGTGTACGGAAGGATCATAGGAGGTGGATTGATGAGCAGGCGGAGAAAGCAGAAGAAGCGGCAAGAAGGGGGGACGTTAAGGAGCTCTATGGCATCACAAAGATGCTTTCGAAGAAAGGTTTTAATAAAACTAGGCCTGTGAAGAGCAAGACGGGCGAGATCCTCACGACGTGTGAACAGCAGCTGACAAGATGGAGAGAACACTTTGCGGAGGTTCTTAATAGAGATAGAGGACAAGAAAGTAAGCAGCGAGGAGGAGATGAAGAGGAAGCAGAAAGTGACCCAAGCATCAGCCTCGACTCCCCAACTTGGGGCGAAATGCGGACAGCGTTGAAGCAGATGAAATGCGGGAAGGCACCAGGTCTGGATAATATCCCAGCGGAAGTACTGAAAGCAGACCTGGATATTACGATCGATCTGCTGCACCCGCTGTTGGAGAAGATCTGGAAGGAGGAGAAAATACCAACCGACTGGAAGAAGGGGTTGATAGTCAAGTTGCCGAAGAAAGGGGACACCACAAACTGTAACAACTGGAGGGGTATCACCTTGCTGTCCATTCCAAGCCAAGTGCTGGCGAGAGTCATCCTGAATCGTATAAAAGTCTGCGTAGAAAAAAGGCTTCGGAAGGAACAGGCTGGATTTCGACAACATCGCAGCTGTGTGGATCTCATCAACACCCTCCGAATCATCCTGGAGCAGAGTGTGGAGTGGCGGAATACCCTTTACCTCACATTTGTTGACTTCGAGAAAGCCTTCGACTCCGTAAATCAAAGAATCATGTGGAAGACCCTTGAGGAATATAAAATTCCAACAAAGATCATCAGAATCATGGAAGAGATGTACGAAGGGTATGAGTGCCAGGTTCTTCACGAAGGCAAATTAACAGAAAAGATAAAGGTCAGTTCCGGAGTGAGACAGGGGTGTGTCCTTTCCCCCACTCTGTTCCTGTTGGTCCTGGATTGTGTGATGAAGAAGGTAATGGGAGGACGGAAGAGGGGTATTCAATGGGGTATAAATGACAGGCTTGAAGATCTGGATTTCGCAGACGACATTAGTCTTATGGCACAACGGTACCGAGACATAGAAGATAAGCTGGGGAGGTTGCAGAGAGAAGCAGAACGTGCAGGACTGATGATCAACACCAACAAGACCAAAGAGATGAGGATAAATTCTGACATCACGACTAGTTTGACAGTCAACAGAAAGGACATTGAGCGAGTTGAGTCCTTCCTCTACCTTGGAAGTAGAGTCACAAATGATGGGGGAGCAGAGGAAGATGTTCGAGCCATATCAGGAAGGCAAATGGTGCCTTTGTCTAGCTCTACCCCATCTGGAGAAATAGAAACATTTCCAGGAAGACCAAGCTCCGCCTTTTCAATAGCACCGTAAAGTCGATTCTTCTCTACGGCTGTGAAACATGGAAAGTCACAAAACCGATCAACAACCAGCTACAGGTGTTCATTAACAGATGTCTGCGTCGCATCATGAATGTGAGGTGGCCGGACATAATCTCAAATGAAGAGCTTTGGACCATCACCAATCAACAACCGATTAGCATCCAGATCAAGGAGAGGAAATGGCGCTGGATTGGTCACACACTAAGGAAGCCAGACGGAGCTATTGAGAGGGCGGCGCTAGACTGGAATCCTCAAGGCGCCAGGAAGCGAGGTCGACCTAAGAAGACCTGGAAAAGGACGATCGAAAATGAAATTGCAGAGGTGGACAAGAACTGGAGTCAAGTGAAGAGAATGGCCAGGAACCGTACTGCGTGGAGAAATTTCGCCAAGGCCCTATGCTCCGGAAGGAGCGGCAGGAATTAAGTAAGTAAGTAAATACATAAAAAATAAATATTTTCCCGATTTTTAGCACCTACAAATCCGAACCCTAATCCCAGCAAATTAAGATCCCTGGACTTAATTTGCTGTCTCGAAAGTTCCAAATTGTCGCAGTTTTTACAGAACCTGACCCGAACACAGCCAAAGTGAAACCATGTCTCGCACAAACCACACATAATGCCATTTTTTAAAAACTTCTGCACGTAGAACACTTTATAGACACTTTATCAGTCACCTGGACAACACTAGAAGTAGCAGGACCTGAATTTACTTCTACTCCACCAATAACTACAGTTGTATTATCCAGAGTTGGAATCTGACATTTCGGCGCCAGTGGGCAAAAACAGTTGACGACTAGATCCCACGCAAGGCTTGTTGCCATGGAAACCATACAGCACTGCCAATTTTATGACGCTATTTGGCCACGTGCTTGTCAATTGACCAGTCCCTTGTTTGGTTGCCTCCCGAGTGCACAATGACCATGCTGCGTTATAATTGTATTGAATTAATTAGTTAATTACTTTCTCATGTAGGATTTATACTTTTTGTTTGCGAGTGGTGACGCGATGGTTTGGACAACTTTTTCCATGGTACAGGTCTTGGCAGCATAGGTTACGGATTAGGATGAGGGTGTTGACAGCTGAAAACTGGGCGAAGGTGGTGTCGCATGTGGAAAGATTAGTAAGCGAAGCACGGGAACGTGAAGGTGTTATTGACACAGCTGTGGACGACCTCATAATTTCCCTCGGCGATTCCTCACCCACCAGTGTGGGATCCAGTGATGGAGACGACCGAAATGATGATATGGATGGGATAGAGCCTTTTCCCAGTGATTAGCTTCTGTCTTGTAAAGGGTGAGTTAATAGCCTATACAATGAACGTATATTTTGTAATACATTTATATGTTTCTTGTGCCATGAAACTTATTCTACAGGAGATATAAATTGCTAAATAACACGGAAACACTCACGTTCTGTCGTTTTGCTTTGAACATTTTTGCTTTATGATTGTAGGCTACCGGTATTCGTACTGGTAATATTGCTATTCATTACAATATTTTAGGCCTCTCCTCAATTTGACGGGCTATTATTTTATTTTACAATGTGCACCGAACAGTTTTAAGCATTGCTTTGTTTAAGATTTTTGAAAACCATCTGAGTAAAAATATAATATATGTAATAACGATGCTAATGATATTATGAGCATGAGGAAAAGAACGGAAGGGTGGAATTACGCACATGGTGGCTAGTAGCATACGTGGCAACGCTGCCTTTAGTTCAACGGTTCTCCGCCGAACTGTCAGATTCCAACTCTGGAAAATACACCTGTAATAACGCTGCTATTACTAGGGCGATGAACAACAAGTTACTCGGACCAGATGTTGCACACATGCAGCGGGAGACCCGGTTCCACTTAACCATCCTGGTATTCCATGAACCGATCCTCGCACGATAAGAATCCACAGAGCAACCCATTATTATCAGTAACAGGAAAACACGTCCGTTCTTTTTAACTGACCACAACTTAAAGTAGAACTTTACAGCCGATTTTATTATGGGCCAGCATTATGTGTTAGATACGAAAGTCAAAAATAAGTTTAGGAACGCGAAAATTGTGATGAGTGGCAGTGCGGCAGAGTGATGTCCCACTATGAAGAGCTAAGTCCATTAATGATCGCATGGATTGGGTGTGCGCACAGTTGGGACTAGTTTATGTGGACACCGACTGCTGGATCGGGGACCATGACTTCACTCGAGATGGGCTACACTTAAAGCGACGAGGAGCATACAACCTGGGAAATCTGCACGAGAGTGTACAAATTATGGCAAATATTCTTGCATTAACTGTAATATTGATGATTGGAAATCATTACCTGCCACAGTCTTACAGCCTTTCCCCAAACATATTGATGTCTTGAAGAGGAAACTGAAATATTGTGTAAATATTACTAAATAATATTTCCCATAATTTGTACGCTGCGATCGGCCCATAACTTTATGCGGATGATATGCCCTGCTCAGGTAGGTGAGATTTCCCAGACATTTGCTTCAGGTAAAACTTTTGGAGAGGTATTCCTTCGTATAATTTTTTTTAACTGAAATTAACGATTTTACCCGAATCAACAGTCGGGAAAATATCTGAAGATGATGTAGTAATAGATGTTACTCCTCTGCTGTCTGAGACCCACCCAGCCATCACGACTTAAATAGTTGAAATTGCAGCTCTGACAGCATCTTTGTCAAGGAGCCAATAATGCCAACCACACGCATTTGGTACTACAGTGGAACTTGGATAATTCGAACCTCAAGGGACCAGTAAAAAAATTTGAATTATCCAAAAATTCGAATTAAGAAAGTTCTATGAAAAGGGTAGAGAAAATATATTGTATTACGTTTACATAATGATTTACGTTCAACAAAGCAGATTAACAGACAACGGTACTTTATAAAGACTGTATCGTGAATAACCTCAAAAGTTTCAAATGGAAAATAAGACCAAAATGTACTATTCACCTATTTAAAGACAGTAGTAATCCAGCAATCTAGTTAAGTCTTAGTGAAATCTACTGTTTTTCAAAATAGTTTGAGATTTTTACCTGTTTTCAACAATTAAGTCTCTCAGCCATCACAAAAGAATCTAACATATTTAGGGAACGGAAAACAGAACTACTTACGTCATTTCTACTTTAAACAAAACGCCTAAGTTCTGTGATGTGGTTTGTTGCTTGGGGCTGCACTCGGAACAGTTTTTTTCGAGAATTGCCCTAACTGTTTGGCTTCTGATCGGCTTTTTACACTAAAAACTTCGAATTATCCAAAATATAATTCGAATTATCCACGAATTTTTAGCATTGATTGTATATACAATGCTAGGGACCAAGAGAAAAATTCGAATTAAAGAAGATTTCGAATTATGGAAGTTAGAATTAGCCACGTTCCACTGTATTTCGAACCAGTATAGTAACACAAAAGAACGCCGTGAAATTGATCCCATAACGTGTCCAGATGAATGGTTTTGACAATGGTTACAGCCTAACGCGTCCAGATGAATGGTTCTGACAATGGTTACAGCCTAACGCGTCCAGATCAATGGTTTTGACAATCGTTACAGCCTAACCCTCCTAGATCAATGTTTTTTGTCAACCTTGCCTTGCTAGGTCACCTACACCTAACCATCGTTTTGTCCAATCCAATGGTTTTTGACAATGGTTACAGCCTAAAACGTCCAGATGAATGGTTTTGACAATGGTTACAGCCTAACACGTCCAGATGAATGGTTTTGACAATGGTTACAGCCTAACGCGTCCAGATGAATGGTTTTGACAATGGTTACAGCCCAACGCATCCAGATTTCATTAATTATGAATATAAGTGGAAAGCGGATTATATACTTGCAGCAGACATGAATGTGACTTATACATACCTTGCGTCCTTGTTTCATCTTCTGGGCGATATTATGTATTGAAATTACGAACCCTGGTCACTACTGAACCTCATATATGTGCTAAAGTTCGTAAATATGTGTTTATATTTATTGCTATTTTAAAAACGACTGCCATGTTTCGACAGCGCTTGTATCTCGTTCAACTGTCAACAAGGTGCACTCTAGCGGCACGCACCGAGGTGCACACATTGTTGCCAACATGTGAGATACAAAATCACTCTTCATAAAAAGAAGTGAGATATACAAAATCACTGTTGATCAAGAAAAATATTCATCGGGGCATGTTAGGCTGTAACCATTGTCGAAACTCATTAATCTGGGCGCGTTAGGCTGTAACCAGTGTCAAAAACCATTGGATTAGACAAAACGAAGATTAGAAGGTCGGGTGTAGGTGCGGCCTTTGCCGCGCGCAGCTAGCAGGACACGGTTGACACAAAACCATTGATCCGGGTGCGTTAAGCTGTAACCATTGTCAAAAACCAATGGATTGGACAAAACGAAGGTTAGAAGGTCGGGGGTAGGCACAGGCGCAGCTAGAGGGGGTGGGTACCGTAAGGGTGAGGTTGGCAGTATTGTTTTGATGACGGACCAGCAGACCATAGGGGCTAACGAAGAGACCCGAATATTCATGACCACAACCGATGATAATTGATTTGGACTAATGGCGGCCACAGCTGTAATTTTGGCTATATAAGTCGTGATCCTATTTTGGATGGCTGGGTGGGTGACAGACAGCGGAGGAGGAAATATCTATTAAAACATCGCTCCCCGATTTATTTCTCATCGTTTCATAAGGTATTTTGGCTAATTCATATATTGTAGAGAATTTTATCGCACGTTCTATCTTCATTCAGCGCTACCAAGATTTCTTACTGGTGGTGTCGTGTGGTGTACGGTATTTTGTAGTGGACATGTTGGCAACGGATGACAACGGGTATGATGTACTGTGTGACATCAATGTAAGATGGCACCGAATCGTAAGAATTAACTGTTATAGTTAGTAAAAGGTATATTTCCGCTGCAGGAATGCCGATGGAAATCGAAAAATGAACATTTAAGTTAATGACTCCCAGAAGGAATGTGAATCAAATGATATATATATTTTCAATATTTTGCCTTGTGAAAGTGATATAAGGAAGGAATACCTCTCGTGAAGAATTAATAAACAATCTGGAAAAGATAGAAGGATAAATCCAGACTATATGCTATCTTTAACACTTACACTAATCGGCCGGGATTCTAATCCAGGGTTTGAAACAGTGATCTCAAGACATATGTCTAGGTCACAGAAAGTAGCTCCTTAATACCCTAAGTCTCATACTTGCCTCGTAAGTAGAGATATCTTTTACCTGACATAAGCCGCCCACTGTGACAGGCTTATGAGTGATTCTTTCTTGGCAACTAACTTACCAACATATCGATCAGTTTCCTTTCAAAACCTTCGATATACATCCTTTCACTAATACACACCAAATTTATGGCCTTCTAGAATCAGGGTTCTTTAAACTTGGAGGGAACTACATCACCAATCATAGTCTAAGCTGTTAAATTCAATAATTATGTAACATTTCTATGTCAACAAGAATCACGAAGCCCATGTACCGCACCGTCAAGTTTTGAACTGGTCATCAGCTCTATATCCCGAATTAAATTTCAAGCAAAAAGGAATTTGAAAATATTTCAATTAGGCCTACAATACCAATTACGGTAACAACTTAACTTACTGCTCTAACGGAATGTCGAAAATGGTAACCCAGAGAAAACAAACCACAAGCCTATAAAAACAAAGGAAATCGTATCAAGAAAATAGGCCCTATTTAAAGCTAGGGGGAATTATATTCTAATCACTACCCTGTTTCCTTATAGCCATGTTGACACTCAGCTGATTTAAAACAATGGTCCAAATGTAAACAATACTTGCCACAATGCATTTGCCAATAACACTTCCTGGGGTTTCACCCACATTTCCGAAGAAGAGTTCACAGTAATTTAACAAAGGAGTTTTAAAACAGCAACATTTTGTTCTTGAATAAGATTCATAGTTCATAGCATTCTTATTACTCTCCAATTACTCTCTATCAACAAGATCTCCTCATGACACACGACATAAAAACATCGCTCAACTCGATTCCATATATCGTTTAAGCATTGTAGTCGGTCTTGGCTAATAGTCTCTATCGATATATCGAAAGACCTGATATTTTAAATTTAATCCTCTAGATAGCGTAGGTTCCAAGGCCTATATACGAAATATGTTTTACAATCGTGGTGTTTCGCCAACACTCCGAAGGAAGATTAATTCCTTATAAAGAAGTTTTCGTACGTACTAAAAATGGCGGACGACTGTGATACATCAGTGATCAGTGTGACAACTTTTCAACATCAGCGAAGTGATTCCAGTCCCATAGACACTCCTTGTGACACAAATCCTGAAAAAGGTAAGTGAAATAATAATATGCCTTGTTTTGCTTTCACATGTTGTGTCATGAATGTCTGCTTACAGTAGCAAAATTTGGGAGCGAGTTGAGATGGCAAACTGTTGTCATGGGGGACGAAATATATTTTATTTTAGCCTTTGTCGTGCATGTCTGCTTTTTGGAGTACTTTCCATGAACTTTGTCATGAATTGTCCATTTGTATATTTACACGACAGGTAATACACATCCTGTCCACACGTAGTAACGGAAATCAGTTATGCCTAACGGGGCAATGTTTGTAAGTTTTGTGGGCTTAGCCACGGTGTACTGCTCCATAGTCCATTAAGTTGTCAAAAGAGGGCAGCTGGTATTATCATGTTAGATTTAGTTTATGGCGTAATCAGTAGATAGCAGTGTAGTTCATTCGAAATGGAATTGGCGCAATTGGCTGTCATTTCAAATCTTTAAACATGCAGGGTCCTTCTTATCGGTCTAGCAACATAGCAGCTCAGCAATATATCTCTCGGCAATGAGTTAAAAGTACCTGATTCTGATTATGCATTTTGCTGGTGCGCTGCTATGTTGCCAGACTGATAAAAATACCCTGTATATACGTCGTAGGTAAATGATCGCAGTGGTCATTTAAAAATATAGCTGAAATTCATTATTGGCATATAACTCTGTGTCCATTTCAAACTATTGTACGAACGAAGCATAACTCCCATGCGGCTGACCTGTCTGATTGTATAAATTAACAAGACAACAAATATCAACTTATGCCAACAAACTTTTAAGTTTATATTGTAATTCATCTGTCAAAAACATTTGTTCAAATTGAGTTCCAAAACTCATTGTTATAAAATGATAATTGATAAGGAAAATGCCACCAATTGCATATTTTACTGAAATTGCTAATTTGTTTGCATTTGGGTGTATATTTACAATATTGGCTTGTGCATGTAATGAACTGATGTTTAGGTCGACAGAAGCTAGATATAGCTGTGAATTGTTGCACAACACCTGTATCCTGTAGTAGGCCTACTCTTAGTACCATGCTTTCAAACTGAAAATTTGTAATTTACCATATATTACTACTGGCCCATAACATGAATTGATTTAAGATATTAGCTACGAATGGGCTCTTACACAAATAAACTTTATTTTTCAATAAATAGAGGAATGCCAGGAAAGAATGAGATAACAAGAAAAATAATAAATAATTCAATCTATTAACCAACAATTCTGTATGGGAGTGAATCATTGCTAGTGATGGAAAGATATTCTTCAAATTTACAACAAAAATCAACTTCAATGCAGTGGTGCTGAAGTCCCAAATTAAGTTATTTGTGAATAATCTATTCTTGTCATTTAAAGCTGTTGAGGGAATTCAATATTTAATGCCTAAAGCCAATCTTAACAAAACAGAAATGATTATATTTAAGCGCCGAATGATATTTAAAAATTGCAAAATATCGCTAGGCTATTTTAGCGATGGGCGATTTTTCGGCGGCGAGAGTAGGAACTGCAATATTTTGACCACGGCCGACTGGATGCGAGCTGCGCTCTATACCGGCCTTGACAATCCCAGTTAGAGCACATGCATAACGTGTAATTGGAAAATTTCTACTCGTCGCCGATAGAGCGCACTCCCATCCCATTATAGGCGCGATTAATAAACAGCTGTACAGTACGTTTATTAAATGTGTAATCTCGAGAACCACTGGATGGATTTTCATGCGACTTTCACCATTCTGTAAAGGTAATCTCGAGGAAGATTTCTGTAGAAAATAATTTATTTATGATCATAGGGAGCACAGAGGTCGAAAAAAGAGCCTGGCGTCCTTGCGCGTTTTAAGCTTACGCTGGGCAAACCGTTAAAAATATCAATATACTATGAGTGTAAGAATTGTTCAGCGTGAGGAATTCTACAAAAAAAAAAGTCCGTGAGAGCATATCTCTATCTTCGATACATCGCCCACTATAAGTGTTTTTAGTTTGGACGAAAGGGGGATTTGTGTCTCATGCCCCCCGCCATTCTTAAATTACGTCTGACAGGAATTCATTGCACATTCATAACTGTTCCCGGGCGAAGCCGGGGCGGGTTGCTAGTGACACTATATAATTATTATCATTATAATTTCCGCAATATCAAAATAAAAATTATATCACAAAATAAAATTGCGCGATAATAAATCTGAGAGAAATTAGACATACATTGCACCTTCTTCGGGTACAAGGACACAATTCCAGCACCGTCTCGTCAAAAGGAAAGAGAGGATGCAAATTACAGCCGGGAACCAGTAGCAGCCAATCGAGTGTTGTGTTTTGTGCTAAGAGGTCTTTCGACAAATTATCAGATACCGTGTGCCTTCTTTTTCACGAAGCAGCTGTCAGGACGGGACTTACATAAACTCCTGCTGGACGTTATTCTCGAGGTTGAACAATGCGGTTTCATAATTATAAGAATTGTCTCTGATAATCACAAATCTGACACTACAATGATGAGGCATTTAGGGGAAAGGAATTTGCAACCAAAAAATCATTAGAACGCAGTTTCTGTAACGAGAGATGACTGATGGTACTGGAATAATTTCAGGGAAATACTTGTCATTACTATACAAAATGCAAAAGGATGAGATCGTCAAACCTGTCAGACACCTCACTAAAAACACATCGAACCCACTAAATTTGAAAAAATGAATGTTCGGCTTGCCAAGGAAGTGTTCTCATCAGAAGTTATTGGTGCCATTAGTACACTGAAAGAATATGTAGGCATGCACACGGAAGCGTACACATTCATAGACGCAGAAGCAACCATAATTTTTATGAAAAAACGTTAATAAATGGTTCGCTATGCATGACGTAAGCATCACATATCATCATATTCAGTCTAGAAATCCAGATAAAAGGTATTTTTTCTCATTAAATGACAGTCGCCTAAACTGGCTAGAGGAATATTTTCTTTCTTACCTTGAAACTTTGAAAGCTGCTAGAAAGGACTTCCTGACTTCTGAGACTTACGAAGCTATACAATTAATCACGGATTCAACTGTCCAGTGCATAAGGTATCTTCTAAAAAATGGGTAGAGGAAAGTCGCCAAATATGGGGAGGTTTTTTATATGGCTCACATTAGTCATAAGAAGGAAGGAATAATTTTGGTTTTATCACCAATGTAAACCTCATGCGATATACTATGTATATTACAAATATGGGCACGTTTGATGTTGTAATACCCTCTGATATTATTGTTAACTTTAAAAGTGCACTTTCCCCATATTAGGCAACCGGGTTTCGTAATTTGGGGAGGTGAGAAACCTCACGGTTTTATCATTTCAAATGATCTTGTCGACTTTGTCGTTATGCTTGAGCCTAAAGTTATGCGTTACGGAGACGGAAGTGATGTCATGCAGCCGCGCGGGAAGCGAGTGCGTGACGTCATGCAGCCATGCGGGAAGCAGAAGCTAATGGTTAATGGAGTCTGTTGAAAGAGTCCTGGGGCGTCGAGCGAAGCGAAAAGAATACAGGGTGACTCTTAAAGAGGTGTACAAGATGGCAGAGAAGAATACAGGGTGACTCCTAAAGAGGTGCGCAAAATGTCAGACAAGAATACAGGGTGACTCCTAAAGAGGTGTACAAGATGTCACACAAGAATACAGGGTGACTTCTAAAGAGATATACAAGATGCCATATAAGAATACAGGGTGCCTCCTAAAGTGGTGTGCAGGATGTCAGAGCAAAATACAGTACAAGATGCCAGATAACAATACAGGGTGACTCCTAAAGAGATATACAAGATGCCAGATAAGAATACAAGGTGACTCTTAAAGAGGTGTATGAGATGGCAGAGAAGAATACAGGGTGACCCCTAAAGAGGTGCACAAGATGTCAGACAAGATTATAGGGTGGCTCCTAAAGAGGTGTACAAGATGTCACACAAGAATACAGGGTGTGCAGGATGTCAGAGCAAAATACAGTACAAGCTGCCAGATAAGAATACAATGGACGGAAGGAAGCTTGTAGTTTAACGTGACCGTTAATCGCGAGATCATGAGTCACGGAACCTCCTTTTTACGTGGGATCCGAACCACAGGACATGGCATTTCACTTCGAAAATCGCACATGCATTGACCGGGAATCAAACCCGGACCGCCTTGGTGAGAGGCATACAGCTAGACCGCTGAGCCACCACGCCCCCTAGATAAGAATACAGGGTGACTCCTAAAGAGATATACAAGATGCTAGATAAGAAAACAAGGTGACTCTTAAAGAGGTGTACAAGATGGCAGAGAAGAATACAGGGTGACTCCTAAGGAGGTGTACAAGATGTCACACAAGAATGCAGGGTGACTTCTAAGGAGGTGTGCAGGATGTCAGAGCAAATTACAGGGTGACACTTAACGAGGTGTACAGTATGTTAGATTCAATTCAAATACAGGGTGACCCTTAAAGAGGTTTGCAAGATATCAGATTCAAATACAGTAATGGGTGACTCTTAAAGAGTTGTAAAAGATGTCAGACTCAGATACAGGGTGACCCTTAAAGTGGTGCCCGTGCGGGAAGCCTAAGTTAATGGGTAATGGAGTCGGTTGAAAGAGTCCTGGGGTTTCGAGCGAAGCGAGAAGCCCTCCTGAGCCTTTCTAACATGTGTCGCATTTGTAGCATGCGTCATTTGAAATGATATAACGTCTAGTCTTTCAGACTGACTGTAATTTTTATTTATTTATAATAGGTACACTGTAGAAACAGCTCAGCAGGAAAATGCATAAACTTTAATGAAAACCGAGTGATTCTGATCGAATTCAACTGTAACGATATGTGTATGTCTAATTTATCTTAGATTTATTAGCACGCTATTTTATTTTGTGATATAATTTGCATTTTGATATTGCGGGAATTATAATGATAATATATAGTGTCACTAGCAACCCGGCGGCTTCAGCCGGGAACAGTTATGAATGTGCTAGGAATTCCTGTCAGACGTAATTTAAGAATGGCGAGGTGCATGAGAGACAAATCCCCCTCCAGTCCAAACTAAAAACACTTATATTGGGCGATGTATCGAAGATAGAGATATGCTCTCGCGGACTTTTTTGTAGAATTTTTTATGCTGAACAATTCTTTCACTCATAGTATATTGATATTTTTAACGGTTTGTCCAGCGTAAGCTTAAAAAGCGCACGGACGTCAAGTTCTTTTTTCGACCTATTCACTGAAATCTGAAATCGTTACTGCTTGGCTCCCTTTGATCTTAAATACATTATTTTCTACAGAAATCTTCCTCGATATTACCTTTACAGAATGGTGAAAGCCGCATCAAAATCCAACCAGTGGTTCTCGAGATTACCCGTGACATCCAAGAATCGGGGACTTTGTTTTACACTAAGTAGAGATAAGTCTTTGTCGTGCAATGCTTGGGTAACAGCGCTGTGTGAGCAGTTGAGTAACTAACAATATTTCATGTAAAAGGTCTCATTGTCTGGGTAATCTGTGGTCTAGGCCGATCGTGGAGAGCGCAGCTCGCATTCAGTCGGCCGTGTTTTGACGAACAGATGTTTTGCGAGTGTGAGTTATTGGAGAGCGTAGGTGCCGCGATGTCTGTTTTGTTTTTGCGATTCGACGATGGAAAGCACAATTCTCGCTCGATCAAAATGAGAGGCATTAATGAAATTATTACAGTATTAATATTCTCGAAGCATCCAGTATATACAGTTAAAATTACATGGAGTAACATTACACAGATTTGGACCAAAACTTTCCTACATCCAGTGCATTCTATGTGCCCTGAAGGAGCTCACTTCCGTGCATCAGCACATGCACTTACCTGCATTCACTCTTGGTCTTGTCAGCGTCAATATAACCCCATTTCGCTAAGGTTGCCTTGGATCTGCCTACACCTGATCTCAACCTATTCAAGGATTTCCATGTTGTCCAATTCTCCTTCTGTTCAGGAATGTTGGAAGTCCTTGTTTTCCATAGTAAGATAATCTTGCCTTTTCGGTTGATCAATTACGGTAGTTCCCGAGATGTTTGTAGGAAACATGTTTGGGGACTTGAGGGGGTACATTGTCGATTGCGTTGATTTGCTTTCTCGTTCAACTTTTGTTCTCTTCTTGTTCGCAATCACTTCTCATCGGATAAGCCTACTGTGTGTAGTGGTGCATTCCTTGCAAGCTGATAGAGCTTATCGACCGGAGAAGAATTTAAACAGCCTGTCACCCTGCCAGTCCCAATGAGGGCCATGTCCACCTACATGGCATGATACCAAATTGGACATGCATATTCTGCGACGGGGTAACAAAGAGCCATAGCTGGTTTGCGAACAGTTTGTAGTTGACTACCCCACTTCGATACAGCTTATTTGCGCAACAGGTCATTTCGGGTGGAGACTTAAATTAGAACTCCTGCAGTGCTTCTTAACGTGAGAACTATGTCAAGCGCTATACAGTATTTACTCCCAGAAAATCACAGAGCTGTAACCCGATGCCTGATCTCACCGCTTTGGGTTCAAGTATATACGTACGTTTCTAGGGGATTGTTTTATCATTTGAAATGATCTTGTCGACTTCATCGTTATGCTTTGGTCTACCGTTATGCGTTACGGTTACGGCGTGTATGACGTCATCCTGTTGTTCAGTGCATATGCACCGAGTCTGAGTTTACTCCTGGGGTTATGCGATACGGAGACTGCGAGTGCGTGACGTCATGCAGCAGAGTGCACCTCCCGCTCTCCGTTCCCCGTTCCCCGCGCGGGAAGCCTAAGTTAAAGGGTAATGGAGTCTGAATTTACTCCTGGGGGTCTGGCGTTATGCGATACGGAGACGGCGAATGTGTGACGTCATGCAGCAGAGTGCACCTCCCGCTCTCCGTTCCCCGGGCTGCGCTGGAAGCCTAAGATAATGGGTAATGGAGTCTGTTGAAAGAGTCCTGGGCGAGAAGCCCTCCTGAGCCTTTCTAACATGTGTAGCATTTGTAGCATGCGTCATTTGAAATGATATAAAGTTTAGTCTCTCAGACTGACTGTATCTTTTTTAGTGTAGTCGATGACGTTACGGATGGCGTGCAGACGTTGATATTCGTTTGTTTGATGCTGTGGGTTGAATTGCCGCTATATTTCTCAGTTGTATGAGGTTTTAAAACAGCACGTCGATACATGCGGATGGAGTCAAATGTGTTGAACTACGATGTTTGGCGGTGAGTAACGAATGTTGATAAATTACTTTTAGTTGTTCAATTCAATTGAAAAATTGCACTGTACTCTTCTAAAGCTGTGTGAACCAAAGCCATTGGTCGCAATAGTAAGATGTCTGTCCACTGTTTCAAAATTTGTGCTTTGTGTGGCCAGAAACTTCTGGCATTTGGGCTTATTGGTTGGTCATTTTCGTGTTCAAATTAAACCCGTTCGAGGTTCCTGGGTACCAGAAGAGGAAGAAAGGAAAGTCAGCACGGAAGCAAAATTGCACATTACAACTTACATTTGTTCAAAAGAAGTCACTCATAGCGTTGACGTAGGTGGCGAATGTCGTCCAAGAAGAATGATTTTGGTTGCTGCTGGAACCGAACATAACTGCATCCTGTACCTCTGCGTCAAGGTGAAATCTTTCTCCCTTTAGGAATTCCTTCAACGGTCCAAACAAATGAAAGTTGCAGTACACGCCAAATCCGTAGTTTCCTTACGGCCATCGTGGAATATTCGCGACCAGCACGTAACAATTGTCTTTGAGAAGCACTTTTCGCCTTGTATAGCAACCAATCTCCGATTAATCTCCACTAACTTGCAACCCTCTACCGTTAAAAAACACACGTCAGCTCTACTTGAGCATGCGTATTTCCAACCCCGTGCAACAACATGTCAATCAGCAGTTTCGAACGGGTTTCAAACTACACATGGTATTAAAACTCAGCAGTTCTTCTAGGTTTGTGCCAAATCCGTAGTTTCCTTACAGCCATCGTGGAATATTCGCGACCAGCACGTAACAATTGTCTTTGAGAAGCACTTTTCGCCATGTATAGCAACCAATCTCCGATTAATCTCCACTAACTTGCAACCCTCTACCGTTAAAAAACACACGTCAGCTCTACTTGAGCATGCGTATTTCCAACCCCGTGCAACAACATGTCAATCAGCAGTTTCGAACGGGTTTCAAACTACACATGGTATTAAAACTCAGCAGTTCTTCTAGGTTTGTGCCGTGTCTTGTGTGGGGTTTCGCCTAGGATACCAAGCTGGCTCATCGGCGGGCTCTTGGTGTCCCCGCCCGGACACCCACAGGAGTAACGAACTGCGTGCTATCTCCCTTTATATAGAGTGCAACTCCACTACTTGACTGCGAGAACTAAAAGCTCAAGCAGCCTTAACCTCCGTATGAAGGCTTCCAAAAAAGATGGTATATTGGCTTTCACGGCCGGTGAATTAAAACTCAGCAATTCTTCTGGATTTGAGCCGTGTCTTGTGTGGGGTTTCGCCTAGGACACCAAGCTGGCTCATCGGTGGGCTCTTGGTGTCCCCGCCCCGACCCCCACAGAAGTAACGAACTGCGCGCTACCTCCCTTTATATAGAGTGCAACTGCACTACTTGACTGCGAGAACTAAAAGCTCAAGCAGCCTTAACCTCCCTATGAAGGCTTCCAAAAAGATGGTATATTGACTTTCACGGCCGGTGAATTAAAACTCAGCAATTCTTCTAGGTTTGTGCCGTGTCTTGTGTGGGGTTTCGCCTAGGACACCAAGCTGGCTCATCGGCGGGCTCTTGGTGCCCCCGCCCGCACCCCCCATATACCCACATACACATGATATGTTGAAAAGTATTGAATCGAGTACTCTTCCTTGGGATACGCCATTTTGTGCCCTCCATTGGCTCTGCTGCCCTTGGAAGACAACGAAATGTCTTTTGCTGATGGCTAACTGTATAATATGCCGCCAATAAATCCACAGAGGCCACACCTGTGATTTTAAAAGTTTCAAACCCATCCTCTATAAACTGTGTAAGATCCATGATGCCCAATACAACTTTTACCATGGCTGAACCCGACTTTATATGGTATTAGCAATGGGTCAATCACGGGTAAATTGAGATTTAGAATAATTTTCTCCAGTAATTCACAGAGATGGCACAGAAGCAATTTTATGGGTGGTTCCTTTCCTTAGGGACTCTGGTCTTTCGCCATACATTCGGTATTTGGTTTCTGCTCATTTTTTAGTTGTAAAAGAGCTGAAGAACCCATTCCTTGATGGTGGTGGTGTTTTTTTTAATCTGCTCTCGCCGAAAGTCTTATCCAATTCCATCATGCTGAGGGGTACTGTCAGCGTCGGTCTTCTACAGTTAAAATGTGAAATAGCCCTTGTAACAACTCTCCTACGGTATATGACCGGGAGTACAAATGAAAACACTCAATAATAATACTATTTTACACATAAGCTGCGGTACCGGTACTGTGCATTTTAGAATGTCAACAGTGACACACATCAATTACAATACAGCCTTCTCCTCCTCCTTTTTTATAACTCTCTTTTGTCCTTAACGGCTGTCAGAATTACCAACACTGTATTAGCAAACACAACATCCTCCCACCTAATTTAACTAATAAAGTTAAATTAATCAAAATAATATACACATAATTGAAACCAAAATAATAATAAAAAATCTAAATATTTCCTGGGTAGTTTGATGACTCTCCCTCTTCTTGTCACAATCGTTTCACTTCTTGAGCCAGTCTCTGAACTTTCTGAGGAACATCATTGGGGCGTCACACCTCAGCAGCACCTTCTTTCCCCTTAGCTCGCTCCATCAGCACCTCCCTTATACCAGTTGAACTGTTGTCTTCTTCTTGAGCTTCAAGTAAAAGGTACAGTCTCTGCACTGGGCATAATAACTCTCCTGATGAGGTCCGAAGTCGTACAAGTCTCACAACACCATCCTTTCCGGGCAGTAACTCTTGTCACCTTTCTTAAAGGCCAGTCCAACCGTTTATCCCTGTCATTGCCAAACAAGACTACATCTCCAATTTGTATTCTTGAGCAATCCTTATCTCCAGCTTGTTGTTTCAGTTGTCCCAGACACTCGGCTCTGAAACGCTTCCTCGAATCTCCCCATAGTTTTACCATGACGAATAGAATACATAGTGTTATCACTGACCGAGTTCAAGCGCGCCTCGCAGTTGGCTAGCCCTAGCGGCGCAGACCACCAACGCTACACAGTCAGCTGTTTAAAAATGGGATACGCGCTGGTGTATACGTAAACCTCTCTACGAAGGCTGCAGTTACGCTGATTACAACAAATTGTTCGTTTAGATTTATGAATTATACTGTCAAAATGTTATTATTAATATTCTCAGTCCCCATGTCGAACTATATTTTAAAACCCTCCGTTAGTCGCGCATTGGTCTGAAAGCTCCATGGTTCGTTTTAGTTTTAATATCAAGCCAACAGTTCAAGTTATGATCGTATCGTCTCGGGACATCTTAAACCATACCTTAGAAAGCATATTCCTGGTGTTGTGAAATGACGAGCCTAAAAATAACTCTACACGTGTAACATTTTGTCAGCGTGGGATTGACAGTACCAGCGCGCCCAATGATGTAACAATCTGTCATTGAGTTGCAGGTGTGCTGTTATACCGATTATTTGGCTTGGTACGTTGCCTTAGTGAATATCAGTAAAGAGATTACGCCTTACGAAAACCTAAGGATGTAGATGAAGTGTGTCACCTTCTGCTGAAAGATAGCGAATCGCTAGTTCATGATTCAGTAATTTCAAAGGAATTTGTGACTCTGATACTGAAGACAAAGTTGAAACAAGATCCAAAGACTCAGATACTGAGAATGATATTGATCAGGAGGCCGGTAACGGAGGCGAAGAATTGGATGGCCGTTTATTTTATTGGCAGGTTGGCCATTATTATTATTATATGTCCGTCTCATTCTTGGCTATCACCGCGAAGGCCCGGGTTCGATTACCAGCTCTGCCAAGAAATGTAATTCTGGTCTGAGGACTGAAACAGTGGTCACTCAGCCTCGTGAGGCAAAACTAATCAGAGGCGCGTTCGATTCCTACCTCAGCTATCCTGGCAGTGGTTTTCCGTGGTTTCCCACTTCTGTTCCAGACAAATACCGGGATGGTACCTAACTGAAGGCCACGGCCGCTTCCTACCCAAATCCAACCTCAATTCCAAATACAGACATCACAATGACACAGGTTATCAGACAAATTCTACACACACCCAAGCACACGGAGCTACGTGATCAGAATGTCGCAAAGTCCCTAAAGAATCAAAACTATTATTATTAAGACAGTTTTTTTTTGTTTTAGGTAAGGATGGCACGAAGTAGAACAAGTAACCATGGAAGGCTGCCTTCATTCCGTTTCATACTGGGCGCCTTTCGTGATTTTACCTCAGTGGATAGATATTTCGGTAAATTTTGAAAAATGTGAGGTAGGCCTACTGATCCTGGTTTTAATTTCCACTTAACACGAGGAAGTTCCACGTTCTCACAGTTCACTGCGAAACTGCCCGCCTTTATAATTAAATCTTTCGAAAAATGCACGTAACATATTCTACTTTTGTTCGACAATTTCTTATCTTTCCGCGGAATAACTCTCGCCCCTTTCGCAAACAGATTTGTTTCTTTTGGCGGTGTGAAAAAATGTCTACCATCAGATTTTCTTCCGTAAACCGATTTACATCCAGGAACGAAACAGTACGATATTTTCCCGAAACTGCAGAAATTTAGTTGTTTGCACACACAAAGCACTGCACAGACATTCGTAAACTATTACAAGAAACAAATTCCCTCGCATAATATGACTTCTCGCGCACAGGATATTACAGTACTAACCTCGTGGGCTACTTGTCACACGTGCTTATGGTTCGGCGCGACTTCCACGCCACACACTGGCTGGACCATGAACTACAATGCATAAGGAGCGGAGTGATGACACTGTTTATTTCTATTCGTCATGGTTTTACTCTATATTTCACCCTTTTGTTCAAGTCAGTTGCCTCAATTACGTCACCTTTAGTAATTCCCCTTCCTTAACATCTTGAATAAACATTGTTGGTGTTACAGGAGTAGGCTCCAGAGCATTATCTGACATAAAAGTTAGTGGACGAGAAAATAGGAGACATAAAAGTTAGTGGACGAGAATTTAGGATGCTTTCGCAGTCACAGAGGAGAGTCTTCATCTCAACATAGTTGAGTGAAGATCTTCCAAACACCTTCCTCAACAATCTCTTCGTCATACCCACAATCCACTCCCACCACCCACCCCACCTCGCAGCTGTGGGAGGGATGAATTTTCATGGGATCCTTCGAACTGTACTATATTCTACAACCTTTTGCCACTCCAACTTGCTATAGGCATCATCTGCATCTATGAAATTAGTTCCATTATCACTAAATATCATAACGGGTCGGCCTCCTATTGCCACAAAACGCTGTAAAGCCTGTAGAAAATCATCTGTGGATAAGGAAAGAAATAATTCAAGGTGAACTGCACGGATGACGCCACATGTGAAGAGACAGATCAAGGCTTTCTTTTGATCCCTGAGAAAAAGTGGTCAAGCTAGATCAACTCCTGTGTTCTCAAACGCAGCAGCATATCTTACTCGTTCCACTGGTAGAGGAATAGTAGGTGCTTCTATTCTCTTTGCTTCCTGCCACTTGCAAACTACACATTGGGATGTTACAGATCGAATAGTTCGTCTCCCTCCTATAATCCAAAAGTGCTCACCCAAGATGGCGCGAAGTTCCTGAACTCCCACGTGGCATTGCTCCTCATGAACGCTTCTAATGAGAAGGCACACTACATAATGATTCTTTGGCAACAGAAAAGGTAATCGAAAATCCACACTATCAGGCCTATTGGATATCTTGGTCTTCGGGTGGATGACTACACTGTGGTCTTCGAAGGGTTGCAAGCTTGAAACATTCTTATCTGAGACTCCTGTCTAAAGGACTCCTGTTGGACATCCGTCAAAACTGGAAGTTCAGCCTCTTTCACCTCGTCAACAGATAAAGGACCCCTTTTCTTTGTACTGGATTTCACGTTGGATGCTCTACCATTATGGATAAATCTGTATATCCAGCCAGTCGTTCTAATGATTTTGTTGTACTTGGAGAAATTCTTGTAATACCAGTCCTTAGGGAAAGATGCATCTTTTACCGCGATCATGGAAGAAAATGCTGTTTTCCGCCTTACCTTAATTATATCTTCTTCATCATAATTTGAGTCTGCAGAAGGCCAGTTATCCTGAGGTCTATATAACCACTCAGGTCCCTCCCACTATTTTGACAAAAGTAGTTGCCGTCCAGAACAACCTCTCGATGGAAGATCGGCGGGATTCTTAATTCCAGGTACAAAATGCCATTGCTCAACCTTAGTCAATTTTCTTATCTCTTCCACTCTTACTTACTTACTTACTCCATGGCGCTACAACCCGGGGTGGGTTTTGGCCTCTTGGACAACTGCTCTCCATGTTGGTCTATCCATCGCCTTGCTCCTCCATCCTCTCACTCCCATTGCGACGAGGTCTGCAAGCACACCATCCAACCATCTCTTCTTAGGACGTCCTTTCCTCCTCCTGGAGAATAGCCTCCCTTTCAACATTCTCTTGGGCATTTGGTTCTCCGGCATCCTCTCTATATGTCCCAACCATTGGATTCTCTGTGCCTTTATAAACTTTACGATATCTTGTTTTCCAATCAATTCGTTTAGTTCATGGTTATATCGTATTCTCCATCCATCTTCCTCTCTAACAGGGTCATATATTCTTCGCAGTGTTTTCCTTTCAAAACACTTCACAGTATTCTCATCATCCATAGTTAATGTCCAAGCTTCAGAGCCATAGGTCACTACTGGTCTTATCATTGTCTTATATATCTTCATTTTGGTTGTTCGCGATATAAGTTGATTCCTGAGCATCTTGATGTTTGCATAGTATGCTCTGTTTCCAGCCTGTAATCGATCTTTAATACAGTTTGTCATATCATACTGGTTGTTAATAAGTACTCCTAGATACTTAAATTGTGTCACACCCTCAAATGTCTTATCGCCTATTTTAATATCATGCGGGGCTCTTTTTGTGTTAGATGTGGACATTACCATGCTCTTAGTTTTACTCTCATTCACTAATAGCCCAATATTTGTAGCCTCTTTCTCTAATTCTAAATATACTCTTTTCAGTGTACGCTTCTCTCTTGCTATGATCACTACATCATCTGCATAAGCACAGATCTGACTTGATTTGTTAAAAATAGTGTCTCCCTGGTCCACTTTACTGATTGCTTTATGTAGTGCAAGGTTAAAGAGTACTGCAGACAATCCATGTCCTTGTTTTACACCCATATTAATTGTAAAGGGTTTACTCAGCTTATTTCCATTTTTCACTCGTGCCCATGTGTTATCTAGTGTCATCCTTATCAGCCGGATTATCTTTCCAGGTATCCTAATTTCTCCTAGTAATTCATATAGTCTTTCTCTACATACACTATCGAAAGCTTGTTTAAAATCTATAAAGAGCATGTGGAGGTCAATATCATGTTCATAAAACTTTTCCATCATCTGCCTAATTACAAAGATGTGATCCGTTGTACTCCGGTTGGGTCTAAAACCACACTGATATTCACTCAGAATTTCTTCTGAAAATATCTTCATTCTTTCTTTCAGGATACCTGATAGGATCTTGTAAATAATATTCAATAGAGTAATTTCTCTGTAATTCTCACATGCTAGTTTATCTCCTTTCTTAAATATAGGACATATTATTCCTCCCCTCCATTCATCTGGCATGTTCTCTTCCCATATTCTTTCCAATAGTTTATGTATTCTATCTTCCAATGCCGCTCCTCCATATTTTATCATTTCTGCTACTATACTGTCTTCCCCTGGTGATTTGTTGTTTTTCATTTTCTTCATTACATTTGCCACTTCAAATCTTGTAGGACTCATAATACTTGCATTCTCATTCTCTGATTCTGTAGGACTCGTAATACTTGCATTCTCATTCTCTGATTCTGATCTAATTACTTCTTGTCTCTCGTTTTGTTGCATATGTTGTTCAATTTCTGGCTCTACACTTTCACTTAGAAGTTCCTTAAAGTGTTCAGACCATCTATCTAACACTTTGTTCTCATCATTCAGTATCCTCCCTTGTCTATCCTTGCATCTTCTTTCCCTAGGTTGGAAACCTTTCCCCATTTTACCAATTGCCGCATAGAATTTTCTTACTTCACTTCCCTGGTTCAATTCTTCTATTTCTTTAAATTGTTTCTTTATGTGTTCCTTTTTCTTTCTTCTACATACTTTGTTGGCATTCAACCTCAGTTGCCTATAATGTTCACAGTTGCTTCTTGTTTCTCTCAAGATCATCTTTTCTCTTGCTCTATTCTTCTCTTCTATTGCTTCCCTACACTCCTGATCAAACCATTCATTCCGAGTTTGCTGCCTCTTTCCGATTATTTCTTCTGCAGCCAGTTTAACTACTTCCTCTATTTTCTTACACTCTTCATTGAGATCATCTCTCTCTTTTTCTTCTTCTAATTTCTTTTGTATTTCTCTCTGATATTCCTCCTTAATTCTTTCATCTCCTAGTCTTTCAACATTTATACTGTTCTTCCAGGTTTCAGATTCTGTTTTCGTTTTAGCCAGCTTTTCTCTAAGTACTGCTTTGACTAGATAGTGATCTGAATCACAATTTGGTCCTCTACAACTCCGCACATCTATAATTGACGAAGAGTATCTTGCATTGATTAACACATGGTCTATTTGATTCACGGTTGTAGAATCAGGAGCCTTCCAAGTACCTAGATGTATTCGTTTATGTGGGAAACGTGTGCTTTTGATCACCATATTGTTCCTGATGGCAAAATGCCCAAGTAGTGTGCCATTCTGGTTACTAACATCATGTAGTGTATGTTCCCCTGCACATCTCATCAATAGATCCTTCCCAATCTTTGCGTTAAAGTCACCCATTATTATCAATGCATCGTATCTCTGTATCTCACCGCATATCTGTTCCAATTGTTCATAGAACTCTTCCTTCTCATCCTCATCTTTCTCTTCGGTTGGTGCATACACTGACACTATGGATATGTTCCTGAATCTTCCTTTGATGCGCAATTTACAAAATCTTTCATTTATGGCTTCATATTCCATAATACTATTCCTTACTGACTTGGATACCATAAATCCTGTACCATGTTGTCCTGTTCTGCTATTTGGACCACTATACAATAGTGAATATTCCCTTTTATCTATCCTTCCTTGTCCTTGCCATCTTACCTCTTGTAACGCTACAATGTCTAAATTAAATTTAGTTATCTCTTCTCCTATTTCATTCATCTTTCCTGGTCTCAACATCGTTCTTACATTCCACGTTGCAATATACAAATCTCTTTTCCGTAATCCAGACCGAGGTTGTCTTCTGTTAAATCCGTCCTTCCGAGGCATTTGTCCTTGTTTCGTAACACGTTCTTTTTTTATGGTGTGGGGTTGTTAGCCCCACGTCCAACCCCCAACCTGGAGGGCCAGAGTATCCCGTTTAGTCTGGATCATCACCTTCGACCTGTCCGGCTTGGGAGACCCTACCAGTAGCTAAGCTACCGCCGGCATAGCTCTCAGGATCATTTGACCACGCAAGCTCCACCACCGCGTCAAGGTAAGGATACCATTGGTGGAGTCTCTTCCACTCTATTCCAGTCAAATGTGCCCCATAGATCTTCCCTGCGTATCAATGCTAACACTGTACAAGAGACTGTCCAGGAATATGATTTACACAGAAAGTTGAAGGACTCAATAACAGATGCGTACAGTCTAGAACCAATAGTTGCCATTGTCATTTTCTTGTTCTCCCTTTCCACCCTTAGGAAAACAACAGCAGCATATGCCGACTCATTAGCATTACATAAGGTATGAATACTCCACTTATCAGTAGGATCAGCTTATATAGGCAACCATCTGGGGACTTTGACGTCCAGAAGGTAAAACAATTCCTGAGTCCACAGTATGAATTTTGATCGAATGTTTTCACATACTTCTTCATCCCATCTCACTTTAGATTCCCAAGCTGCTCGCAAGAGAAGTTTTGGATGCAGGGTAACAGGACATGAAAACCCTATGGAATCAAAAACCTTATGCACACATGAAAGGACGATCCTTTTAGTGACTTTCCCATCACAACAATTTATACTATTAGGATTTAGTTGAAGGGTATCATGCTTTCTATTCCAAACTTAACCAGGCACCTTAGTATTGGTTCTTTTCATTTCGGGAACATCAGGATCAGTTTTCTCCCAACCTCGCAAATCATATTTGCCAAGATTCATCAGGTCACTGGATTCTTGAATGAACTTCTCAACTTCGTCACTGTTGTTCAAACTTGTAATACAGTTGTCTACATAGAAACTGTCCAGGAGAATTTCTATAGTTGACAAGGAAAATCTAGTATCATCCTGTAGACATCTTTCTCGCAATTGCAAGAGATGGTGATTTATCACTGCTCCTAGTAGAAAGGGACTGCAAACCACTCCAAAGACAACTCTTTGATGGCGAAAAACAACCATATTTTTATCCTTATCTCTCCACAGAAATCGTAAGAAATCTCTGTCACTTGGGTCCAAATTTATCTGTAAAAATGCTCTTCTGATATCGGAGACAGTGCCAACTCCTTTTAAACGAAACTGCAACAAAAGCATAGGAAGTGATTCTATTAAATTCTGCCCTTTATGTAAACAATCATTAAGTGAGGGTGCATTCTTCTCATGAGCCGACGCATCAAAAACAGGTCTGATTTTGGTAGTACTATCTTCTTTCAAAATATGTCGATGGGGCAAGTAGTGGCTTCCCTTATCAAGCTCAGATTCTAGTACCTTTTCGATCACTCCTTCATGAAACCACTCTTCAAACACATTTTGGTACTGATCATAACAATTATCAGCGTTCAACCGTTTGATGGTTGAATCCAACCTTTTCACAGCTAGATTAGAATTACTTGGTAGTGATGGATGTCCTTCAAACCAAGGCATTTTAACTTCATATCTGCCATCAGGATTAATTTCTACAGTTTCTACAAAGTGCTTTTGTACTTCAGCCTGCAATTCCAGTTTGGTTTTCTTTTCTGAAAGGTCTGTGATGCCAATCAGGTCCAATTTCCATAGATTAGCTACATTCATATCGTTCACCAGCATAGATGTTACCAACGTAGCTGCGATTTCATTTCATCTGTCATCCATTTAATCATTGCCTCAGAGAAGTGCGACAGGCTTCGGCAGCCGGCACAGTACATATCCTCGCCGCTAGATGGGGGCTTCATTCATGCCATCCCTAACCCGGTCGGTCGACTGGAAGCAGGCTGTGGATTTTCATTTTCAGTTACAGCAACACTACAATTTACAATCTAACTGCCCTCAATCACTAAAACAAACACTCGGCTTCAAGGCAACCGCAAAACTAACTGACCTTGTGCCTTAGTTTTGAAATTCGACCTTCTAAGCTAGCACATGTATTGGAAATGGTCATAAACTAATAACTAATCAATCTCTACATAGTATAAAACAAAATCCCCGATTCTTGGATGTAACGGGTAATCTCGAGAACCACTGGATGGATTTTGATGTGGTTTTCACCATTCTGTAAAGGATTTCTCGAGAAAGATTTCTGTAGAAAAACATTCATTTATGACCAAAGGACGCCGAGCAGTAACGATTTCAGTAAATCGAGTCAAAGAAGAACCTGCCATCCGTGCGCTTCTTAAGATTACGCTGGATAACCCGTTAAAAATATCTATATATGGTACTATGAATGTAGAATTGTTCAGCATGAAAAGTTCTACAAAAAAGTCCGCGAAAGCATATTCCTATCTTTAATACATTTTTCATTTCTTCCAACAATCTCCATTCTGTGGAAATTTAAATGACTAGCTTCGGGGCGAGTTTACGAGCGAGCGAGCCTATCACGCCAGCTTCGGCTAGCATCAAACTGTCGACTCGTGCCGAGTTAAGACTTCAGAGAGGAGTATACGTGTTTAGAGTTTCGCTGTTCTTCTCGGCTTTTCCGAATTTTGTCTGGGACCTGCCGTCCGTAAGTCTTTTAAGCTTACGCTGGGTAAACCGTTAAAGATACCAAGCGGGTTGCTAGTGACTAATAATAATTGATAATGATCTGAGGCCAATGGATATGTAATGAATGACTAATGATGAGTAAATAAATGTTGAATGTAATTTATAGACTCAGACTGTACTCTAAGAACACAAGAGACCTGGAAATGTGGATGGCTGGCTAAGGATACAAATTTTATATTTAAAAAAATCCTTAGCACTTTAGACCAGGCCTACCAGCCATCTGCTGTCAATGAAGATGATGATTATAATTGTTGTTTAAGGGGGCATTACATCAAGGTTATCGGCCCCTGTCAATGAAGGCAGTGCAGGTAACCAGCCCACTGGGCCTTTCACATGTTTCTGTCCTACATTATTGAAGGTAAAGCCGGGACCCCTCGGGACGCTACCACTACTCTTCTGTGGTGATCTATGTCAGTTATATCACGCTGTTAAAATATACAGTTTTTTTTTCTGGAGCGGGGCCAGCGGTCAGCTACTAGGCGCGCGCATGCATCCGCCAGCCAACTGAACTCGTCCCGCAGATTGCGGGGAGGTAGAAACCGTAACAGAGTACATTAACTTCAACCTAACGAGGCGAGCTAACCAGGGTCACTTAACTTTCATCAACGAGGGTGTGAAGTGTCAGCAAGCAGATAAGAAGGTAACATAACCAACAGCTCCTGCAAGATTTAATTAAAGAAGCACAGATGGTTTTTATTTCTCGGGAGTCTGGATGACCTCACGTCACCAGTTAAAGGTTAGAACTTACCTTTTCACAAAAGATGCTGAAAAGGTCTCCTTCAGCGGAGACTTTGGAAGTTACATCGTTTCATTATGTAGCTACTCCTGTACCACCCTGCGTGTTTACGGTAGTTAATCTAAGCACGGACCTAAGCCCGTTTGATGTTTAATGGGTAATTTAAAATACAAAGTGTACAGATCAATTACCCGTACTCTAGTGGAGCTGGAGAACAATATACGGCGCAGATATCTCTCACAACAGACGGGAATTACAACGTGTAAACGCTAATTTACTGTATTTACACGGTACAACGCCTGTCTGTCTGCTGAAGGATAATATTTTCAGCATCTTCTGTGAAAAGGTAAGTTCTTTAATCATGATTTGCTGGTGAATTTACCATTAATTAATGCACTCTGTTACGGATTCTACCTGCGCGCAATCTGCGGTCAGAGTTCGGTTGGCTGGCAGAAGGCGTGCGCGAGAATATGACAGAAACAAATGTTTGATTACTCACTCATTCGCAACACCACACTGGTTTAAGGAACGACCCTATGTTAGCAGTACTGTATTGGACTAGACAGAAATTCTAGATAACACGGCGGGCTGTTGACAGGTCCTTCTATTCCTGCCTGCCACTTCAACTCAACCAGCAAGTTTACGGAGCTTAGACCCTAGCAGACTTGCTGTGAAGTATTGTAGCCTACGTGAACATGGTTAGGTATAGAACAAAACATCGAATTTTCCTAGTGGAAACTTATCTTCTCAAGACGAAGTTTGCAGTAAATTTGTTCGCAAGTTTCAGCTCCGTGCGAATTTTACTTGTGGGTGAACCTCAAACAAAAGGTATGCAGAAACAATCCGCGTACTCTGGAGGCTCGCGAGAACGTAAGAACTGCACAGATACGAAATATCAGTCAGAATGAATTACAGCCAGTGTACCAGAACTTCCCACCTTGGTGCAATATGTGTTTAGAAATTGAAGGACAGCATTTCCAGCAACTACTCTGAAATTCATGTAAGTAATTATGATTATTAAATACGTTAAAAAGTGTAAATGTGTTGAACTACAGTGAAACCTCTCTAAAGGACCACCCCTCTTAAAACCCGATATTTCTTGGAACCGATTTAAAACCTCATAAGGTCAATGTATTTGCTACCTCTATTTAAGGACCACTCCTTTCCCTGACCAAAGACCAGGCATTTTCTCAGTCTGACCTGTTTCAAAAGACCACTTATCGTCTGCCCATTAGAGATGGTGATGGGGGTGATGATATAAACAATGATTCTGTTAGCACAGAACTGCATCAGAATACAATGTCATTAGAAAAAGTGTTATGTAACGTATAAAAATTCAAAAAAAACGGCTCTCCTAGAGGATTGATCGAACCCAGAACAAATTAATGGACCTTCGAACTCACTCAGAGATATTTTAGAAAGTGAAATTGTTAAAAAAAAAGATGTGGTAATCTGAAACAGAGATCAATTCATGACTTTTTATTAAATGACAGAGCTCAGAAAATAACTAATTGTAAGTTAATTAATTTGTACTAAATGTGAACCAATGCAGATACATTGTATTCAAGTATGAGTTCCAACTGTACTTTATTAATAATGCAGTATAAAATTATTTTTAATGCCTACCCCTATTAAGAGACCACCCCTCTAAAAGATCAGTTTTCCATGGAACCGTCACTGGTCTCTTAAATAGTCTAGACTCTAGAGGTTTCACTGTAGTTAGGCGCTACGGTGCTGCTAGCGCCATTGCCTTGCTCGACACGTGGATAGCCACAGTGCCCCGGCCGCCAGTTGGCATCTGCGTAGGCTCCGAGCTGCTGTAAGCGGACATTTCGAGAAGTTGCTACATGCCGCGATCAACGGAGTATTGATGCACACTACATCGAAAACGTGCGAGCATTTATTCTATTATTTTATACAGTAACGATATCAAAACGTTGTTTAGTAATGTTGGTTGCAATAATATATATTATAACACACAGAACAATGTAATATTCTACATACAGTAGATTCTATTCACGAACTCACAAAATGTATTTGAAAACACGGTGGATATTGACGGTGAATCGCAAGCAGTAAATTTAAATTGTGAATTTGGGATCAAATTAGCCTATCTCTAACTAGGGTTGCTGATGTTAATAGTTTGGACTTTCAGCAAACGTTTGAGCTCACGAACACTATACTGTAGGTTATCGCTTTGGAAAACAAGTTAACCTGTGGGTGAAAATACGCTTGCGTACTTACGCCGAACTGCTTCTGAAACCCAATTTTAAAGCTCATCAGCTCGGCCTCCTAGCATAACGTTTAGATATTTAGATTTTCTAGGGATCTTTGGGACATCAGCTTCTTTAGTACGGTACCTAGTTTTAAGTTTCTATGATACCTAGAAGTGGTGCATTAATTCATGTATCTTTTCATTTGTGTATTAAACATCGTTACACCATAACATTACCTCCTTAATATCTCGGAAAGTCTCGTTAACACTTCCTCGGGGTCTGATATTTAAAGTTAGTTTGAACATTCAGGAAACGTTTGAATTCACAAGAACTATAGGTCATCGCTTTGGAACAAGGGTTAATCTATGGTTGAGAAAATGCTTGCTTGCACCGTTCTTTTCCCTAGCCGCCATTTCAAATCCCTCCAACTCGGTCCCCACGAAACATTTAGAATAGTTTAGACTCTTATAACGATCTTGTGAGTATCAGCTTCACTGGTAAGTTTCATGTTTCTAGGATGTCTGGAAATCCCTCATTGATTCATGTTTATTTTCAGAATTTACCTACACATCGCTTCACCTCGGCCATGGTAACATACTCGAGCTTATAAATGTAGCCACTCATAGCGCGGTGGTGCATTTCTCACCCCAACGCACGGAGCCTATAGGGAGGGCCCTCACTGCATATGCTATTTATCCGATGGAACCATGGTTCAAAGGAAAATTCTAAATACATTGTAACGAAATGTCGAGCTTTGAAGAATGTCTGTAACTTACGAGATGGGGTAATTTTTAAATATATATTTCGGTGCTATTTCGCGAATGATTTTCCAAAACTGTATTATTTCGCAAAACAGAATTATTTCGTATTATTTCGTGACTTCCCTTTGAAAAACTCAGTGCTTTCCGACGCAAATGACAGGCTTTTGTTGAATTTCGGAGGAATTCTCGAATAAACGTCTCGCGGAAAGTCAGGTTCCCTAGTCAACATTATATACCGGTGGAACAACTCATGCATAGAAATACAACAGAATAGACTGCTAGATCTTGGTGAGTGGATCGCAATGTTGCAAGTTACCTTACGTGTCTACAGCTTGTGCCATTACGCATATCTCGCTCGTCTCTCACTCACCAGTTTTGTCTCACTGTCTCGCTGAAAGTGGTTCACGTTCTCGGGCTCTCAGTGCCAACCCCTGGAATCCCGAGAATACTTCGATTGTTCATTGTCACACCAGTTTATTTCATGCAGGTACTGAAACGTATAACAAAATGCAGTGTGAAGCAATCAGTGGTGATCCAAATATATCTGCTTATAGCGCTTCATAAATTGAAGTTACTGATAGTTAACTAATTTAGAAGTAGGGATAATTCCACAGTTTTATTTAACTTAGTGATTTGGGATTATTTGAAAATATCTCCAGTTATTTAGAAAATTGGCGAACTGGATTAACATTACCATTTTAATGAACTGCTTGTTTTTTTATTTTTGTCGATACATGGTGATACAACTACTTTTTACCTGTTTTTAAGAAATGAACATTATGACGATGATTCACAAAGAAAGCCGAACTTCTATGGACAAAAACTCTGAACTAAAGAAAACTATTCTTCCCATTCATGCCATAAAGATAATGTTGTATTTGAGTCTTCAGTCTTTTGATTGGTTTGATGCAGCGCTCCATGCCTCCCTGTCCTGAGCTAATCGTTTCATCTCTAGATAGCTACCACACCCTACAACCGAGGCAATCTGTTTAACATACTCTAACCTTGGTCTACCCCTACAGTTCTTGTCCTCGACCCTTCCTTCCTTAACTAAGTTTGCTATTCCTGGGTGTCTTAGTATGTGTCCTACCAATCTATCTCTTCTCTTCATTAACAGTCGTCAGAAGCATCTCTCCTCTCCCACTCGTCTTAATACCTCTTCGTTTGTAACCCTATCTACCCATCTGATCTTCATAATTCTCCTGTAACACCACATTTCAAACGCTTCAATTCTCCTCTTTTCTGCTGCAACAATAGACCAAGTTTCACTTCCATAGAGTGCCACGCTCTAGACAAAGGCTTTCAAAAATGACTTCATAATACCTAAATCTATATTCGATGTCAACAGATTCCGTTTATGTACAGTAGAAATGCTTTTCTTGCCTGAGCCAACCTACTTTTTATATCCTCTTTGCTTCGTCCATCACTGGTTATTTTGCTTCCTACGTAACAAAAGTCTCCTACTTCCTTTAGTTTTTCACCTGCCAATTCGACGTCCGCAGAGGTTTCTGATTTATTTCGGCTGCATTCCAAAATTTTGTTTTACATTTATTAATTTTTGTCATGAATTCTTTCCTCAAGACGGGGTCCATACCATTCAAAAACTCATTCAAATCCTGTGGCGTGTCGGCCAAGATGACGATGTCATCAGCAAATCTCAGAGATGAAATTATATCTCCTTGAATCTTCACTCCCACTTAAAACTTATCTCTAATTTTCTTCATTGCTTCTTCAATGTAAAGATTAAAAAGTATGGGTGATAAAATGCAGCCTTGCCTTACACCTTTCTGAATACCAGCTCTCATGTCCCTCAGCTCGAATGACTGCTGTCTGCTTTCTGTATAGATTGTAGATCACCCTCCTATCCCTGTACTTTATTCCAATCGTTTTCAAAATGTCAAACAATTTAGTCCAATCAACGTTATCAAAAGCTTTTTCCAAGTCTACAAATGGCATGAACGTTGTCGTGTCTTTCCTTGTTCTACCGTCCAAAATCAGCCTAAGACTTAGTAGAGCTTCCCTTGTTCCTACATTTCTCCTGAAACCAAACTGGTCTTCACCCAACTCCGTTTCTATCTGGCTTCCCATCCTCTTGTAAATTATTCTAGACAGGATCTTTGAAGCATGAGTAATCAAGCTGATTGTACGATAATCTTCACATCTGTCAGCTCCTAATTTCTCGGTATAGGGATGATAACATTCTTCTTGAAATGAGAGGGTACCTCACCTGTCTCATAAATCCTACACCCCAAGTGAAATAACCTGATCAGACCATCGTCACCTATGCAACGTAGCAACTCAAACGGTATATCATCTATGCCTGGTGCTTTGTTCCTGCTGCAGTCTTCCAATGCTCTATCAAATTCTGATCTCAATATTAAATCTCCTTTCACTTCCTCATCAATTTCCTCTTCCCTTTCCATTACATGATTCTCAATCTTCTTTCCCTTATACAAACACTCTATGTAAGCTTTCCATCTCTCAACTTTTCTTCCCTATCTGTTAGAGGCTTTCCATCTGTGTCCTTAATATTACACTACTTAGTCTTCTTTTCCCAAAAAGTATTCTTAATCCTTCGATAAGCTGTGTCTACTTTTCCTAATTTCAGACAATTTTCTATACCTGCACATTTCTCTTTCAACCATTCTTCTTTCGCTTCCTTGCACTTCTAGTTAACCTCATTTCTCAGATGTATGTATTCTGCTTTCCCCTTTTCATCTCTTAAATTCTTGTGTTTCCGCCTTTCACCCATTAATTCTAGTATATCCTGAGTGATCCTCGGTTTTCTACCTATTCGTTCTTTCCTATCAATGTTTTCTTTTGCGGATTTTGTTGTTTCATTCTTCAAAAGAGCCCATTCGTCTGGAATTGAAGTTGGTTTAGGGTTTTTCATTAGTCCTTCCTTTATACTCTTCTTGAATCTTCCGTTTACATCCTTCACTTTCAGTCTGTCTATTGCCCACCTTTTTGGCTTTTGACTTTTCTTCAGTTTCTTCAACTTTAATCTGCATCTCATAACAACCAGATTGTGGTAAGTGTTTAAGTCTGCACCGGGATATGTTTTACAATCTAAAATCTGGTTTTTAAATCTCTGCTTGACCATAATGAAGTTGATTTGGTAACGCCCTGTATCTCCTGGTCTCATCCATGTGTATATTATTCTAATGTGGTTATTGAATAACGTGTTAGCTATTGTAGCGGTTATTAACTTTGCTCCACGTTGAGCGTACTAATGTAGCGGTTTTGCTAGCCCACACGTTGAGCGACAAGTGTAACGTCTTCTCCACGTTGGGATGACAAGTGTAACGTTAATTAGTGCCCCATGTTGGTAGCGACAAATGTAACAGTTTACCTTTGCCTAAGCTATGTTGTTTTAATGGGCGCCAAGACCTCAACGCAATGCTGAAATCTAAATTTGTATTTAACAACGTCTAGCTCTGGTAGAACACCTTCAAGAATCTATTCACTCAGATCGCGGTATGATTTGATCATTAACCCAACAAACAATTGTATCAGGAGAAGGAATTGGTCTATATCTAATGCTACCTACTGAAAGCAAAGATTGCATTGTAAAAGAATTGAATTTATTATATAAAACAAGTATAGCAAAATTAATAATAATAAGTTTAAAATTTAAATTGGAGCGTTGCGATTTTAATATTACCGATAGAAAATTACGTGAAAACGGAGTCTGATAAATTATTGATTTTACTCTTATTCCCAAGCTATGAAGTTACTGAAATATGAAATATAAAACAAAGAGAAATGAGAGATTGCGTATTTCTGCGTCATTCGCGCTTACCACTGGAAATTGCCAAAGCATTTCCCTCGTACTGGATGATGCTGTGTGCTTCCCACAGTCTCCTGGACGTCGTCATCTCCGTCGATATTTGATGATATACTGTGTCCGTTTAGACCGGAGTCCGCACGACCACATATGCATTTTACCAATAATCAGTCAGCACGAGAGTCAAAATATCCCGGAGCGCCAGATGGGTTAAAGCTAATCGCAAAAACGACATCAAATAAAAAAATGCTTCACTGATTTTTGGCTCAATGCAACAATAAGGATAGAAGGAGATTCAATTGGGCGTAACACATCAAGTAAAATTATCTCATTTTATTTTGAATTTAAAATTGACTGCAAAAATGCTCAAAGCAGCATCATTCACGTGTGGCGACCCACACTCCTATTTACACAATATACAGAAATTTTCCAAACACATTTGACAATTATCTTTTGGAAACACAAGTCTGATTATTAGTCCTGTAGACTGTGTTCCAAAATTATTTATGATTAAATCCAGTTCAAATTTAATTGTCTCTACTGGAAATATCGTAGTTCACTGTTTGAATTTTTACATAATATTAACACTCGTAGAATAAATGTTCATAGAATTTTTAACTTTCACTTATTTTTCCAGTTTCAAAAATATATTGTCGAAAAATATTATTATTTCTGAATCAAGACAAATTATTTACACATATTAATAACATCTGAAAAGTATTTGACCTTGAGCATAGCATCGAAGAACTGTGCGAAGCACAACAAAAATTAATTGTTCTTCCGACATTAAACATTCGAGAAGTGACTCGATTATGAACTTCAAGTTCCTAACAAAATATATGATTTCTGAATCATCAACTTGATCAATAAATTGTTGAACCATTCAACTATTCGATTTTCCACTTGGAATCATTATTATAAAAAAAATATTTATATTCATGGCCATTTTAGTAATGTTCACAACTTGCAATTCTTCGACAGAATGCGGAAATAAGAATTGTAGTTTCATAATAAATTCATTTAGTTCATGGCACTAGGATTAAAAATATCCTTCAAATTATTCGTGGTTAAAGAATTATTTTTAATTGGCAGTGGCCCATTCTATTATTTGTGTAAGAACACAATATTACAACAACAACGGCAAAGGTCCTCCTCTGAAGAAGAATAAACTACTATCATGACAAATCCGGGTTCTAGCAAAATCAAAGTCTAAATGGAATCCGTAAACAAGGTTGAAATAAGAACTGATGGTTTTAAGAAATAACCTTCGGGTCATTCATACGACGAAATGTGTAGTTCCAATACTCCTTCTATAAACCTGAGCCATCGAACCTGCTATTTGATTGATGCTCGAAAAAACCTCTTCATTCCTGCGACTTAACCATGCGCACCTGGGAATGGCATTTCAACTACTCCACACATATAAATTTTCTTCCCAAAATTTATACAATAAATCAAGCCTCTGCTTGTTATCAACACTGGAAGATTAATAAACTTACAAGTTTATTTTATTTTACCATTCAGTTCAACCCGTGAATTTACCATACTTATGAAAATCTTTATTTCACTTTCGAGTGTATTTACGTCATGATTTTATATAAATACAAAAATATCCTATTTGATACAAATATCATTTGCTTCCCGTTTCATGCCTCTCCGTGTTATCTGAAAAATATACTTTGCTGCTCATTGCAAATATCAACTGTTCAACCAGAACTGAAATGTTGGTTGAATGCGGGCTTGCGCTAACCACTCTCCTTCGGAAAATCTCCTGTTCCAAACTAGAAATGATTAAACTACTTCATAGGCTCTCTCTCAATACATATGATTATTATAAAATATAATATCCAAGAATTATTTAGAAAAATTATAAAAATTATTATTATTATTATTAGTGGATTATTATTATTATTATTTGTTATATTATTTTAAATATGTTTAATTATCATCTCATTATGTGAGAATCCACATGTTCGAACCTTCGAATATGGATAAAATATCCATTCCTCAACAAAAAATAATTTAACTTTTACAGTTACATCGGCTGATTACTATGATTATCCAAAAAAAATATGAAACATTCAAATAAATGCTCGATATGCTCGTTCATCGATCCTAAACTGTTCTGAGTGCTGAAAATACTCAGAATAACTCTAACAAGTCTTGCGTAAATCATTGCAAGATTTAAATACGAAGAAAAATAAATGTGTTGGTCATCTGCCGAAAAATAGTTTGTTCCAATTAGCTAGGCATAATATAATTCAAATGTGGCTTACATTTCTTGATGGTCTTGAAGCGTAGTGAACCTGGTCTGTACCAGATTTATCCATAAACATGCCCTATCGGACAAGCATGTATAATCCTTGTATCGGCCGCCTTTATATACCCACAATCAGTCTAACAAGACATAGTGGTAATATCTCTTGACGTTTGAAGTAACTGTTGATCCATTTTAATATTGGCTTCTGTTAAAGCCATAACAGTTTGCTTAAATGGGGTCAGATCTAAGTGATCTATTCTTAGATATGTCAGTTGTAACATAACTCACGGTAATCTTTTCAGTACAAGAAAACACTGACTGTCTAACCAATCAACGGCTGTTCTGAAGATCGTTCCCTGGGCATGGCTTCACACCATCTACCATGCGCGAAGCAACATGTAGTTTCCCTGCGTTGACTAATGAACACCACCGTGATAGACTGGTCTTCAGTGTACTGATAGATCGAAGTGGTTATTAAGTTACAAATATGAAAACTGACTGAAATGGACTTAAATATCCAAGTATTAGGTTATTACTGGTCTGTGACAAAATACTAATTCTAGACAAAGTCTAGCATATGTCCATTTAGAAATAAAAATATTTCACCAGTGTCTGTAGAAAAATATTAATCACCTTAGTGATTCTCCTTGCCGGAAACTTACCAAGTTCCACTCGTAGCGCAGCACTTTTGTGACTATCACAATTTTGAAAATAACTTCTGCGTAGATCCGGCAACCATGTGCCTTGGCTCAGCGTAGTAGCACCTTGCTAGGCAAGTGCTTGTTTCGAAGTGAGCTAATGATGCCTGAGCCAGCCGGCTTTTATTCAAAACGGTCAGGGTCACGCTGCATCAGCTGATATCTGGAAATCCTCATATCTCTGGTATCCCTGGTCCGATTTACTTGATACTAATTGCATTCTCTTTCATTTGGCCGTGCCAGTAATCTGATCCAAGTCTCAAGTCTCTACTCCATGGTTAACTATTTAATCAATAACTAGCCTCGACCTCTGCTATTACTCGCTACGTCACTTGACATGCTCTTAGCGGTATATTCTTTCCAATTCCTTCTCGAAGCAATGTAGCGCGATATTCAAATATCTCAACTTTCAAAAGCGGCTGTAGCCTTTCCCTTGATATCTAGGTGTCTGAATCTTGGAATACCCATTCCTAGAGTTGGGCACAATACTTGTAGATTTGGTGACTTTATGGTCCTAACCTCGGAGCCATACCCTCGTACAACCACACTGGTTAAGTTTTAAACAGATCTTCTCCACTACACGGAACATCGGAGCGACACACACTTGCAACCGAACTAGTCAAGTCTTTCACAGATTGTCCCCCACTCCACGGAACATCGGAGCGACTCCCGCGTGCAAACATACTCGGCAAGTTCTACACAGATTGTCCTCGTTCCACGGCGCGCCGAGCGATATATGCACACGTCGGCTCCCCACCTCGGTACCGACTTCCAGCTTACGTGGTCTCCACTGATTGGCTGCTCCCCACGAGCTACTTCCCCTTCTCTGGCTCATTACACACGGCGCGCGGATGATGAAGTCGATTTCCGTTCCAACTATCCGCCTTTTCTTGACGCTGCAACCCCGCTTGCGTAATACTTCTTGACAAGAATCAGCCCGTATCTGAATTTCCAGTGAGTCATGTCTCTCATAATATCCTAACTGACGAAACTCCGTAAAATTCCGTAATCACATAATTTTCTATGATATTGTCGTTCGTAATAATTTGCTTGATAGCGTTTTCTAAGACATAGAAAACCTATCTGTATGCTTTTATAAAATGCTCCGAAAATATCTTAATAATAGTTATAATAAATTAATAATAATAATAATAAATTAACATGAAAAATTCTCTTGGCTGAACAATTTGCCGCGTAAATAAATATAGACTGGCTTCCTACTGACTTATGCCAGTGGCATAAAAACCCCTCGAAAAAACCATTACACTATGACCAACTCATGCTCGGTGCAGAATTCCATCAGCCTGCTTCCTCGATCATTCCTATCACCTAATCCTAAATCTCCTACTATCTTTCCTTCTCTTCCTTTTCCTACCACAGCATTCCAATCTTCCATTACTATAACATTTTAATCACCCTTAACATACCTCAGAATTTCATCTATATCATCAAAGACCTTTTCAACATCTTCATAATCAGCTTGACTGGTAGGCATATACAGGGTCATTCATATAAAATAAGAACGCCAAGCGGCGGGTTTGTTCTCCGCCGTTGGGGTGACCTTCGCCGAGCAGGTGGCACGCCACGGCCCCCTTCTGTAGTATTGAAAGCGCGCGCATAGTACATAAGAGGGCTGGGTTTTATTTTCTTCTTTTTTTTTCAAGCTCCGATGGACTGTATAAAAATAACATATTGACATTACCAAACTTGACCTTGCAATAAGCGTGCAGGTGTTCAGTCGCCAGTCTAAACCTCAAGTGCTAACATGGTGAGACTGTTATCATTGCAACATCGTATTTTTTATGTAAAACGTATTTTAAGTACGAGTCGGCTCGGCGGGTACGTGAAGCATTTGTTCAGCAATTTCCTGATGAAGTGCCACCTTCACTAGCACAGATTCACGTAATTGCAAATAAGTTTGACACTACTGGCTCGGTGCTCAATTAAAAACATACGCGCACACGAACAGTTTTAACAGAGGATAAGTTAGATGACATTGGCGAGAATCTTGAACGGTCTCCCAATAAATCACTCACAAAATTAGCACAACAAGTAGGGGTTTCGGTTTCATCTGCATACAGAGCTACAAAGCTGTTACATATCAAACCGTACAAGTTTGCACGGGCCCAATGTTTAAAACCTGCTGATCCAGCCACAAGAGTGAGATATTGTGAGTGGTATCTTGCATCATTGAATGATCGTTTATTTGACCCATAGCTTGTGTTCTTTTCGGATGAGGCCTGGTTTCACCTTAATGGGCGTGTGAACAGTCATAATTCTCGCTATTGGTGTGCAGAAAACCCTAATGGTGTTTATGAAGTCCCTCATTATGATAGTAAGATCGGTGTTTGGTGTGCTGTTCGTGCCGGAAGAATAATAGGGCCAATTTTTTTTCGAGACGACAGTAAATGCAGAGAGGTACCAAGATAACATTTTGAAGCCGTTCTTCAATCAGTTAACGGAAGAAGAAAAATTGCGAGGGTGGTTTCAACAAGATTCAGCCCCTGCTCATACAGCAGAAGATTCCCTTCTTACAATCTCGGAAGTGTTTGCAGACAGAGTGATCAGTGTTGGTCTATTTCCCCCTCGTTCTCCAGATCTAACAGTGTGTGATTTTTACTTGTGGGGTAAACTGAAAGAACAAGTGTATCGAACAAATCCTCACACATTGGAGGAACTGACAGAAAACATTACGCTGGCAATCAGGAACATTGCAGTGGCAGAACTCGCTCACGTCAGCCAGAATGTGGTTACCAGATACAATGCTTGTATAACCCAGGAAGGACGACACTTCCAACATCTTTTATAAGGTAAGACTCAACGACTTGTTCGTTTTTTGATGATGAATTTTTGTTTTTCCGTAAATTTTAGTTATTTTTATAATTATTAGTTTTTTGTTTCATTAATTTTCGGTCTTTCCACCTCTAAATTTTAAATTTAATTCCAAATTTGTATACTTCAATCTGTGTTAAGAGGGGCAGATGACCACGTAGTTCCTGCCCTTAAAACAACAATAACTAACTAATTAACTGAAGTAAGATTTCAGCATTGTACACACGCTAGCAAGGCCGCTGCATCTGTAGCATATCTGGATTGTACACACGCTTAAAGCAGGGGGCCGTGGCGCGCAACATGCTCGGTGAAGGTCACCGCAACAGCGGAGAACAAAGCAGCCGCTTGGCGTTCTTATTTTATATGAATGACCCTGTAGACTTGTACCACTGTGGTGCACGTAGGTTTTGTATTGATTTAGCTAAAATAATCCGTTCACTATATTGCTCATAATATTCCACCCGCTGTCCAAGTTTCCTACTCAGTATGAGACCTACCCCCACATAGCCGTTATTTGATTTTGTGCTAATGATCCTATAGTCTCCTGACCAAAAGTCCTGTTCTTCTTGCCAGCGCATTTCACTAATCCCAACCAAATCCAACCTCAGCCTATCCATTTCCCTTTCTAAGTTTTATAACCTTCCGCTTCCTAGCCGACGTCTAACATTCCACGCTCCGATCCGTAGAATGTCAGATTTCCTCTTTGTCACTTCTGTGATGTTAACCCCCTCTCGAGTAGTCCCCACCCGGAGATCCGAACGGGGGACTGGTTTACTTCCGGATTGGAATTTTACAAGGGAGGAGACCATCATCACATATAATTATGCATAGAGAGGTGCATATCCTCGGGAATAGCATTACGGCTGTAGTTTCCCGTTGCTTTCAGCCGTGCAGCAGAACGCAGTGTAGCCATTAGTTGGCTAATGGTATCAATATCTTAACCGTCTATACTATAAGACAAGTAAAGAATTGATTTATTCTGAAAGGCCAATGGTTTCAGGGCAGCCAAATTATGAATATCACGAAGCAAGTAAGAAATGAAACGAAAATTGCGGAGGGGGGGTACGTCTCATCATCACATAGTGACAAGTAGGTAATGAAATGGAACATATTTCTCTCCCCCCCCCCACTGGAAAAATCCTGCGGGCGCCCATAATAGTCGCTATCGTATTAATGATCGTGTGGCCTCCGGAGAAGCCTAGTGCAGGTATTTCTAGTTGACGCCGTGGGCGACCTGCGCGTCGTAATGAGAATGAAGTGATGATGAAGACGTCACATACAATCCCCATGAGATTTAAATCCCTGATGGCTCGAACCCCGGGGCACTTCGGGCCAAAGCCTAGCGCGCTAACCACTTAGCCTTGAAGCCGGACAATAGTCGCTTATATGATTACAATGATTATTTGGTTGTCATTCCACAATACACCAACATTTTGCAGTTTGATGTATTCGCAATTATTGTGGCTGGGCAAATGGAAAATACGTAAATAAACAACGAGTTCCGTGTAGAACTATACAGCCTATTTTCATATGTCCTACTCATGTTAATTGCCTCTATCAACATACAAAATTTCAGTTTGATTGTTGTAATAGATTCGTAGATATTGAGAACCGTCTAAATATTTCAGACGGTCGCCATGTTGGATTTTTATTTATGTACTATTTCATGAAGATAATTGTGTACTTGTGTGGTATTCATACTTCAATCGCATGATTAGGACACAAGAAGTAAAAACGAGATGTTAAAATTTCGCACAGCTGCCATCTTGCGGTTATGAAAAAAATTGAAATAAATTAGATACAAGTGGATTAACATTTGTATAAACATTTACCGTACAAAGTAAAAAAATCGTAGGTACAGAGAACCGTCTCAATATTTCGGATTGTTATTGTTACGGCTGTGAGTTTGTGTCATCGCTCGCCGCATGAGTCACAACTGCCCCAGAGCTGGGCTGTGCTCTGCCTTATGCAACAGGGCTACTAGGACAAAGGGATGGTCCGGAATATTCGTGACTGAGCCAGCGATGGAAACCTCGAGAAGCCGTGAACCCTGGATGGATCTAGAAGCATTTATTGAGTCACCGGCCTGCTATATAAGTGCGACCTGTCAAGCAGTGGTTGTTGTTGTGTTTTACGAGCGAGTGCGAGCGCTTATCCTGAGCGACAGAAGTGTGGTGACTTGCGAAACCCCTAGTGAAGCCGATTCTCTTGACAGCGAAGGGAGTGAGGAGCTACAGAGGAACTGTGTTTTGAGCGAGTGTGCTTACATAGTGCGAGAGAGGTCATTGTGGTGAGTTGCAAAACAGTCGGTGACAGGCTGAGTGCAGATATTTCCAGCCAACGCACGGGGCCACCTCATTACGAGGGATTAACTTCTGCGGCTTACTGACAAGTGAAAGGGGAAGTGTTCTCGCCGTGAGGAAACTGGAGTAAGGTAATAATTGCTTGTATTTGCTGATGAGTAGTGTATCTTTCTGGCCACAATAAAGTTAATTATTTCTTTAAAGGAACGATCTGTGTTGTGCTTCAACCCACCGTAATCCAGTTAACAAAAGTGTCACTAGGGGGGTGGCACGTAACAACTGGTGTCAGAAGCCGGATTACGAACTCAAGCACAACACCTGACGGTCCTGGTTTCAAAACCCGAGCAGGTCATTTTCTCTAATTTTCCTGTGAGTGCATGCCCTTTACAAGACAAACAACTAAAATGGAGGCGCAATTGGCAGCATTGCTAGAAAAGTTAAATGGCATGGAAACCAAGATGGAGGACGGACAGAAGAATTTAACCAAGGACCTAACTGCCAAATTAGAAGACGGCCAGAAGAAGCTAGAAGACGGCCAGAAGAAGATGGAAGACGGTCAAAATAAGTTAGCGGAGGACCTGAAGAAGATGGAAGACAGCCAGAAAATTTAGCCGAGGACCTAACTTCCAAATTAGAAGACGGTCAGAATAAGCTAGCAGAGGACCTAACCGCCAAATTTCTGGATGGCCAGAAAAATCTGGAAGAGTGTCTGCTGACGAAATTACAGGAAAGTCAAAAGAAATTGGAACAGGGTCTGCGTCAGGAAGTCAACACCGTCTGCCAGGGCCTACGTGAGGAAGTCACAGCAGTAGAAAAGAAGTTCGACGCCTTACAAGACGAAGTTGCCGAACTGCGCCAACGCCCACTGACGGGGGTGGAAGAAAAATTCAATGCTTTACAAAAGGAAATTTCTGAGCTGAACCAACGCCCGTCGACGGGGATGGAAGCGAGATTCAACGCTCTTCAAGAGGAAGTTGCCGAGCTGCGCCGACGCCCGCCCACAGGTACACCGGGAATATCAGGAACGGGACAGAGCAGAGTGACGCCCCCAACCTTCGACGGAAAGGTCCCGTGGAGCACCTATTTACGTCAGTTCAAGGCAGCCTGTTCAATAAACAACTGGAACAGCACGGAAAAGGCTACAGTTCTCATTGTAGCGCTGAGAGGGGACGCCCTTAACGTCCTACAGGCCATCCCGACTGGATCCCAGGACTACGCTTCACTAATCGCCCATATGGAGTCCCGATATGGAGATAGCCATCTTCAGCAGGCCTACCAGATGCAGCTCCGGACCCGGGTACAAAAGAATGCGGAAACCCTGCAGGAGTTCGAGATGGACATCGCACGTCTCGTAAGGCTCGCCTACCCAACAGCGCCGGCCGACTTTCTGGAGCAGATAGCGACGCAGACTTTCACCGACGGGCTACGGGACTCGGACACTCAACAGGCGCTGCGACTTGCGCGCAATAAGACCCTGTCAGATGCGCTGAGCCACGCACTTGAGTTCGAGACGGAAAAACAGGCATCCAGAATGCACGCGCGGGTGCGTCAAGTGGACGTCGACGAACCAGTAAAAACCAACGAGACCAAGCCCCTGGCCGACGAATTAATGGAGGCGCTAAGCCGTTTCTTCGATAGTCGCGGCACCACCAGCAACGACACAGCCGGAAGTCAACCGGAGAGGCGGCCCGGAAGAGGACTACCGACCTGCTGGACCTGCGGTAAGAAAGGCCACCTGAGCAAGGACTGCGGTGATCGCCGCCGCCGAGGGTATCCGACGGGAAATCAGTCGTCTGAAAACCGCGCGACCCAGGGAAACGAGTATTAGCCAGTCTTGGGGGGCAAAGGTTGGCTTGTGACAGTCGTCAAGCCCCGGCAGTCCAGGTTCGTGTGACGAAGTTACCGAGGGACAATAGCAGCCTGATGGTCGACGGAGTCGACAACGGAGAGAGCTGGCCCATGCTAATCGACACGGGAGCATCGAGGACCATCGTCAGTCCCACCGTGATCCCGAAGTGGAGAGTGCAACCCACACAAAGGAACCTCCAGCTAATAACCGCGACCGGAGAGATCGCACCGGTACATGGCGAAGCATCACTGGAGTTCGTCATTGGTCGACGGGCGATAAAGCATCCAGTGCTTGTGGCTGACGTATCAAATGAAGTGACCATCGGACTGGACTTCCTGGACCAGAACAACATCATCTTGGATCTGAGTACCAACACTTTGCACTTCGGAGGTGAGGAACTTGCTTTGCAACCTGCGCACGAGTCCATCACCGCACGACGAGTAAGGCTGAGAGAAGACGTCATCGTTCCCACCAGGACGGAGGACAGCGCTGCTGTAATTGTCGACGGAACTGCTGAGGGAGTGGCGGCTGTCATCGAGCCAAAATATGAGGACATCCAGACAAAAGAATTGCTAGTTGCCAAGACTCTCATCAACACGACGTCTCGACCGTACGTCCGCCTGTCCAACCTGAACGACTACGACATTACGGTTCACCGGGACACCAACCTAGGAGTCTGCGAGCCCGTTACCTGGATTGCCCGCATCCTGCAGACGGACAACCGAAGAAGACGCACACTGCCAGAAGAACTACAGAAGCTGTACCAAGGATTCCAGGACCATTTAGACGAGGAACAATCACGCCAACTTCAGGACCTGCTACGCGAATTCCTGGATGTCTTCTCCGTGGGGAGCAAAGACTTCGGCAGGACAAGCTTGGTTCAGCACAGAATCGACGTTGGGGACAGCGCACCGATTAGGGCCCCATTCCGACGTGTCCCGCTCGCCAAGCAAGCCGAAGTCGACCGGATGGTAGAAGAGATGAAGGTGCAAGGGGTGATCGAGCCATCACATAGTCCTTGGAGTTCTCCGGTCGTGCTTGTGAAGAAGAAGGACGGTTCCACCAGGTTCTGCGTGGACTACAGGCGGGTGAACGACGTCACGAAGAAGGACAGCTACCCTCTACCCCGGATCGACAACACGCTGGACACCATATCAGGGTCAAGATGGTTCTCCACCTTGGATTTGAAGAGTGGCTACTGGCAGGTGGAGGTCCACCCTAAGGACCGCGAGAAAACGGCGTTCTCTGTGGGCAGCGGGCTCTGGCAGTTCACCGTCATGCCATTCAGTCTGTGCAACGCCCCTGCGACCTTCGAAAGGCTAATGGAGTCCATTCTGAGGGGACTACACTGGAAGACCTGCCTGGTCTACCTAGACGACGTCATCGTTCTGGGGAGAAACTTCGAGGAGCACTACAGCAACCTGAAGGAGATCTTGATGAAGCTACGGGCTGCCCAGCTGAAGTTGAGCCCCAAGAAGTGTCAGCTCTTCCAGAAGCAGGTCCAGTACCTTGGGCATATCGTCTCCGAGGAGGGGGTGCGCACCGACCCAGAGAAGACCGCAGCTGTGAGGGAGTGGCCAGTTCCGAAGCACAAGTCCCAACTACGAAGCTTCCTGGGACTCTGCACTTATTACCGTCGCTTCGTGAAAGGATTCGCCGACATCGCCAAACCTTTACATCGACTGACTGAGAAGGACCAACTCTTCACGTGGACAGCAGAATGCCACAGTGCCTTCGAACAACTCAAGCAGTCTCTGTGCACCGCGCCTATTCAGGCCTACCCCAGACCTGGAACAAGGTTCATCGTCGATACCGATGCCAGCGACTTTGCCATAGGGGGAATCCTGTCGCAAGTAGTGGACGGCGAGGAGAGAGTAGTGGCCTACTTCAGCAAGGCCTTGTCAAAGCCAGAAAGGAACTACTGCGTCACCAGGAAGGAGCTGCTCGCCATCATGAAGACCATTGAACACTTCCACAAGTACCTTTACGGGCAAGAATTTCTCATCAGGACCGACCATGCATCCCTGCGGTGGCTCCTGAACTTCAAGCAGCCCGAGGGTCAACTCGCGCGGTGGTTAGAGAGGCTTCAACAGTACAACTTTGAAATTCAGCACAGGAAAGGCCAACTGCATTCTAACGCCGACGCCCTGTCACGAAGACCGTGCCCCGAAGACTGCACCTTCTGTGCCCGAAGGGAGGAGAACACCGGGATACAGTGCCGAAGGACTACCGTGGAACTTCAAGGGAGCTGGAGCCGCGAATCTTTCACGCGGGCACAAGCAGAAGATGATGACCTGGGACTGATAGCCGAATGGAAGAGGGCCTGTGTACCCAGACCCGGGTGGAACATTGTGAGTGACTGCAGCCCAAAGTTTAAGTCCTACTGGGCACAGTGGGACTCGCTGATTGTAAGGGATGGCCTCATCTGCCGTACCTGGGAGAGCACCGACGGGAAGACATCTCGGGAACAAGTCGTCGTTCCAAAGGCTATGACGGAGGAAGTCCTGAAGGAAGTTCATGGAGGATCATCTGGTGGACACCTAGGAATAAAGAAGACCCTGGAGAAGCTGAGAGAGCGGTTCTACTGGATCGGATGCCGAACAGACGTGGAGAACCACTGCGCGAGGTGCCACGATTGCGCAGCCAGCAAGGGCCCAGGACGAAGACGACGGTGTCCACTGAAGACCTACAACGTGGGCGGCCCCATGGAGAGAGTGGCCATCGATGTTGCTGGGCCATTCCCGTTAAGCGAGGCAGGGAACCGCTACATATTAGTCGTCAGCGACTACTTTACCAAATGGCCGGAGGCGTATGCGCTCCCTAACCAAGAAGCCGCGACGATTGCAGAGACCCTGGTGAAGGAATTCGTCAGCCGGTACGGAGTACCCCTGGAGCTGCACTCCGACCAAGGGAGGTACTTCGAGTCGCAGGTGTTCCAGAACCTATGCCAGCTGCTGGGAATCCGGAAGACAAGGACAACGCCGCTACACCCTCAGTCCGACGGGATGGTAGAGCGATTCAATCGCACCATCGAGAACCATCTCCGAATAGTCGTCAGCGAGCACCAGAGGGATTGGGACAAACATCTTCCACTATTTCTCCTGGCCTACCGCGCTGCCGTGCATGAAGCCACCGGGTGCACACCAGCCCGGGCCATGTTTGGGAGGGACCTTCGTCTACCTGTCGATCTTGCCTTCGGCCGACCTGGGAATGATCCGATCCCGGTAAGCCAGTATTGTCAAGAACTGGTCGACCAACTGGAGGACGTGCACGAGTTCGCGAGGAGGAAAGTGCGGATCGAGACCGACCGAATGAAGACCCGATACGACCAGCAGACGGATGCCGGCGGATTCCACGAGGACGACCTGGTCTGGCTCTTCAACCCATTACGGAAGAAAGGCCTGTCACCCAAACTGCAGAAGTACTGGGAGGGCCCGTACCGAGTCGTGAAACGGATCAACGATGTCGTCTACAGGATCCAGCGGAGCCCGAGGGCGAAGATCAAGATCGTGCATCGAGATCGCCTGGCAGCCTACGGAGGGGCACAGACGGACCAATGATTGATCAGGACGATCAGCCTTTTTAGGAAGGGGGTGGTGTTACGGCTGTGAGTTTGTGTCATCGCTCGCCGCATGAGTCACAACTGCCCCAGGGCTTGGCTGTGCTCTGCCTTATGCAACAGGGCTACTAGGACAAAGGGATGGTCCGGAATATTCGTGGCTGAGCCAGCGATGGAAACCTCGAGAAGCCGTGAACCCTGGATGGATCTAGAAGCATTTATTGAGTCACCGGCCTGCTATATAAGTGCGACCTGTCAAGCAGTGGTTGTTGTTGTGTTTTACGAGCGAGTGCGAGCGCTTATCCTGAGCGACAGAAGTGTGGTGACTTGCGAAACCCCTAGTGAAGCCGATTCTCTTGACAGCGAAGGGAGTGAGGTGCTACAGAGGAACTGTGTTTTGAGCGAGTGTGCTTACATAGTGCGAGAGAGGTCATTGTGGTGAGTTGCAAAACAGTCGGTGACAGGCTGAGTGCAGATATTTCCAGCCAACGCACGGGGCCACCTCATTACGAGGGATTAACTTCTGCGGCTTACTGACAAGTGAAAGGGGAAGTGTTCTCGCCGTGAGGAAACTGGAGTAAGGTAATAATTGCTTGTATTTGCTGATGAGTAGTGTATCTTTCTGGCCACAATAAAGTTAATTATTTCTTTAAAGGAACGATCTGTGTTGTGCTTCAACCCACCGTAAGTGTCACTAGGGGGGTGGCACGTAACATTATGTATACAGGCCATAGAGTTATGTACCATTAAATGAAAATTATTGCGTAGCTTCATTATTCAAACTTTCACTTCGATCGCTTGATTACGAAACGGGAAACAAAAACTTCATTTTAAAATTTTGCACAGCCGCCATCTTGAGGTTATGTAAACAATTTAACTAAATTATATGCCAGTGCATTTCATTTCATTTACTGTACAACATTTCACTGCGCTCAGATGGTTAAATTGCGAGAGAAGTCCATTAAATATTTCAACTTCGCTTGGCCGCCATGTTCGTTCTGTACTTTACAATCTTTTTTTTTTTTTTTCATAGATACACTTGTAGGAGTGCCCTTTATCACCCTACAAAATTTCAGGGTGATATCAGTAATAGTTTCGGAGATATAGAATGCCAGTGAAATATTTTGCACAGCCGCCATCTTGAGGTTATGTAAACAATTGAACTAAATTAGCTGCCAGTGCATTACAATGTGTATATACATTTGCTGTACCAAGTTTCATTACGTTTGGATGGTTAAATCGCCAGAAAAGTCTATTTAAAAGTCTCAACTTCGCTTTGCCGCCATGTTGGTTTTGTATTTACCAGGTTTTTTTAGTCTCATAGGTGATTTTCCAGTAGTGCCCTTTATCACCGTACAAAATTTCAGGGTGATATCGGTAATAGTTTTGGAGATATTGAATGCTGGTGAAATATTTCGCACAGCCACCATATTGGATTGGTGAGACGTAATAAAATTTGAAGGGCACGATCGGGGTCGGCCGAAATGGTGCTATGACCTTACCGAGTTTCATTGAAATTGCTCCAGCCGTTGAGAAGTCATTAGGGGGGGGGGACAAACACACACGGACAAAATGGTGATCTCATGAGCCTATATTTGCATAAAATGAAAATAGGCTAAAAAATTAAGTTTTTCTTGTCATGTATCCAGTCTGTTTATGGTTCATGCGAAGACTGCTGAGCCAATTGTTATGGTATTATTAGTATGATTTTACTCGGCAGTGGTCTAGGGGGGAGGGATTGTCTCACTTTGGAAATGTCTTGCATGTAACTTCGCAGCCCGCGCGCGGATTTACCTGCCCTCCTAGGTATTCCTAGTAGGGGGCATAACAAGACACCGCCAGCAACAATAGCAAGTTACCACATGAAACATTCACACGGTTACTATTATTGTGCGCGCCTGCACAGAAGTGAGACTTTCCCTCACCCGCGACTATAAACGTAACTATATTTGTGTTACTTTTCGTTATATAGTTTGTTCTCAAGTGAATTTAAAGATGGCTAATATACTAGATGAACAGGTTATTGTATGGTAGGAAGTTGGCAGTATTAGTGAAGACGAAGAGGATAACATAGAATTTAGTGATTTAGTGCTTCAGATATTTCAGTCGATAAACTGGATGATGCTGGTGCACAGTACTCGGGGAAAGATGTACGCACAACCATTGCCCGCAATATGTTGCAAAAAACAGACACCATTGGGGAGTAAAAGATGAGGCAAAAATTGTGACCTCGCACAGTGAGGCGTGGAAATTGTTTTTCCTCTGGAAACTATTCAAGAAATTGTGTGTTTTCCTCTGGAAACTATTCAAGAAATTGTGGACTGCACAAATGTCAAAATTGCGTGAAAATTACGCACGAGAAGGCGACGCCACATTGGAGTATTTGTACCGAAAAGCTGGCCAAAATTATTGCGCAGGTTTATCCAAGTCCAAATGCAATGTAACGTTTGAATTTGTCATTAATTGATATATTTACATGAAACCATAGCAACTAATCATAGATAACTAATAGAAAACTTGTAGAAAACATAGATACAACATACACACTCCAGAGCACATTTTATATTACCGCAAGGAAATTTTCTTGTTCTCCAAATGCAATGAAAGGTCTGAATTTGTCAGTAAGTGATATATTTACATAAAACCATAGCCACTAATCATAGATAACTAATAGAAAACTCATAGAAAACATAGATACAAAATACAAACTAGAGAACACATTTTATATTACCACACGAAACTTTTCTTTTACTCCTTAATTTATGAACCATTCATAATAATTTTCAAAAGAAATACTCACGGAGAAAAACCTAGAACAACAGAAGGAACCAAACATAAAAACGGGGAAGAAGGTGAACTCCAGAAAACAAAGTTTTGAAACAACGCTATTCCGATACCATAGAATCCGAGTCTTGAAAATCGTCTGATTCGTATTCGCCTTCATTGCATATTGTGTTTTCGGTTGCAGGCAGCAAAAGTTTGTGTTTCAGAGGAGAACGGCTTGTGTTTCTTTTGCGATCTTTTTTTATGCTGCTTATAAGTGGGTCCGAACTTAAAAGGAACCTATTTAATACATCTAATTTAATACACAACACACTGCAAAAGTTCACCGGTGGGATTCGATTCCGTGGTCCCGCGCTTACGAAGCAGGGCTCTTACCGCTGCACCACGCGCTCGTTGGATTCCTGCTAGCGTACAACGCACGTAGACGTCGCACTGTAATTGAAATTAATTAATTTCTCGGAATCGGCTGAGAAGCGCACCTTACTACTTGCACCTGGTATACGCCTGGTCATGCCCTACACGTGTACTAAAGATGGTTCGAATCGGTGACCCATGCATCGTATCCTCCCTTTGTAAGATGCTGTTTGTTCGGGGTCATCTCCACCAATTAATAATTCTACTTTCACCTCAGTGTGTGCGTCTTATTATGTTTCCCTCAAATGTGGTAATACACTAATTGCTAATTTTAGAACCTATTTCATTTCTAAAGGAATCCAATTTAGGAACATTTAACCTAATTCCATTTTTACGTGTAAAATAGTGTACACTTAACAGGGGTATTCTTTCCGAGTCATTTTTGCAGGGATTTGCAGCAATTCCGAAATAAGGGGCATTTCCTAGATTATCATATCATTCTTTCAGATCGTCGGAAGCCAAAAATGGATCTTGCTATTGCCCTATTTTTTCTCGATGCCATGTTGTTCGTTTTGAAATCATTGCTGTTTTCAAGAGTATGATGTTTAATTGTATGATAATACATTGCTAATTCTGCTGCTTGTACTAATTTTTCTTGTTGAATAGATTTGGGTACATAATGAATGTCCAGTGCTTGTGAACTGCTTGCAGAATACATGTTTGACATTTGTTTTTTGCATGCTATGTTGTCTTCATACTTGCCAACTTTTACGGGGATAAAGGACTTTTTGTTACGGCTACAAGAAGAATCAAGTTGTTACGGACTTGTGCTGCAGATATGACGAGCATTACATTTTACTGGCTACATGTTGGATGCTGTTGTGACTTATTTACAATAATAATACATTAAACGGGACTAAGTGAACTGGGAAAGAAAATAATATTTGCGAATAGCAATTAATTTATTTTGTAAATATATTTCAATTGCTTTGTGGATAGTGAATATGTATGCCCTTTATCTCCGACATGTGTTCTGCTTGAACAAATGTTGGTTAATACCCATAATACTGTGCTGTGTCTTATATCTGTTGTGCAGTTGAAGAAACATACCGTAATCGTTGCATGAAAAATTAAGTCCCTCGATCCGTACAGCGACGCCACAACTCGTGGGAACTGGTGTATCCTGACAGTGCCCACGCCGGATTGTAGCGACAAACTGTTATCACGCCAGGAAGGTGTACCATGCACAACGCTAGGAATTACAAATACAGAGTGTGCAGGGCAATACTTGATGATGTCGATATTGACCGGGGGCATACGCTGCGATGTGGCCGGTGACCCTCCCCTCGATACGCATACAGTATGTGCTGTAACTGTCGCACGGTCCATTGAATCGCTAGGAGTCAAACGACAAAGTGTGTGGTTGTCAGGCGGAGGATGTAGGTTCGCTTCCGCTATCGGTTTAACCTTCTTATTGTTCCTACGACTCTTACTGTGGTAGTCCCTCTTGATGAGCGTAACGTTGGTGTATATTATTTGTGGCTCTCAAAGGGACTGTCGTGTGGATGGGGTCAATGTGATGTCTAACTCACCGTAAAGCAATCTCCCATCCCGCGAGACACGGAGACTGTCAATTTCGGGAATATGCCTTTTATTGTCCGCGAGTCTGTCCCACGGGTCTGACATGAAATTAGATCCCACAGTTGATCCGGTGAGCGTGGAGCGGCATCCCTCGACAAGATGGACGTTTGTATCGGGTTATTTATTAATTTCCCAACCTAGTTAGTCTGAAGTTTGAGAGTTGGTTGTGATTGTGGTTTAAATGGTGGAACATCGTGGTCATCTGGCCCTGAGTTTTGAGAGATGGGCTATAAATACCATTGAGCTTTGTTGAAGTTGCTTCAATCAGAGGCTTTGACTGGCTAGGTGTGTATGAGATATTTAGCTAGGATCCTATAATCGTAGACTGCAAGTAACGTATTTTAAGTATTTATTCAGGTGAGAGCTTCAAATTCATTGCTGAACAATAAGGCGATGCCATCGCATATCGTTTAGTGAGTAGGTCAGTCTGAATGTAATTATAATCTATCCGTTTGGATACATCCGAATTTATTAGCGGTCGTATTTCTGCAAGATTTTGGCTTTCTGGTCGCATCTATTCACCACTCTCTCTTTATTCAGTTGTTTAACTAAGAAAAAAATGGTGGTGGGCTGCTAGGACAACACGAAACTTGGTTACGACAGACGTTTGTTCAGGAGGAACAGTTCCTCGCTGCTATTCTGTTTACCGATGAAGTGAAGTTTACTTTCACAATACGCATGTTTGGGCTGATGCAAATCCCGGAGAAGTTGCGCAAACCAGACATCAACAACAGTTCAGTGTTAATGTGTGGGCTGGAATAATCGGTGACTCATTAATTGGTCATTTCATTTTACCAGGAACATTGACAGGAGCATTTTTAACGAATGATTTAACTGGTTTGTTGCAAGACGTTCCACTGGATTTAATTCAGCGCATGTGGTTCGTGTATGATGGAGTACCGCCTCATTTTGCTCTAACCGATAGAGCAATTGTACATCAGCGATTCCCAAACAAATGGATAGGGCGTCAGGGACAAACATCGTGGCCTGCTCGTTCTCCCGATCTCAACCCATTAGACTTCTACTTGTGGGGTCATTTCAGGCTATTGGGTATGCCATACCTATTTATAACGTGGACATGCTGCGTCAGCGAATAGAGCAAGGATGTCAGCAGATAAAAAAGACGCCGGGAATATGAGAGCGTGTGAGACAGTCAATGATGCGGCGCATAGACTTCTGCATTACAGCTCGTAGTATCCATTCTGAGCACCTTCTTTAGAGAACTGTAAGTAGTACACTTTATCATCACAAATGACCAACCTGCATAGTGAAGCGGTCTGTGTTGTGTACACCACAAACATTGCATGTAACACGGAAACGAAAGCAAATACACCATATGTTTACAGGACATGTTTTGCTTGTTGTCAGGTCCTTTATTAATTCCCCGGAGCTTTCCCACATATTTAGTTACACCCTGTATAATTCCCACTCGTTTATAATAATAACCAATCAAAAGAGCATAATTTTTAAGTTTTGCATTTGTTATTGAAAGTTTCATTGTGATTCACCAGGTGACGGGGTGATAACAGTTTTCAAATTGGCAACTAATCAACAGAATGCATTTTGTGCGTTGCAATATGAAAATACTGAATCAGTCACAGCGTGTGTTCCGATGACAGAGTACGGCATACAACCACCAACCCGCCTAAGCATGCTGCGGTGGTATAGACAGTTCAAGGACACATGTTGCCTCTGTGAAGGAAAAAGCCCCGGACGACCAGGTGTTTCAGTTCAAAGAGTGGAGAGCGTCCTGGAAACGGTTCTTTCTTAGCCCAAAGAAATAAACACGTTGTGCAAGTCGCGAAATGCGCATTCCTCAGTCAACTGTGTGGAAGATTCTGCGCAAGCTTTACGTTAGAACCATATCGCCTACAGCTGCTGCAACGTTTACGGTCATACGACCGCACCATCAGACAAGCAATTTGCAACCGTTTTCATGTAGCAATGGAAGATGAATTTGCCTCCCGACTTGTGTTCAGTAATAAGGCGACGTTCCACCTAAACGGCAAAGTGAATCGTCGTAATGTCCGCATATGGGGCACGGCAATTCCCGTGTTACAATGGAGATTGAAAGCGATTTTTCAAAGGTGAATGTCTTCTGTGCCGTGTCACGTAGCAACATTTGCGGACCCTATATTTTCCCTGTGAACATTGTGACAAGTTCAACGTACCTACAGATGTTGCAAGACGGGTCATTTCCGAAACTGGTGGATGATAGGCTAATCCAAACTTCACATTCCAACATGACGGAGCTCCGCTTCATTGGCATAGAGAAATGCGCCGCCATCTGAACGAGAAACTTCCAAACCGGTGGATTGGGGATACGACGTTAAATAATACACTGTGTACGTACCACCATTGCTGACAACATTGGGTGAACTCCATGATCTTAACACTGCTGCGCTGGTGACCATTGACAGGGACATGCTCGAACGTGTATGGGTCGAACTGGACTACCGCATAGATGTGTGTCGTGTAATACGAGGACACATACATACAGTACAACATTTGTAATGATGTATAAGGACCTGAAAATGCATCATTCACTATTTTGTGTGTAATACTTTGTGAAATACATTCATCTGAAACCCGATGCATCATTTGTAATCATCCTGTATGTCTGTGTACAATTGAGTAGCCTCATTACCTGAAACCAAGGTAATACGGCTAATACATCATTTAGACGATCTGGATTATCCCTGATATGGATAAAGTTCAATCGTGATGGACGTCACTTGTCATTTGTGCGTGTTTAGACGTCCCGTCATAAAACAACACACTATCGCCTTGTTTAATCAACATTTGAATTCTAAGTGTGTTGTAGTAGAAATTAATAGATAATATTTCTTCCACTTTTGGAGTAATCCAGTTAATTCTTACAGAATCGAACCTGCTAATGTGTATTTTTTATTTTATAAAATAGCTCGAGCAACCTACTGCTAGTGTGGATTTCTTTAAATTATATACATGCATAGGCTTATATATTTATTAAGTAGATATTTTTTCGTTCAATGTCAATTACGTCTTGACCGAATTCCTTCTATGCTTATGATAGTAAAGGTATTTATTCTTCGTCTCCCCACCGCGGTGCTAGGAATTTCTCTGTGCTTAAATGGTTCTTGTCAATTCGTTTAGAAAACCATACTTGTAATTATCCAACTCGCTCAGTAATTCATTGTTATTTTAATAGTCTATGTAGAATTAATATTGATACCGTGCCTTTGAAGATATTAGTTATTTTCTAACTTTCCTCTTGAATGGAATGCCACTGTGAGGACTACAGTACCTCTGAGATTTGTTGGCCCAAGTATCTCATCTGTTTTTGCTGGCCGTCTGAGCTACAGCATTGTGGGTTCAAACTCGATTCAGGTAGACGATCTTTTAAATGGGACATTCTCGTATCTGTAGAGCAGATGGCATGTGACAGACAAACGCGTGGCACCACTGAAGGCGTGTTTGTAGTTTATTGTATGTTACTGAAAAGGTTTTTGAGGATGGCTGGTGTAAGACTGCTTTTGTCATCAGTCTTTTTTTTTTTTTTTTCAATTCAAGTTCTGTTTTGCAGACTTATTGTTAACTTATGCATGGCAAAAAATATATTGATAACGTGTTTCTCTGGCTGTAACATACACCCTGGGTAGAACATGAATGAAGATAATTTAAGCATGAACGTAGTATTGTTCTTGTGGGTGCATGTCGTAGGGTTTACACATTCACTGTATAGTCAGAAATACATGAACCATGTTTATTTGTTGCTCTTGGATTTACATCTGTCTGATAATATGGATTCTCTACGACAGCTTCTTCTCTTAAATAATGTAAAATTCTCCCTGTGATTGGTAGTTTCCTGATAAATTTCCACAACTGTAGATGATTTCTTTAGAGCTTTATCCCAATTATGCTTTTCCATGACCTTCTTCCTAATTCTAGGAAGGAGCAGGGTGTGATATGGTTAAGCTGCAAGGCGGCCTTGGCTTGAATCCCAGCAACTTCTGAGAGTTTCAAAAAGTCACATCCCTCATGGTTTGGATTCCAGCTAAAACTGTAAGTCCTGCTACCTGTCAAAACCATGTGATATAACGTTCACTTAGCAACTCCATTGTTTGAAATATTATGTTACGTCAATGGCCATCTAATCTATATGTTCTTTAGATACATAAGGAACGTGCCATAACTTCACTATTCGTAGTCGGTTATGGTTTATATGATTGTTCGTTCAATTTCCTGTAGCCAGAGACGGTCCACATTCTTGAGAAGATCTATCAAAAATTCATGGGTAATATACCTGAAAATTCTTGAGTAATCAAAAGAAAACTCTTGACTGAGTTAAAGGTTCATTCTCTTCCTGAAAACCTAATTTCGTAAGAATGGAACCCAGGCCTCCGCAATGACACGGAGACAATCAGATGTGCCCAATAGTGACATATGCAATAACGAGAGAAAAATCTGTGCAATATAAAGTTGATAATATGTTTATTTTTCTAGAATGGCATCAGTGACCTGTCAATTTGTTGCCCATAAATATGACAAGTCTTTCATAGCCACTGCCTTTCCCGTGGTCTTGGTGTGGCGCGTCTGCCTCTCATTCGGAGGCCCCGGGCTCAATTCCTGGCTTCGCCAGGGATCTTAGAAAATTACGTGAGGGCTAGAACGGGGTGCACTCAGCCTCTTGAGGACAATTTGAATAGCTTACCACTCGTCACCCCGCAATCTGTAGGCTGAATGGCTGGGCAGTGGTCGCTTGGTAGGCCAGTACCCTTCATGGGCTGTGGTGCCATGGGGTTTGTTTGTTTGTTGTTTCATTGCCACTACATTGTTTTATATAAGTAAGCCTACACTGCAGGAATTATATTACATTATTACGTACTATGATGCTGACTTTCAAATCAGGAAATTTACAAGGAATTGCAGGATTTTCGGGGGCTTCGTTGATGAAACAGACCACAGACTGATCTGCTCTGAATTGAGGATAATTAGACCTAATGTACAGAGAAAGAGGTGTGTTTGTCTGTCTGTTTGCAGACAGAATGGGGTTGAAAGTCTCCAGGATAAGGAACTTAGGAAAAAATACATGGAAATGATTGATGAAAAATTCCAAACAGTAGATGTTAAAGAATTGCAGGACATTGAAACGGAGTGGTCAGAATATAGGAATGCAGTACTAGAAGTAGCAAAGGTATATCTTGCGACAACAGTGGGCGAATGACAAGAAAAAGTGCACACCAGACAAGGAATCCGGCCGAGTTTTATATAGTGTAAAGGAACAGGACCAAACAAATAATATTGTCGTAATAATAGCAACAATAATAATGTAATTGAGTTTACGTCTCTTGTAACTACTGTGGGTTTTAGAGACGCCGGGGTGCCAGAAGTTTGCCCCAAAGGGGATCTTTAATGTCTCATTAAATCTACTGACATGGAGCCTTTACATTTGCGCACCCTCAAAAGCGAACTAACTGAGCCAGGATTCGATCCTGCAACCTGGGTTACAGCAGGCGAGAACGTTACCGGTGCGCCACGCAGCCAGACATAATAGTAGATTCCAACTGGAAATCATGGAGAAATTTGGATATAAATTAAAAACGTTAGGTCAAGTGGCCGGAAAGCCTTTTTGGAATGTAATGAAGAATCATAGAGGAAAAATGGATAGTGTTTTGGATAATTCAAGGACACTTATTATAGATAATGGGAACGGAAGCGATAAAGAAAGCTGATGTTATTGTAATACACTGTATAACAAAGGAACGACGCACCAGGAAGGAATCGTCCGATGGCGATAAAAATCGGTGGATGTGAGGGAACAGACATAGAAAAACAAACGATCGAAAGTGCAGAACAACAAACGAATGATTTGTTGCAGAGTTAGAGCGTTACAAAGTGGGGACGTCAATAAGGTGTTGGTCCACCCCTGGCCTGGATGCAAGCTGTCACTCGACGTGGCATGGACTGATCAAGTTCCCGGATGGTGTCTTGCGGAATTTTGTGCCAAATGGTCTCCAACTGTTGGGCTAAATCGGCGACATTCCGGGATGTTCGCAATCGCCTTCCCATGACGTCCCAAATGTACTCCATGGGAGAGAGATCAGGCGACCGAGCTGGCCAAGGAAGGATAGGGTAAGCTTAAAGACAGTCCATAGCAACACGTGCCGTGTGCGGCCGTTCATTATCCTGTTGGAAAGTATGGCCTGGATGTCGCTGAAGGAACGGTAACACAACCGGCCGTAGAATGTCATCAACATACCGCTGTGCTGTCAGTGTGCCAGGAATGACTACCAGAGAGGTCCGGCTATCAAAGGAGATGGCACCCCAGACCATCACCCCCTGTTGTGGGGCTGTGTGGCGTGCGATAGTCAAGGCAGGATCCCCATGCTGGCCTGGACGTCTCCAAACACGTCTGCGGTTGTCGTCAGGGCACCGTTTGGAAACGGGACTCGTCACTAAAGACTATACGTCCCCAGTCAGCGTAGTTCCACGTTGCTCGAGAGTGGCACCACTGTAATCTGACTTGACGGCGAACAGGCGTGAGTGGTAAGCGGCGTAACAGGCGGCGCGAGCGCAAATTCCTGTCGCTCAGGGCGTCTGTTGATGGTCATGGTGGACACATATGTGCGGGTCACACGTTGGATCGTTGATAACGACGACTCCGGTGCTGTTACAGCTTTACTGACAATCGCTCTGTCTGCCCGTGCTGTTGTGGCCCTCGATCGACCACTGCCGTCCTGACGCTGATGCCTGCCGTTGCTGACCCACACTTGCCAGCATGGTCTGATCGCCGCATCACTTCGACCCAAATATCCAGAGACAGCTCGATTCGTCCAACCAGCTTCTTTCCGATCTCACGACCTTTTCAAACTCTGACATCTGCTCGTAATGAGCATGAATCCTTCGGCGTGGCATTCTTACAGCCGACGTTCTGATATAGCAGTCAAATGCAACAGCTACTTTGAGCATAATCTTCAGAATCGCGCCTTATATACACCTGATGCATGCGCAGTTCGGATGCGCGGGAGGTCCTGCTATTCATTCATTGGACACGAAGCTTTAATCAATTGCATGTTTGGTCCGAATGTCTTTGCATACGTAATTTTCTTACAGTCGGACAATTCCAGGTGCGTCGTTTTTGTTGTTGTTATACAGTGAATTATGATGACATTGTGGGGTTTGAAGCCATTTTTCAGTGTTGCCTTGGTAAATAAAATTTTGGTGCTTTTCAGTCGGTCAACACACATTCGGGTTGACCGACTGAAAAGCACCAAACTTGTATTATGATGAGTAAGGACTCCTTATTTAATTGTGACTGGCTACGTGACTCAGAGGTAACGTTTTCGCCTGCTTTCCCAAGGTTGCAGGATCGAATCCTGGCGCAGTCAGTTGATATTTGAGGGTGCGAAAATGCGAAGGAGCCGTGTCAGTACATTTACTGGCACGTTAAAGAGCCCCCTTTGGAGTAAAATTCCGGTACACCCCGCAGTCGTGAAAAGGGACGTAAAACAAATAACATTATTACTGTATTATTATTATTAATATTGTTATTACTTATTTTCTAGTAATAGAGATATATAAGTTCATTCGAAATGTCATAAGAAAGAAGCACTCATCACTATATTGGCACGTGACTGCTAGTGACGTCTGTGTGTAGTTAAACAGCTTGGTCTGTGGTAGCAGCGTGCTGTGATGTTCCCAGGTCGCGTCTTTTTTCGTCGAGTGTGGCAAGTGTTTTCCGATAAGGCGGCTCCGTGTTAGGGTAATCGCTTAGAAATTGGTGTTTGGGAGAAGTGTTTGTGGAGAGTGGGTTTGGTTATTATGGTTGTTAGCAGGCTTTGTTCACCAGATGCCGATTTCCAAATTTGATTAAAATGCCGAAAAGCAAACTTGTCAGTATATACTCGCGATGGTAACCAGTAAATTTAATCTGTTTTGCCTTTCAACATTCAGCCTAGTCTGCAAGCCTCTGATTAGGAACAAGTTGCGCCCCTGATCCCTTATTAGTAGTTAGCACTGTAGCCTCCTCTACTTCTACACCTCTCACTTTGAAATCTTTCATTACTGAATCTAACCCTCACCTCCTAGGTCTACCTCAACTTCTCTTATCCACAATAGACAAGCTCATTAATCTCTTAGGTAACCTCTCCTCCCCATTCTCATCACTAGGGCTCGGATTTTTAGATGCTAAAAATCGGGAAAATATTTAATTTTTATGTATTAAAATACCGGAAATATGTGACAAAAAAGTAAAAATATTGTATTATGATTCAGTTTATTAATGTGAATATAAACAATATGCTGTACTCACGAATGCAATTTATGCTATGTTTCACTGACTGCTGAAGCATTACAATACACAACGAGATACATCTTCAGGTTGTCCATCGCAAATGACCGACGATTATCGCGGAACACTTCTTCTGAAGGCGCGAAACTGCGGCAATATGCCCCTTGCCCTTGAGGTGTTGTGTAACATGAGATCTCTGTTCAGCCTTGATTGCTTTCCTACATGGCTGGCAGAACAGAACGCCCCCATCAGAAGTAAAATTATCTTTAAATTCTGCAACATACGATAACTTGTAGTTGTTTTTACTTTAGGCATCGTAGAACTGCCTTACACTTCACAATGCCAATAATGAACTGCGTGTGATTGACACTGGTTCCAGGTAGCTGGGGGAGGGAGGTCTAGCTCGTGGTGCAATATGGCTATGGACAAGGAAATCCCCGGCTTCCACAGTGAGTGGCACGGGGCGACAAGTTAAGAATATCACAGTTGAAAGTTGACATATGCTCTGCATGAAGGTTAGATAGCTCACAGATTCTTCCCCGTTGAAGTAACACAGAACAAATATGCAATAAACTGAAAGATCTAGCATACTGATTTCAAAAAATGTAAATATTATGTATTTTTATGTGTTAATAAGTGAAAAGCAGGAATTTATGTATTTATAGAAAAAATGCTTAAAATCTGTATTTACATTAAAAAATATTTATTTACCTAACAATCCGAGCCCTACTCATCACATTACCTCACCATCAGAGTCGGCTCATGCGAGCAGCTTCATATGACGTGCTCATTTCTAACTTAACCACTATCTCTTCATTATAAGTACCCTCCTGCCAATGGTCCCGTCCCAGCAATCATTAGTTCTACCCTCATATCAGTTACCTCTAGCTTATTTATCGGACATCCTGAATTAACCTAGCTTTCACTTCCATACAGCAAGGTTGATTTAAATTCTGAGCTATGCAGGGAGAGTTTCGTCGCTACACTAACTTCCTGTCTTAACACACAGTTGTCCCAAGACGTGCCTTTGCTACTTCTATTACTGCATCCCTCTACCCTGACCACTCCGTTTCAGTGTCCTGAAGATTCTTTATCATCTATTCTTTGGAATTTATCACCAATTTGTTCCATGTATTACTGCCTGAGTTTCTTATCCTGGAGACTTTCAACCCTAATCCGTCTGCAAACAGACCTCACTTTCTGCTCTTTAGGTCCAACTATGCTTGGTTCACAGCAGATCAGTTTGTTTTTTGTTTCATATAAAGAGACCCGGATTATCGTATAAGACCTTAGCAATTTCCTACACTGAAATTAAGTAACGATATAGTCCTTTGTCGACCTAATTCCTCTTTATCCTATGTGTATCTGTGAATCACCTTATGCTTCGAGAATGAGTTTGAAACAGCTAATCCCTTGCTAGCACAGAAATCCAGCTTTTACCTTTTCATACCCTCAGTCCTTTTTTCTATCGTAGCATTTAAATCCTCCATCAGCACTACACATCTTTATTGTTAACTCTCGCTACTATATCGCTCAGTGCCTCATAAAATCTGTCCACATCATCCTGATTCGATCATTCGCGTGGAGCATACACCGAAACGATCCTGATCCGAGTTCCTGAGATTTCCAAATCTGTCCTCATAAATCGTTCATTTACGTACCTTTCAGAAACTATGTTCCTTTCTATGGTGTTATGTACCTACAAACATAAGTTCATTTCTTCGCTTTCAGTAAAAATATGATTCCTCCCATCACCCGTAAGCGAAGGTGAGTGTTAGATTTTCGCTTGTCTCTCGAACCATGCTTTGTATTTTGCATTTTTTTTATCATATGGTACTGTAGGTGAGAAGTGTGTAATATCATAACTAAGATTGCTCATTGCCTGTGCACACCAATCCTGCCTGGGTCTGGTGTAGGTTATCAATCATGCTCTTTACAACTGTAGTGTTACATAATTCCTTCCTCCAAAGGAATAAGAAACAAAGTATGAAGTTGTGGCAGTTGCTTAGAATAGCTTAGTCTGCTTTGCTGATCTTGATGAAATGGTGAATGGATTTGAGAGAAATTAAGCAACATTTATGTCTGTGCTATTAATTTCAGATTAATGGTGTTGAATTTTGAAGGCTTTGGTATCTTCTATATCTTTGCAATCAAAACTGTGGGGAAGTGATATTTCTTTATTAAGGTTGATAGTTTTCTTTAAACAAAATTCCTGAACCTAAACAATTGGATGGATTCTTAGTTCTTGTTACACTTTTGTCTTGCTTTACCTTGGCCTTAACGGAGTCTCTGATATTTGAATTTTAGATAAGCTGGGATGAATGTCTATGTAGTGTATGTGTTTTGCGATCGGATAACCTTCCTGACACTAGCCTCTTCGAGAGGAGTTAAGGGGGGAGGTACACCTTTACAAGATAGTGTAAAGACCACAGATATTTAAAACAGTTTTCCTCGGTATCCCTTTGATCTGTTGATATGAAAGTTAGCACACTCCTAGAACTGTCCTTTATCTTTAGTTTTCAACTTGAATATTTGCAATTAACTTTCACTAGTTATTAGAAAGAATAATTTCCTTGATAATTTCTACAGAACTTCACATTTCTCGAAGATTATTGTTTTAGAATGTTCATAATTCTTGTGTTCACAATGTGAACTAACATCTTTTGCTTATCGTTTGAAATTTTTTTTCTCCCTATCTTAAAAGAGTAAATTTCTTTTGTCATCGTTTTGACATTTTGGTGAGCTACGTTTACTCATAAAATACAAAAAAAAAATGCTACAGCAATGGTTTTAATTCAAATTCTTGAGATACAAAAGATACATTTGATTACAAAATTTCATCAAAATATCTCAAAAACTTTTCCTCCCATTGGTAAGTTTAACGCTCGTTCCCCAAACTTTGTTTTTTTTTCTTTTGTTTTCCTTCATAACTCAAACAGTTTTTGAGATATTTTGATGAAATGTTGTATTCACATGTATCTCTTGTGATTTAAGAATGTAAACTAGAACCATTGCTGTAACATTTGTGTTTTGTATTTTCTGAGTGAACATGTCTCACTAAAATGTCAAAAGAAATCTACTCATATAAAAAAGGAAGAAAAAAATATTATTTCAAAAGATAGGCAAACGATGTTAGTTCACATTCTTAACACAAGCATTATGAACATTCTAAAGCAATAATCTTCCAGAAATGTGAAGTTTTGTAGAAATTATCAAGGAAAAGCATGATCAATGTTTAAATTAGTCTAATTTTTTGAAATGTTGTTTTTAATAACTAGGGAAAGTTAATTGCTAATATTCACGTTGAAAACTAAAGATAAAGGACAATTCTAGGAGTGTGAAAACTTTCATATCAACAGAACAAAAGGATACCGAGGAAAACTATTTTAAATATCAGTAGTTTTTACCTCCCCCCTCAAGTGAGATGAAATGAATGAAGATGAATAAAATTGTTTTTGTAGCATCATTGCCTCCGATCTCGTACCCCTAATGTGTCATGTTATTGTAATATAATCTTATGATACTGCATGTATGTTTACTGTGATCATAATTTTCATAGTGATCGCAAGGGCCGCGCGGTGGGTGAACCACTGTGTGTGTAGCAACCAGTCGAGCAAGGCACTGCCGCTACTGTAGCTGCAACGTATCGCCCAACTAGGCCTAGTATAACGCATTTGCACTTTTTAATTACATGAATTTCAGAGTGATTGATTGTTGTGGCTTTAAGGGGTGGAACAACTTGGCCATCTGCCTCTATAATTTCAGATTAGTTGCTCGATATGTTCGCCTTCCTTTTCTAGACGCGTTGCACCGAAGTAAGAAGTTTTTGCTACACTCGCTGTTATTCATCGTGACTGATATTTCGTGTCAATGCAGGTATTTCGTTCTCGAGAGCCTTCAGAGTACGCGGATTGTTTCTGTATACCTTTTGTTTGATGTTTCCCCACAAGCGAAAAATCGCACACAGACAAATCAGGGGACTGGTGATGCCATAGTCTGCGGCTTACTGTATTATTCTGTCATCAAAGATGTTGCGAAGAGTCGTCATTGAGTGTTCTGCTGTATGTATGAGCAATTGCAAAATCTTAATTTTTTCTTTGGTTAAAGGTTCTGAGAACGGGGGCAGGATATGGTTCACATACCGTTCTGAATTATTTATTTCATAAAATAATGTAATAATTCTTTGATCACTTCTACTTTTAAGTCATGTTGTGGGACTTCAAGAAATGCGTGGGGATTTTCGGTGTCTCAGTAGCGTGTATTTTGAGCCTCTACATATGCATTCAAGTGGAAACATGCTTCGTCACTCATAAACATCAGAGTTGGATCGACGATTCCATCGTGGATGGACTGTAACATCCAGCCACGAAGGAGTTCGTGCCTGCGGATCTCTAGGACTCAATTTGTGGACTACCGAGATTTTATAGGCATGAAACTTAAGAGCTTTCAGAGCCCTTACAGCGGATGTTTGTGATGTCACATTCTTGTGCAAGGCGACGGCTAGATTTCTTCGGGCTTACCTCCATTCTTACATGAATGTCTTGCAAGGTATCTTCTGTTATAGCAGTCTTTGGAAGGTTTTTTTTCTTGTCAGCAACCATCTCGGTTTTTCGACTCTTTCGAAATAAAATAATGACACAGTTTTTGTAGGTTTTGTTGAGTCTAGAAAACGGCGTTTTTACTGAAAGACTTCCTTTAGGAAAGATAAGTTTCCACTAGGAAAATTCGTTGTTTTATTCTATACCTAACCCTGTTCACGGGATACGAGATACAGTAATTCACCACAAGTCTTAACTATCTCAACTAAGGAATCTTTCCAACAGTGTATGTAATCAATGCTATGGCAGCTTTCGGGGCTTCCCGACCCGCTGTTTTGTAATCGGCACATACTCGTGATCCACCCGCCAAGCGAGTCCTACAAGGCTCCATCATATACGGATAACCCTCACTGTACAAAGAAATGAGAATAATATTGGAAGTTCCCTTACCTCAATATCCGCATATGCTAATATAAATTAGGACATTGAGTTAATTATGCTGTCTACCTCAGAATTCTTGAGACTATAGCTGTTTCCTGGTAGCTGGAAAGATTGTAATAAGGTCGTATCCGATTTTTCTACATCTCAATAACAATGAAACATTCGTTTCTACACTGACTCGTCATCTTGAGCATGTTACATTTGCTTAAAAAAATATAAGCCTATGGGAGCGAATAGAAAACTGCATGTGAATATTCTCGCGATGGGTCAATTCTGTCTTGTTACGAGTAAGTAATACAAATACAACACAAATATTTTTAAGAACTTCGAGTGTTACAGGAACATAAATAATTATGAATGACTCAAGCGCACTACTAAAAGTTCATGATAGGCACGCACACACGCCTAAAGGTTAATTTGGTACTGAATGCGATCTATAATATTCAACGCAAAAGACTTGTTCAAAAGTAAGAACATGGAGGTCCTTTAAGGCACACGTGAACTCGAAGCCGTGTGGGCTAACCTGGCACTGCTCGTCCACAGAGAAGAATGTGTTTTGTGGGCAGCAATATATCACTCTTATCGTGTAACTTGTCTTTCATTAGGTCATCAGTAGGGTTCGTAAGTTTAAGACCTAAAGAAGTACAAAATATGCAAGCAAATATGCCGTAAAAGATAGCTAAATATGACCTAAAAACTATAAAATATGTCCTAAAAAACTATGAAAAATGACATGAATTTTTGGGATAGGTAAGAGTATAACTAATGTACAGTAAACGTGTTAAGTGCCAAAACATGATCGCGATAATACACCAGACACATTTAATCATACAAACTCACAGAGAGCTACAGTACATTAAAATGTTCAACATCATTCGTTATCATAGCCTTGAGATGCAGTTCTTGCTCGGTTTATTAACTACACTATTCGGAAATCCTGTGTTTCAAACTCGACGCAGATAACACGTACCTTGCTAACGACGACTCAATTTAAACTTAAATGCTGAAATTATAACCAAATATGACCTTATATTACTGAAATATGACCAAATATGACCAACATAATAAAAATGGCTGAAATATGCATTTATAGGCAACATCAAATTGCTTTAAACGTGGTCAGGGACCCGTCATTCAAACTTATTGTTCATATTTCGGATAAAATGAGCTCAGTAAAAAAATATGACTTTTCCTTAATATTCGAACCTTAGTCATCAGTGAAGAAATCTTCGACCAGGCGCTGAGTCACAGTTTACATGCGAGCTATAAGAGAGGCTAGGTATTAACCTTTCAAGGTATGAGTGCCGCTGAACTTGGCTGCGCCTGAGTTTGTTGATAATAGCAGCTGGAGCCTTGCGGGGTGAGCAGGGGGACACAGTGATGACGGAGTGCAGTCTGCACATAAGTCGAGCTGCATTGCGTACGATACTTGTGTTAGAAGACAGAAATTGTATCGTGATATGAACGGAAAAAATAACAAGAAGTTCCGCGACGAACTAAAGAGCCTACTTTTCTTAAAATTTAAGATTCATGCCAATGATTAATGACGACATTAAGTTGGTAATATCGAAATTTCTAATTAGTTCGAAATACTGTATACCTGGCATAATGTAGCCTAATAAAGCACTACAGTTCGCAGCCCTGGTGACTGAATATATTCTTAGATCCATTTCTTAGGGTACAGAATACAAAATTTAGTTGAAGTCCAATGGATAGCATGGACGTTACATGCAGTTAAACATTGGGTCTAACAGCGCGCGTAAAATCATGTTGGCAACAATGCCATGCATGTATTGGTCAGAAATAATCTGAAATAATATGATCTATTGTTGTGCCAATTTTGAATGAAATCCATTAGTTAGTATAGAAGTTACATGAATTTAAAGTTGGACGTCTCAGCAGGCTTAGAATCATGTTGGTAGTACTGACGTATATAAGTTACTCCAAATTAATATAGAATGTCAGGTACTATACGTGTGCATAGTTTAAAACTGTCGTCTTGCATACTTTCTGATATATGAGTATTTGGATTAAAACAAATTGAGAGCATTTATTAACAGTTGGCAGCCCTGGTGGCTCCTAAGAATACGCTCAGTCATATCTGTTTATGTACACATAGCACATACGAAATTTGGTTGAAATCCAATTGATAGTGTAGAAGTTATATGCATTTAAAATTTGGACCTATCAGCAGGCTTATAATCATTTTGGCAACACTGCCATTTATGGCCTCCTGGAAATTAAACTGCAATATTATTATCTATACGTGTGCCAATTTTGAAATAGCTCCGATTCATACCTTCCAAGATATCCAACATGGAACTAAAATATCAATTGCGATTTTTCAGCAGTTGGTAGCACTGACATCATTTTCAAATATGGCCGTGAGATATCCAGGTATAGGTCTTTACTCCTACCAAATTGTGTTTCGTTTGCTGCAGCCGTTTAGGAGTTGATAGGGGGACACACACACACACAGCCAGACAGACAAGACAGAAGGACAGACAGACACACATTTGCCCGATCTCATAAGTCTACTTTTTCCTCATTTTTGCAAAATGTGAAAAGTAGGCTAAACATAATGGGCGAATTATGAAAGGTGCGTTTCTGATTGTTTCGCAACAGCACGGCTAAGCGTAACAGGAGTTGATGAAAGGCTACTGGAGGTGAGGCATATCCTATCCAACCAAGCAAGCTGACAGCATGGCACAAATAAACAAAGAATAGTTTCCACCTCGGCCACTGGCACTCGTATCTTGAAAGGCTAATAATAATTCGATCGTTGACAACTGTACGGCCGCGTAGAATCTCATATAGATACTTAGAGTTAGTAATTAGGCGCTGGGAGAAGATATCTGATCAGTACATAGCATAAATAGTCGGTCCGTAGGCCTAAATTCTTTGCCACCTTACGTTTTTCATAGTTATGAAACATTTCCCTAGTTCTGTGAAATTTTGTAACTGAATGTGCCATCAACAGTGGCACTTCGCTTGACTCCATTCGCAATCTGGAACTGTGCATAATGTCAACAATAGAGTTTGCTACTTGAATTGCACGGAGTTAAGTATTTTGTAAAATTATAACGCGGGACTCTTTTCTGCAACTGTGACGCTCCTCCTGGCTGCTTGCGACCAATAGCGTGGCTAAATCCATGCCGTTCCAATATCGATGTAGGGAATGCTTGGGTGCGTCCCAGCATTTGCGTGGAGTTGAAAATGGGAACCCGCGGAAAACAAACCATTTTAAGGACAGCTGACTTTGGGGTTCGAACCCACTCGGGTACCAAGTCCGGAGATAGTTCGGCCCCATGGCCTTGAACCTTGCGATCGGCACTTCGTGAAAATTACTGATACTGGTACTAGAAAAGCCATTCGCAGTCTGGAACAGTGCGTTAAACAACAATACCGTCTGTTTGTTGAATTGCTTGGAGTTAATTATTTTGAAGACATATACAGTAAGTTAAGCCTCCGTGGCTTAGGCGGCAGCACGCCTGCCTCTCACCGCTGGGTCCGTGGTTCAAATCCCGGTCACTCCATGTGAGATCTGTGCTGGACAAAACGGAGGCAGACAGGTTTTTCTCCGGGTACTCCGGTTTTCCCTGTCACAATTTCATTCCAGCAACACTCTCCACTATCATTTCATTTCATCTGTCATTCATTTAATCATTGCCCCAGGGGAGTGCGTCAGGCCTCGACAGCCGGCACAGTTCATATCCTCGCCGCTAGTTAGGGGCTTCATTCATTCCATTCCTGACCCGGTCGGAGACTGGAAGCAGGCTGTGGATTTTCATTTTCATACAGGAAGTTACTGTATAATGCAGTACTCTTTTCTGCAGTTACGTGTGTATTCTGTCATTTTTGTTTGAACAGTAAGTCTGGAGTTGGCTAAACTGTCGTTATTGTATGTTGCTTTTCTTCAAACGATACTGTGAATAATTACCCTGTCAAGAACACAGCATTGTGACAGCTGATCAGCTCTGCTACACGCCGCTAGCCCACTTCATCCGGCGTGGTGGCGCAGCGGTCAAGCTGTTGGCCTCTCATCAAGGTGGGCTGGGTTCGATTCCCGGTCAATGCATGTGAGATTTTTGAAGTGAAATTCCATGTCCTGTCGTTCGGATTCCACGTAAAAAGGAGGTCGCGTGGCTCATAATCACAAGATTCACGGTCACGTAAAACTACAATCTTTCTTCCTTCCTTCCCACTTCATCCAACCCCGCTGCTTGGTGCGACTTTCGCTACGAAGTTCTGTTGTGGGGGGAACCGAATCCTCAGTCGAGTCTAAACAAACCGAGTCCCCTTCCATAACACTTACAATCATCGTCAAATTATATTGGCAATCGAAATATATTATACAGTATAAAGCAGAACAATTCAGGAGCTGGGAGGAGAAAGGGCAAATCTGCAATAAGATTACATACAATTGTCGCCCATTCAGCTGGGAGGAGGAAAGGCGAATCTGCAATAAGATTACATACAATATTCGCCCTTTCAGCTGGGAGGAGACAGGGTGAATCAGCAATCACTATTCGCCCTTTCTCATCCCAGCTCCTGAATTCTATGGACTTATTAATTATGGCGCTACCACTGATGAGGAGCAAACGAAACTTAAAGCTACCTTGACGAAACGCCCGGGCTGAGAATGCGTCTTAAAATACAGGCGTTCCATGTGAATGCAAGTGGTCTTCATTCCGATGAGACGCAATAAGACTCCAGTGCCTTCGATCCCAGGGTGGAGTTCACTATCAGATGCGTCATAGGGAGTGACAGTACAGTGAGGGCCCTCCCTATAGAACGGAGACTTGCAGATACCGTGTAGCGGCCGGGGCACTGTGTATTGCAGCGTCTCGAGCAAGTCATTGGCGCTAGCAGCAGCGTAGCGCCCCCAACTAGTTTAACACATTTACACTTTTTAACGTATTTAATAATCCCCCCATCTAGCGGGGGGGGGGGGGGGCTTCATTCCATTCCTGACCCGGTCGGAGACTGGAAGCAGGCTGTGGAGTTTCAACATATTTAATAATCGTAATTACTTACATGAATTTCAGGGTAGTTGCTCGAAATGCTGTCCTTCAATTTCTACACACACGTTGCTCCGACGTAGGAAGTTTTGGTACACTCGCTGTAATTCATCCACACTGATATCTCGTGTCAGTGCAGTTATTGGTGTGTAACATCTTTCCGCTCGGTTGCTGGATAGTTTTGTGGGAGTGTTTTTGAAAATTGGGGACGGAAGTGGATCGGAATGATCGAGCTGGCAGTGGTGGATCAAACGGAAGTATGCACTGCCCGCTCGATCGATCAAGCGGAAGTGTACTAGCTGGCAGTGGTGGACAACGGAAGTATGCACTGCCCACTCGATCGATCAAATGGAAGTGTACTAGCTGGTAGTGGTGGACAACGGAAGTATGCACTGCCCGCTCGATCGATCGAATTGAAGTGTGCCCTAGCTGGCAGTGGTGGATCGAACGGAAGCATAAGACGCACTGCCAACTCGATCGATCGATCCAGCTGGCACTGGTAAGAGAAACAATCAGCGTGCGGTGTCGAAAATTGATACCATGACGCACTCTCGGCCATGTGGAATGTATATGACATACTGAACGGAAAACGCTCATGCGAACTCTGGTGTCAAGTGATTTAAACAAATGACATGGTACATGTTCGAAGTCTTCGTATCAGTATTTTAAATGGTAAAATGCCTTAATAACAAACATTGTAAGTAGTCGGCATTGCATTGGCATGAGGCATTTTAAACTCAATGTCACTCAGGAACATTATCGAAACAAGCAAAATATAAATGAAACTTAATTCCGTAATGCAGTATTATTGGAACGTGGAAATAAGTCGCCATCTTGTGCACAATATTTGCGTAGTCGAAATAGCCGTGGGGTTATTGCGTATGACTGTGAATCTAGAGATCTTGGGTTCGTATCCTGGGCGGGGTAGATATTTTTGCTACCAGATTATCATTTTAAACGATATTTATCATATCAATATGACTCATTTTAACAGAATCCATATGAAATTACGTGTTGGTCTGTGAATCAAAAGGACCTGTTTATAAGGAATTTAAGGTTATGAGCGGTGTCGTGTCTATTAATCTAGTTGATCCATATCGTATTCTTTATTTAGGCTAGTGGTGGTGGAAGCTACAAATCATCTAATAAAATGAATTCCGTATTATAAACTACAATATCTGTAAAACACTCCCTTTTACAATAGATTAATATTTGTGCCAATAATACTATAAAATACCGGTGTATCAACAATTTCACGTGAAGTTTCTTCTATGTCAGACGTTACACATCATATGCGACTACTGTAAGGCTCGTATTTTTTTATTTCGTTCTCGAGAGCCTCCAGAGTTTGCGGATTGTTTCTGTAAACCTTTTGTTTGAGGTTCCCTCACAAGTAAAAATCGCACGGCGCTGAAATTTTCGAACACATTTACGCTAAACTTCTTCTTGAGAAGATAAGTTTCCACTAGGAAAATTCTATGTCTTGATCTATACCTAACCATGTTCACGGGATACGAGGTAGGCTACACTACTTCACAGCATGTCTTAATTATCACAACTAAGACATCTTGCCCGCTGCGTATGTATATATGCTATGACAGTATCCAGGGCTTCCCGTCCCGCTGTTGTTATCGGTATATGCTGCACATCTCTCGGTAATGCATTGCAACCTGTCCGTGGCACGGCCTCTGCAAAGGTCCGTTCTATAGGGAGGGCACTCACTGTAGTTCCAAAGCTGTTATGGTGTTGGAAGCCAGGTTTCAGTGTTGCCTTCGTAGACGATATTTATGCTTTCAGTCGGCCAACACGATTGTAACCAATTGTATTGAGTGTTATGCCCGAACCCTCTCTTAATTTCATGAAAGAGAAAATCAGGGTACAATCGTGTTGACCGACTGAAAAGCATACATTTCGTCCTAAGCATTATTGTTAGATGTCAGGCGTGATTAGCGGGAAGAGAATAGTAACTTTAACGCAAATTGAGAATGAGATAGTGGGAGATAATAATTAAGCCTTGTTGCCAGTGTAATGATGGCATTACAATAGATGTACACTGGGATGATAACCTCGATGTAAGGCCCCTTAAATCATCTCTGCTCATTACAGAGTATTTGAGGTTGATTTGCTACAATAAGCTCATATAGTAGGTTACCCGATTATTATCTGGTTATTGGTGAAGTTTGCCAGGTGTTTGGTAAGTTTCGAAGCGTGACATTTAACCTTGTAACAATATTTAACCTCGCATTATATCTTAAGAAGTTGTGCCTATAATAAAACATATTATTTAAGCCACTAATTAAAAGAACACAATTTTCAAACCCTTCTAAACATTATCCATCTTGCAAGTAAAGCCTAATACAGCATTCGCAATAACACAGGTGATGATGATGATGATGATGATCGTGTGGCATCCGAAGAGGCCGAGTGCAGGTCTTTCTAGTTGACGCCCGTGGGCGACCTGCGTGTCGTAATGTGGATGAAGTGATGATGAAGACGTCACATACACTCAGTCCCCGAGCCACGGGAATTAATCCCAGGATATTAAAATTCCTGTTGGCTCGGCCGGGAATCGAACCTGGGGCACTTCGGGCCAAAGCCTTGCGCGCTATCCATGTAGCCACGGAGCCGGACTAACACAGGTTATCAGATAAAATTGGACACACAAGCACACGGGGCTAAATGACAACGTTGTCCAAGCCCCTCAAATAAAAAACAACAGCAACAACTACAAGTATATCATAATATCTCGTCGCGGGAAGTTTTCTAAATTTAGCAGAAAAACTGTAGTCTACATAAAAATCTTTCAGATCCCTGCCAGGGACCGATTACCTAGATGCTATCCCTATTAAAGCAACAATCATCATCATCATCATCATCATCATCATCATCATCAGATCCCTGTCACCTCTATAATTGCCATATTGTGTAGTGCTTTAGTACAGTACAAACATTTACCTGATATATGATAACGGCTTCATTGTTAAAATTTCAGTCCAGTCAAGTCCTCTATTGATAACACAGCTGTAATGGTGGGTGGCAGTGACGTTGGCGAGGAAATGACACGGGGTTGTGTTCTAGATTCAGCGTAGAGAACCAGCAAAGTGGGAACACCCACCTCCATACTACAGTAACAATGTTCCCATATTCATTGTGATAACATTGAGCCAATTATGTGATAATTGGAATATCCTCTCACAAATCTAGTTGCGCTGATCGTTTGACGTGTATACTCGTTCGGAACTAAGATTACTGTAGTTAAGTAATATCCCGCGCTGTAGCCTTGCTCGTTACACCGTGCACCACGGCCACAAGGACAGCTGCAGCAAGTTCAGAGATCACAGGTTCGAATCCAGGCGCTGACATCAGTTATCTTGTGTGTGGTTTCCCCGCCCCCCCCCCCCCCCCGAATTTTTCTACATTCCCTCCAGGCAGATGCCGGGATAGTACCTTACGTCAAGCCTTGGTGCACCTACTCCATCCCTGTCCCTAATACAGTTACACTACTACAGTCATCACATATACAGGTCATAACACAAGTTCGACACACACCCATATACACGGGGCTGATGATCAAGATGTCCCAAACATCTAAAAATTAGTTAACAATAACATGTAGTTACGTTACTTTTCCTATTTGAAGACGTCAATTTCAGGCATGTTGAGCCATAATTATAGTAATCGGTACCCTCTTACAGCAGATCATCTTAGAATATCAGGAGCTGGGAGGAGAAAGGGCGAATAGTGTATGTAATCTTATTGCTGGTTCGCCCTGTCTCCTCCCAGCTGAAAGGGCGAATAGTGTATGTAATCTTATTGCTGATTCGCCCTGTCGCCTCCCAGCTGAAGGGCGAATAGTGTATGTAATCTTATTGCTGATTCGCCCTGTCTCCTCCCAGCTGAAAGGGCGAATAGTGTATATAATCTTATTGCTGATTCGCCCTGTCTCCTCCCAGCTGAAGGGGCGAATAGTGTATGTAATATTATTGCTGATTCGCCCTGTCTCATCCCAGCTGAAAGGGTGAATATTGTATGTAATCTTATTGCAGATTCGCCCTTTATCCTCCCAGCTCCTAATATGTACATACTAATCGCTTCAAAATAATTTGTCCTATTGATGCAGCCTACAATTATCAAGTCGTGCCATACGGTTTGGCAACACCGCCCATCTGTCATCTGGGAGGCCTAGCGCAAGCTGGTCGTAGCACCTCGGGGTTTGGACAGTCAGCTTCAAACATGACCCTGTAACATAGGGTCATCAACGTAATTGAAGAATTAATGATTTTCGTGCGCGGAGAGAAATGACGATATAGTACGGCACAGCGAGCCTAGCGAGTTGAGTTAACTAGGCAACGCCGCCGTGCTATGCTATTAGCTAGCACGGGTGAGCAAGTGAATCCGACTCCTCCCTCATGTTCACAGTTGTTTTGGGTCTGGTATAACACTGCGTAAACACATAGATTTTGACGTCAATGTTTCCGAAAATACAACAGAACATAATGTCCGCTAAATCTACACACAAATATCACAAATAAAGGATACATATTGTTACGTGCCACCCCCTAGTGGCACCTTTGTTAACTGGATTACGGTGGGGGGTACAAAGCACAACACCAATTACTGCTCAAAGAAATAATTAACTTTATTGTGGCCAGAAAATTACACTAATCAGCAAATACAAGCAATTAGGAGCCTTACTCCAGTTTCCTCAAGTCTCTTCCTTGAGCGCTCTTGGCCCTTCCACTTGTCAACAGATCACAGAAGTTAATCCGTCCTAATGAGTACGGTGGCCTTGACAGAAACTACCTGCTCCTCTCCTTTATGTTCACCGACCACAATTACTTACGATCACTTGCTGCAGGCTATTTCGCTGTCCACAAGTTGGAGAAACAATGCCACTGGATTTCGTAACTCGCACAGCACTTCGTCACCACACTTCTGTCGCACAAGATAATCGCTCGCACTAGCTCGTAAAACACAACAACAACAACAACTGCTAGACAGGTCGCACTTATATAGCAGGCCGGTGACTCAATAAATGCTTCTAGATCCATCCAGGGTTCACGGCTTCTCGAGGTTTCCATCGCTGGTCCAGTCACGAATATTCTGGACTATCCCTTTGTCTTAGTAGCCCTGTTGCATAAGGCGCGCGCAATACAGGAGGCAGGACACAGCCCAGCCCTGGGGCAGTTGTGACTCATGCGGCGAGTGATGACACAAACTCGCAGCCGTAACACCACCCCCCTTCCTAAAAAGGCTGATCGTCCCGATCAATCATTGGTCCATCTGTGCCCCTCCGTAGGCTGCCAGGCGATCTCGATGCACGATCTTCATCTTCGCCCTCGGGCTCCGCTGGATCCTGTAGACGACATCGTTGATCCGTTTCACGACTCGGTACGGGCCCTCCCAGGACTTCTGCAGTTTGGGTGACAGGCCTTTCTGCCGTAATGGGTTGAAGAGCCAGACCAGGTCGTCCTCGTGGAATCCGCCGGCATCCGTCTGCTGGTCGTATCGGGTCTTCATTCGGTCGGTCTCGATCCGTAGTTTCCTCCTCGTGAACGCGTGTACGTCCTCCAGTTGGTCGACCAGTTCTTGACGATACTGGCTTACCGGGATCGGATCATTCCCAGGTCGGCCGAAGGCAAGATCGACAGGTAGACGGAGCTCCCTCCCAAACATGGCCCGGGCTGGTGTGCACCCGGTGGCTTCATGCACGGCGGCGCGGTAGGCCAGGAGAAATAGTGGAAGATGCTTGTCCCAATCCCTCTGGTGCTCGCTGACGACTATTCGGAGATGGTTCTCGATGGTGCGATTGAATCGCTCTACCATCCCGTCGGACTGAGGGTGTAGCGGCGTTGTCCTTGTCTTCCGGATTCCCAGCAGCTGGCATAGGTTCTGGAACACCTGCGACTCGAAGTTCCTCCCTTGGTCGGAGTGCAGCTCCAGGGGTACTCCGTACCGGCTGACGAATTCCTTCACCAGGGTCTCTGCAATCGTCGCGGCTTCTTGGTTACGGAGCGCATACGCCTCCGGCCATTTGGTAAAGTAGTCGCTGACGACTAATATGTAGCGGTTCCCTGCCTCGCTTAACGGGAATGGCCCAGCAACATCGATGGCCACTCTCTCCATGGGGCCGCCCACGTTGTAGGTCTTCAGTGAACCCCGTCGTCTTCGTCCTGGGCCCTTGCTGGCTGCGCAATCGTGGCACCTCGCGCAGTGGTTCTCCACGTCTGTTCGGCATCCGATCCAGTAGAACCGCTCTCTAAGCTTCTCCAGGGTCTTCTTTATCCCTAGGTGTCCACCAGATGATCCTCCATGAACTTCCCTCAGGACTTCCTCCGTCATAGCCTTTGGAACGACGACTTGTTCCCGAGATGTCTTCCCGTCGGTGCTCTCCCAGGCGCGGCAGATGAGGCCATCCCTTACAATCAGTGAGTCCCACTGTGCCCAGTAGGACTTAAACTTTGGGCTGCAGTCACTCACAATGTTCCACCCGGGTCTGGGGACACAGGCCCTCTTCCATTCGGCTATCAGTCCCAGGTCATCATCTTCTGCTTGTGCCCGCGTGAAAGATTCGCGGCTCCAGCTCCCCTGAAGTTCCACAGTAGTCCGTCGGCACTTTATCCCGGTGTTCTCCTCCCTTCGGGCACAGAAGGTGCAGTCTTCGGGGCACGGTCTTCGTGACAGGGCGTCGGCGTTAGAATGCAGTTGGCCTTTCCTGTGCTGAATCTCAAAGTTGTACTGTTGAAGCCTCTCTAACCACCGCGCGAGTTGACCCTCGGGCTGCTTGAAGTTCAGGAGCCACCGCAGGGATGCATGGTCGGTCCTGATGAGAAATTCTTGCCCGTACAGGTACTTGTGGAAGTGTTCAATGGTCTTCACGATGGCGAGCAGCTCCTTCCTGGTGACGCAGTAGTTCCTTTCTGGTTTTGACAGGGCCTTGCTGAAGTAGGCCACTACTCTCGCCTCGCCGTCCACTACTTGCGACAGGATTCCCCCTATGCCAAAGTCGCTGGCATCGGTATCGACGATGAACCTTGTTCCAGGTCTGGGGTAGGCCAGAATAGGTGCGGTGCACAGAGCCTGCTTGAGTTGTTCGAAGGCACTGTGGCATTCTGCTGTCCACGTGAAGAGTTGGTCCTTCTCAGTCAGTCGATGTAAAGGTTTGGCGATGTCGGCGAATCCTCTCACGAAGCGACGGTAATAAGTGCAGAGTCCCAGGAAGCTTCGTAGTTGGGACTTGTCTTTCGGAACTGGCCACTCCCTCACAGCTGCGGTCTTCTCTGGGTCGGTGCGCACCCCTTCCTCGGAGACGATATGCCCAAGGTACTGGACCCGCTTCTGGAAGAGCTGACACTTCTTGGGGCTCAACTTCAGCTGGGCAGCCCGTAGCTTCAACAAGATCTCCTTCAGGTTGCTGTAGTGCTCCTCGAAGCTCCTCCCCAGAACGATGACGTCGTCTAGGTATACCAGGCAGGTCTTCCAGTGTAGTCCCCTCAGAATGGACTCCATTAGCCTTTCGAAGGTTGCAGGGCCGTTGCACAGACCGAATGGCATGACGGTGAACTGCCAGAGCCCGCTGCCCACAGAGAACGCCGTTTTCTCGCGGTCCTTAGGGTGGACCTCCACCTGCCAGTAGCCACTCTTCAAATCCAAGGTGGAGAACCATCTTGATCCTGATATGGTGTCCAGCGTGTCGTCGATCCGGGGTAGAGGGTATCTGTCCTTCTTCGTGACGTCGTTCAACCGCCTGTAGTCCACGCAGAACCTGGTGGAACCGTCCTTCTTCTTCACAAGCACGACCGGAGAACTCCAAGGACTATGTGATGGCTCGATCACCCCTTGCTCCTTCATCTCTTCTACCATCCGGTCGACTTCGGCTTGCTTGGCGAGCGGGACACGTCGGAATGGGGCCCTAATCGGTGTGCTGCCCCCAACGTCGATTCTGTGCTGGACCAAGCTTGTCCTACCGAAGTCTTTGCTCCCCACGGAGAAGACATCCTGGAATTCGCGTAGCAGGTCCTGAAGTTGGCGTGATTGCTCCTCGTCTAAATGGTCCTGGGATCCTTGGTACAGCTTCTGTAGTTCTTCTGGCAGGGCACGTCTTCTTCGGTTGTGCGTCTGCAGGTGTCCGTCCGTCGTGTCTGTGATGCGGGCAATCCAGGTAACGGGCTCGCAGACTCCTAGGTTGGTGTCCCGGTGAACCGTAATATCGTAGTCGTTCAGGTTGGACAGGCGGACGTACGGCCGAGACGTCGTGTTGATGAGAGTCTTGGCAACTAGCAATCCTTTTGTCTGGATGTCCTCATATTTTGGCTCGATGACAGCCGCCACTCCCTCAGCTGTTCCGTCGACAATTACGGCAGCGCTGACTTCCGTCCTGGCGGGAACGATGACGTCCTCTCTCAGCCTTACTCGTCGTGCGGCGACGGCCTCGTGTGCTGGTTGCAAAGCGAGTTCCTCACTTCCGAAGTGCAAAGTGTTGGTACCCAGATCCAAGATGATGTTGTTCTGGTCCAGGAAGTCCAGTCCGATGATCACTTCATTTGATACGTCAGCCACAAGCACTGGATGCTTTATCGCCCGTCGACCAATGACAAACTCCAGTGATGCTTCGCCATGTACCGGTGCGGTCTCTCCGGTCGCGGTTATTAGCTGGAGGTTGCTTTGTGTGGGTTGCACTCTCCACTTCGGGATCACGGTGGGGCTGACGATGGTCCTCGATGCTCCCGTGTCGATTAGCATGGGCCAGCTCACTCCGTTGACGACTCCGTCGACCATCAGGCTGCTATTGTCCCTCCGTAACTTCGTCACACGCACTTGGACTGCCGGGGCTTGACGACTGTCACAAGCCAACCTTTGCCCCCCAAGGCTGGCTAATACTTGTTTCCCTGGGCCGCGCGGTTTTCAGACGACTGATTTCCCGTCGGATACCCTCGGCGGCGGCGATCACCGCAGTCCTTGCTCAGGTGGCCTTTCTTACCGCAGGCCCAGCAGGTTGGTAGTCCTCTTCCGGGCCGCCTCTCCGGTTGTCTTCCGGCTGTGTCGTTGCTAGTGGTGCCGCGGCTATCGAAGAAACGGCTTAGCGCCTCCATCAATTCGTCGGCCAGGGGCTTGGTTTCGTTGGTTTTTGCTGGTTCGTCGACGTCCACTTGACGCACCCGCGCGTGCATTCTAGATGCCTGTTTTGCCGTCTCGAATGCAAGTGCGTGGCTCAGCGCATCTGCCAGGGTCTTATTGCGCGCGAGTCGCAGCGCCTGTTGAGTGTCCGAGTCCCGTAGCCCGTCGGTGAAGGTCTGCGTCGCTATCTGCTCCAGAAAGTCGGCCGGCGCTGTTGGGTAGGCAAGCCTTACGAGGCGTGCGATGTCCATCTCGAACTCCTGCAGGGTTTCCGCGTTCTTCTGTACCCGGGTCCGGAGCTGCATCTGGTAGGCCTGCTGAAGATGGCTATCTCCATATCGGGACTCCATATGGGCGATCAGTGAAGCGTAGTCCTGGGATCCAGTCGGGATGGCCTGAAGGACGTTAAGGGCGTCACCTCTCAGCGCTACAATGAGAGCTGTAGCCTTTTCTGTGTTGTTCCAGTTATTTATGGAACAGGCCGCCTCGAACTGACGTAAGTAGGTGCTCCACGGGACCTTTCCGTCGAAGGTTGGGGGCGTCACTCTGCTATGTCCCGTTCCTGATATTCCCGGTGTAGCGGTGGGCGGGCGTTGGCGCAGCTCGGCAACTTCCTCTTGTAAAGCGTTGAATTTCTCTTCCACCCCCGTCAGTGGGCGTTGGCGCAGCTCGGCAACTTCCTTTTGTAAGGCGTTGAATTTCTCCTCCACCCCCATCAGCGGGCGTTGGCGCAGCTCGGCAACTTCCACTTGTAAGGCGTCGAACTTCTTTTCCACTGCCGTGACTTCCCCACGCAGACCCTGTTCTAATTTCCTTTGGCTTTCTTCTAATTTCGTCAGCAGACACTCTTCCAGATTTTTCTGGCCATCCAGAAATTTGGCGGTTAGGTCCTCTGCTAACTTATTCTGACCGTCTTCTAATTTAGAAGTTAGGTCCTCGGCTAAATTCTTCTGGCCGTCTTCTAGTTTGGCAGTTAGGTCCTCGGCTAACTTCTTCTGGCCGTCTTCTAGTTTGGCAGTTAGGTCCTCGGCTAACTTCTTCTGGCCGTCCTCCATCTTCTTCTGGCCGTCCTCCATCTTCTTCAGGTCCTCCGCTAACTTATTTTGACCGTCTTCCATCTTCTTCTGGCCGTCTTCTAGCTTCTTCTGGCCGTCTTCTATCTTGGTTTCCATGCCATTTAACTTTTCTAGCAATGCTGCCAATTTCTCCTCCATTTTAGTTGTTTGTCTTGTAAAGGGCATGCACTCACAGGAAAATTAGAGAAAATGACCTGCTCGGGTTTTGAAACCAGGACCGTCAGGTGTTGTGCTTGAGTTCGTAATCCGGCTTCTGACACCAGTTGTTACGTGCCACCCCCTAGTGGCACCTTTGTTAACTGGTTTACGGTGGGGGTACAAAGCACAACACCAATTACTGCTCAAAGAAATAATTAACTTTATTGTGGCCAGAAAATTACACTAATCAGCAAATACAAGCAATTAGGAGCCTTACTCCAGTTTCCTCAAGTCTCTTCCTTGAGCGCTCTTGGCCCTTCCACTTGTCAACAGATCACAGAAGTTAATCCGTCCTAATGAGTACGGTGGCCTTGACAGAAACTACCTGCTCCTCTCCTTTATGTTCACCGACCACAATTACTTACGATCACTTGCTGCAGGCTATTTCGCTGTCCACAAGTTGGAGAAACAATGCCACTGGATTTCGTAACTCGCACAGCACTTCGTCACCACACTTCTGTCGCACAAGATAATCGCTCGCACTAGGTCGTAAAACACAACAACAACAACTGCTAGACAGGTCGCACTTATATAGCAGGCCGGTGACTCAATAAATGCTTCTAGATCCATCCAGAGTTCACGGCTTCTCGAGGTTTCCATCGCTGGTCCAGTCACGAATATTCTGGACTATCCCTTTGTCTTAGTAGCCCTGTTGCATAAGGCGCGCGCAATACAGGAGGTAGGACACAGCCCAGCCCTGGGGCAGTTGTGACTCATGCGGCGAGTGATGACACAAACTCGCAGCCGTAACAATATTATCATGCTATGTACTGTCGATTCCCAATAAGGTAATAATAAAAGGCTGTACTGTACATATATGTCCAATGTCTGAAGTTTCATTTTATTGCTGCTATGCTCACTGCTGTCATTGACGCGCTCAGAAAAAATATTTAAGACTATTCTTCCGAACTTAGAGACTGCCTTTGTTTTTTTTTTTTTAAATCTTCACTTTTGTCCACACATGCACTCATCATAGTCACAATAGGCATCCGAGCTTAATGCTGACAGTCTAGCAATAATGTTCCACTGGTCACTTAATTTAAAAATAGGTAGCTTTCTAATGAAATCTACCTAAAGGCACTTGCCAACTGAGTACATTTCGTAATGTACTGTAATATAGAGGCCACATGAAGATATATACCAAAACTAAATTACTAGGCACTGAAAGTCCACCTCGCTGTAGTGATCAAAACGTAGTGATATAACCAGTTATTTTAATAGTGCTGCCGTAATTTGACTTACAGTCAGGCACACAACACTTCCTAGGCATCTGAAATAGTTCACTGAAATATTGTGAAGAATTTGTTGGTTTAATTTATTAGTAGGTGATCGTTACACATGCAACTTAATACGGGAAATACTAACTTCTACAACTTTCAGCAGGTCTGATTTACCACGAGGAATTTCACGGGTGTTAAAATAGTTAGTACGAACTGCTTTTAGACGCTGTCATATCAAAATAAACGATATTTATGAATAAAACTTAGCATGTGGTCTTAATTGTTTATAGAACTTACGGGCTCTACTAAACGTTGCCAATTCTACCAACAGCACGGCTTGAGACATCGTCGTCATCAGCCCCATATACTTAGATGTGTGTAGATTTTTTCTGATAATCTGTGTTGTTGTTAAGGTGTTCTGTAGTAGTGTGTGTATTTTTCATTGAAGCTAGGATTGGGTAGGAGGTGGCCGTGATCTTCAGTTAGGAACCATTCCGGCATTTGCCTCGAGTAAAAGTGGGAAACCACGGTAAACCACTTTGTGAACTGAACCCACCTCTTCTAAGTTTTGCCTCACGAGGCTCAATGTTCCCTGGTCCAACCGCCGGAAAAAAAATACATTTCTTGGCAGAACCGGGAAGCGTGCTCGGTATCTTTGGGACCAGAGTTTCAATAAATACCCCGAGACCGCAGATGGCAAAAATCGTAATAATCATTGTGCCCAATATAATCGTAACGTACTTCCATTATAAATTATGCTTCGTAACCTCTCATTATTTAAAACCAATCAAATTCGTCACAACCGCAAGGATTGAAGATTTAAATATTGTGTATTTGAGTGAAAACACGATTAAAAAATTATGTACGCGGATAAACGGTTGCTTAAATGTATAATTAATCTTCATTTCCCTACTTGGGAGCACTGTACTCCGCGGAGTATACTGTACCACGACTGCAATGGTGGTTCGAAACCAGCTGCTGACAATGGCCATATTGAGTGTGGTTTTGCCCGGGGTTATCCGCACTAGCATATAACAACTACCTGTGACTCGACAGCCCATTGAGGACTTGAGTGCACCAAGCAACCGCTGTCCACCCATAGTATAGTTCATCTACCGTAAGTTTGCACTTTTTTGACAGCTAGGGTTGCCAACCTTCATAAGAAAAGACTCAATTCACAACTTGTAGTCCATAACAAATATATACATGTTTTAAACACATGTTATTTTTTCAGGTTACTTTTTCGCTTGTCCCAGTAATTGGGAACATATTGGGAACATATTCTGTCGGCCAGACTGAAAAGTTGCCTTATCAAACTGAACTACCACGTGCTCGTGGCATGGGTGAGCGGTTGGTAATGGACGCTTTACCGTGTTCGTCCGCCTGTACAAATAGCGTGATCCTGATAATGGTATTAAATAATAATAATTATAATTCATAATACTGTGCAAAGTCGTCTGTAAGTATTAGGCATATTTCCATTTGAACGAGAGTCCACTTTTCAGATAAATTTTATAGTGGTTATCTTAAATGTTGAGTAAATATGCAGCCTGAGAGGTCTCCAGGTCGGACATCTTTGTTTTCACTATCGCGTCGGAAGCTGATACGGAATTTCTTGTTCATGATATTTGATTTCTCTCTTTTTGAAAGTAAAAGAAACGGCAGCAGAGCTATTGATTTCCCCAAGGACAATGCCCTGGTGAATAATCTTCATATTTATTTGTGCAAAAAATTCGGCCTAAAATATGAGTAGGCCTAGTTGTACGTTTTATTTTAATATCAATCCAACAGGTCAAGTAATGATCTTATCGTCTTAGACATCTTACACCATACCTTAGTAAGCATTTTCCTTGAGCTGTGAAATGGGGAGCCTAAAAATAATTCCACTCTAACATTTAGGTTATCAGCTGCTGTGTCATAGCGCAGACAATGATGTAACATTCAGTCAACGAGCCGTCAGTGGGTTTTAGGTGTGCTGTTAGAACGATTATTTGATAAATGCCACTAGTTTCATTCAAAAAGGGCAATGAATTGATATTGCGAGATGAATGTAGGTTTAGGCAACTCATAACAGCTGTTCACCCCTTGACGGAATACAGCGGCCATTGCTGGCTGCCATGTGGGTGATGGCTCATTGGCTGGAATGCACGTGGCACGGCGGATTGGTCTATTCAGTAGGACTACTCGTTCCCGCGAGAACTGTCAAAAAAGTGCAAACTTACAGTAGATGAACTATACCCGGGGTAACGCATGGTCAGTGTGTCGTGTCCCAATGGCCTGGTTTTTCCACTCTCTTTCCAGGCAACTGCCGGGATGGTTCCTTATTTGAAGTCTCGGGGTAGGGTTCAGTTTAACACAATATATTGAGAGAAGTTGCAATAGCAACTGTCAATAAGTCAATGCTGAAACAATCGCTTCAAAGCTATGTATAGGCTACTAGTACAGTCACCTCAGTTACCATACGCATCAAAAACTGATCCTAGCATATGGGGCTAATGACAGAGATATTACAAGCCTCATGTGCCCATGAAACAGCTTCCCTGTCTCGTAATACCTGCAGTGCTATTAAAAGTGCATTAAAGTTCATTGCATGATTTTTCATCAATGATTGAGAAGACTCCGAATGGCGTTTTATATTTTTACTAGCAACCCTCCCCGGCTTCGCCCGGTTTACCCAGCGTTAGCTTAAAAGGCTCACGGACGGCAGGTCCCAGACGCAATTCAGAAAAGCCGAGGTGAACCGCGAAACTCCAAATACATATACTCTTCTCTGAATTCTTAACTCGACACGACTTGATAATTTGATGCTGGCCGAAGCTGGGGTGATAGGCTCGCTCCGAAGCTAGTATTTTAAATTTCCACTGAATGGAAGAAATTAAAACGTGGAAACACTTATAGGGGGCGATGTATTAAAGATAGAGATGTGCTGTCGCGGACTCTCTTGTAGAACTTTTCATGCTGAACAATTCTTACACTCATCTATATACAGTATATAAAAATCAATGTTACGTGATAGTTTGTCTGTGTCCCCCCTGTTCGTTCATATAGGCCTACCATTCATCCGATTGCGATGAAACTTGGGTGAGTTGTTGTGTGCACTTCGGGGAAGGTTTCTAGCTACAAATTATTTATGTAACACAAAAGGGTGAGGGACTTAACAGGAAGCCTTAAATCCCACAGTAACCCAATTGAATCTGTATAGTATTTATTTATCGCATGGCTTTTAGTGCCGGGAGTGTCCGAGGACATGTTCGGCTCGCCTGAGTCTGTAACTGCTTCCAGAGGACACCCTAAAGGGTGAGCTACAAGTTCCGTTCAATTTCAAGTAGTTCCAACTTTCGCCACCAGATATCAATGATACCTAGTGGTGAACGTTGGAACTTTGATAGAGCGTTCTGATGAAATCTAACCTAACAATTTTGCTTTACTCAAGTTTAGTCTGTGAAAGGATCTTTTACATGCCATAAATCTATGACATGGGACCGCCGGCTTTACTTCCCCTCCGAAAGACGGCATTCTGAAGGATTTTTAACGCTCTTAAAAAATCCGACGACTTCGGCCGGGTTTGAACCCGCTATCTTGGGCATAGCAGTTCAGCATGCTACCGACTACGCCACGGAAGCCGCTATCTGTATAGTTATGACACCGTAATGCCAGGCGTCAGAATTGGCTTGCTGATTCATCGCGAGGTGACATGCTGTCTCGGCACAGCTCTAATGTTGCATATGTCTCAATGAAGCCTGTAAGATTGTCTATCAATCACCTCACACCGATCATGTTTTATTTTTATTTTTACCAGCTGGCGTGGGTCATTGGTAAAGTGCAGTTCTTTTAAAACTGAACTCAAGCTTGGCTGCCGGTTCGAATACGCTCATGGCGCGCGAACCGTTTCAAGTCCCTTATGCTTTCTTATACCATCACTGATTGGGATGAACGTGGGTGAGTTGTTGTGTGCACTCCAGGGAAGGTTTCTGGTGTAGTAAATCCATTTTACAATAGGTAGCGCACGATGGATCCAACAAATGAGTGACGGCGCGCGAATCGTTTCAAGTCCCTTACGCGTTCATATACCATCACCGATTGCGATGAAACTTGGGTGAGTTGTTGTGTGCTCTCCAGGGAAGGTTTCTGGCTTAGTAAATCCATATTACAATAGGTAGCGCACGAGTAGGTTCAGCAAATTAGTGACGGCGCGCGAATCGTTTCAAGTCCCTTATGCGTTCATATACATCACTGATTGCGATGAAACTTGCCTGAGTTGTTGTGCGCACTCCAGGGAAGGTTTCTGGCTTAGTAAATACATTTTAAATAGGTAGCGCACGTTGGAGTCAACAAGTGAGTGACGGCGCGCGAATCGTTTCAAGTCCCCTATGCGTTCATATAGGCTACCATTACCGACTGCGATGAAACTTGGGTGAGTTGTTGTGTGCACTCCAGGGAAGGTTTCTGGCTTAGTAAATAAATATTACAATTGGTAGCCCAGGAGTAGATTCAGCAAATGAGTGACGTTCATCCGATTGCGATTAAACTTAAGTGAATTGTTGTGCACATGCCAGGAAAGGTTTTTACAATAGGTAGCGCACGAGTACATTCAACGAATGAGCGACGGCGCGCGAATCGTTTTAACAAAGTACCGTATGCGTTCATATACCAGTCATCAAATTGGGATGAAACATGGGTGAGTTGTTGTGTACACTCCAAGGAAAGTTTCTGGGTTAGTAAAGCCATTTCGCAATAGGTAGCGCACGAGTAGATTCAACAAATGGGTGATGGCGTGTGAATCGTTTAAACAAAGTCCTGTATACGTTCATGTGCCATTCATCCGATTGCGATGAAATTTAGTTGAGTTGTTGTGCGCACTGCCGCAAAGGTTTCTGAATAAGAAAAAAACATTTTGATAGTAGGTAGCATACGAGCAGTTTCAACAAATGAGTGTTGGCCAGCGAATGGTTTCAGGAGAGTCCCATAAGCGTTCATATTCAATTCCGCCAATTGTGATGAAACTTTGGTGAGTTGTTGTTCACACTCCCGCCATTGTTTCTGAATAAGTATGTAAATCCATTTTACATTCGATGGCGCACGAGTAGTTTCAACAAATGCTCACATAGTCAGCTATATGTGGTGTGCTCATGCGTCGGAAAGCCTTCGGATTTATTTACAGTAAGTTATATACGCACCAGACAGAAAAACAAAGAATATTGTTTATCCAAAGGAACTTCAGTAAACGAAATTACAATTCAAACACTTCTCCCCCCCCCCAGGGGCTCGCAACTTGTGGGACGTGGGTTGGCGACCACGGGACTCCAGCTGAGACCGGCATTGCTTCCACTTACTTGTGCCGGGCTCCTCTCTGTTTTCTTTCCTCTTGACCTCCCATGGTCAACTCTTGTTCTTTTCCGACCCCGACGGTATTAGGGTATCCGAGGCCTAGGGATTCTTTCATTTTCCCGCCACAATTGGCCCTTGTCTCATCTTTCCTGATCCCTCATTCTTCGAGGGGTCAGAACTCTTGTTTTTCTTGGGCCGATAACCTAGATGTTAGGCCCCTTAAAACAACAATTATCATCATCATCTTGTTTTTCTTTTCATTCTATTTCCTTTTCTCTTTAAAATTCCCGCACTGTGTTTGTGAATTCGCTCCCCGTGTATCTAAATTACCTTTAGCGAATCTTTTGAATCTACACTGCATTTTGTACGTATTTTCAATCTAAGTTGCACTTTGTAAGGATTGACAATCTAAATTGCTTTTTAGTAAGTCTTTGAATGTAAGTAGAGGCACTTTGTGAGAATTTTGGATTTCAATTGCATTTTGTAAGTATTTTCAACATAAGCCGCATTTTGCAAGTATTTTCAATCTAAATTGCATGTTGTATGGTGGGCATTTTGTAAGTATTTTGATTCTAAATTGCATTTTGTGAGTATTTTGAATCTAAATTACGTTTTGTAAGTATTTTCAATATAAATTGCATTTTGTAAGTATTGTCAACCCAAATTAGTATTTTGAATATACCATACATTTTGTAAGCATTTTAATTTCAATTGCATTTTGTAAGTATTTTGAATTTCAATTGCACTTTGTGAGTATTTTGAATCTGAAATGACCTTTTTCAATCTAAATTGCATTGTGTATTTTCAAATTCAATTACATTTTGTAAGTAGAACCTCAATTGCATTTTGATCGTATTTTCCATCACATTTGCATTTTGTAAGCACTTTGAATTTCAATTGCATTTTGTAAATATTTCGAATCTGCATTGCATTTTGTACGTATTTTGAATGTAAACTACATTTTGTGCGTATTTTCCTATCTATTCCTTTTGTAAGTATTTTCCTTCTAAATTACCGTTTGTAAGTATTTTCGCTCTACATTTTGTGAATCGTTTCAATCTGAGTTCCATTTTGTAAGTATTTTCGTTATTGTTTCCATTTCATTGTCATTTTCGCTATCACCCAGACCATTAGGGGCCGATAACCTGAATATTAGGCCCTTAAAAAACAACAATCATCATCATCATCATCAAACACTTCTTTTTATTCTTTCTTTCTTTCTTTCTTTCTTTCTTTCTTTCTTTCTTTCCTGGGCTGGCTGCGTGACTAAGCGGTAACGTTCTCGCCTTCTGTGAGCACGGTTGCAGGATTGAATCCAGTTGGCATTTGAGGGTGCGCAAATGCGAGGGGGCCGTGTCAGTAGATTTACTGGCACGTTAAAGATCCCCTTCGGGCCAAAATTCTGTCACGCCGGCGTCTCTAAAGCCGCAGTTGTTAAAAGGGACGTAAAACCAATAACATTATTATTATCTTCCTTTCTTTCTATCTTCCACGTAAAAAGGAGGTCCCGTGGCTCATAATCTCAAAATTCACGGTCACGTAAAACTATAATCTCCCTTTTTTCATGTATCTATCTATCTATCTATCTATCTATCTATCTATCTATCTATCTATGATTGGCATTGCAACGAATGCCGGGTATAGCTAGTAGTAGCCTATATAAATATTTTAACGGTTAACTCAGCGTATGCTTAAAAGGTGCTCGGAAGGCAGGTTTTTCTTGACTCGATTCACTGAAATCGTTACTGCTCGGCTTCCTTTGGTCATAAATGAGTGTTTTTGTACTGAAACCTTTCTCGAGAAATCCTTTACAGAATGGTGAAAACCGCATCAAAATCCATCCAGTGGTTCTCGAGATTACCCATTACATCCAAGAATCGGGGATTTAGTATCTCTACATAGTATAATACAAACGCTTCATATCTGCACAAATGCTATGTTGTCCGTCACCTAAAGGGTATGTGTGATACGCTTCCCTTGTTAGATATGCGGATCACCTCCGGCTGTCACACCTGAGGTCCGAGTTCGGTTCCCCACCCTGCCAAGAAATGTCACTCCGGTCTGAGGGCTGGAACGGGGTACACTCAGCCTCGTGAGGCAGGATTGAGATGAAGGGGTTCGACTTCCACCTCAGCCATCTTAAGAAGTGTTTTATACTGTGGTTTCCCACTTCTACTCCAGGCAAATGCCTGGATGGTTCCTAACTTTAGTCCACGGCCGTCTCCTTTCCAATCCTCACCTGAATAACATATACACACTCAAATGCAGCCATCACTATAACACAGTTTGTTCCACTGACACCCAAGTACACGGGGGCTGGATGACCCTCAAAAGAAACAGCAACAACTCATAGTCATAAATCATATTCCATTTCTATGAGTGTACTTATAATGATTTGCCGGAAATTGGGGAAAAATGTCCGTATTTTTGGGTCGAGAATTCTTGGCAGCGCAGTCTGTAAAGGTGTGGGATATCATGCTGTACAAAGCATCTCCATGGGTAAGCCTAGTAAATCTCATGATATGCTTCTCTTCACATTGGCACGTGGGCTACATTCTCCTGATAAAATGAGAGAAGTGGTGAACCATGCAAATCTGGTGGCCCATAATCTGGACATTATTCCTACCAAGTTTAGTCTTCGGTAGTTTTCTGTCTAGGGTGGGTTAAGTAAGGAAATTTTAACTATAACCACCCGGTGTATTTGGATTACACTCATGCATTTCGAGGCACTTTCACTGAGAACAAGTCGACTAACACTCCCTTAGCAATTGAGACTTCATGTACGGTCACCGAGTGTTGAGAGCAAAACGAGACTTAACCGTCGCCCCTGGCGCACGAGAGGAGCGAGAGCGGTAGTCTGTTTTGTTCATCACTTGTTATTTAGTGTTCGAGTTACGATTGCCGCTGACATTGGCTTAGCTCGGCTGGATACAAAGTTTAGTTCCTAATTTGGCCGTCGGCAATCGTATCTCAAACGTGAACAAGTTATGTGGTGTTTGGTATCTGCAAGAAGAGACAGAAAATTCCAAGATAAACAGCACGAATGATATTAGGGAAGCTCAGAATGCAAAGTCTACAAAGTCGATACACATGAGTGAAGAATGGCTCTTAAGTCGACTTGTTATATAATGGAGTCTCAAATGCATGAAAAAAAAAGCATGCCCTTACTTTCTTCCTTTTATATTTATTAATGTTGTACACATCTGCCACATTAAGGTATTTGACCCAGTTTCTGAATGTGTTTTGCTTTTGTGGAACTGTATGCTGGCTGTGTTTTGTAATACTGTACTGTGCATTTTATTTTGTGATATCTTCTGATTATTATTTGTTTCACAATTATTTGATGTGAATTTTTCCCACGAAGTTTGTTCAAACTGGGACTGTTAAATATTTCTACGAAGTCGACCTCAACTGGGTAAGGAAGACATTTTTTCTTATTTTGGTTATTTACCTCACTTTGATTTTGAGTTTATTTACTTAGTGGCATATTGATTATTGGGGGGTTTTATTTGTTATTTTCTAGGGACTATTGCTATAACAGAGGAAAGGATTAGAGAGGAACATTAAAATGTTATCTAGTTTTTCCATACATCTAAACTTTCCTGCCTATCAGACTGATTGATTACAGCATTTTAGCAATGTTTGTGTCTTCAAACTCTTAGGCAGTTGAATTCAGTGTTCTTTAAATTGAGAATAAAGAGAGTTTTGTGATAGTCATTGTTCTGTTTCATTGTTATTCTCCTCTTAAAGGTTTTCATTCTTTTCAGGGCAGATGATGGGGTCAGAAGAATGGGAATGCTGCCCAGAAGTTTGAACTGGTGCTATAGTTTTCACGAACCTACACCTAGTACTGGACATCATTCTAATGCAAGTGTCTTTGAAGTCTTCCAAAACAAGCTCTCACAATGCATCCATGTTCTGTGCAAATATGCTGCAATTTAAAATCTTGGAAGTAAAGGAACACTTTCAGATCATTTTAAGTTTCAGTTGTTAGGCTACTATTTGTTCTAGCAATCATCATGAGAGGGGCTACTATTTGTTGTAGCAATCATCATGAAAGGAGCAATTCAGTGCCTTAAATTTCCTCTAGTTTGATTTTGTTAGTGAAGAATACTTTCTTTTTTCAAGATCTTGGTTTGACATTAGTGTACACTTTAAAATGTAAAGTGACCACAACAGTAACAGGAACAAAGGAAAAAAGAGTGTTCTTTATGCTCAGTTAAAATTGAAATGAGCTTGGGAGTGGCATCAAGAAATATACTTCGGTTATTTGAGAATATCAACTTTAGTTAGACTATGTTATGTTAATGCATATGAATGTCTGTGTAAATTGGTACCATATGTTTTGTTGCAAAGTACAACATGGGATATTGGTGAACTCACAACATGCTCACCCACTGTTCTGAGCTACCATTGTCATATGTGGTAACTCTATTGCGGTCACCTTTATCCCATTGAGATGTCACAGGCCATGTCATTGTAGCTTTTGTGTCAGAAATAAAGGCTATGAATAGGTACTTACCAAAAATTTGCATGGGATATTATTTTTTCTGATTTAAAAAATGTGCAGGTGGGTAGTTGAAGTAGTAAATATTCTACAAGTGAAAACCACACTGGCACAGCTTACCTGGAGCTCGACCTACCAAATTACCACGTGGAGTGTGACTTACTGTCTCTCCACATCTCTTCACCTGCTCACTCTGCCAGGTCCACATTTAAATTGGCCAGTTTAAATACTGAAAAGATAACATTAAATATTAGGCTGGGCTTATGCAGTTTTTACTTTTGGAATGTGTACTACCTTAATTACCCACCTGCAAAATATAAGCAGAATTTAAAAGACTTTATAAAGACTTCGTCAGCCAAAATATATATGGTGTGTCTGGTAATATGTTATGGAAATTATAAAAGATAAATGTATATCACATGTACTGCAGTACCATGCAGTCTTAAACCCCATGCTCATGTGAGTGCTCCATTCAATAGGATCGGTCGTGGTCACTTCTGCATAAGCCCATATGGATATTCTGATAGCTAATATTAACATTCCCCATGGCTAAATTGTTCTTACAAATTGCAGGACGTACGAGATATGAGACAGTTACAACTGGCCATTAACCAACCAGTTTGAGAAAAATGACGATAGATCTACAGTAGTTTTACATTATTGGGTGTGGTCTATCTATTAATTTTCTCATTGCCACACTCCAAATCCTTTTTTCAAGTGACATTGTTCCACACTTTTTAATTGACCCCACCAAAGTAAGGGTTGATATTATCACCTCCAAATCGTTCCTGATACAACAAGTTCACAGTCTTATTCGCTTCCATAATGATCCGTATTGACGTATTTAATTATAGAAAAGGATTTAATTGTCCGCCTTTACATTCCTAACATGTACCTGTACATTTGTCATCAAGTTGTATTGAAAAGGTAGACAATTAAATCCTTTTTTATAACACCACAAGTTCATTCAACTTAGTTTTCATAGCCCTATCTGTATCCTTATCAAAATAGTGTACCACCGCCAGGAACATTTTGTGATATTTCTGTTGCTAGCAATGGTACTGTACTCGTATATACGTCTTGAAATATTCTATCATTTGAAAGTGATGAAAGTTAGCCCATGATATTTAAAACGTGCACTGGAAAGAGGCCAAGAACTGGTTTGTATCGTCTCGCCCAGCCCGGCGCGGCCAATCAGGTAATTCCTAGCTCGCACGTGACGCGCAGAGCTGATCTGGGGAGAGCCAATCTTCGGGTCTTTGTCTCCGAGAGGCGAGGAGTTCCGAAGCTGTCACGCGACGATAGCTGAGGCGCGTTCGAAGGAATTTTGATCGCGTGGCAGGGAGGCCAGACATATGAGCCGACCACGTGACTGACATAAGCCAATGGAATGGGGCGTTACATTGATGAGAGCAATTAGCGCAATTAGAATATCTAATTACGAGCGATATATTAACACTTCAGGACATCAGATAAGTTGTTAAATAATAAATAAGAATTATTTACATATATTTGCAGCTAATTAAATGCTTATGGAATAAAATTATATTCGCTATTGACGCGCAATTTAGGCAGTTTTTTAAGAGGTGACGCAAAATTTACATCGCAGTGGGAGAGACACGACTGAGATCGTGGCTATTATTTCTCAAGTCTTCACTGAGAGTGGACGTGACAAATGACTTCGCTACATTTTATAAGGAAGACAAAGCTTTCACATTCGAAGCAACATTGAATGAAGTTAATACTACAAGAATTTATAAGCAACGAGAATTACGGCAGATACTTGACGTAATTATATTACGATATTTAATCTGCTATTACGAGATTAAAGTAACTACGAGAAAATTATTATAAACGACACGTCAGGGTAATTGAAAATATATTTCTACGCATTCATCACCATGTTGAATCAGCAAGAGTTGAGATGGGAATCAAACATTGTTGAATCTTCAGAGAGTGGAATGTCTTACTAAGATGCTACAGGGGACATAAGCTTTGGCTTCTTCGAGAATACCTGAAATGACATAATATCAACGACACAGGGGAGATGAACATCTTTTCTCTCCGGCGTAAATCATATCTACATCTACGACAGTCATTTCAACTACAATGATGGATGCAGCTACCTATTTGAACTGAAGTGAAGAAGATGGAAGAAATTCCAGTACGGGTGCGGCCAGGGTTGATCCCGGTGCGATTCAAGAGAGAAAGGGTTTCCCATCTCATTAAGAAGACTGCCAAGCAGAATGGACGACCACACGGTGATGTTGGAGTTCGAATCCAGTTCCTGGCAGTTTGGCGACTTTGGAAGGAGATGGAGGAGGGTCCCACACGACATCTTTGAGGGGCGATTTCTCAGAAACAATCCGTTTCTGATGAACAACGAGGGAGATCCACTTCTAGTCAACTTGACCCAGCACCAGGTAGTCTTGAGACCAACCAAGTATCCCATATTGTAGAATTGTAGATACACTTGAGAATATCCGACAACTTTGTATATTGATGCCATTTGTCTACATCTTCGAATTATTTTAATATTTTTCGATTCTTTATTTTCATTGCTATGTCACGTAGAAGTTTCATTCTCGATTTTCATCGATATTTAGATTTGCAAGCGGTTTTCAACGATTTAGATTTCCTTTTTGAAATTTAGAATGTTGTGCTATTTCGAATTTATTTGATGGAGATTTTATTGTTTAAGATCGAATTCTAATTTGCTCGAATTATATTGTTTCAATTTGATTGGTTTAAATTTGATTATTTCGTTTTTGATAACGAAGGATGTTTAAATGGAAATCATGCTCCAAGAATACTATATTGAAGTATATTTTAGAGAATGCGATTGTTGTTGATCTATTTTGACGATCTGAACGAAGTTATAGTCTGATAACTTATCGACAGATCTGGTTGTGAATATTTATTTACGTAGGCTAATTCACAAATTTAAAAGTACGGAATTTTATTAGAATTGTATTAGTGAAAGGAGTGGAATAATATTGTCAAATGAGGAGAAGTAACGACAAGTTACGACATAATATTGAAAGAGTAAAATGTTAAAGAAATACTCGAGTGAAGTATAACAGCTGATTGAAGCTTACATTGAAAATGTTATTTATGAAAAGAATTTAAGTGTTATTGAAAGAATAGTATTTTATTATATTACCTGTTAAATTTATTTATCGAAAGAACCAGTATTTTTTATTATGGTATTTTTATTAAACTTTTGAACTGCAATAAGAATTTAGCAACGTGAAGTTATGTATTTTGAGAATACAATGTTGTATTAGGAAGTAACTATGAAGTATATCTAGGAAATATATTTATTATATTCCTGTGTTGATGGAGGAACATGTTGTATTTATGGCAATGGGCACAGTTATGTCATTGTTTCATTATTGTTGAAGAAATATCTGTTGAGACAGATTTGCGTAATATGTATGTTATTGAAAGTAATTTTTGTTAAGATGCAGTATTATTGTACAGGAGTATTTGAAGTTATTGAGATAGTCTCAACAGTGGAAATTCCTTTAAAAGAGTAGGACAGCGGATCCTTGTTGAAATTGTATCTGAAAGAAATTATAGCAGCAATCGATCTTTCTTAAAGCTGAGAATAACCTGAGTTCTATCTAAATGGTTCTGAGTAGACAGTAAGTTATATTTATTAATTATTTTTATTTTAACGACAGACCAGTAGGAGGTAAACGAACTATGTCTATACTTAGCTGTACGGATTATAGAATCCTGAATTGAAATGATTATACCAACAAAGACAGTAACGTGAAGATTTTCTAGATTCTGAAATAATTAAGTTGAGAGAGGAAGTAGTAAAGTTGATGTATATTCTTTTCAAGTTTGAAGTTGGCATTCTTGCCAATTGTAAATATTTTATTTAAAGATGATTAGTTGACGAACTTCATTGTAAACATTTGTAATGTACGGGTATACAAAACGTGTGTAATATTTATAGGAATTTTATTAATGCAATTTCAAGCGTATTTTTAATGTTAATTCATGATAGTTTTTTTTATCGCTTCTGAGGAAGGATATTAGGAAAATAGGAGACGGGAGTTCTTCTGTATAGATTAATAAATAGTATTTGTAGTGACGGAGATCTACGTCACGGGTAAATCCATTTGTTTTGCGGGGGATTTTAAAATTAATGACACTAATTTCATTTTTGTTGTTAACTCCCGTGATCCAGGGCACAGCAGTCGTGTGCCAGAATGCATTAAGAATTATTTGATTTGAGCTTATATAAGCAAGATATGTTGTTATATGTTTCTTAGAGGAACATTCTATTAATTTATTGTTGTTTTAAAGTTTTTGACGAATTATTTTCAAACCAGAACGTAAGTTTCAATTCATGTTTAATGTTTTAATTGTAACTGGAATTTATATTTTTGATTAACGTGTCGAGAATAAATGACAGGCACGTGACTTACGTTTCCCTGATCTTTTATAGAAATTTGGCATTGTCTTTTGTAGTTAATTGGTAAAGGAATGTGCTATAGGGTTGAGGTTTTTCCTAGGGACCTGATCCGTATCCTTACGCCCGAGATTTTTGATTCTCGTATTCCCGAGTAGTGTTGAGAACCCTTGTGTTTTGTAGTTACTATAGCACATTCAGTGGAATTCCCTGTCCCTTATCCATCTAGTGGTTATAAATCCTATTGGAATGAATTCGATGCCAGTGGATTAAAATTTGAATAAGCATTTACCGTACCAAGTTTCGCTATGCTTGGACGGTTAAATCGCGAGAAACGTCCATTTAAATGTTTAAATTTCGTGTCGCCGCCAATTTGGATTTGTGCTCGCCAGGTTATTGAAAGTCCCATAGGTGAACGTATGTTTATAGCCTGTATCGACTTACAAAATTTCAGTTTGATTGCTGTCATAGATAAATAGATATTTAGAATCGTCTAAATATTTCGGATGGTCGCCTTGTTGGATTTTATTATATGTAGCCCATAAAGTTGTGTACTATTAGATGAGGATTAATGCGTAAGGTCATTAATCAAACGTTGACTCCTATCGCATGATTATGACTCAACAAATAAAAACTTAATTTTAAAATTTCGCACAGCCGCCATCTTCATGTTATGTAAGCAATTGAACAATACTAAATGTCAATGCATTACAATGTATATAAACATTTGCTGTACCGAGTTCCACTGCATACGGATGGCTAAATCGCGAGAAAAGTCTATTGCAATATTTCACATTCGCTAGGCTGCCATGTTCGTTTTGTAGTAAACCGGTTTTTTAACAGTCACATAGGTGAACGCCTAGTGGTGCCTTATATCACTGTACAAAATTTCAGGGTAATGTCAGTAGTAGTTTCGGAGATATAGAATGCCGGTGAAATATTTCGCACAGCCGCCATGCTGCATTGAAGAGAAAAATAAAATTTGAAGGGCACGTTCGGGGTTGGCCAAAATAGTACTATGACCTTACCGAGTTTCATTGAAATTGCTCCAGCCATTTAGATGTTATTAGGGGAGAGACATACACACGGACGCACACACAAACACACACGGACAAAAGGTGATCTCATAAGCCTATTTTTAGCCTACTTTCGATTTTTTTTTTTTTTTTTTTTTTTTTTTTTTTTTCAAAATATGAAAAATGAGATCCACACGGGTCAAAAGTTGTCAGTCTGTGTGTGTGTGTGTGTGAGTGTGTATATCTGTCCCCCTTCCCTATCAATTCAAACACGATGAAACCGAATTGAACGAAATTTGGTACAGAGGTTGCAGTAGCCAAGGACACGTCCGTGTCATGCTTTATATCGCCGCCATTTTCCCAAAACGAATGGTGGCCATTCAAACGTTCAAAACGTAAAATCAAATTACGACTAAACTAATCATCCGATATCTACCAAATTTGGTGACAACATACCTTCATATGGGATGCGTCTTGCGCCCAAACTACAAGGTCATCAGCCATACTACTTAAGGATGGCGGCAGTGTGAAATATGCAAGCCTAATTATCAATAACTTTTAATCCACCAGTTCCGATTATGTAACCAAAAATGGTTTAAACTGTCCGAGAGGACGTGGCCCGTTCATAAAATATTACCGTGGTGTAGTGATCAGTGTGCTTAGCTGCCACCCCGGAGGTTTGGGGTCCGATTCCCGGCTGTACCACGAAATTTGAAAAGTGGTATGAGAACTGGGACGTGGTCCACTCATCCTCGTGTGGTCCAAATGAGTAGAGAGGGTTCGATTCCCACCTCAGCCATCCTCGAAGTAGTTTTCTGTGGTTTCCTACTTCGTCTCCAGGCAAATGCTGAAATGGTACTGTAACCGTAAATTCGGAAAGTAGCCTGTCGGAATATCCATAGCCCCAGCTGGATTGCCTATTTCTACAAGCACCGGCTAAATTACTTCATTAGAAATCGCTCCAACAAGGTCTTTAGGGATTTACATACAGCAGTTGCAAGAATATTGTGGATAACAACAAAATATATGGGGCTCACGTACCTTTACTTACCTGTCTCGGGGAAATGGGAACTCAGCTTCGCCTAAATGGATCCACAATACCTAGATCCTTATATTTAGAATGAATCACTCGTCAACGATCAAGAACAACGAACTGTGTAAATTTATTTAACATATGTAAACTAAATCTAACATAAACAATAAATATCAATAAACAATACTAATAAAAATTATCCATACACTCATACACGCTTCTCCTCCACTACACATGTTTTACTGCAATTAATGAACTATAAGTTAAAAGCACAAAAATTTTGAAGTGTCTAGGCCTACTGTACGTATTTAAAAACGTATAAGACAAATACCACGTGCGTCACATTCTTTGAAGCATTATATAATAGCTGGCACGCTTACTTGTATGACACCTGGCCCACACGCTTTCATTGACACACTGACACACGTTTGCGTCGGCCGCGAAACTGTTTCAGTGGCAAGGCTGTGGCTGGACACCACGCTTGTTATTTGATAATCTGGCCTTGAACGGTCTAGTGGAAATACAATTCCCCAACATTTGCTTGCTGCATACACACACAGTTCTGTCGTGCGTTAACAGCCTCGTTTGAAAAGAGATTCTGACATTATAAAACTGCTTATAACTCCTGTAATTCCTTACCAATTTAACTGAAATTTGAATACACCCTTCCTTTCACACTCCTTAATCGTTCTAGAACCAATTAGGTTGTTCAGTCAAACTTAACAACTGGCAATCATCCATTCTAAAAACATTCGCTCACAAAATATGCACTATTTCAAAAACATCCTACTAATTAATCCTAACAAAAATTATTTAAGTAATTAAATCATTACGGAAAAATATTTACAAGTAATCTGGTCGTTATAATAAGCGATATCGAACGTTGTCAACACGTTATCTCTGAGAATCTTAGTTCTCTCTCACTATACAACTTGAAATTAATTATTTACAATGTTTCTCACCACAAAGATTTGCTAACACTCATTAGCGTTCATATACTGCACACACATCGTCTTAGATAGGTTTCTTTACATAATCGATCAAATGCAATCAACTGGCAAAGGTCAACTGTACGTTTCTATACAACTCCGGGTTTAATAAGGTTTAATAATAGTATCAAAGACATGAGTAGACAATCGTTCTCTAATTGCTTTCCGCTCAAACCCTCCTGTCATCACAGCTAAAACGTTACTTCACATGAAATAGAATTCTTATATACAACGACTCTTATCATGATCTATGCCTCGTTCTTATCAAAGAACTATACTTCGTTGACTTTCCTTAAAATGCGGAAACACCTTTGCACGAGCTCAACACAGCTCTACATCACCTCATATAACACTATATATGGCATAAACAATTATCATCCACTATGTTAAACAATAACCAAAAACGGATTAATTATCATTAACATTTCTTCTGTAGGAACCTACTTCAATTAACGCCATGACCATCAGTGTCGTCCCACTCGACTACTGATCTACACTTATACATATTTTAGTTCTTCAAATAAAACTTCCAACAATAACGAACGACTTTAGACTGTCGTGATTGACCTCCTAGAGTTTACTACACAATAAGATAATTAATTGTTAACTCGTCTGTCACAAATACATGTAATAAAAATATTAATCCTGTTTCATCTCACTTGTCAAGCTTTAAATTGCACGTCGTTGCAATATCAGGTCTACATTATGACGTGATATTACACAAAAAGCGAATAAATAACCACATGCTATTTATAGTGTCGAATAGAATTCAATCTTGACCGGGATAAACTAGCTTTGAATTCCTAGCCAAAGATTTAAATAATCTTCTATCAAGAGATATTTCCTCTAACAATTAATTGACTAAAGCTATCAGCTTTACAAATAATGAAAGGGTTGTCAATTTCTTTATGTCTTTCCATTCTACACGAAGAATGTTTATATGGTTAAGACTTCAGTCTTATCAAACGACTAGTATTTGCTAGATCATTGTAAAGTTTATATACAATAATGATATAACAATATCATTCGATGTTTCTTCTGCTCTTGAAGTTGATACATTAAAGTGCCCAAATTAAATTACTAAAAGAATTTAATTTGCCACTATGACACAATGTCTGAATCCTCGGTTCAAATAAGAATTGAAATTCGATAGTCAAAACGACTAGTCTTCTATAAGGAAATCTGATTCCTCAAACAAAATGTTTAATGTCAGTTCATCAACTGATCCGTAGAATAAAATTTTAAAAATATAGATGAGAGACAATCATCTCTAATAATCTTGAAGCATAAAATCTTAACACACATCTGAAGTGTAAATTACATGAGAACACTGAAATACATGTAATATGGAGTAAGGACGTCGGCTCAGAATGTCACTAATCAAGCTCTGTACTACAAGTAAATGACACTGCTACCTTATTTGGACGATAACTTGAAGATCAGGGTAAGCATTTACACAATACTTTAGGTGTTTCCTCAGTCCAATATACTGAGATGGACCTCCATTCGAACCTCGGAACTGCGACCTCGGATTTGGGAAGACGTTCTCTCCGGTATTCACCAACCTCCGTCTGGTATCGAACGACATCCTTCTGGCATATTCTTCTGCTTTTGCTGGGATGCTCTAGCATCTTGACCATCATCTTCTGTAGAATCTTCATTCTCCGTCGCAAATATATATCAGCATCATCGTTGAGTAATAATTTATTGAAATATTCATGTAGGAGGTGAATGAATTATTTCTATTGCTAATCGTTGTTACATTAGTGTTCGAAGACTGACGAAAATGTACAAGGTGTAACGTACACTACGTCTGTATTCTGCAATACGTTGTCTATCGAAGCTCCATTGTTGTATCTTAACTCTGCATCAAATATGTCTCTGGCGCATGACTGCTAAGTCCATCATCTCAACAATGTTTATAATGTTGAATGAAACTACTCGATGGATATTAATAGTCATTATAATAATGTTTGTTTGCTGCGCCAATGTTTAAGTTCTCCACTGCTATTCACTTGAACTATGTTCGCTAACTTCACGTTGCAACAAAAGTGTTATTCAGCTTCTATTTCCAACACATTTGAAAAAATGTCTTTACAGGCTTATTTCGTCGAATTGGTTTGAAATAAAGCGCTCGACTTTTAATAGAATATAGTATTCGACCTGTACTATCTATTTATTCACATGGCTGAAGTATATCCTCAAATACAAACGAGATATCCTATTTTGAATAATCCTCTCAACTTCGCCTACAATGCTAGCGCGGGAATCTCCACTGTTCCACCCTGCTAACGTATCGTCTCCACGAGTCGTCAATCGCTGCACTTGGACTAAGGCTTTGAGATCTCCGTCAACCCAACAAGCACTTCCTCTCTCTTCAAAGTCTGCTGGAATAAGAACCTCGATCCTTGGATCTCCCTCTCCAAGTCGAAATTTTGGCGGCCATATCAATCTCCCACCATAATTTTAGCGCGTAGATTAACAATACTTATTACTGCGTAGATTAACCATCCTGCGGCTTTTAAAGTATCAGACATATTTTCTTTTAATTTTCTCTTCATTACCAATTAAGAAAATCACCTTCTAGGGGCCTAAATGCATAATTCCATCAAATTATGTAGCTGAATTTAATCCCGTCTTCAATAAGACCTCTTCTCATTGGCTCTGGGCTGGTATCCAATAGCATAATTTATAACAACATTTATTATATTTTATGGCTAATTCACTGTTGCTATACTGATTTCAACCTTCCAGAAACTTCTGTTGCGCAACATATCACTTGATCGGGCTCTCCCACTGCCTCGAGCTTGTAACACGACTCACTTGTGTCACATTTCCAGGATTTATATTTGCTGGTTAAATTTTATCATGGGGACGGAAAATACTCTCATTTTGTCCCAAAATAATTCAATTTCCGGGGGCAGTACTGAACTGGAATTTTAATATGCTCAGGATGATGAGAATTACATTTTGGTTATTTTGGTGAATTTTAGTCAAGATAGAAGGAATTTTAAAGATTGCACAATATCGTGTATTTTTGATGAAGGAACAATGGCTTCAGATTGTAGCAAACCGAGGAAAATGGCTAACCAAGCTAAGATTTGTCCTTGCCACGTGCCGAATATTAGCGGGAAATGGCATAGCAACAGATGGAAATGATCGTGATCGGTCAATAAAGTTTCTGGAAATGCAAAGAAGGAAGGGAGATTACCGCCAAGAAGGGAGCTTCTCATATGAGATGTATCCTGATATGTCTGTAGAGAAAGGAGAAAACCTACATCTGAAACTATGAAAATATGTCTAAATTAATAAGTAGGGCCCGGATTTTTATGAAAAGTCATATTTTTTCCTGAGTACACGGAGACGATGCTTTCTGGTAATTAAGTGTATTCTACAATAAATATGTTAGATATATGGGGTTTTTAAAAGTCATCAAAATGCATTTGTCCTACATTTTCCAGAATAAAGTCATTTTCTAACATATAGGTGCATTTTAGGTCATTTTTCATGTGTTATACGTTTTTAGGTGATTTTTTAAAATTGAATATGGTTAAATGCTCGTTTGAAAGTTATATTTTAGTATCTATATTTCTAAACATATCAGCGTGAACATTATTGGACTAACCCATATACTGTAGCTCTGCAGTGCTCATTTGCCTTCATTAGCCGTTTCTTATCTACGCAGCCGATTTAATTTTTCTTGTTCAGTTTGAGTCACCGATTGCGTCAGTCTGAAAAAAGATACGGGGTAATCCCCTCAGCGCCATGTGGTTTGTGTCGAGTTTATCTTTATTAGAAGTGTTGACAGCCCTGACCCGGCTCTGGCCTCTGATCGTTCACTCAGTAACCCGGCAACTATAGGACTTTTAAGGTGTGTTTGTGTTGCAGGTGTGTGACGTTTTGTTGTGAAGTTCAATTGAAATGCCAAAACAAAAGCAGTCAACTGCAAGCCGTTTAAAACAGTATGTGTCAGATTTCGGTGAAAACATATTCTCAACTGATGGAACTATTTTGTTCTGTAAAGTGTGCGAATTGAAAGTCGCTGCAGATAAAAGGTTCACCGTACAACAACATGTCATGCGCGATAAATATTTGCGATGTCTTGAAAATGTGGAATAAAGGAAAGTGTCTGAATTACTGTTAAAATAAACTGCTTCGTCATCAAATAACAAGTCATTTTCCTTTTATAAAGAATTATGTGAAGTGTTTGTTAGTGCTAATATTCCTCTAGGAAAACTAAGCAATCCTACATGAATTGATTTCTTCGAACGCCACACTGGTCATACTATTGCAGACGAATCAACATTGCCTAAAATCTACCTATCAAAATGTTACGAAGACACGTTAAACCGAATACCTGAATGTGTGAATGGGAAAGAAAATTACGTATCAATTGACGAGACTACAGATTCAGAGGGACGTTATGTAGGAAATGTAGTGATAGGGACCCTAGAAACAAACAGTCCCGGGCAAACTTTTCTGCTGACTTCAAAGGTTTTGGAAGCGGTTAACCACACTCAGATATGCAAACTGTTCGATAAATCCTTGTTTTTAATATGGCCTAGGGGAATACAACATGAGAATGTGCTCCTCTTCCTAACAGATGCAGCACCTTACATGGCAAGGCATTTTCAATTAGATGGTGCATGTTACTTGTCTGGCCCATGCTTTTCATCGAATTGCAGAAGAGGTACGATCAAAATTTTCAGAAGTAGATAGACTAGTTTCCACAGTAAAGGAAGTCTTTGTCAAAGCACCATCCCGCACTAAGTATTTCAAAGACAAGGCCCCTGATGTAGCTTTTCTCCCCGCACCAGTTTTAACATGCTGGGGTACCTGGTTGACTGCATGCATATACTATTGTGACAATTTTCAGATAGAGAAGTAGTGAATGGCTTTGATAGGACAGATGCTAAGGCTATTGGGAGTGCACATGACCTGTTTTATGATCCTCAAATGGAAGGTAAATTGGCTTGCATAAAATCAGTTTTTTTTTCATTTTTGCTAGAAACCATAACCTGCCTTGAAGAAAGTGGCATGGTATTGGCAAGTCAATAGAGTTAGTCAGGAATGCTGAAGGTTGTATAAAATATGTAAAAGGTGAGATTGGGACAGAGGCAGACAGAAAATAAAATTTGTATTGGACAAGAATAAAGGGTATCAGACAGTGTGTCAAATAGCCAGTATTTTGTCGGGAGAAGACTTCAGAATTCACATTTTTGAAGAGAATTTAACAGCTAGTGACATAGTGTTTTTCAAGTATGCTCCTATTACATCAGTGGAAGTAGAGAGAAGTTTCTCGAAATATAAAACAGTATTAGCTGACAACCCCCGTTCCTTCACCTTTGATAACTTGAGGATGACGATGGTGGTGTATTGCAAAGCTAACTAAGGTATACAGTATATGGTTAGCAACATATTTTTTCACTTTCTAGTAGAAATGAAAATGACGTATTGTTAATCTGTTGGTTAATAGTTTAGTAGTAACACTAATTCTACTAAGAATGTTTGTTATTCGAACCATTATTTGTGCAAGACAATCATGAAATTGATCATTTTTAGGTATTTTAAATGATCACTTTTAGGTCATTTTAATGGGGTCATTTTAAGAGAATTTTAGGGGCATGTTATAGGTCATTTTTCGATAATTTTAAGGTCATCAACATCTGGGCCCTATTAATAAGGAATATTATGAATACCGTTGGAATGAAGTTTGGAGTCCATGTTTGATGTATTATGTGAATATTCAGTCCCGATCATTGGCGCGATTTGCTAATGAGGCGCCGTCCTGCGAGTTTAGGTGAGAGGTGTCGCGCCTGAAACCTTTTTCTTTTGCGAGTAACGCTTGAACGAGTAAGACCTATGTCGAAGGAGGTCCTGACAGCCCCTGTAATTTACAGAGTGTGGGTGATCTTGAACGTTGACCGCGAATGAGCCGACCAATCGGGCGAGCTATAGAGCTGTGCTTCGGCGTATGTAAGAAGAGATTACACAAGTGTTTGAATATTAGATTCTGTGTGAATTAACATTCCAAAAGTAGACTACATTACACCTATTGCGCAACATTATATACACGTTCTGCATTGATATTTTATCTGAATTTCGAAGATTTATAGTCGGATTTGATAGAAAGAGACCGTGCGGAGAAAAGTGTTTATCTCAGATGGCTAACAGGTCATTTACGAGTGTGCGATACTCTTTGTGAAGCAAGCTATGGACTTGAAAGGAACGAAAGTGCGTGACATTACTGAATTGTATATGCGCGTGCAAATACACTGAAGAAAATGGAAATTGCAACATCATGAAGGCATTGGTCGTTTGTGTTGATTTTCAAGATATGGAACGATGCCATGTAGATATGTAAACGACCAAAGTTTCACGCCCATTGGATTGTTGCTACAGGTCTCCCCACGTGATTGGTCGCGGAGGAATCAACTCCAGTATACGGACTCTGGTGTAGCGTAGTTGACTTGCAGTCTGTTTAGTGAAGTGTTCCCCATCAAACATGCCTCGACGACAGAGAAGGGCACGCTATCAACAACTGTCGCCGTTTGAGAGGGCTCGGATAATTGGGCTGTGTGAGGCTGGATTATCGCTAAGGACTGTCGCTGCACGTGTATGGCAGCAGTGGTCAAATGAAGGTACCCACACTCGTAGACCTGGCACAGGCCCAGCGCGACAGGCAACTGTGAGAGAGGATCGCCGCATCATTCTGATGGCCCGAATGGAACCCCATGCAACAGCAGCGCAAATTCGAGCAGCTGTGGCACCCCACGTTACTCAACAAACAGTTGGTAATCACCTGCGTGCAGCTGGCTTACGATCCCGTGTCCCTGCAGAAGGTGTTCCATTGACCCCACAACAGCGACGTGTAAGGCTGGCCTGGTGTCGAGAATGATCGACGTGGGTTGACGAATGGCATAGGGTCATCTTTAGTGATGAATCGCACTTCTGTCTTGCCCGCAGTGATCGCCGGAATCGTGTGCGCCGAGGTACCGGGGAAAGGGGCCGCCCAGACATTATTGTCGAGAGGCACACAGGCCCAACACTAAGTATATGGTCTGGGGAGCTCTTGGCTTTAATGTGAAATCACAATTAGTGCTTGTTGAGGGCACTATGACTGCTCGACAGTACGTTGATATGGTACTCAATCCAGTGGTTGTCCCTATGATTGCGAACATTGCTAATGGGATGTTTCAGCAGGACAATGCCCGGGTTCACACTGCATGCATATCCAGAGAAGCTCTCCACGACATCACAACCTTAGAATGGCCCGTCAGATCCCCGGACCTCAGTCCTATTGAGCATGTGTGGGACATGATGGGTCGACAACAGGCCAACCGTCCTCAGCCACCCACAACTCTGGAACAACTGACCCGTGCAGTGCTGCAAGCATGGGCCACAATTCCTCAGGAAGCGATCCAGGGCCTTATTGACTAACAGTCATTTGATTACAATAGTAAACATTACAGATTATCTGTACAACAAAACTACAAATAATACAACAGTAGGGTTCACAAAGGGAAATATGTACTTAAATAAATCAATAAACACAATAAATATTGTTATTACCCTTCCTACTTCGAAATGGAGACTGTTTGTTCCATTCGTCATCTATTACGTGTAGAAAATCAGACAAAGCATGCTATCAGAGCATGTCATCAACAATAAAGGGTACTCGACCCACGAGTTGATTACCTCCAGTCAGCAACTGGTTCCTGTCAAGTCTAACTGTGTAGTTTCTCTGTAAAAATTCCCTTCCAGGGACATCCTGTATCAAGCACGTTGCATTGGTCCAGGCGACAAGCAATTACAATCAAAGTTAAACAGCTGATTAAGAATTAACTGAAGTTTTAACCCACGTAGTTTTAATAATAATGAACTTTCATGATTTATGCTTTTGTGATTATTACTTTCGTCGTTTAAGAGTATCTTAATTATGTAGAATGACCAACTATGCAAGGCTGATGGACTAAAGAATAAACACAACAGAGTACACGTGGCCTCTGCCTGTAACAATAACACAATCTTATAGACGGTAGTCGTAAGTCTGCATCAGATGCTTACGAGATGTATGACCCAAAACGTCATAACAATCTTGAGCTCTAGGCGGCTCCAATATCATAAAAATACAATCAAGTCCACAATAACACTTCTCCAGATGGGCGTGCAAAGCTCCATCTAAAACCATACAAGAAGTATCTTATAGCGTCCCTCGACTGGATCACGAAAAGAGGTCACCTCAGCAGTCATCCATATGAATCTGCTGGCATTCACCAATAAAACGGAAACCACCCCACTATCCTCGTGTCAAAACACGGTAAATCATCAATCACCTTAAGTGAGAAAAATATAAGTCTTCATAATCAAAATTGTGGTTTCATTCTTTAGGAATTACTCTGATAGTATCAATAATAAGGTAACAATCCTTCCTCATTCGCTTAAAACACTTGCGAATTTAATTAAACATTGGGAAACTTGACTTACTAATCACCCTGTACTCAAACAATTTACTATGATGCAATTTACATTCCATTCGAGCACCAAGAACTGCTCGATAAAGATTACCTTTCTGGCAAAAACAAAAGAAAGTTGTGTCGTGTGTCATTTGTCTCGCACGGAGAATCTAGTTTGCTGCTGGGACATGTAACTGTAATCTAACCTTGAGTGCCGTCAGCTGTTATTCTAGCAGACTCAAATGTTACTTATGGCAGCATCTCGCTTCATTGCGTAGCAATGTCTATCAAAACTTGGATGAAAACTGGTGTAATGCACTTAATAATGTCTCTAGTTTTCATCTATTACACATAACAATATAATGACACTGTTCTTTGTACACAAGGCATCTTAACTCGCCTTGAAAAATCACTAGTAAACATGTGCTATCTTATAGCTCAGCAAAGAGTAGCAACAGAAAGTTGAGCGTACTCACGAAAGTCTTTGGAAGAGATTCCACTGTAAGACAAAAATATTACATTCCAAATAATGTGCGCTATGCACTCAAAAGCTGATAAATATTATAAATAACACCATTCATCTGATTTATATTTGCAAATGATACGGTTAAAGTTGAATGTTCGGCTTAGAGTGTGTTAACCCACAATCACTATCATTCACAAATCTGATTCTACTTGAATCTTGGTTCTGAGACCTTCAAAATATAGCCTATTTACAAAAACTTTGTAGATACGTAACCTTCAGAGCATCGAAATGATACGACCGGTTACAGTAGCGTACTCAAATATTCATTTAATGGGAGACTCAAAGTAAATATATGCTTTGAGCATCTGCTAATCCAAGTATATTATTGCTCCATGTTAACTTGACGTCCATTCTGTGGACTACACAAATATTACAGATTTTGCACCTGGGTTCAACCCATGAGGTGTCTAAATCTAGGCATGAGCTATTCCCAATCATGTGGAAGCTCATAAAAAAAGTGAAAATACGCCGACAGTGGCGTCTACAAGAAATAGAAACATCCTACCTAAATGACTGTTATTTGTACGGTTGTCTACATCTAATCCAGCCCTGATCCATAACCAGACACAAGTAAAAATTAACGGAAACTCACGGCGGCGTGTTGGTCACCTCTAACCATCACTGGTTTCATTTTGAGGGGTAATCCTTATATTCCAAGAGTAGAGTAATCTCCTCGGCCATGGTTCACGAAATTCTTGTATGGGTTTCCATCCTGCTGGTACATTAGGTTGTCAATGGCTCCTCCATTGTGGTATTTAAGCCATCATCATGATACTCGTGGTACGGGAATAAATTGGCATGTAGCTTAGTTCAGACATCCTTGAAGTTCTCGTTGAGTCGGTGAAACAATTATATGTGAAAAATCACTGATTTTATTACTGGTGATATCTGGCAACACTGGCTTTAAACTGTGCAGGCTGTATAATAGAAATGGCCATGTGCCTGCTTTCCACTAAAGCTATTATTCACAGATTCTATTTTAAATAGTGAAGCACTATCATATCTATGCAATCTGTCGTTTTTCAAGATCCGCCCTTGCACGGCGTGTCTCTTGGATATAGCAGAAATATCATCGCAATCACTAGTAATGAATATTGCTAATATTTTTAACACTTTGACAAATTTTTCACGACACACTGTTCACCATGCGGTGTCGCGTTGCACATGTGCTTTGAGCACAAAAAGTACTAAATTCACTGTTTTGACAAAATATCACTTTACAGTGATTACACTTCGTAGAATATGATTCTCACTAGCACTGAGGTGCTGAAATAATATTGGATGCCTTTGCAATATTTCGATGAGGCTCACTAGTCTTGTGACAACGAATAACCATCGGTCTACTTGACCGGACTTGTAAAATACACGTCTGTGTGGCTCCAGCGCACATAGGGTTGTCGCTTCTGCCAAGCGTGGCGTGTTGCGGCTTCGACTACCGTCAAAGTCATTTAGCAACTACTTCCTTGTACCTCGCGTTTTTGCGATGAAAATACCTTTTAATTACCAAAAATATAGTGATTGTTATTCCATTTTAAAGTTGCTGATAATGCAGAATTGCAGATTATGCTTTTCTCAAATGTGCACATCATAGATAAAAATCTGCGATCATGATTAAATTATTCCAAGCTTCCAAATGAAGTCAAAAGTTCTCCTGAAGTTAGACGAGCTTCTCGAGTGCGTTCAGTGATTCATGGTTGGAGTATTCCATGTTTCCACTAAAAATCATCACCAGCATGAGCTTGAGCGGGCTCAGTATACTCTCCAACATTTAATTTTACGTTAAATATGTGCTATCCCTGTGTGACGTTAATAAGAATCAACGAGAAGCGTTTATCCAAAATAAAAATAAAACACAAAGCTTTGCGCATTTTTATCCTATCTGGATAATAAAAATACAATAGCTGTACAACACATATATGACATCAAGAAATACCCTCCTAAAATGTAGTACAAATGGCGCCCCTTCCTACCCACATTTCTTGCTGTTTGCGAAGAAATGGTCATGAGTGTGAAGAGGAAAACGTTATATCGGCAACTGCATTGACGGGCCGTCACGACTCTCGTTGCATATCATTTTAAGGACCGGGTTTTCAAATTATCCCGTCATTAAATGATCGTCGTCTCAAAATCGGGAATAGTCAAGAATGTATCGAAGATCGCAAGCTCTAACAAATTGGTCAGAAAGGAAATTTAAGTTTAGCATTTTATTAGATTAGAATTCATAATTATTTAGTTCTCGGTTTAGTTCAAAAATCCTGTCACATGCTTAATAGTTTCAATTTAGTATATTATTAATCCTCAAAGTATCATTTACTCGTAGTTTTAGTGACCATTAAACGTGCCTAGTGTAGCTATAAGTGTGGGAGAAAACATGCAAGAACACATCAAAATACCTGTGAATCTTTGTTTACTAAGTTCATGTACACCCTGTGGTGCATGACAATAACACTGGGCTCGTCAGCCTCCAATCATCATTCGAATGCCAAAAACGCACAATGTCACTGGGATAGTACCATAAACATAGCTCAAACACACGAGCGTAAAACGTCTCGCTAAAATTCTGTACTTCTCTAGACACCACAATAGCATGATCCTGAATTATACAAAATGCCCCATCCATGGACTCAAACTCGCAATAACTGCTTAAATATCTGTTCACTTAGAACTTGAAATCTCATACCATAGTCGGCAATAACAATGACTGTAATAATTACTCAGTGTCTAATACGCAATTAAATGCTGTACTCAAAACTAAGCTATGATCAGATCCAACCTCGAACCAGCGATATCTTGCAAACAAAACATTCAATTACATTCAGTCTCTCATAGTCGTTGATGTCGTAATAAAGATAACAAAAGAAATCCTACTCTCCTCTACGCCATGTGGCTTAAAAGAACAGGTTCACGGCTGACACAAAAATCTAGTTTACCGGCTCACAGCCTTCACAATTCATATACGAGGATCTTGCTTCAAAACCAGCAAGCTGTCTATCGCATTCTATAATGCTGGCCTTCACTAAGCCTTGAAAAACATCTGTTTAGCATTCCGCTCACTCTCGCTGTTATATCATAGCTTCTTAAAACTTCAGAACTGTACAATGTGACGTAGCCATGCACTCGGCTCGCAAGAAAAATTATACACAGTGGTTAGGATCTGTCAATGCGAGACCTCCTCTTTCAGGAAGGACTAGAAGTGAAGCTTCTAGTCTAACAAACAAATGAACTTTACTAGGTAGGAAAAACATTGTCATTGATAAATAGCTATTAATGGAAACAATTTGCCAATAACTGTGATATTTATTCAAAAACTCTCTAAAGATTAACAATAAATAACGTATAAACATGCGATAGGAATGCGACCTGTGACTGGCCAACAACAAGTGAACATGATTGTACAAACTTTAAATGCCAATAGAAATGAGAATAAAGTAACAACTTTATGACTGAAGGTGGCCAGGTAGCCTAAATTCAAAAAGGAAGACTAAGCAGGGCTAAATTTAACACTGAGTAACTGTATTGCTCACTAATGACTTAAAAGCTTGACTAGAACTGTACACTGCTAGTATGCTTAGTTTACTTGCAGAAGTATTGTAAGAGGGAAGAAGAAAATCAACATCGACAAGCCGGTAGGGAGAATATCCCGCTAGTCGCCTTATATCTACAAAGCTAGGTTGTTTGTAATTGAAATGGGAGTGTTCCCAAAAACACATTAAAAGATTAAAGAGAGAAATCACCGTTCACCTTGTCAAATATGTGAACTGGTGCTAATTCCAATTACTTAAACAAGAATAGAGAAAGAGATGATTTGTTTTTCAATATAACTAACAAGCGAAAGAGAGAGAACATTTGTTTTATCATAGCCTACAGTTAGAAGGCAGAATACGTGCTTAAATCAATTAATTAACATTTGTTTTAGCATAGCATACAGTTAGAAGGCAAAATACATGCTTAAACCAATTAATCAATAGAGAGAAACGGGTTGCGTTGAGCATAGCTTAACAAGTTTTGTAACATAACCACAAATGAGAAAAGGAAGATACACTTTGAAGTTTATAAATATTTTAGGTTATATTTGGCACTTAGCTTGCTTGTGTTGGTCTCGAGGAATTTCCACATAATAGAAATAGTGGGAACACTTGTTGATCACTTTTTTTTTCCGTATTTCTTCTTTAGAAATGTTGAAGAATTGGTGTCTAGCACTGAATATAATTGTATATCACTTTACTAATAACAAATTGCAGTTAGCTAAGTATCGATGTTATATCGATTTAGTAAAACTCGCTTGCGATTGTTTAAAATGTATTTGACTAGAAGCTTTATGCAATGCATCAGCACATTGCATTGAGACACTTTCGTAGAGTTGTGCAGAAACAGAATTCATGTTTGTTTTTTTTAGAAGTTTTTGGCGAAGTTTAGACATGTTGAAGTCCGTGTAGAATGCTGAATTGACCTTTGACTAGCATGGTCAAGAGCTGCTCACAGTTTACATAGAGAGAGTGAAGACGGCTGGAGACTGTTAAAGATGAATGACGAATGATGTAGGCAACGCACAGGTATTTATACCGGCGATCACGGCAGGCTACGTAATGAAGGCAGTTGACGGCAGACAATCGAAGAGCGCAGAACATTCTCGACTGCAGTAGGAGTGGCCAATCACAAGCAAAGAACAAACTGGAACGAAACTCGTAACCAAACATTACTTCCGGAAAAAAAGATGTCAGTATTAGAAGCACGTGGATACGAGTGCAACCGACAAAGGGATTGACATATCACAAAGGTAAGAGGTTATGTTATACAACCAAATGAATTTTGACTTTGTACTATTCACTGAAAAGTGAACACACAGTGTTATTTACAAAACAGCCTTCCTTCAGGCTTGCTATGAAATGATACTATGACCAAGAATAATACAGAAATAAAGAGAGTTGCCTGCCTAAAAGAATGTGCTTTAAGTAAGACCATCTAAGCTACTCTACTCCTCTGTCCAACCCTTATAGTAGGGTAATTGAAGTGCTGTTTCACTTACATTCTGCCAGTGTTCGTTCGAGCCTCGCCTGGGTCCAATGCAATGGCTTTCCTCCCAGCCATTATTTATGGACTCCAAAACATCCAAAATCCTTCGCCCTCCCAAGCCACGGTATTCTACTCCGTCTTAGCCCCTCGTACAATAAAAGGATACAATTTCAGGTGGGTTTGGCTTCGGTACCAACGTGCAGCCATGATGAAAAAGTAGCGTGCTTCACAGAATTTAGTTATTTCTGGTGTGTTGAATGAATACTAGCAACACTCACGTTACATTAGTGCGGTTATAACAAAATTGGCTCTGCACTCCGCCACGGGCTTTGTGAGTATTAGTAATAGGGCTCGGATTTTTAGATAAATAAATATTTTTATGTAAATACATATTTTAAGCATTTTTTCTATAAATACATAAATTCCTGCTTTTCACTTATTAGCTCATAAAAAGACATAATATTTACATTAAAAAAAACCAGTATGCTAGATCTTTCAGTTTATCGCATTTTTGTTCTTTGTTACTTCAACGGGAAAGAAGCTGTGAGCTATCTAATCTTCATGCAGAGCGTATGTCAGCTTGCAACTGTGTTATTCTTTACTTGTCGCCCCATGCCATTCACTGTGGAAGCCGGAGATTTCCTTGTCCATAACCATATTGCACCACGTGCTAGACCTACCTGGAACCAGTGTCACTCACATGCAGTTCATTTCTGGCAGTTCTAAGATGCCTGAAGGAAAAACAACTGCAAGTTATCGTCTGCAGCAGTATGTTGCAGAATTTAAGGATAATTTTACTTCTGATGGGAGCGTTCTGTTCTGCCAACCACGTGGGAAAGTAATCAAGGCTGAACAGCGATCTCAAGTTACACGACATCTCAAGGGCAAGAAACATATTGCAGTTTCGCGCCTTCAGAAGAAGTGTTTCGCGATAATCGTCGGTCATTTGTGATGGACAACCTGAAGATGTATCTCGTTGTGTATTGTAATTCTTCTGCAGTCAGTGAGACATAGCATAAATTGCATTCGTGAGTACCTCATATTAACAATAATGAACTATATTATAATTAAATATTTTTACTTTTTTTGTCACATATTTCAGGCATTTTTAATACATAAAAAATAAATATTTTTCACCTAAAAATCCGAGCTCTAATCATTAAAATGATATTTCCTCACTAAAACTTCAATCTTTACACGCAATGTCACACCACGTGATCGTACTATATCGTGGCAATCCTTTACTATTAAATCAGGATTTTTACAATTTTCACTTTCCACGTTACCAGACAGTGGTAATACTCAATAATTTCACGTAGATGTCAACTTATACTTGCGATGAAAATGTTTTACAGGCGGCCATGTGGTCGCGTAATGCTCAGTTAATGCACCATGTGCAAACTTACAAAACCGGCAAATACTGCCTGAAAATTACTGGTAACCCACAAAACAACGTCTTCCTGCACTGTACTCGTAGGGATGCACAGTTCTATTCACTTTTCACTCAGATATAGTATAGATTTCACTAAACCACGTTCTTCAAATTCACAAGTAGACAAGCACGTCACCCTTCCACGAGGGTTGACAAATCGAGTGACGTCGTCGTAGATAGCGGAACTAAGCTGTAACCGCTTGAGTCAAGTGCTCAGTTAATTATTCCCTTTCGCATATCCGCGATGTTATACCTTCTTCCAAACATATTAAATAATCCCAACATTGCAAAATATTGCTTCCAAATAATTCCAAATGTTTCCAAAAATAGGAAAAAATTCAGGATGCTCAAAAATAAATTACCAGGCCAATCAAGTCAAATTGAAGTTCTCCAAAGAGGTGACATCGCACTCAGACGGGCTCAGCGCTGTTCCAGTGTGACTTCTTGACATTCAATCTCAAGTTGCAATCGATCTCCAAATCGGAAATGCGCATTCGGGTGCAATATATTCATTATGGCATTATAACGAACCTAGGAAAACGCTTTGAACATTTCTGTATAGGCTTGGGGACGTGTATAATGAGGGGGTAGGGGGAATCTAAATGATTAAGATTGACACTTTGTTTTGTACTTACCTTAGTAGTTGAATTAATATTGAAGGCCTGTAGGTGTTGAAAATACCGAAGATGTTTCGTTAAATATTTCTCCTAATTTAAGGGGGTTAGGGGAGCCAATGTATATTTGATGCAGCAAATTACTTTCTGGTGTGTTAATTTCACATTATTTTCTCTTCTGTCAATTTATTCCAAGAAGTGAGTTTTGTTGTATATCAATAAAGGCTTAATAACTGACCAAGCCTCAGTTGAAGCATTACGACCTTCTTCCGCCCCCCCCCCCCCCCCCCAAAAAAAAATGTTTAGAAAATGTTTTACCACCAGATTGACATTTGGAATACTGAAACAATGCCCGAAGAATGGAACATGGCGATAACACTCCCTTTACATAAGAAGAAGGTGATAGGTCAGATCCAAACAATTATCGGGGTGATATCTCTGCTGGATATCACTTACAAGATTTTCTCTAAGATTGTATATACAAGAATTCAGGAACAGTTCGACTGCAAACTTGGAGAATATCAAGGAGGTTTTCGTCCAGGAAGAAGTTGTCCAGATCAAGTTATTAGTCTAAAGTGGATCATGAAACATCATAGAGTTAGAAATAAAAATTTTGCCATCACATTTGTTGATTTTAAAAAAGGCGTATGATAGTATCCACTGTGAGTCATTATTGAATATCCTTCAGGAATTTGGTTCACATCTAAAACGTATTAGCCTTATTGGAATCACCCTTAAGAATAATAAATCTAAAATTTGATTCAGAAATGAATTCTCTGAACCATTTGAAATTAAAACTGGACTTCGACAGGGAGATGGACTCTCACCATTATTGTTTAATCGTGTGTTGGAAAAAAATCATGCGAGAATGGACTAAGATATGTCAACTACACATCAAGATTGGCAAAGATATAAGACTAAATTGCTTAGCATTAGCAGATGATCTTGCACTACTTGCAAATGATACAGAAGAAGCTAAATTTCAACTAGAAGAACTTGAAAACATAGGAATCCAAAGTTCGATTTCAAAATTCATATGAGAAAACAGAAATATTGCCAACCTTCAAAGTTACAGCACCATCTATTCTATTAAACAATAACAAATACATTAAATTTGTAAATAAATGTAAATATCTTGGGTGAAATTCTCTCTTGGAACTCCAATGAAAAATGTCAATAGAAAGTAGAAAATTTAAATTTAGAAAGCACAAAGAATTACTTGACCAACATACAAGAAGAAATCTCTTTCAATAAATGCTAAATGTAAACATTATTGTTCCAGCGTTAAACCTGAAGCAACAAGCTTGTGAAACACTATTTAAGTTAAACGCCAAATCAACGACAGATCAACTGCAGAAGGTTGACAGAAAGATAATCAGAACAATCATTAATTTAAAAAAAACACCAGGTGGATGGACAATGGAGATTGTTGCCTAATGCAGTAGTCTACCGGGAATTTCATGCAATAATAGACACGATGAGAAAAATGAGAATTGCCTTTTTCTGTCATTTATCGAGATTGCATGACAATCGACTACTAAAACCACTATTGAACTACTTTTGGAAAAATATAACATAAAATAATTGGTTCAAAGAAGTTCAAAATGATTTAGATGAGTTGAATATTACAATGAACTAAATTGAAAATAGAGAGGATAAAAGGATTCTGAAGAACAAACATAATTAGGCTTACACTAAAACTTAATCAACGAAAACAATATGTCATTATCTGATGGGGAAAAGGCAGCCAGGTCAGCTTTTGAGAGAGGAGGAAGATGACAGCGAAATGCTGTCAATCAGTAGAGGACTTAAATGTATTTGGTTTGATTTGAGTGCTCCAATGTGAGCGTAAACTATGTAAATAAATGCACTGAGAACCCATCTCTCTGAAACTAGTTAAAGCAATTTCGTTCTCAGATAGGCCTGCAGTATGAACAGCCCTATAATTAACCCCTTCCCCTCCCCCCTCCAAAATAAAGGGAATTCTTGATTCTACATCTATATGCGACATAACATTTTTGTTGTTGTTGATTCATTTAGGGGCTTTGCAACATCGTGGTCATGTACTTGGGTGTGTGTGGAATTTGTTTGATAACCGATGGTTGTATTAGTATGTGTATTTGTAATTGAGATGAGGAATGGGAAGGAGACTGCCATGACCTTCATTTAGGTACTATCCTGGCATTTGCCTGGAGTAGAAGTGGGAAATTGCCCAAAACCATATCTAGGATGCCCGAGGAAGGAATCTTCTCAGGTTTACCTCACAAGGCTGAGTATACCCCGTTCCAGTCATCGACCTACAGTAGAATTAAATTTCTTGGCAAATGTGGGAATCGATCTCAGACCTCAGAGGTGACAGCCAAGAGGTGGTCAACAACACTTTAATGATATTTCAGATTAGTTAAAATTAATAAATAAATTATTTTTCCGAATCTTTCAGTTATTGTAATTAAAGGGAACATTGTTCGTTTTGGAACCCCGGCTCTGCCAGTGTATATATATATTGGGGTAGAGAGCCTTATATTCATTTTGTGCTAATAATTAAAGATGCAAATGCATCGATCACTCCTTATACAAATATTGAAGCACCCTTCCCAAATCTATGCCCTAATAACTTTCATACCAGAGCATGTCAGATGAAGCAGACTGGTAAACAAAGATGTGATAAACCCTTAAAAAATAAAACTACTACTATGATATTCTCACGTCTATGAACACCACCGGGGTAGCGCCAGGTAGAACAGCTAGTGTAGTATAAAATTAAAATACATAAATGTTAGCAACATTGGAAGCATTCATGATGTACTAATTTAAAACGGGCTCTGCGAGGGTTAGAAGTCTCGCAGCTTGCTTACAACAGAGTAAAAACTGTATACTCCCCTTGCTTCCTCAACGGACATTGTTGGGAGATTATGTACTATCATCACCATCAAACTATAATCTCTATATGTTTTAATGCTAGTTAGTAATATTTGATAAGTTATGCATCACTACATCAGAATACTTAGTTCATAATAGTCGTTCATTATACTGCATTCAGTTTAATAGTACCGGTATGTGAATATAAACTATCTCATTGAAATTTTATTGGGCTGCTGCCTTGTTTTTATTTTATTTTAAATAACTCAAAGCACATGTTGGTATATTTAACTCTTGGTATTGGTTCATCCTATCTAGTTTTGCCATACTGCCTGGTACGAGCCCCTCGAAGAACAATTCAATGTTGGAAATCCATGCTGCTGTCATATTGATCAGTCTCAGTGACCAAGCATAATCATTCTTTCTCGTGGGGGGAGGATATTCAAGTCTTGCATGTGGTCATTCTTAAAAAGGCATTGTTTTGACATCTTCACACTCTGTTACGACCCAGTGTTCCCAGGGCAGATGGCAATCTGCAAAATGAGGTGCATTCTACATGAAGCCATTAGTAGACAGCTGGGTAAGTATTATAACATAAGCTGACTTCTTCTGTGCTCGTACCTGTTTATCAAACAACTTGAGTTATGCCAACAATACTTGAGTCTTTTGCCTGCCTCTCTTAGTCCGATTTGTTTCAAATCTCAAGATCCTCTTCTTTTGAAGATTAAGGTTATTGTTTCCTGTTTGTTATATATAACTGTGCAGTTTACTCCACCTTTTCCCACCATTATCAATCATACAGTATTTGAAATGATGTAGGGAAGAGTGGGTCACGGTGGGACACATTTTTTCCTAAGCTTATAGCTGTGTTGTTTATAAATGAAATTAACCATTGAATACAATGATTCGTGTGTCATTGCACTACACAGGCTAAATATTTCCCAAATAGAAACTCATTCTTTTACTAGTCAGGCATAAACTTTGTCTCACTGGGTCACAGGAAGACAGGACATAATATGAAATATAAAATGCTGTTAACACTATAATGTTGCACTATGCCCTTCCCCATCCACAGGTATAATGTTTATTGTACTGTCAATTTCCTCAGATATGGCTATTTTCTTTCTTCTACATATGAAATGTTTTGTAATGAACCAAGTACGTTGCCTATTCAATGCTTCCATGTGCATTGGTCACCAAATCTTCATGGCTGACAAATCTTATATCAGATGTTTTGTTTGTATTCTTTTGTTATTGTTTATCCTACTTGTCCTGTTAATTGTACACCCCAGGGGTTAACATCTAGTGTGACGTGGGTTGGCGACCACGGGACCCCAGCCGAGTCCGGCATTGCTTCCACTTACTTGTGCCGGACTCCTCTCCGTCTTCTTTCCTGTCGACCTCCCTTGGTCAACTCTTGTTCTTTTCCGACCCCGACGATATTAGGGTATCCGAGGCCTAGGGAGTCTTTCACTTTCCCGCCTTAATTGGCCCTTGTCTCATCTTTCCTGATCCCTCCTTCGAGGGGTCAGACCTCTTGTTTTCTATTCATTATATTTCCTTTTCTCTTTAAGATTCCCGCACAGTTTTGTTAATTTGCTCCCCGTGTATCTAAATTCCCTTTGGCGAATTTTTTGCATCTACACTCCATTTTGTAGGTATTTTCTATCTACGTTGCATTTTGTAAGTCTTTTCGATCAAAATTGCATTTTGTATTTTCAACCTCAATTGCATTTTGTATGGATTGACAATCTAAATTGCTTTCAGTAAGTCTTTTAATATAGGGCCTGGGACTTTTGTGAGTATTTTGAATTTCAATTGTATTTTGTAAGGATTTTTAACCTAAACCGCTTTTTGTAAGTATTTTCAACCTAAATTGTATGTTGTATGGCGGGAATTTTGTAAGTACAGTATTTTGATTCTCAATTGCACTTTGTGGGTATTTTGAATCTAAATTACATTTTGTAAGTATTTTCAATCTAAATTGCATTTTGTAAGTATTGTCCATCCAAATGAGTAGTTTGAATCTACCATACATTTTGTAAGCATTTTCAATTTCAATTGCATTTTGTAAGCATTTTGAATTTCAATTGCACTTTGTGAGTATTTTGGATCTGAAATGGGAGTTTTTCAATCTAAATTACATTGTGTGTTTTGAATTTCAATTGCATTATGTAAGTATTTTTAATTTCAATTGCATTTTGTAAGTATTTCGACTCTACATTGCATTGTGCGTATTTTTCAATCTATTCCTTTTGTGAGTATCTTCCCTCTAAATTCCCTTTTGTAAGTATTACCACTCTCTATTTTGTGAGTCGTTTCAATATGAGTTACATTTTGTAAGTATTTTCAGTCGCACTTAATTTTCGTTCTGGTTTCCATTCCATTGTCATTTTTGCTATCAACCAAACCATTAGGGGCCAATAACCTAGGTGTTAAGCCCCTTAAAACAACAATTATCATCATCATCATCGTGTTAATTGTAGGCACTGTCTTGGGAAAGTATCTCTGTGTACCTTTTCATCATATTTTCCTTCCAAAATTACCTCATATATTCTGCAATAAAGGATCCAATACCTGTCTACTTTTTATTTTCTAAACTTTTACCTGCAAGTGCTGTATTTTACAACCTCCGATTAACCCATTAAAGCTGATAAATTTATTATATGAATCGATAAAGTATAGTATGCAGTGTAAAATGGACATCCAGTTGTCACAATGAGACAGTGTCCTACTCTGCCCCTTATGTAAACATTACCTATCAAATTTAGTTACTTTTTTTTTTCAAGTGTCTGCCTGTACCAAATGAAGCTTCTCCTACCATATTGTGTGGTAGTATAAACACTGTGTCTTGTAGATTCCTTTGTAATTTATTGTAAGATAAGGTTACTTTGCTCCTCTTCAAATTGTTTCATAGATGTCAATCCAGGTGGAAATTTCTTTCCGTATAAGTTAACACTTTAGGGTTGACAGCCTTGCTTGTTCACATCACTTTCAGCCTTTTAATATTCTTTTTCAAGTGAAGTAAAGTTTGACACCATAGAGCAAAGTAACCTCATCTTACGGCAAGTTTTAATTGACTTTGCCTGCCTCAAAAGTAACAATCGAGAATTAAAAAGAAGTTTTCTTCAACCAGTCATTTGAAAACATAAGGAAATAAATGAGGAATGAGTAACCTTTCTACTACCAGACTGACAAAGTCACAGCACTGATAACTAACGAAAAACGTCATTTGTCCCACTGTGCCCCACTCCCCTACATGCTTTCCACTGAAGAAATTCTAGGAGATTATGTTATAAAGATACACTGTGCGCTTCCTTTTCTCCAAGTACTAATGGTATATGAGGAAGACACAAATTCTACTGGTTGCAACAGTCATCTAAAATTATGAAATATATAAAAAAAATGGTAAGGCTCTATTTATTTAAACTTCAATTATGTAACTTACAATGCAAGACGGTAGACTCCTATGGGAGGATTTCTCTGCACAAGATCAGCGACTAAAAAGGTGCGAGGACGTAATATTAAAACTTAAAATATTTACTTAGAATATAATCGTGCAGTTACTTCGAAACTTTGTAATAAAATCCTAGTAGGTTATTATCTAAATCTCTATCAGTTCTTCTTCTTCACCGTCTCTAAAAGCTAGAGTAGTTAAAAGGAACGTAAAACCAATAACATTATTATTATCATCTATCAGTTCTATTCACAAGACTATCAGATAAAATATAACAAGCTACCGTCATCTTGAAATTTTACTTTTAAAAATGTGCTTATGAGGTCTTATGAGACACCGTAAGACATCACTGTACGTTTCGGTTATGCGGCACGGTATAGATTCCTAATCTTGCTCACAATAGGCGAAAATGTTCTTCACTGAACATTTATTTATAAATCAATACGTTTCGGACACAAAGGGGTATTCAAAATCTTCAGAGCTTCACCCAAGAGGGAAAATATGTTCTAGAAATCCATATTGGAGTGTTGTATCGGGTCATGATTTCTCCATAGTCCTCGAGCGTCCAGTATTCCGTATGCTGAAAAGTGTTTCAAGGCAATTATGTAGCCAGTTGATGCGAACAAGAAAAAATACAATGAGATGCAGAAACACGAGAAGGCAGCTTTATAATTGAAGAGTTTTATTTTTTAATTACGACATACAGGACGTATCGTTCGGGGTGCAGATACGGTATTGTACCTCATATTCCTTAGATTTAAAAAAAAATCTCTATGCTTCAAGAATGTAATTGACGTTTCTCGTCTCGCCATGTAGTCTGAGAAAGAGGTTGCCAAACTTAACACTCCTACCGCGCGGTAAATGGGTTAGTTATTTCTACTCGCTATAACACCCATAATAATTAAGTCAGTAATAAGCTACAGGATTATTTATAATAATAATGTTATTGGTATTACGTCTCTTTTAACTACTCTGGCTTTTAGAGACGCCCGGGTTCCGGAATTTCACCCCAAAGGGGATCTTTAACGTGCCAGTAAATCTACTGAAATGGCCCCCTCGCATTTGCGCACCCTCAAATGCCTGCTGACTGCGCCAGGATACGAACCTGAAACCTTGAGCCCAGCAAGTAGTAGAGGATTATTTAGAAACTAGAATAGTTGTTAGAGATGTAGAGCATATAGTTCTCTCACTCGTTAACGAGCGGCGATTCAAACGTTGGGCATAATAATAATGATCTTAATATTATTGGTTTTACGTCCCTTTGAACTACTGCGGATTTCAGAGACGCAAACGGTAGGCTGTAGCACGCGCCGTCATAACCATTGTTCGCCGCTGACCAACAGCTGACGATTCTTAACCCACAGCATACTTCCTCCATCTCTCCACGTGGTGTACAGACTCCGGTCCTGGATGCCTGCTCGCTTGTCAAGTATCCAGTGTTGCACAGTTGCACGTATTTCTGTCAAGCCTCGGTGCTTGCTCGTTAACGAAGAAAGTGAGAGAACTCGACTATAGCTTCTCTTGTGATAATATTAAGGGCTTCAAGAAAACGCTAACACGTTCGATAACTTAGATAATACTGTATTACATGTTCCCTATGGCAATCTACTGTTTCAGGCTTGGAAGAGGGATACTCCTACATCGCGTACGAAATATTCAGGCAAATTTTATTTCCTTCAAATTAGAAAACAAAAACTTGACTCTGTCACAAGATATTTCGAGTTAAGTACAGCAAGGCGGTTAGTTGTCCGGTTGCCAGCAGCTTCCTTTTTAAAACCACCATTTAAACCAGATATTTATCAAAGCAACACACACAATTCATTTTAATCTTTCACTCGTGCATACATTGCGCCATTGCCGTGCACTTCCATCCAAGGACGATTTGCTCACAGCTATCAACTATATTGTATCAAGTACCGTATGTTTATATTAATAATAGAAGGCCTCGATATTTCATCAGCTCTCACTATACAATTATTACTGTACCATAAGCTTGCTAGTTAATCATGGTGACATCATTAACATTCCTCAAGTCGGTTACAGCGTCATTTTTATCGATCTAGCAACATAGCAGCGCACCGGAAAAATGAATGCGTAGCAGGGTAACCCATTGCCGAGAGATATATTGCTGCGGAGCTATGTTGCTAGACCTATAAGAAGGATTCTTTACTTCTCTTGACATCTAAACTACTATGCATTATCCAAAGAGAGCAAGTTATTCCTCGACAACTTCACTAACCGCCGTAATCTCTCTCCTTCTCGGAAGATCCCCGTAAAGTACATATCAATTTACGGGACTGACCTCGAAATGCAATTCCTTGGCGTGAGATTTTCAGTTTCTTGCAAGCAGAGCGCTCCTCTGAGAGTTCACCCTTTCTCTCAGCCACGCGGTTCCGACAGAGCAAAATATAATATGGTATGTTAACCAACTATTACAGTGAGGACCTTTGCTTTGGTTGTGCGTGGAGCGGGCGGAGAGTGATTGCTAGTCACCGCCACTGTTGTTGTTTTGTTAGAAAAAATGTGTGTGTGATAGCACAAGGGAGACTACCGACTTTTATTGACACATTATCGACCAAAAAAACACCGACAAGGCTTAGTATGATGTGCGGGAAGGCAAACTGATCGGTTTTCAAGCAGGAACCCAAATCCAGAAACGTACGACTTGGACGGTGTAGCGCATCGAAGTGTGGGAGGGGTGTGCGTTCCACAGTTCGTCAATAAACTCAACATGAGTAGCCCATGGAGCTCATTACAAATGGGGTTCGAACTGTGTGCCTCCGACGTCATTGCAGAGTCTACGTCGGCGGTGCTGAGCCGCACTCCATGACCCAACACGTGCGGTTGTCTTTGAAGGATGGCAACCGCTCCGTGGACTCGATTAATGTCCTCCGCTGACGTAACAGGAGTGGCCTACACCATACTCTCCATACTACCTCACAGAAAGTAGTCGTGGGGTGTCAAATCTGGCGACCGTGCTGGCCATGGAACTGGTCCACCTCGACCAATCCACCGATTGGGATATGCGACGTTGAGGTGATTTCGCACATTTACATCAAAGTGTGCTGGAGCTCCGTCGTGTTGCAGCCACATTACATGCCGAACATTTAGTGGCACTTCCTCCAATAGGGTAGGCAAAACATCGAATAAATGTGAGGTAGATCTGTCCTGTCAGTCTGTTGGGTAGTAGATATGGCGCAGTGAGATGGTCACTAGGGATTCCAGTCCAGATGTTAATACCGAACCTGTGTTGGTGGTTGCGAATCACGTGCGCACTCAGATTTTCGTCCGCCCCAAGTGTCACAACCGTTCTCAGACTTCGACGCTCTCCAGTGCCCACTCCGTTCATTTCCGGACAGGGGCTCCTTCTCGAGAACCGATCAGTCTGTCTTCCCGCACATCATACTAAGCCTTGTCGGTGTTGTTTTTTTGACACTATGTATATACTGTAGATATTGTTTAGCTGAGTATAGGAGATATATATTTCATTAAAGTGCAGAATACTCTACGTATATTGCGTGAACATAAGCATCCCCGAAGCTATTAAAATTCAGTTATCTGCGACGTTGAAAAAAACCACTAAATGCCTTTACGTTGCTTTCTGCAGGGAAGCTCCTTCTTTCCGAGTAATTTAAAAGAACAATCATCAGGAAAACTTCACAGTTTCATTCCCTTACATTCCCATGACACAAACGCAGCGACGCTAGATGAAACGGTAAGTGGAATTCCTCACTTTCTTGCTAGATTTTCTGTTATTAACACCACCACACTTTACTGATGCACATTATTTTCCGGAGCTGATCACCACGATGCCCAAACCCCTCTATGAAAATGTCGCTCCGGAAATAATGTGCAGCAGTGAAGTGTGGTGGTGTTTATGACAGAAGACCTAGCAAGAAAGCATGCAAATGCCTTTACATACTATTCTGAATCTAACTAATATACATGTGTAGTCTTCTATGTATTTCTTTATGAACATTTTGAACACTTGGTTGAACACTTCGTTGTTGCTGCTGCTGCTTATTTTAAGGGCTGCGACATCGTAGTCATGTATCCAGTGTATTGTGTGTACAGTATATGGAATTTGTCTGATAACCTGTGGTATTTTGATGGCTGTAATAGTATGTGCTATTATAATTCGGATCAGGATTGGGAAATGGGCGGCCTTGGCCTTAAGTTACTAACCATCGCGGCATTCGCCAGGAGTAGAAGTGGGAAACCACGGGAAGCCACTCCCAGGATGGCTGAGGTGGAAATCGAACCCGCCTATTTTCAGGTTTGCCTCACGAGACTGAGTGTACCTTGGTCCAGTCCTCATACCAGAATTAAATGTCTTGTTAGAGCTGAGAATCGAACCCGGGCCTCCGCGGTGACGGCCAAGAGTGCTAGCCACTATGCAACGATGCGGCTAAAAAACTATTACATCGTATTGGGAGAAAGGACATATTTCCATACGAATCATTTACACCCTCTGTCTGAAATGTTCGGTGAATGGGTCTATATTACGAGCGGATTGTTGGCTTACCTGAAACAGCCGTTACTATCCTTCGAATTAATCCCCGTGGATGGTTATGCACTTCTTAGAACGGCTGTACAAGTCCTGGCCTAGTCTTCCTGAGGGATAGCCTTCAGTTGGGTCGTCACATTACGTTGGATGTCCGAAATGTCCGAAAACCTCTGGCCCTTCAGAGCTTTTCGGTGACCCTGGACCCCGATACTCCATACTTTGACGCTTGCCTTCGAGGTCGTACCTCAGGCACCATGTCTCGTCACCCGTGACGATGGTGTTCAGGACCATTCCATTCCAAGGAACATTCACCCTTCTCACTGCCACCCGTTGAACAGGTGTGCACGTTAGGTTGCATAAATTCACCCTTCTCACTGCCGCCCGTCTATCAGGTTGCATAAATTCACGCTTCTCTCTTGCTTTCAATTTAGAGTTTGACGACCCAAATTGAAGGCTATTCTTAAAGAAGACTATGCCAGGAGTTTCCAGGACTTGTACAGCCGTTCTAAGAAGTGCATAACCATCCACGGGGATTACTTCGAAGGACAGTAACGGCTGTTTCAGGTAAGCCAACAATCCGTTCGTAATATAGCCCATTTACCGAACTTTTCAGACAGAGGGTGTAGATTGTGTGAGGTAAGAGTAGTCATTGACAAATTCTTATAGGTCTCACAACATGCTTAAGGGGAGGTATGACTGAATTTTTCGGATTTTCAAGCAAAAACTCGTTTTTTTGTTTTATTTATATAAAATACCCTAATTCTTCCTCTTTCAGAAAGTCATCTCAGTTTAGTAATTCCGGCTATTTTGAAGCTTGTAGAGGCCATTTAATGTGAGCGCGCATGGCATTTAATAGCCCACTACCACGCCCACTTTTCCTGTAATAGCATAATGATAGTTTTCTGTATGTTTTTTGTCGATTATTCAAGTATTCCGCGGCGTATGTGTCGTAGAGGCACACCTGTGCAAGCTGACAGTCGTTTGTTTACTACGTAGTCCATATAACTACGTTATGTCATTTAATAGTTCAATTTTAACTAATTTAGAGAACGATTTCTCTCTTCTAAATTGCATTCCATTTTTTTCACACAACTATACTATGATAGTTAATATTATATATATATATATATATATATATATATGTTTGTATTATTTACATTCTGAATTTCGTATTTGTGTTGACTGTAGTAGTACATGCATGGCTTCCCTGTTTGTTTATGTTATTGTAATGCAAAAGTAACGTGTGGTTTCAGTACAGCGAATTACATATCCAAACTAGTGATTATTCAGTGATGTGTTTCGTCTTATTTCCTTTGTAGTTGTGTAATTTATAGTGTAGAGGTCTTAGTGCGTCGTTTTAGTGTATAGATAAGTAGTGATTATAGTTTTTAGGTTAGGCCTATAGCAATAGTGATTATTATTATTAGTGAGAAACCATGGAAATTCAAAAGAGTCCTAGGTGTAGCTATAGACCAGTGAAAAAACGTCCCTCAAAGAAAAGCAAGGCTGCCAAATTAGCTATAGCTAAAAGAAAGAGTCAGAAACCAGGACAAGAAGTCAGTTCAGTTAGGCCTAATGAAGAAGTGAATAACGTTTCTAGTAGCTCACTAGATGCAGATATGTCTGCATCTGAGAGGAAAATAAATTTATTTTCTGTTTCTGCCAGTGCAGAACAAAGTGTTGGGTCTGTGATCTATACCTTGGTGCATAAGGATGTTTGGCAAGAACTAGTGAAGGAGCTACTGTGTGGTGAGTGTAAGAACAAATCTATTTTTATTGAATTTAGGGAAACTCGTGGGTTCTCCTCTAAAATTATAATTAAATGCAGAACATGTGGTTATGTTTCTGCTAACACCTACACTTCACCAAGAATTAAAGATGATAATTCTCGAAGACCTGGTTTCCATGTGAACAATGCTATGGTTGAAACATTTAGTAGTTTAGGTAAAGGCCAGCGTGGGCTGGAGACATTTTCTATAGGTATGGGTATGAACACTTTAGGTCGAAGGCCTTTTGCAAAACACCTTAGAATTCTCATAGATGAGGGAAAATTAATGAGAAGAGAAGTACTTTCTATGGCTGCACAAGTAGCTCATGGGGCTAGTGATGAACAGACCATTGACATAGGTGTTTCATATGATGCAACATGGCAGAAACGTGGCCATACATCGAATTATGGTGCAGGATTCGTAATTGACATTCTGACTGGAGTTGTGTTAGACTACCATGTTCTGTCAAAGTATTGCCATCAGTGTGTTATTGCAGAAAGGGACCTGGGAAAAAATAGTGCAGAATATAATATTTGGTGGGAGGGTCATAAGAGCTCAGATGAATGCCAGAAAAATTATGATGGGTCCTCCAATGCAATGGAAAAAGACATTGGAGAGATCCTGTGGAAGAGATCCATTGACAATGGTTTTCGATACACATCGGTGTTGTCAGATGGGGATGCCAAGACCTACGCCCACTTGAATGAGATTGAGGTGTACGGTCCAGAACAAAGGATTGAGAAAGAAGAATGCATAAACCATATTTCTAAGCGACTTGGTACTGCTCTTCGTAACACTGTAAAGGAATGGAGGGCGAAGGGTGTGACACTGGGTGGGCGTAAAGAGGGCAACTTGAAAGACAGCACTATAACTAAATTGACCCATTATTATAGGCATGCCATTGTCAATAATATTCCAGGTGTAGGAAAAATGAAGAGGGCAGTTTTTGCAACTCTTAGACACTGTATGTCAACTGACCGCAAGCCTCAGCATTTGACTTGCCCTAAGGGTATCAACTCCTGGTGCTTCTATAACCGACAACAGGCAGAAGGAAAACCAAATGATAGCCACAGTAGAATGAGTTGCAAGCTGAATCCTTCTGTTGTTGAGAAGATAGCACCTGTGTATCTGAGACTAGCATCAGATCAGATATTGCAGCGTTGTACAGCGGGGAAGACTCAGAATGCTAACGAGTCCCTCCATAATGTAGTGTGGAGTAAATGCCCTAAGGAGATATTTGTTTCCAAGACAAAACTGGAACTTGGTATCCTCAGGGCTGTCTCAGAATTCAATATGGGGCACTACAAAACTCTGGAAACCCTTCATTCCATCAGAAATTCGACCATCCCTATAAAGTCAAGTTCTCTATGCAAACTACAAGATGTTAGACGTGTTACTCAGGCACAAAAGAGGGGCTGTGATCGGGAGAAAATGACTAGGAGGCATGTAAAATGGCAGAAGATATCTAAGGAAGAAAGAACGAGGAGATGTGAAGGGGAAACATATGGGGCAGGGCAGTTTTGATTGAGTAAATATTAACTTGCCTTTTTCTCGCATTGCTCTTTTCCAATGTTTTTCTGTGTACAAAATGCTCCTTGCGATGCAATTCTTTTCAGATGTTGTTGAAACTTGGTAAAGTAGTTGCAAAAGGTACACTAATGTAAACTTGTTTCTGGTTTTGAACTTCTCTGAGTTTTAGTATGAATTTTGATAGATAACTTTAAACTATTAATGCTGAAATTTTAAAAATATATAAAATGAAAGTTTAAACTTTTCTGGAAAGAACAGTATTCATCTAACACAAAAACCCAAAGCAATTATTGTTTCTATACATCATAACAACATTTTTTTTAAAAATCAGCTTGGTCGAACAAAAACTTTGTCGCAAGGGACTTTTTTTATGTGACCACTTTTTGAATACAAAAAAGTGCAATATCTCAAAAACTAACAAAGCTATTTAATTACAAATTAGAACATTAGATGCCAGCAACTGTTTATGCAAGTGGTTTAAATTTGGTAATGATATGATAAAAACTGTGGAAGTTGAAAAACTCAGTCATACCTCCCCTTAAATTCTAGGTAAAGCACAATCTAATGATATAGGCACCAGGTGAATCTGCTGCCCCTAATAATATTGTTTTATACAGCCCAACTAACGCGTGTTGGCAGGAAGGTCGATATTTCTCTGCTTGCATTCCGTATGGTACTAATGCACTGCAAGCATATCCCGCAAACGATACTGAACCATATATTTTTTCCCTTGATATGACTACAGACTAATACGAGGGGAAAATAATATTGTTCAGTATCGCTTGCGGGATATGCTTGCAGTATATTAGTACCATACGGGATGCAAGCAGAGAAATATCGACCTTCCTTATAACAACGCTATTGCAATGCCAGCATATCCCGCAAACGATACTGAACCCTATAATTGTTAGGGGAAAATAATAGTGTTCAGTATCGCTTGCGGGATATGCTGGCAGTATATTAGTACCATATGGGATGCAAGCAGAGAAATATCGACCTTCCTTATAACAACGCTAGTTGGGCTGCATAAGACAATATTATTAGGGGCAGCTGATTCACTATGCCTGACCAGTTTAAAGATAAAGGAAACGATATGGTGTTTGGAATAGATCATCAATCGGTGATTGAGTACCATACTGTACAGTGTACATGCCACATAGATTTCATAGTAAGGATTAGGACTGCAATTGCTCAGAAAGAAATAAACCAAGTTTGATACGGTTATATTAGCACCGGCCGCGGCCGTATGATTCCTCTACGAAGGACCAAACAGCTGTGTTTGTTATTGATTAATTCAGAGGCTAAGTGACATTGAGGTCATTCAGCCCCGTGTGCTTGGGTGTGTTAGGTATATAAATAAATGTTACACAGTCTGATAGTCTGTGTTATTGTGGTGTCTGTAGTAGTGTGTGTATTTGTAATCCATGTGAGGATTGGAAAAGAGGTGACCGTGGCCGTAAGTTAGGAACCATCCCGGCATTCTTGGAGTAGATGTGGGAAGCTACGGAAAACTACTTTCAGGATGGCTAAGGTGGGAATCGAACCATCTCTTCTCAGTTTTGCTTCACATGGCTGAGTGCTCCCCATTCCAGCCCTCAAACGAGAATCAAGGTTCCGTGGGAGAGTCTGGAATCGAGCCCGAACCTCAGGGTTGACAGCCGAGAATGTTAGACACTGCGTCATGAGGTGGTCGAAAGCATTTCTTATATATAATTTCACTAAGGATTGCAGACGGTTGGGTAACGGAATGACATAAATGAGCATTCATTGGAAGCGTCAGGACTCGGGACGTTCCGTAAAGCCATTAATTCAACATTTCATGACTCCCAAATAATAATAACACTGTTTATTTCCATTAAAACTCTCCCGTCTATTAAAGGGAGTGTCCATGTGATGTACTAAATAGCTTTTGGTTCTCGACCTATGTCTTCACCATTACCATTGCATTGAGAAATGATGTGCTAGAATATAAAGCTTTCAATATTGGTGATTAACATTCCTGGCGCGAGATGTCGTCTTTCTGTAAAGCGTCATGAGAGTTAATTTTAAGAAAGATCAAATGCACGGCTTCTATGATTTACGAAATGTAAGCTACATAATTTTGCGCCATTAGATAATGATTATTATAATAGCCCATCATACGAATCTTCTCATTGATCGCTTAAATAGAATACGACAAATAAAAATATAAGGTTTTATACTGTTGAACTGATGGCATCTTGTATTTTTGAAAACAATTGAATATGAGATGTCTCAATAATAAGTTCTGAATAAATATTCGCTCTGCTATGTTTCATTGCTCACGGGTGATTAAATCGCCAGAAAAGCCATTTTAAGTATTTGAAAATCATTTGGTCGCCATGTTGTTTTTGTGTTCTTTAGGATTTTGGAAGTCACGTATATGTACTTACTTAAAAGTCCTCTACGACCATACAGTTTGATTGCTCAAATATTTTCGGAGATGTTGTGAACCGATGAAATATATCGCTTGGACCCCACGATGGATTGTTTTACTATATGCTATGGAATTATATGCCAGCAGATGAACATTATAATGGCGGCGCATCATAGCAACCTACACATCAATCGCTTGTTCATGACACGAGAAATAAAAACGTAATTTTAAAAATTTTGCATAGTCGCCATTTCTAAAATCTCATAAATGTTGAATTAAATTAGGCGTCAATAGTCAATATATTACGCCTTGTATGAAGATATACCACGCCAAGTTTCACAGCGCTCGGATGATTAAGTTGCGAGAAAAATCCATCAAAATATTTAAATTTCGCGTCGCCGCCATGTTGATTTTGTGGTCTTCAGATTATTAAAAAAAACACAGGTGAAATCATTTTAATGGCCTCTATGAATATACAAAACTAGCAGAAGTACCCATTCTTCGAACGGTCTTCGGTATTAATAACCAGATGTTATCAATTGAGCTACTGTTGCAATGTTTAGGGACTTGGAACCTGTTTGTTGGCAAAGAAAAATTATTAGTTAAAATGTGCTCTCAAACTAAATTTTACCTAACTTGTTCTTCCTGGTGTGAAAATAAAATTGAAAACTTCGTAGAAGAATCGCAATACACGTCACATACGAACTGACCCTAACCGTTGTGTCAAGTGCCCAACTACAGGAAGACCCCTTTTATAAATTATAAAGGCTTGTGGTGCATGAAAATTCAGTGTTTTTAGCCTCCAATGGCCCAAATTCCTAAAATCAGCAAAAAACAGTCTACTATTTCTATTCAGGAATTTTTGAAAATAATGTTGATGTTTGGAGATATAATAGACCTTCTGTACGACATATCGCACGTGTAAGTCGTGTGAAAAAAATCTAGGGTACTCCATTTGCAACCTTTCACAGAAATGTAATAAATGGAGTGGCATTACTTATTCCAGAAATAGATGGAAAGTTGGATGCCACCTCTTGAGATACTGTTGTCATGGTTAGTGGCTTGCATTCCTTCTTTAGTTTATTAAATGAAATTAGTTTTCTGGGAATATCTAAGAAACTGTTGGGTTTAGAGCCTTAAAATATAGTTTTCGGGGACCCTTTACGGCTCTTGAGGGGTCCCGAGTTTTGTTTCTGACCCCAAGGGTTTGAAAATGAGCTTTGTCTCTTCGTTGTACGCCATAATAATGATAATAATTAAAAGAATAATACTAATAATAATAATATAACAAAATAGGGATAGGGATATAATAGACCTTCCGGACCATACCCGCACGTGTAAATCGCGTTAAAAATTCTAGATTACCCCTTGACCCCTTAAGCGCATTATATGTATTGATGAATATTTCAGCTTAATTTGGATCCGTTATAACCTTATTGCCGTTTGCAAACCTTCACAGTAATGTAATAAATGGAATTGTATTGCGTCTTACAGAAATAGATGGACCTCTGAGATTCTGTTGCCATTGTTACCGGCATGCATTCCTTCATTAATTTATTAAGTGAAATTAGTTTTTTTGGAATATCTCAAAAACTGTTGGTTTTAGGGCCTTAAAATGTGGTTTTCGGGGTCCTTTTAGGGCCCCCGAGTTTCGTTTCTCACATTGAGGGGCTGAAAATGAGCTTTGTCTCACCCTTATTTCAGCATGTATTTTAAGGGGGTAGGCCTCCTGTTATGAGAGGTACGGAGAAGAGTTACATCGATAATTAGTGTCGTGCCTCTGATGGATATCTGTATCAAATTTTACGTTAATCCACCCAGCCGTTCTCGAGTTATAAGGACACAAAAAATTGTCCACAGACAAACAAACAGACAAAAATATATTTTTGAGTGCATCCGTCATAAAACAGTCTGAAACGGGCAAATAAGTCAAATTTCCGTAGAAATGCCGAAAAATCAGACAAACATTCATTTTTATATAATAGAGAAGGGATATAATAGACCTTCCGTACCACACCCGCACGTGTAAATCGCGTGAAAAAATTCTAGAGTACCCCTTGACCCCTTAAGCGCATTGTATGTATTAATGAATATTTCAGCTTAATTTGGATCCATTATAACCTTATAGCCGTTTGCAAACCTTCACAGTATTGTAATAAATGGAATTGCATTGCGTCTTACAGAAATAGATGGACCTCTGAGATTCAGTTGCCATGGTTACCGCCATGCATTCTTTCATTAATTTATTAAGTGAAATTAGTTTTCTGGGAATATCTCAAAAACTGTTGGTTTTAGGGCCTTAAAATGTGGTTTTCGATGGCCCCCGAGTTTCGTTTCTCACATTGAGGGGCTGAAAATGAGCTTTGTTTCACCCTTCTACGCCTATTTCAGCATGTATTTTAAGGGGTTAGGGCCCCTTTTATGAGAGGTACGGAGAAGAGTTACATCAATGATTAGTGTGGTGCCTCTGATGGATATCTGTATCAAATTTTACGTTGATCCACCCAGCCGTTCTCAAGTTATAAGGACTCGTGGAAGTTGTCCACAGACACACAGACAGACAGACAGACAAAAAAAATTGCGCGCATCCGTCATAAAACAACCTAAAACGCGCAAATATCGCAAATTTCCGTGGAAATTCAGAAAAAAACAGACAAACTTTCATTTATATATATATAAGAAGATAGATAGATACAAAATTTCAGTTTGATTGCTGTAATAGATTCGTAGATATTGAAAACCGGTGAATTATTTTGGATGATCGCCATGTTGAATTGTTCTAAATGTAGAACATAGAGTTATGTACCAATAGAGGAAGATTGTTGTGTTGGTTTTATTGATTTTATGAAAGCAATTGAATTTAATTAGATGCCAGTGGATTAAATGTTGCATTACCATGCCAAATTTCACTGCGCTCGGATGATTAAATCGCGAGAAAGCTCCTTTTAAATATTTTGACTTCGCTTGGCCGCCATGTTGGTTTTGTACTTAACAGGTTTTTGAAAGTCACATACGTTAACTAACCTTGGTATTCTCTATCATCCTACAAAATGTCAGGATGGTATCTGTAACTGTTTCGGAGATCTAGAATGCCGGTGAAATATTTCGCGCGGCTGCAGATGTTGGATTGATGAAATGTATTAGAATTCGAAAGGCACGGTCGAGGTTGGACAGGGTAGCAGTTTGTCCTTACCGAGTTTTATTGAAATCACTTTGTTTAGATTTTATTAGGGACAGTTGAAGGCCGATTCTCGGATGAAATTACCGTAACGTCGGGTATCCCTCAGGGCAGCGTAATCGGAACTTTGTTATTTTTGGCGTTTATAAATGACTTACCAAATGGGATTCGCAGTGACTGTCGATTGTTTGCGGATGATTGTGTAATATATCGAAAGGTACATGACTCACAAGACAATGCAGTACTTGTGTCTAGCATAAGTAGGCGATTGAAAATAAAATGAAAATAAACACAAGAAAATGTAGTCGAATAAAAATAGGGAAAGTGCGAAGGAAGGATTTTCAATATAACATTGGCTCGGAAATACTTGTAGAAGAAGATTCTTGCAAATATTTGGGCGTTCACGTAAGAAATGATATGAAATGGAGTAGTCATATAGGATGTGTAGTTTCTAAAGCTTACAAATCCCTGCACTTTGTAATGAGGGTATTAAAAGGAAGTAGTACCTCTGCTAAAGAATTAGGATATTTGTCACTTGTAGGACCTATTCTGGAATACGCCTCGGCGGTTTGGGATCCATATCAAGTAGGGCTCATAAATGAGTTGGAAATGGTGCAAAGAAAGGCCGCTAGATTTGTGCTCAGTGACTTTAATCCCAGGAGCAGTGTGAGCCGTATGTTAAAGAAACTTGGGTGAGAATCACTTGAGGCTAGGAGGATGAAATCTAGACTCTGCGCTATGTACAACACGTATACAAATCAACCAGCATGGGGTGAGCTTAGCAAACGTATGGAAAAGCCTACTTACATGGGTAGGAGCGATCATCCTTTCAAAGTTAAGGGCCGACCACAGCGAACAAATTATGGTAAATATTCTTTCGTAAACCGTGCCATTGATAATTGGAACTCTCTACCTGCCGCAGTCTTAGAGCCTTTTCCCAAACATATAGGTGTGTTTAAGAAAAGACTGACTATTTGTGTAGATACTCCAGTTTAATTGTTAGTGAATTGTTATGTACAGTTATTTATTTGTTATGTATATCTAATTTGCCACCGGGGAACACACCCACAATTGCAAATAAACGAATGAATGAATGAATGAATGAATGAATATGGACAATAGGTGATCTCATAAGCCTATTTTTTCATATGATGAAAATAGGCTAAGAATGACATAAGCTATGAAAGTAAGCGAAGGTCTACTTTTATCCGCCAAGCGGTACCCAGTGCTCGAGTCATGGAATGGCTGGCTCTCCCCATATTCCAGCGAATTCCAAATAAATAAACTTAAGAATCTTAATAGCAGCACAACTGTAACGGACAGATTTCGTACGAAATTATCAAGGCAAATGTTCGGTGACATTACGTACCGTATCTGAATGTTATACACGCTATGAAATTACGTTACATAGGGTTTGTAATACCGTGTAATGGTGGTCTAGGCCCTAGAGGATAGCATGCTAGACACTTAATGAAGTAATCAGTTTTAGGTGGTTCGAATTCCACCTCAGCAGATTTGTATTGACGGTCAATTTTTGTTTCATTTTTATGCTTGGTGTTTCATTACATCCTATTTAATTATAATATCCAAATTCTATACGCGTTTTATAGGAATCATTTGTGTACTAAATTCTTGGTTTAATATGGGAAAGTGTTGTTTGAGTTAGCGACTTGGACATTGACATTTCCGCCCCGTATAAGTTCCACTTTTATCCGACTACTGCACTCCGGCTATCAAATGGCCTTATTCATGATTTCCAAAGCAGTGAAATATACCCACCTAGGTTTGCAGCAAAGAACAGGTAAATACAGTAACTACATGTATACAGGTAAGCACACTGTTTCTTTGGAGGGCACCTTCATTAGGTAACTTTCGACCAACGAATATTAGGTAACCTTCCCATAAAGGAATATAAACACAGGAGCTTGGGAAATTTTGGCCAACATCCCTTGGTCCTTGGGTGTGTGTTCAACTTGTGTGATAACCTGAGTTCCAAGAATTAATGTAAAATAAGGTTTGGGAGAGGATAGATTCTAAGAAATTATATTCCTACCAAAAGGGAAAGAAAATCAGACCGATACCAAACCACATTGATAATAGATTAGCAATGAGTTATTTGTACCGTTCAAATTTTATGTAACATCTAATGCTCCTTCTAATATTAGCATAAGTGTACATGGATATGTTCAATGGAATTAAATGGAATGCCATCAGAGCATAAGAAGTAATAGTGAAACAGACTTATCACAAACATTTTCCGAACTCCACTTGCATTCACCATGGGAGCCTCTTCGTACAAAAGTTTATCGGCAGATTCCATTATTACGCCCAACATTGTGTACTTAGAAATTCTCCAAAATATATCTGTATATATAGATATATTTTGCTCTTTGCTAAATTTAAAATTAATTAAATACATTTTCAATAATTACTTGCTCTTTTAGTTAATGCGATTTCTGCTCACGTCTCATTGCTCTTTCGGTAAAGTGAGAAAGCTTCACACGGGCCTACTAATTATTATTCGAGTACTATGTGTTGGATAATAGCGGGAAGAGGTTATACACAGCACACAAATAATATGGATGATGCTCAGAAATTCAAAGCTCCGTTCAGTCGGCGCATATGGTTCAGACGATCATTGTTATGTGGTCGTTTAGCAAAGCCATGTCTGGACCGACAGAATCATACACACAGAAGCATAGATTGGAATAGAATCGCTTACTGATGAAAGGGCTTAATTCGACTTTTGGATTAAATGAGTTACATATAGGATATGGATCTCTGGGCGTAGACGCGTGTTTAAGGCAGAAAGGGGCACTGATCTGGTGCACAGTACACTGTTGCTAGCTATCGGTGTTCCCCTTTGCCATACGTAATCTTAAAACACAGGAAACCAGGTCTTTCTATATCAGGTAGACAAACAGAAGGCCGACCGAAATGTTCTCGTTCCTTCATAAGTACATAAGTGAGAATGTTCCAACTGACAAAGAAAATCATTGATTCATGTGGAGACTAATATAGGAGTCCTTGCATGTTAGGATTCTGTTTATCGTTTGCTGGCCCTAGCAAGTTTGACAAAATTGTTCACTGGTTTCCGATATGTAGACATCAGAGGTTACCACATTAGCAGTGAAATTCTCTGAAGCCCCTGAAAATGTTATCATTTCTCAGATTTCCATCGGTTCATACAATCTTTTCTCTTTCTTTGCCTGCGATCGTGATTTTCGGATTGTAAAGCGTGTGATCAAAGGAAGTTTTCTCTCACCCGACCGACTCAAGCCCTACTTGCGATCTCTGGGTATACCCTTGCAAAGAAGACTGGAATCACCTATTACTGTCTCACAAGTCAGATAGAGACTCAAATTGTCGCTTTAAAATGTACCAAGGACTTTCAAAATTTTCCAACTCCCCCCCCCCCCCCCCCTCCCTTAAAGAAAGGGTGGGTTATTGCTAACGGTACTACTGGTTCCAGCGATTCCATATAGCTGAGATAAGCTGAAATATCTACAGAACACGCCGCGTTAAGCATTGACTCAGATAACTGGACATGTGATGAGCATAACTGTACTTATATCCATAAGATAGCCTAGGAAAAACAAGAATTATTTGTATTTGTTTAGGGCCGTCAGCATGATTCAACTTAACTTTCAAGAGAATTCCTCTTTAGTATAACGACAGGAAATATTGCATTGCTTCTAATCCTAAATCAATAACCTCCCTCACCCAGAGAAAATTTCCCCATCGTCTATCGTTCTCATACAGTATCACGTGTTCATGAATGGGCTTAAGTCATAAAACGTAAAGTTGTGGGGAAATAGAAAATGCTTAACGTGGCGTGTTCTGTAGATATTAAGTGGCTTATTCAGCTTATCTAGCTATATGGAATCGCTGGAGCCAGTAGTACCGTTAGCAATAAACCACCCTTTTTTTGAAGGGGGAGGGGGAAGTTGGAAATTTTACAAAGTCCTTGGTACTTATTAAAGCGACAATTTGAGTCTCTATCTGTCATGTGAGACAGTAATAGGTGATTCCAGTCTTCTTTGCAAGGGCATACCCAGAGATCGCAAGTAGGGCTTGAGTCGTTCTGGCGAGAGAAAACTTCCTTTGCGTCGCATGCTAACAAAATAAAAAATACCAACAACAAGCTGCACCGGAAGTAGACTGCTAAAATTAGTTATCGCATCGTTAACGCCCGTAACACTGTTATTCTCTATAAAACACTTCATTTCCATTCTATTGATGATGTATCTACTTCTTTAGTCAGATATTAGATAACTATTTCTTCCTGACAAGTTGAAGAAAATGTTCATGTTTCTTCTTGGGGGGATTGACTACTGTGTAGTATTTTGTGCTGTTAAACTTTTCATACGGGCGCCGGCGGTTTTTTTTAATTCGAGAAATGTCCCGACAAAGTGAGTGAAAATATAGATTAATTTACGGAGTTGTTTTACATCTCTGAATTAAATTTGAACATTTTAGAAATGTCCTTACTGTTTGGTAAATATTGAGTGTTTCGTCCATTCACTGGATCATTTGGGTTTGAGCCTAGGGTTTCAGGCTGCATTTCCACCCGGATGTCACGTGGTTTTTCAGGGGAAAATTTCAGCCCGCAGTCATCGGGACCCCAAATTGGGCCGTCCGGGTGTAGGTTGGAATTACAACAACAACCCTAAATTATACATCATAGTCGTTCAAGTATTACATCTATATGTCATTTAGAGTGAGTGTATGGCTATGTATGCCTCCAAGGGAATATTGCGAGCTTCAATCTCCCAAACTTGTTGGCCAGGTCGCATGGAAAACATCTGTAATGATATTTCATCCCCAAGTAAATTCGTGCCAGGCCACCCCTAGAGAGAGAGAGCAAAATTGTACTTGTCTGGATACTACTACTACTACTAGTAATGCGAAACTTGGAACACTCTTGTCGGTCAATAGTCCTAAGACTATGTTTTCCGTGTGCGTTAATTCTCACTGAGTATGGCATTCATGAAGCTACTCTCGCCACTAGACATTACAAGCTTCAAATTGATATGTGAGACCACTTCCTGGTGTAGTGACAAGCATTCTTGGCTGCCTTTCCCGGAGGTCTGGGTTCGATTCCCGGCTCTGCAAATAAACTTTAATTCTGGTGTGAGGGCTGGAACAGGGTAGGCCTACACTCAGCCTCGTTAGGCAAAACTGAGAAAAGGAGGGTTCGATTCCCACCTCAGCCATCCTGGATGTCGTTTACCATGGTTTGCCACTTCTACTCCAGGCAAATGTTCCATTCATGATGTTCCGGGATGATTCCTAACTTACGGGTACGGCCGCCTACTTCCCAATACTATCCCCAATTCACAAATACACACACTATTACAGCCATCACAATAACACAGGTTATCGTACAAATAGTAAGTCAATTTCTAAAATGTCCAAAGCTAATTCAGAGATGTAAAACAATTCCGTAAATTAATCTTTATTTTCACTCACTTTATTGGAAGATTTCTTATAAAAAAAAACTGCCGACGTCCATGGATAGTTTAACAGTACAAAATACTATAAATTCCAGACACACCCAAGCACATGGAGCTACATGACCACGATGTCGCAAAACCCCAATAATAAGCAACAACTACAAATTGACATGTTGTAAAGTTGCTCACCTATTCACGATATTAATATAGGAAAAGAAAAACAGAACGGTATAATTAACATTTAATTTCTGTGATAAAACCATACTTTAACGGCTTGTTATATGGGGCTGCTACTTGCTGCATTTAGTTGCATCTCTGTCACTTGAAGATGTAAGTTATCTCTAACAAACTGTAATCCTCAGCAGTTTCAAATGATATATTATGAGCTGGACTCATTTTTGTGCTCAGTTATGGTCATCACCCATTCAATTGATGCTCGGAAATTTAGATACATTTAGAGGCAGGTAACCAAAGAACTTAAAAAATAAGGTAACAAGAACTCACACGGAGAAACTTTATTTTATATGCAGATAATAAAGATACACAGCAGTAGGGTACAGACTCACATTACTGTCAAGTATTGAACAACGGTTCTAGAGGTAATTATGTCGGCATGGAAGATATCTACGTCCAGCCCCTGAAGCCACGATGAAGAAGCGCCTGGGTGATAAGTGTGTATCACAATAACTGGCAGCATTTCTCGTATTGAAAGTTTGTATAATTAAACCACTATAACATAATTTATTTACTCTTACATAATTCTATGGCTTACATTTACACTAATCCAACATTGTGGCTGCGCGAATTATTTCACCAGTACTCAAATCTCCGAAACTACTGCAACAATCAAATTGAAAAAGATGGTATATTGGCTTTCACGGCCAAGGAATTAAAACTCCGCAATGTTTCTAGGTTTATGCCGTGTCGTGTGTGGGGTTTTGCCTAGAAACACCAAGGTAGTGTCCATGCCCCGACCCCCACAGGAGTAGCGAACTGAGCACTACCTCCCTTCTTATGAAGCGCACCTGCGCTTCTTTACTGCGAGAGCTGAAAGCTCAAGCAGTCTTTCACCTCCCTATAAAGGCTTCCGGGCACGGACACCAAGAGGCTGATGATGATTCAACCTTGGTGTTCCTTGGCGAAACCATACACATGACACGGCATAAACCTAGAAAAATTACTGAGTTTTAATCAAATTGAAGTTTTGTATGTCATATAGGACTGTTAAATAAAGACACGTATATGACGTTCAGAAACCTGGTAAACACAAAAGCAACATGGCAGCCACGCGAATTTCAAATATTTAAAATTACATTAATAATTTTATTAATGCAGCCAATGGCCATGTATTTTTCTTTTCAGGACGGGTCAGGGAAGGGATTATGAAAGGAAATCGGCCGTGGACCTATTGAAGGAACCGTCCCGGCATTTGCCTGGTAGTGAAAATGGGAAACCACGAAAACCATTTTCAGGACGGCCGAGGTGGGGATAATGGCGATCTAATCATCCGAGTGCTGTGAAACTAGGCACAGCAAATATATATTTAGTGCTAAGTATATAGGCACATAATTTCTTCGATTGGTTTCAAAAATTCAAGATGGAGGCAGTGAGAATTTTTAAAAACATATTTTATTTCTCGTATCCTATTCAAGTGATCGAAATGAGTTTGTTTAATGAGCCACCATAATAATATTTACCTACTGATACATAACTCTACGGCTTACATTTAAATCCATCCAACATGGCGGGCGCGCGAAATATTTCACCAGCATTGAATATCTCCAAAACTATTACACCAATCAAACTGAAATTTTGTATGGTGGCAGAGGACGACTAAGCAAGTACACATACGTGATTTTGAAAAACAAACAAAAACATGTGGTGGTCACTCGAACTTCAAATATTTAAAATGACCGTTCTGGCGATCTAATCATCCAAGCGCATTGAAACATGGCACAACGATTTTCAATTTAAGCTGAACATTAGAATTCGCTGGACATTCTAAACCTAGCACGCAATTTTTATTGTAAGTTAGTGGTGGTGGTGGTGATTGTTTTATGGGGTGGAACATCGATATCATCTGCCCCAATTTTCTAGAGTGGGTAAAGGAGCAATTTTTTGTCATATTATTAAAATGAAATTATTTCATCAATCTAAACTATCGTATACGCATGTAAATGTATGAATCTCTTACTGATGTTCTTTTGAACCGGTCTTTCGGAAAGTTGATAAACCAGTATCATGAACTAAATATTATGGTACAAATTTCTTTAGTGTTGTATTCTACCGGTAGATAGCGCCTCATCGTCTGACTTTGGACACACATTCTCCAATCCTGGAGGTGTGTTGATGTGATTTATATTGAAGAACATGAAAGCTTTCGTTTAGGAGAGGGCAAACAGTAGTACCATATTAAGACCATTTTGCTATCTTAAAGTATTACTTGATGTTTAATTGTTTATTGTCTAAAATTATTACAATGCTTGGATATTGTTTTTCGAGTTTGTTGATATTGTTGCCTTATACTTTATCATGATGTAGGTTTTATGCCAAAAGCTATTTAGTACATCACATAGAAAATATATTTAATTGGCGGGAGAATTTTGAAATGGAAAAGACGAGTAGACTATATGAAAATGGCTGTTAAGTTCCTCACGGAACTACTTGTTATTCTTCAGTTGTCTTACTACCGAGTGAGTTAGCCGTGGTCGTTACGGTGTGACTGCAGGCTGTCGCTCACATCCGGGAGGCGCGGAGATTCGAATCCCCCCGCCGGCAACTTTGAAGATGGTCTTCTATGGTTTACCATCTTCCTTCCAGGCAAATGTTGGAGTCGCTCGCCGGAGTTGCTCACTAACGATAGGCCACAGCCGCTACCTTCCAATTCCTCGTCCTTACATTCACACTTTCCTCCTCAGACAACACTCCACATGCGACAGTACTTGTAGCTCACCCCATGGGTGTCCGTATAGAAGCAGCTACATACTCTGGTGAGCCGAACATGTCTCCGGACACTCCCGGCACTAAAAGCAATAGGCCAAAAAAAAGTGTTTTACTTTACTGTTTGGATATTTTCACTTTGTTGTAAGAAGAGTTTAAATGTAACATATTTCGAATTCACATTTAAAAGTTGAATATTGGATATGCTATTTCCTATATTACTCTCATACATAAGTCACAATCGTTGAAATATTAAAAACATTGTAAAACACAAATGCAAACAGCTTAAATTCTTAGTAATGAAAAAACTTGTAGTGAAATAAAAAAAAAAAGTTTTTCAGTCGGTCAACAGGATTGCACACAAATTAGGTGGGTTATTCCCTAATCCTGAAACAAATTGCATGAGATTGCAGTGAAATACACAAATTTGTTCAACTCCAAGAACTGTGTATGCAGCCATTGTTATTTACAAGCAAGTTATAATAGTTAATTTTCAACACCTTTGAATAATACAATTAATAACTGATCTTTTTTTGTGCACAATTTTGTTGAACCCTGGTTTGCTCTAAGAATATTATCTAGTTATAATAATAATAATAATAATAGCCTTGTTGTTGTAACTGATAGTTGCAGTCATTAGACAGGTTCAAGTAGATCTCGTGAGCCATTTTTGTGTGACATATAAGAAGTGCTGAGAAAGGTAGGTATAATGAAGGGGGGCGCTGAATATTTTATATTTCAGAAGGGGGTTGGGCGACATAAAAGTGCGAGGAACTCTGAGTTTGTGTACCGGAAGGTGGTAGTAAGACCAGCGATGATGTACTGTACGGTGCAGGAACGCATCAGATGGCTAGAAATGGGAGAGTAAACTGAATGTGGCTTAGATCAGAATGCTACGGTTCATGGGCGCCCGCAGGATTTTTTCCAGAGGGGGGCCAAGTTATTTTCTTTTTATCCCCCCCCCCCCTTCTCGTTTCATTTCTTACTTGCTTCGTGAAATTCATTATTTGACTGGTCTGAAACCGTTGGCTGCCTTATGGTATGATTGGGAGGAATGTTTTGTTTTTAGTTCACAGTTCTTGTCCATGGAAGTTTGCGTTTTTTCTTTCGTGGTTCATTGTCATAATGTTCAGTTCGTAAAAACAGGTAGAAAATAGTGCTATCACCATGTATCGATAATAATATCAAAACCAAGCAGTTCATTAAAATGCTAAGGTAAATTCAGTTCGCCTATTTTCTAAATACGGTAACTGGAGGACATATTTTCAAATTACTGAGTTAAATTAAACTGTGGAAAGATTCCTACATATGAATCTGCCTAATAATTTAAATATCACTGTTTCCAAATATCTAGTTTGTAGTGGCCGTTATAGCGGATCCATCACGTTTTTCTTCTTCTTAACAAGCTATCAGGAATACTTCCCATTGCTTTTCTTAGCATAATGAATTTTGTGCGAAGTGATAAATTCATATTGTGGTCTTACGTTACTCGTATTTGTGATGCCCATGGTGTTAGCAAATTTTCGTTTTAGAAAGAAAATATTTCATTTGATTATTGCTGACTGTTAAGTAAAATATATACAACTCACTAAATCATGTACTTCTTACTTAGTCGCTTTGATAACGACAAACATCGCAGGGATATTTAACTATTATGCATTCGTATTTAAGAATGTCACATAAATGTTCCTTGAGTTAAGAGCCTGCCAATGTCTGTTCTGTAAATTTCTTCTTTCAGAATCACATCATTATCAACCCCCCCCCCCCCCTTGAACTTTGTCTCTTTATCACCTAATTGATCTATGTTGAATTGTAACTTTCAGTCGGTCAATATGACTATGAGCCCAATTAAATTAGCTTCTCCGCTCATATATGTATGCGCATATGTTGCGCATCGAAAATTGCCTTGCAAGAAGAGTCCATTGGAATCATATAGCCTACAACATTACGAATTCTACCAGTATTGAATTCACAATTTTGTCTCAACTGATCTACCGTCTACATTCGACTGAGAGTGCGAATCTCAGTCGCTTTGATAACGGCACTAAAACACCGCAGAACTATTTAACTATTAGCCTATAAATTGCTCCGATCGTAGAAGATTTAACACTACAGGTTAAGAATCTACAACAATGGTAGATTGCTGTTCATTTGTATCAATAATTGCTCTGTTCTCAAGAAATGGACCACAGTACTATGGCACACCTTGAATAAAAATATACGGCATTTCGCAGCACGAATAACGATCACAGTAAGGCAAAACGACGCAAATTTAGACGAGGTAGAACATAGTCAGCCCCGTATTTAGGGCTCCTGAAGCCCCTGGGGGGGGGGATAAAAATAAAAATCATTGCTACTCCCGACTAAAAATGTGTAGATTTATTAAAGTGGCCTTAACATATGGGGCTGTTTCTTCAATGAGCGTGTATTTAACTATGAGTGGCAACCACTATAAATATGTGTTTACTAAAATTACAAAATGAAAAAAAAAAAGAACTTAATACAAAGAATTTACATTTAAATTTTAAAAGATATCATACACAGTCAATGACAAAATAAAAAGTTACGAGCCTTACAGTAGTCGCATATGATGTGTAACATCTGACATAGAAGAAACCTCACGTGAAATTGTTGATACACCGGTATTTTATACTATTATTGGCACAAATATTAATCTATTGTAAAAGGGAGTGTTTTACAGATATTGTAGTTTATAATACGGAACTCATTTTATTAGATGGTTTGTAGCTTCCACCAGCGCTAGCCTAAATAAAGAATACGATATGGATCAACTAGATTAATAGACGCGACACCGCTCATAACCTTAAATTCCTTATAAACAAGACCTCTTGATTCACAGACCAACACGTAATTGCATATGGATTCTGTTAAAATGAGTCATATTGATATGATAAATATCGTTTAAAATGATAATCTGATGGCAAAAATATCAACCCTGTCCGGGATTCGAACCCGAGATCTCTAGATTCACAGTCATAGGCGCTAATCCCACGGCTTTTTCGACTACGCAAATATTGTGCACAAGATGGTGACTTGTTTCCACGTTCCAATAATACTGCATTACGGAATTAAGTTTCATTTATATTATGCTTGTTTCGATAATGTTCCTGCGTGAAATTGAGTTTAAAATGCCTTATGAATAGGCCCTCTTGTGAGTAAAGAGAATGTATTCAGCAATAGTTCATGAAGGCTTGCTCAATTCTCGCATAACCACAACGATTATATTATATTGATGACCGCATTGCCGTTATGTGGGTTAATATTTGAATAGCCATTGTGCAGAAACATAATACCGACAATGCCGACTTCTTACAATGTTTGATATTAAGGCATTTTACCATTTAAATACTGATACGAAGACTTCGAACATGTGCCATGTGCTTTGTTTCAATCAGTTGACACCAGAGTTAGCATGAGCGTTTACCGTTCAGTATGTCATATACATTCCACATGGCCGAGAGTACGTCATGGTATCAATTTCCGACACCGCGCGCTCATTGTTTCTCTTACGACTGCCAGCTGGATTGATCGATCGAGTTGGCAGTGCGTCTTACACTTCGTTCGATCCACCGCTGCCATAACTATTGTTCACCATGACCGCGTGGGCAGCAGCAGCAAGTCCAGAGATCGTAGGCTCGAATTCTGGTGCTGACAGCAGCTATCCTGAGTGTGATTTATCCCCGGGTTTTTCCACACTCCCTCCTGGCAAATGCCGGGATAGTACAGTATTTCAAGTCCCGGGGCACCTACCCTATCCCTGACCCTAACACAGTTACACACGCTACTTCAGTCACCACATAAATACAGGTTATCACACACATTCAACACACACCTTACTACAAGGGGCTGATAACCAAGATGTCCCAAGCCTCTGAATTGAATTAACAACAACTACGAAGTAGCCTAGAGAGGCTAGGTATAAAAAATACAAATTGCACATCTTCACAATTTTACCACTTTTCGCCAAAGAATTACTCCATCAGGAGGGGCTCTCTTGTTACTATAATATACCGATGCTGTAGCTCAAACTCTTAAGGCTAAATGTCCCGACACTTTGGTAAGAAAATATTTCAACAGATGGCAGCACAAGCGAAGCTGATTTTTTTTTTTTTTTTTTTTTTTTTTATCGAAGGGGAGCTCGGAACTGCGATCTGAAAACTGATATGTACTCTAGCTAGTAGCAGAATTGAGATTAATTGATTGCTTCCTTTTTAATTTCAAGAACAGAGAAATTGCTGTTTGTTTACCAAATATCTGATTAAAATTCGAAAAAAAAACGAGTAATACGAAAGTTGAGTTTTACTCACTGATTCCAAAGCCGTGTCGAAAACCTAAATCGGTTGAATAGAATCGTTGGGATCACTTTGGGAAGTTTGTGAATAAAAGTGTTACTGTACTTGCAATAAAAGGCGCGACAGAAGAACAAGGTCATGGAGAACGGGTTGGGGGAGGGAAAGGGAGTGGAGCTCGAGTGATTGAGAGAGCGACAACCTTACCTGACGGTATGGAATTTCTGCGCATCTAGTCCAATGTTGCGATTGACTGTGCTGGTTAGTTCTGAATTATTGTCCAGGTCTGGATATTTCTGAGTGATCCTTTGATATTTTACCAGTTCCTAGTAATGACTTCTTGTCTTTAGTTCATCGATCTCTTTAATTACATTTTGTTTAATTTATTTTACCTGCAACAGTAATATATAATGCCCGCTAGGTATTCTATTTTCGGCACTTTATTTTTTGGACAGTATTTCTGGTAGAATAGATACATGTACATATATGTACGACTGGGGAGAGCATTACGATCATCACGTGGAGTTCAGTTTTTCGTTATTGTTGAAAAATGGAGCCACCACCAAAACCGATTAAAGGGCGTTGCACTAAATCACAGGGGAGATTGCGACTAAGTACCAAGAAAAGGAAGCCAGGTCCTAAAAAAAAGAAAATCACCTCTACACACCCGTAAGTTTTTTTCCCCCTAATTTGTATTTGAAATTATATAGTTCTTTACGCTTGCATTAGAGAATCGATAATGCACTGAGCAGTTATGATTTCACTTATATCCTACCTGTACAAGTTGGATGAGTCGCCTCCGTAGCGTAGCGGTCAGCATGGTTAGCTGCCGCCCCGGAGGTCCTGGGTTCGATTCCCGGCTCTGCCACGAAATTTGAAAAGTGGTACGAGGACTGGAACGGGGTCTACTCAGCCTCGGGTGGCCCAAATGAGTAGAGGGGGTTCGATTCCCCCTCAGCCATCCTCGAAGTGGTTTTCCGTGGTTTCCCACTTCGTCTTCGGGCAAATGCCGGGATGGTACCTTCTTCAAGGCCACGGCCGCCTCCTTCCCTCTTCCTTGCCTATCCATCCTAAACATCCCTTACCTTCCCTCATGAGGCCCCGGTTCGCTTTGCAGGTGAGGCCGCCTGGGCGAGGTGCCAATCCCATCTCACCAGTTGTATCCCTTCCGATTCGATGTTCCCCGCTCTAGGACACTGCCCGTAGAGGCGGTAGTGGTGAGTTCCCTCGCTGAGTCCGTGGGTTCCACCAACCTGGAGGGTAACAAAAAAAAAACAGGTTGGATGACTAAACGTCACCCCGCAATCTGCAGGCTACATGGTTGAACAGCGCAGCGGTTGCTTGGTAGGCCTAGGCCCCCACATGCGTTGAATACATAAGTGTAGGAGTACAAGATCACGAACTATTCAGTGTCAACTTTTTTCAGAGAAGCAAGTTCGACTTCAAATGAAAACAATGCGTCGTTGTGTGGAAAGGTATGACGTAGCGATTGTGAGAATGGAAGATTGGTTTCCGGTAATACTGGGTTGGATTGGGTTTCATAAAGACTGCAAACATTACTTTTGCACTACCAGTGGGCAATGTGATGACAAACAGCTAACTGCAGACCAAACTAATGCTTGTGACAAGGTGCGTTCTTGCTTGCAGCCCCTAATTGCAAGAAGTTCCCAGCTAATATCAAACACCACCAGCAATGCTGCCGAAAATTACATGTCCCTTATTGCAAGATTCACGGAATGTAAGGAGATCAATCGAGGGAAACAAGGTTCCTTCACTCAAAAGCTGCCGGGCTGGACTTTTACTTTGGGTCATCCTGGCACTATAAAGCAATGAAATCAGTTTTGACAATAATATCTGCCACAATAGTGAAGAAGACTGTACTCAGCAGAGAGAAGAAGAAGAGCAGCTTGCCGAAAAAGTTTATTTGCGTCGCGAGAAGGGAAAAGAATGTCCCGACCACAGTCTAATGAAATGAAATGTACTGTCTCACGTGATAATGGAAACCGATCAATGCAGTTGCATTTCGATGACGTACTGTTGAGAGAGTTTAGTGATAAGAAGACCAAGCAACTAACGCTTGGCGATATACAAAAACTGGAAAAGGAAACAGGGGGCCAAAGGGAAAATGAAAAGTGGCACACAGCCAGAAAGGACAGACTAACGACATCCAATTTTGGATATGTATGCAAGAGGAAACCTACTTCGAAATGGGCTCCAGTAGCAAAAAAAAAAATATATATATATATATATATATATATATATATACGGCCAATTTCACTCAAAAGCAATGCAGTAGACTATGACTGTGATAATGAGCGAATTGCAAAACGAAATTTAGAGGAGAAAATCAGGTTGAAAAGTCGAAGAATGTGGTATTTTCGTACATAAAACTTATGGGTGTTCCGGCCCCGTGGTGTTGTGGTAACGCGCCTGACTCTCACCCGGAGGCCCCGGGTTCGATTACCGGCTCCGTCAGGGATTTTAGAAACTGACGTGAGGGCTGGAACGGGGTGCACTCAGCCTCGTGAGGACAATTGAGTAGCTGTCTGACAGTGAGGCAGCGGCCCGATCACGAAAACCAAGATTAACGGACGAGGGGACCCGATGCGCTGATCACGCGTCACCCCAATATCTGCAGGCCAAACGGCTGGGCAGCGGTCGCTTGGTAGGCCTAGGCCTTTCACGGACTGTAGTGCCAAGGGTTATTATTATTGATGTGTAACATCTTTCCGCTCGGTTGCTGGATAGTTTTGTGGGAGTGATTTTGAAAATTGGGGACGGAAGTGAATCGGGCGGAAGTGGATCGAACGGAAGTGGATCGGACGGAAGTGAAGACGCACTGCCAGCTGGATGTACAATTGAAAATGTGTGTATTTGAAACAAGGCAGTGTGTGCTCTGTAGCGCGAGAATGTTATGGCAATACAGTAGGCAGTGCATTTAGCAGGCACTGGTTTGACGAGCACAGTGGCAAATGTTTCACCGACTTTCATTTGTCATTGAGCAGTTTATGAAGCTTCACGTTCAAGGTTGAATATCACATGGGGTAGGACAAAGACGACAAATGGCATTATTGTCAAGCTGTGGGTGAGTAGTCAAATATTAAATGCATAACAGAATGTTGTTATATGAGTGTAATAAAAGCTGTATTTTCATCATATGTGAGACTTGGTCATTTCATGATTGTAGGAAGCCAGGTTTTGATTGTTTACGACGAACTGTATGAGAGCCTTGAGAATAATGACTGTTATAGTTACTGAGGAATGTGCTCACAGTATTTGAGAGTACTGTCGACGTTGTGTGTCACTTTGTTATTATGAATTATTAATGTAAAAGGAAGGAAGCTTGTAGTTTTGCGTGTCCATTAATCTCACGATCATGATCCACGGTATCTCCCTTTTACGTGGAATGCGAACCACAGGACATGGCATTTCAATTCGAAAATCTCACATGTATTGGCCGGGAATCAAACCTGGTCTACCTTGGTGAGAGACTAACAGCTTGACCGCTGCGCCACAAATGTGACAGTAGCATATCTCCAATTCAATCTATGCATTCATCATAGTACCAGTATGAAAATGGAGTGTAAATCAACATTTTAAGAATGTCCAAGTTGTGTAGTATACGAGTAGGATAACATGTCAGATGTTACACATCATATGCGACTACTGTAAGGCTCGTATCTTTATTATTATTATTATTATTATTATTATTATTATTATTATTATTATTATTATTATTTAAACTTATGGGTTCTTAGGTGCCTCCCCAGACGGATTAATAGGAGACGACGCTATAGTCGAAGTCAAGTGCCCTTATTCTGCACGCAATATGACCATACTGGAAGCCTGAATAAAGCTGAAGGGATTTTATTTGGCAGAAAGTAAGCGAAAAAGAAAGCCTAGACAATGTCAAGAACAGTGCCATTCAAAAGAGAACAGTTTGATAACTCTCGAACACTCGCATGATTTTCATTTCCAGATCCAGGGCCAGTTGGAAATAACACAGCGGGAAATATGTTATTTTGCAGTACTGTGTGTACGTCTAAGGACATTCACATAGAAACAATAAAGAGAGACGAAAAGTTCTGGAGACAAAAAATGCTTTTGCAACTGAAATTCTGCTACGAGAAAGTCTTGTTGCCTGAGGTCATTGATCCCAGGATGACCAGATATATGGATATAAGAGAACCTGAGGTGAAGTAAAATACTGAGTGTGTGTAAATCATGCAACGTTATCTTTGATATGGAAAAATTGAAGTATTGATTTCATGAACAGGAAATAATTAGGTATAATATATTTTTTTGTTTCTAGTACGCAGTACTAGTGCCTAAGCTAACAATAGGCAGATGAGATTATCTTAGGAACTTTAGTTCTATATGTGTACATAATAATTTTGCTCTTGGTATGCATTTTCATAATTTGTTTACTGTAATAATATGTCCTACATAAATGAACTTTTATTAGTACATCCATGAAAATTGAAGTAAGTTATAGTGCTTGGCCTCACGGAGTTGTTTCAGATCTCATGAAAAAGAAAAAAAGGGAATTAAGAGTCAAAAGAACCGAAGACGCATACGAATCACCAAAATGTATGTATGTAGGTCTATGTGCGTGCGCATTTGGCCCCCTATAAATCGATAATAGCTTGCTCCATTGATTTGAATTTTTCACGGTTTATGGGCTTGTTTGCTATGTATAGAAGACGATACCTAGAGTCGGACGTCCGCATCGGATGGTTTTTATAATAGATATCCCCAATAAAACTGAACACGAACATATCTTGTCCGTGATTTTTCCCCTCTAAAATATCAAGAACGTGCTAACTACAAACCAGTCATATCTTTCTATACAGTATTCAATTTTGCATCGAGAGAAACCAGTCGCTGCTCTGTGCGATAAGAATGATATCCTACAAAGTATTACTAATGTAGGAACAATATGTTTTTTGTTCGGGAGTTTATCCTCAAATAACTCTAAAACCGTTTCCTAGATGGGAATCCAGCGCTGTCAGCATCTATCCTGAGTGTGTTATCACCGGTTTTCCACACTCCCTCCAGGTAAATGCCGAGATAGTACCGTACTTGAAGTCTCAGGTTACCTGCCCCCTCTGACTCTTAATACAGTCACACACATAATCAACTACACGGGACTGATAATAATAATAAATCGTTATTGGTTTTACGTCTCATTTAACTACTGCGGCTTTTAGAGACGCTGGGGTGCCGGAATTCAGCCCCGAAGGGGATCTTCAACTTGCCAGTTAATCTACTGGCACGGCTCCCTCGCATTCGCGCACCCTCAAATGCCAACTGGCTGCACCAGTATTCGATCCTGCAACCTTGGGCACAGCAAGTGAGAACGTTCCCGCTGAGCCACGCAGCCATCCAAAGGGACTGATAACCAATATGTCCCAAGCCCCTACAATGTATTATTATCGACAAGAACGACGACAACAACAAGAATGTTTGAGGAAGTAAGAAAGGTATCTGTACACATTGTGTCAACGTTACATACGCGTCACACTACTACAGCATAATTTTATTGCTCAGATATTGTTCCACGCCTAGGCACTTGTACATGTAACTCGCCGAACTATATTATTTATGACAAGAGGAAGACAACTCCTTCCAGTCGTCAAATCGTTCCCTTCTCCCTCTGACCTGTTGGCGTGGTCATCATTTTCCTTGCGCAAGAGATATTGTGAAGCCGCTACCCCTATCATCCTTTTCAAAACAATTCCCAAACTAATGCTGACGATTCCATCCACCCGATTTTAATTGGAATCAGGAAATAAATCTCCGTTTTCGTATTACCTGTTTTTTTTTTCATATTTTAACCAGAAATATAAAAACTGTTAGTAAATGTTTTGTTTTTCACATTTTCAAAAAGTAAATGTTTTGTTTTTCACATTTTGAAAAATGAATCGAATTAATATCAATTCAATTGCACTCTAGTATACATAGTGGTTTTCAGATAGCAAATACGTGCTTCCGTTCAAGAGAAAACTGAAAAAAGAAATTGTCTCACTCTGGTGCTGCTACGTGGTGTGAGAATTACAAACTAAAAACGGGACATTTAGCCTTAATAACATATGCGTGGCGCAGCGGTAACGTTCTCGCTTGCTGTACCCAAGGTTGCATGATCGAATCTCCTTGCACTAGTGTGCGCTAATGTGAGGGAGCCGTGTCAGTAGATTTACTGGCACGTTAAAGATCCCCTTCAGGGTAAAATTCCGGCACACCGGCGTTTCTAAAAGCCGCAATAGTAAAAGGGGACGTAAAACAAATAATATTATTATATCCTAATAACATGTACGGAACGTGATGGTGCTATGGTCAAGCGGCTTGCCTCTCATCAAGGTAGACTGGGTTTGATTCCCGGTCAATGCATGCGAGATTTTTGAAGTGAAACATCACGTTCTGCAAGCTTACTTCCTACCTAACTTAAACCACAATGAATTGATTGGTTCGTTCTTCTTAGCGTCATTGTGTTGATTTGGGCTATCTGTAGGTATGTTTGGATCTTCTTGGATTTCACAATCTCGCAAGAGCAATACACTGAGATAGCCAAGAAACCTCGGCGGGTTGATGGTCTGACAACCAATCTCTAAACAGGGTAAGAGGCAGTGGCGGCCGGTAATAAGCTTGCAGTGTTACACAACGACCAGATTAATTCAAGAAAAACAAATAATACCGTAATAATATTTTTACAAAAAAAAGCTGTACGTTTCCTTTTATATGTATAGAAATTCATAATTCTGTTCTTTAATAATTCAGGAAATCTTATAGTAAGTTACTGTGAACTGTCTTAGAAAGCGAAGAGCGCCATCTGTCGAGGAGCGCTCGTCCGTTTGGTCGTTGCCAGGCCCAAGCACCGACCAGATCTCAATATTGAAGGGTATGGCAGAGATGCTAGACCGAGTAAGTCCTATCCAAACACTAACTTAGCTGGTCGTTGCCCGCTGATTGCAACAAGGGAGCCGAGGCGCGGACGGAGACATCCATGATGCTCCGTTAACCACGGCACAAACTTCCGGAAATACTTTTCATTAATTTGCTAACATTTTAAATTGTTTGCTGTAAAATTAGGTAAGATGTGAAATACTGTAAGACATTTTTGATCCATCAACACTTATACTGTGTTTTTGCACTGGAAATGGTTTGTAAAGATTCGAAAAGAATTTCGCATATTTCAGGCATGAGGAAAGGCAAGAAAACAGGCAAACTCTCTATTAATATCACACAGTAAACCTCCGAGAACATAGTTATGTTTATTGGATACGTTTTCACACATTCGATGGCTTCTCCCGTCTGATATTCTGTAAGAAGCTTATATAGCTGGTAAGGTTTCCACAGTGGTTGAGCCAAGGTAACACCTTGTCGCTACTGCTATAATCGAGTAATGCTAAGAACGATCCTCCATTTTCCTTTGTGAAATGGTGAAGTTCTGGAAATGAATATCAAGGATGGTGCCAACTGTTGGATTCGTATCTCTATTTGTCTATTCATCTCTTCATTCATTAATTTATAGAGCTTAGCTCCCATTAAAAAGTCAGTAGACTACACAACACTACAATGATGATACAATAAAGAACACAAAGTAAACTACGTATTGCTATAGTACCTACACTTACTGGCAGGTAGCTCTGCACTTCCCCATCCCACTCCCTCGGTATACTACTGCAGCGTAAAACATTTGCCACACTGAGCGTGTCTGTGTCTGATTGTGAGCACCTACTGTCACGCGCGTCAATGTTATCAGATCGGGAAGTATGCATGACGCTCCCCGCACCGCTCTACACCGCGTTCCTACCGCTGAGCACTATATATAGAGCGTCTCTACCTTAAAAGACAGTATGGGATTAAATGTACTATTTGCCTCTCACTCGCACTCATATGTACTGCAATTGGCCTTGTCTTCTTCTACCCCAGCGATGTTGCCATTTCCCAATAATGCAAAGCGATAAATCTAAGAAAATGTTTGCGTGGTCTTATAGAGAATTTTCCACTCTTTATGATGATGTAAAATTAAAAGCCCTAAATAATTAAACACATGGCCCAATTTTCACAATTACGATATTTTAGCGCGAATCTATTTTTATGCACATATAAAACTTATCACGCCATAGCTAATGAACTAATGATCACAACAGATTAAGAATTTATTTTTATATTGCCCGATGTTGGTAGAAGATATCCTATTTCTCAGGGCAGTAATTTTTTTCATATTAAGATATTTATAATTTTTTTTTCTTAAACGTTACTTGAAAATTATAGGATGGTATGACAGGAAAGTTAGGTAGCGATAAACTTTTTTCCTGTTGACTTTACGTCGGTGACTAAGGTCAAGTGCACAGCTAGACGCCGCTATCAGTGTTTGCAGGCAACTAAACCATTGCAAGTCTAACATAATATAAACAATGAAATTCATCAGATTTTTTTTTTTCAATTTCACAGTGGATTAAGGATAACTGATTTCCATAGTAATGAAAAATTCTAAACTAAATAATGCTTATACTCTTACGTTAACTTTCTCAGCCAATTATATCCGTTTTATACTGGCTGATATTTTCCAGAAGAATGACTACTCGATGTGAGATTAATGAAGTACTACATCCTAAACCGAAAGACAGATTATCGCAAAATCCTCCTCCTGTGAAATTGGCCTATCTATCATACGTGCAATCTGTCATGGATAGGATTCGCAATATTCTAAGAAGACACAATATCACAGCCATATTCAAGCCTAATATCACCGTAGGCAAATCTTTGCGAGTGGTCAAGGATTCAGTTTTTTTTTCCTATGGTTACGTATATATTGGTCTGACATGTAGAAGAATCACAACAAGGGTCAATGAACATCGTAGGCATTTACGTCTTTGCCGTCCAGAGAAGTCTGCTGTGGCTGAACATGCCATACAGAATGACCATCGATTTCTTTTTTATGAAACTTCTGTCATCTGTATGGAGAAACATTTCACAACTCGTAGTCTATTATTCGGGAGGAGATATAAATTATTAAACAGCCAAATAACTTTAATAGAGGGGATGGTTAGTCTATCCCTTAATTAGATCATGGCTGCCCTCTATAGTTTCATTACCAACTTCCTCTTGGGCTCAGGAGGTCATGGTGTAACTATTTTAGGAAAGGTTCCCATCCATACCTTCCGAGATATCCAACTTCGAATTTCAAATTATTATTTTCCAGCAGTTGGTAACACTGACGTCATTTTCAAATATGGCATTGAGGTGTCCTGATATAGACCTTTACCTATACCAAGTTTGGTTTCGATAGTTGCAGCGGTTTAGGAATAATTGGGTGTGGGGGCAGACAGACACACATGTGCCCCGGGTGATCCCATGAATCTACTTTTGCACTTTTTTTTTGCAAAATGTGAAAAATAGACTAATTTCGAGCTAGAATATATAACTCTCCTTGTCAGTGTCGGTTAATTATGACTCCCTATGACAGCACCGTCCAAGGTCAAGCCGCACTGTGCAGACAGTGTGCGTCTTGGAATAGAAAATGTGCATCCCTTCCCTTACCGGTACCGTACGCCCTTACTTCCTCTCCACTCCACGCGGTGGGGCAGTGTCCTCGTTCAAGGAACGTGTTGAGGTCAAGTCGTAGGTGACGAATGTATTTTGCAGGCAATGTGGCGAGAACTCCGAACGTATTGTTCATGAAGTATTATTTTCCATTAATCAAATTGCTTGTCATATTGAGGCAGGGGATAGGAAAGAGCGGCAAAACGTTTCCTTTCAAAATTATGTTCACGTTATCTCTGGACTGCTTCACGCACAAAATATATAGTCATTCATTTACATGTCTTCCGTCCTATGCAAATGGGAAAAAGACAACATAATTCTGGTGAGGATTCAATTAATCAACGTTTAATATCCGTATTATACCTCTTGAAAAAGACAGAGTTATAACTACACCCATGCATTTAGGAGAAAGTAGGCTATATGATCTTTACTGAACATTTTGTTTCAATATTAAAACGTAACAAACCGAGGTTCCGAGCAGGCATTTCAGATGAGAATTTGAGAAGTTGTTTACGCTTGTCTGTAATACGTTCATTAGCGCCTAATTGTAACAAGATTGTTAACGCACACAAACAAGACGTACCGTATTGTAAATGAGAACGGCAATTAACATTATGTGTATCAGCCAACATGCACGGTACTAGTTTTTAATTGCTGTGTGAAATTAGTTGTACGTTTACCATTGTAGAAATATTAGGTATTTTGTCTTTCAGTAAAGCTGTTATTGTGTGATATTTGACACAGCAGAAATACTCGTATGTACACTATTACAGTCATCACAATAACACATGTTATCAGACAAAATTCAACACTCACCCAAGTACACGGGGCTAAATGACCAAGATGTCCATGCATCTCGAATGAAACAACAAAACCAACAGCTTCCTACCCAAATCCTTCCTCGTATAAAAGTACACACACTAGTAAGCCTACAGATATCACAGTGACATAGGTTATCAGACAACTTCTACACACACCCAAGTCAACGGGACTACAACACCATGATGCCGCGAACCCCCTAAAGAATCAACTACAAAAACAACAACAATAGTCTCTACCGCGGATCAAGGTCGACGAATATTAATCTCTGTATTCGAGTGTTGAAATATGTGGTGTTATAAATATATTTTCGATTGCAAATACACACTATATATGCTTAACATTATAACGTATGAGTAGTTATAAATCAATAAATACAAAAAAAACGAAGTAAAATATTTGAACCTGCAGGGATTTTATCCACGAACTCCCAGACTATGAGCCCAAGTCGCTACCATTACGCCACTGATGCGCTACGATAATACTTGATAAACAACTGGTTTAGTATAACTGTATCATATGTAGTGTTGAAATCAACGATTTTATTAGCGTTTTGTGGCGTTTTTATAAACCATTTGATACTAAATGTGTATTATTTTGTTCAGTGCATTCCTAAAAGGATATGGACTTAGGAAGTTACGGAAATATATGTATTTACGAGCAAAAATAGCGGCCAATTTGACAACAGGACGGCACGGGCCCATAACGATATGGCACGGTAAGCTGACCTGTTAGTCACTTCTACGGTTACATATTCTATTATACTCTGCTAATATCCTACCGGTCACCTCTTTGAGAACAGATTAAACCTCCCTATGTAAGATAAGCTGAATTGTTGAGGGCAGGCCTTGTTGAATCGTTAGGGGCGTGGTGGTGCAGCGGTCAAGCTGTATGCCTCTCACCAAGGCGGACCGGGTTCGATTCCCGGTCAATGCATGTGAGATTTTCGAAGTGAAATGCCATGTCCTGTGGTTCGGATTCCACGTAAAAAGGAGGTCCCGTGGCTCATGATCGCGAGATTAACGGTCACGTTAAACTACAAGCTTCCTTCCTTGCTTTTGTTGAATCGTTAGAGTTAGGCTAACAAGCATGATTCATACATCCACCATCTTGAAACTATTTGGCTGATGACCCTGTAGTTTGGGTAAAAGACGCTTCCCATATTAAGGTATATTGTTGCAAAATTGGTATAGATCGGATGATTAGGTTAGTCTTAATGTGATTTAAGCGTTGAACATTTGGCTGGCTGCCATTATGTTTCCGTCAAGATGGTGGCGATATAAAACATGCCACTAAGGTGCGCTTTGCTAGTGCTACCTCTGTACCAAATTTTGTTCAATTCGGTGTTACCGTGTTTGAATTGATAGGGGGGATCGATTTGTACACATACATGGCCGCCGTCTGCAAACTATTGTGCTGATGACCTTGTAATTTGGTCAAAGGACGCTTCCCACATAAAGGTATATTGTTGCAAAATTTGGTAGGGATCAGATGATTAGGTTAGTCGTAATTTGATTTAAGCCTTGAACATTTGGGTGGCCGCCATTGCGTTTCCGTCAAGATGGCGGCGGTATAGAACATGAATATGAGGTACCCTTTGGTTGTGTTACCTCTGTACCAAATTTCGTTCAATTCGGTTTCACCGTGTTAGAATTGATAGGGGAATTGATTTTCACACATACTGAGCCCGCTGAGCTTATGTCTTCGATATTTCTCCAAGAGCATGCTTACTCTTTGATGCATACTAGTGTAGAACGCACTCTGAAATATCCTCATGATAATATTGCCATTTTGAATTTGGCGAGGATAGTTTATTTTCTTCCTGAATATAATTTACTCACAATCTTGCTACTGTATATTTCAGGAATGTAAAACATTTAATTCTGCAATATTTACCACCTTACCACCGGGTGAGTTAGCCGTGGACGTTACGGCGTGGCTAAAGGCAGTCGCTCACATCCGGGCGGTGAGGAGGTTCGAATCCCCCCGCCGGCAACCTTGAAGATGGTCTTCTGTGGTTTCCCATCTTCATTCCAGGCAAATGTCCAGGTTGGTCCCTCACTATAGGCCACAGCCGCTACCTTCCAATTCCTCGTCCTTACAATCACACTTTCCACCCCAGACAACACTCCACACGCGGCGGTACTTGTAGCTCACCTCATGGGTATCCGCATAGAAGCAGCTACAGCCTCTGGCGAGCCGAACATGTCCTCGGACACTCCCGGCACTAAAAAAGGTCATACGCTAAAAAATAAAAAATAAAAACACCTTACCAGACCTTTGTAAGTGGTAAATTGTATTTTTGGTAAAGGTATTAACACCGCAGACATGCGAGTTCATGTAAGTAAATGCTCAATGACTTACAATTTCTTTGGAACCAGGAAGCAGTTCCTGTGATCGACACAACATTTTGAGAGTCCGTTGAGACCGGACGCGTATGTCATATTTGTCCGTCATTAGACGAAGACCACGTTTTTGTGCAAGTGCACAATATAAGTTGTGTGTCAACAATATCTACAGCCATCGAGCTGAGTGTACTGTAGAAAACCACGAGAAGTATATTTTTCAGCCACACAAGGCCAGTGTTACGATATTTCCAGAAGGAAATTTATGGGTGGGTGAAAGTACCATTTTTCTATGTTTCACCACGTGAGGAACTTGGAATATTCGTGAGTGACCACGCCGTATGAGCTGGTACGCTCCAAGTCCAGAAATACTAAGGCTACATTGAACTACGACAGCCTATTCTACAGCATTTTCAATATAATCACTAAACATGTCACGATTGTGCATATTTTTCATGTGATGGGCGTGATTTTGAGTGATTACCAGTGCTTTGTAAATTGTAAATTCTGTGTGTGAGATATCATCCGAATATCTCTAGAATCAGTGGCAGGAATTGATAAAGGCCATTTTTGTTTAAACCTGCACCAGTGTAGTAGCAGTGTTCTCAATTTTGTACAGTTTAAAACCATTAACGTCTGTGAATTTACGACACAATGTCGTGTGTGAGTGACCACGTGTTCGTCAAATTGTATTCTACGCACGTGAGGTCCAGTATGGAGTAAGAAACCCTTATGTGAGTGTAACGCTGATGAAACATCTACCATGAAGGAGGAATGTCCAGCAGAGGTGTCGAGGACAAACATTGTGAAGGAGGACGTGATCTACAGACCATGGAGATGGAGGAACGAGATGGACAGGCCGAGGTCCAAGATTTTAACTATGGGGCCTAATAATCCCTCCACAGGATTGGAGTTGAATTGCCCCTCTCATCCTGGATGTCGAGAGGTGATCAACCATGTTTGAGTAACCGTGAGTCCTCTAAATACTTCATTGCACAAAGTTTGTCTGGACAGACATCATTAGTAGTATTTCATCGCCGAAACTTGATAGAGACCACTAGGCAGGACTATGTTTAGCTAGTACTTTCATTCTTGGTACTGGGATCAATCTTTGTGAACCACCCTATACCGCAAAATCTAAGTGCGGGGGTGCACATGTATAGCTTTTATGTATTTCAGTGTATTATCAGCCATACCAAGGCTGCATTTCATGTCAGAGAGCTGACAACCTTCGAAGTGAAGACCTGTTCTTCGTAATTTTGGGGACACCCTATATTTAGACCCCTCATTTTGGTTTGAATTCATATTCACGTATCAGTTGGTTAGGCGAGAGATCCTACCATATTTGTCGTATGATTGAGTTAGCATTCGTGGTCACATTTACAATACACAGTTCCGAGTGGGAACCTACACATGAACAGTTAGTGTAACTCAACCTGGATGTGAACCTAGGAATATCCAGACGTATCGTTTATAACCAACACAGCAGATATAGGTGTTGTTTTGATTTTGACATGTGCCAAGCCGACAGCACATAACCCACATTGTTTGGAATAAACGGAGGGATGTAGTAGAATATTTCCGAGCCCAAAGCAGTCAGAACTGCTAAGTGTATAGTCTACGTTTTTGTGATGTTTGAAACTTTAATATTGTTATATCTCAGAACAGGGTCAATTTTGTCGAAGGACACTCGCATTGAATGAGAACTGTTGATTGGATAATCTACGGAACACTAAAGGACTGTATTCAGTGATTCCCGCTAGATTGAAAACGCACAGTTTTAACACAAGTAATGTGATTTTGAGCTACACGCTATGAATGACACAGTTAGCAGTGCAGTGCAGCGCGCGACTAACATAACAGGTTTTTACCCAGCATTCCCAGTGAGACCTACTCTTTATCTGAGCCGGTACAATTTTAAGATCCGTTCGACGTTATTTCCATCTAGCGGTCTCTAGTTATACATCTAAGAGATCGTAATTTCAGCACGTCTGAAAAAGGAAAGCGCCCGCGTTGGAGAACCCATCCTTGTCTAAGAAACACGCCTTCGGCAATTGTTATCGCGCCTGAATTGTTATCGCGAGGAGAATTTGATGATCATCTGCCGTTATAACTACTACTACTACCAAAAATTCTATTCTAATGTTCCGTGATGTCCTCTATAATATGCTTTGAGAAGATATAAATGTTGGGGAGACACTACGCGATTCCGGCTTTGTCTCATAGTGAAGAATTCCGTAAATATGGAGTTGTCGTAAAATAAAATTATCATCAGTGAACTTCCAGAACGTCTCGGAGTATCAGCTAAGTGGAAATGGTCCTTGTTGCTATTCTGTTTTAAAGAGTCATGTTTTGAAGAAAACTGATCACGATATAAATATACTCCCCAACTTTCAGTGTTAAAAGTTCCGTAATTTAATCTGCTAAGGTAGGGTTAACCTTGAGACCGTTCATGTTTTTCTATGAAGTTATTTGGTGTTTATTTTGTCCCCAGTTTATTTATATACGCACGTAGTGGAGAATCAAATTGCTTGTTTATAGGTTTATTAATTTAAATGGGTGCTTGTTGTTGTTGTTGTTTCATTTCCGTATCTAGTCGTGTTTTATTTTAGTGCGTGTTACTTGCGTTTGTTTTATGTTGTGAAACGCGATTGTATTTATGAGAGATGTTTCTTACCAGTTCCTTACCCCTTGCAAGAGTATGAGATCTTTCAGGGACCTTTAGGAACTGGTATTCTTTAGGTTAGTTCGCGATATCAATTGTGCCTAGACGTGGGAGGGTGTGTTGTTCATTGCTTTGGATGTAATATCTTTTTGTTGGAACACACACCAGTTTATTTTATGTTTCAAGGGTTTGTTTTTATCATGCTTGTCATTTGTGCACTCCAAGGATGGCCGATTAGGCTTTCTTTTTATCCTTGGAGACTGGGCAAGCATTATCTATGTATGTTTCAGAAATATGTTTCATTTACAATCAAGGTTCTAGACTTGATATTAAGGTTGGGTTTATGTCGTTTGTTTAAGTGGGAATTTGACTGAAGGTCGAGGGTCATGTTTAGTGTTGTTCTGTTTTGTTGTGGCCTTCAGTCAGCAAGCAACGCGTAATCCCATTACGTTATTAAATCAGGTATATTGGTTACTCTTCCTAGATGATGGAATGTGCGTTCGTTGTACGTGCCTGGGACTGCAATTGACGCTTATTTGGCATCCCGCAAGGTAACTGAACCTTGTGCTTTCGTTCGAAAGGAGTTTTATTCTACCAGCTCATGAAATCGTTTTGTTTTATCTTCATTTGGGATTTGCTTGTTTTAATTTTACTGAACTGATCTATGTTTATTTGCTGACTTTGTATGTCACGGCACGTCATGTGAAGTGTAGTGCCTTGTGAAGTTGTGTAATTATTCTGTGTTTATTGACGTGTCATTTAACAGGGTGTCTACCGGTAACGAAAGTAACGAAAAAGTAACGAATTTTACAAATGGGTAACGAATGTAACGAAAAAGTAACGAATTTTACATAAGTGTAACGAAAATTTTCCGAAGGCGGATTGAATCATTTAAACTAGCGCCTCTAGGCTCAGAGATTGGGATGGAGCGAGTTTCACGCAAGCGGCGCCGATTGCATAAGCTATATTTCCCCGTGCCCGACCTCGAGGAAATGCATACTGAGGATACCCTGAGTGGTAGCCATCGTTCAGCGTATATTTTCGGCATCAAGATGACTTTTTGGTTTTGTGTGAAATATTTATCTGTGTTATTAGGAAACCTGACTTTTCGCGAGACGTTTATTCGCGAAAACTTCTGAAATTAATCAGAAACCTCGCATTTCTCGCATTTATTTGGAGACTATGTCAAATTGAAGTCCAGAAATAACGCGAAATAATTTAATGTCGCAATCTTGCGAAATGTTACCGTTTCGAAAAAGGATTTTGAAAAAGCTTCGAAATACGTAGGCCATAACTTATTTTAAAAATCTGTCTCGTAAATTTGCGACATCCAGTATGGTTAATTCGAAATGCCGTTATATGTCGATTTTTCCTTCGACCTTTGGTTCCATCGGATATATTATCATCTAACCGGTTATTTCGAAAACTTGTATAACTTGTATAATTCGTGATTCGTATTCGAAAGAAAACGTGTCGTTTAGTCGTATTATTCGTGCAATCCTCTCAGAATGTATGTATGTCTACCCCTTATTATTCCCGTTTTCCAACGGGGTCGGGGATGAGATTCGATGGAAGTCTTTGTGGCGATTGTTTTTACGGCCGGATGCCCTTCCTGACGCCAACCTCATGAGAGGAGTTGATGAGAGATGAAATGAATGATGGTGAATGAAACTGGGCAAGGATGTGGAAGGAAGCGGCCGTGGCCTGTCAGAAGGTACCGTCCCAGCATTTGCCTGGTGTTGAAAATGGGAAACCACGGAAAACCATTTCAAGGACGGCCGACGGTGGGGCTCGAACCCACGCGTCTACCGAGTCAGCAGAGAGCTTGGCCCCATGACCTAATGCTGCGCTTTAGCCAGCGTAGCCACTACTGTCGGTGTGCAATCCTCTCAGAATAATTCTTAATATTTGATACCGACTCAAGACAGCCGGCTGACCGCACGACTTGCCTGCGGGAATCTCGTCAAATGGACCGAGATCGACGTCAGTAGCGTAAAATCATAAAACCCGTCCCCTATCGTGCACTTGTGACCACGAGGACTGCGGGAATCCCGTCAAAGATGATTGGGCACCAATCACGAAACATTCCGAAACCTACTCGCCACTTTTCCCATGACCGTATACTTAAAAGCGTACAGGGAGCTAGAAGTGCATCAACCCACTTAGAAATGACAGCCTACGTAGCGTCGCGATAGAATTTCTCCTCGTGATCCACCCTGAACTGATGACCTCCCAACCACAGCATAGGGACAGCGGGAATCACGGCGCCGGCCATACCACTTGTCCATAACTACTCGTGAATTTTAACCATGCCCAACCCTGAGCTTGCATCCACCATTCAGTCAGGACGAATAGACAATCGTTCAACGGCCGGGTGCGGCGCGATATGCATAATATCGCGAGGACAACGTGAATCTCGTAAAACGGCCGAGAGCGGCAGCGATTGCGATACATCGCGATATTTCTCCGCATTCAATGACGAGGAAAACTGGATTCATGTCAAACGGACAGCAAGTGGCGCCGATTGCCTAATAATGCTATATTTTCTCGTGCCCGATCTCAAGGACAATGGAAATCTCGTCGAACGACTAAAAGTGACACTGATTATCTAAATCGCGATATTTATCCGTGTTCTATCGCGAAAACTACGGGAATCTCGACAAACGGGTGAGAACAGCGCCGATCGTGTAACATCTCGAAATTTCTCCGTACTTGACTGCGAAGACAGAATTCCGTTACAATCACGTAACGTCCCATAAATTTCTTCGTGATCTAAAGCGGGGACAAAGGAAATCTCGCCAAACGGTAAAGAGCAGAGCAACCTCTTGGCAATTATAAAAACGCCTTGTGCACAAGACGACATATTAGCTGAAACAACTCATTTGATAACAAATATCTAGTATTTATTTATTATTTTTAAAATTGTATAACTCCCTAAGTGAATTGTATTTACCGCTTTAAACACAGTACATAGCTGTTTTTCTTCACCGCGTGATGAGCCTCTTTGCTTGCAGACCGCAGACGTATCTTGAATTCAAAGGTAACTAAAATTAACTAAAAGGTAGCTAAAAAGTAACTAATTTTTACTTCATCCTTACAGTAGACACCCTGTTTAAGGGTCGTTGCTGTTGTTGGTTGTTTCTTTGGGTAGCTTGGCGTGACATACAGTTTAATGTAAGGGTGGTCGGATAGACGGTTCGTGGGAGACACGATTTCATGTACTTCTAAGAATGATGCTTCTGACTACCTTCTTCCCCTCAGGGGCTCACATCTAGTGGGACGTGGGTTGGCGACCACGGGACCCCAGCTGAGTCCGGCATTGCTTCCACTTACTTGTGCCTGGCTCCTCTCCATCTTCTTTCCTGTCGACCTCCCTTGGTCAACTCTTGTTCTCTTCCGACCTCGACGGTATTAGGTTATCCGAGGCCTAGGGAGTCTTTCACTTTCCCGCCTTAATTGGCCCTTGTCTCATCTTTCCTGATACCCTCCTTCTGTGAGGGGTCAGCCTTCTTTTTCTTTTCCTTTTACCTCCTGCCTTGTGCTCAAGGCCCTTAAGGAGGCAGGGTGTATGTAGCCCCACCACTTCTGGTGCACACTAGATAATGCTACACCCTCAGGGGCTCACGGCTGGTGAGTTCGGGAGTTGGCGACCCCGAGGGATTCCTGAGCTGGGTCCGTTTTCCACTTTTGTCCCTTACCTTTGGGGCGGACCCTCTCCTCTCTCCCCTCTCCTCTCCTCTCCTCTTTTTCTTATATTTCCTTTTCTCTTCAAGATTCCCGCACTGGTTTTGTTACTTGGTTCACCGTGTATCTAAATTCCCTTTTAGCGATTTTTTAAGGTATTTTTAATCTACGTTGCATTTTGTAAGTTTCTTCGATCTAAATTACATCTCGCGATTGTTTTCAACTTCAATTGCATTTTGTAAAGATTGACAATCTAAATTGCTTTTTGGTAAGTCTTTCAATGCAGGTAGCCGGGCCTTTTAGTGAGAATTTTGAATTTCAATTGCATTTTGTAAGTAGTTTCAACCAAAAGCGCATTTCGCACGAATTTTGAATCTAAATTACATTTTGTTTGGTGGGCATTTTGCACATATTTTGATTCTTAATTGCATTTTGTGGGTATTTTGAATCTAAATTACATTTTGTCAAGTATTTTCAATCTAAATTGCATTTTGTAAGTATTGTCAATCCACATGAGTCGTTTGAATCTACCGTACATTTTGTAAGCATTTTCAACTTCAGTTGCATTTTGTAAGTATTTTGAATTTCAATTGCACTTTGTGACTAATTTGGATTGGAACTGGGATATTTCAATCTGAATTGCATCGTGTATTTTCAATTTCAATTGCATTTTGTAAGTATTTTGAACCTCAATTGCATTTTGTACGTAATTTCGATCTCATTTGCATTTTGTAAGTATTTTGAATTTCAATTGCATTTTGTAGGTATTTCGACGCTACATTGCATTTTGTACGTATTTTGAACCTAGCCTTCATTTTGTGGGTATTTTTCAATCTATTCCTTTTGTGAATCTTTTCGTTCTAAATTCCCTTTTGTAAGAACATTTTGTGAGTTTTTTCAATCTGAGTTCCTTTTTGTAAGTATTTTCCGTCTCACTTAATTTTCGTTCTGGTTTCCGTTTCATTATCATTTTCGCTATCACCCAGATCATTAGGGGCCGATAATCTAGATGTTAGGCCCCTTAAAACAGCAATTATCATCATCATCATCATGACTACCTCTTGTAGTCAGCCTGTGGTGGAACGAAACGCACTATTAACACTTAATTTCTGCCCCTCTACTGAACGATCTCCAGCGACTTAGGCATTCCCCTCGTCGTCGACATTGTCCTTTTATAGATCTTTATTGTGTGTTTTACGTTTTATAGTTTTACTGTTTTATAATACCATGTACATATTTTATTACAGGCCCATCATCTCTCATACTACCATTTCATGCACCCCTCACGTCCCCTTTTGCTATGTCTTGTTTTTTTGATATATTAAATTGTATTTTATTGTACAACCTCTACTCGAAAAGTGTAGTCATTGGATGGTCGGTGCTCCATCTAGTTCACCATGTGTTAAAGGTCTCGACTTAGGTCTCAATGGTCCGCGTCCATCTGCACGCCTCTCATTATCGATTGTTTCTTTTGACAAATGACGTTCACCTGTCATTTGCGGAATGTGGAGATCTTGAGACTAGGAGTATTATATCACATGCTATTAAGACGGTCATTGACGGCCGAACATATGATTTTGTACCGCTATAAGCGAGGATGAATTCCGTCTTAATATTTTCGCTGGTGAATTAATATCGTCTAGCAAGTTGTTATAATACGTTTATCTTCTAATGTAAATTGACCCAAGTCATGTATAAATGCTAGTAACCTATGTATTTGTAGTGTCTTAGAACACTGTTATTATTGGTATTCCGGCGAAACCATGAGCTGTAGAGCCAGGTCGTCCGATGATTGTAAGCCGCGCAAGTGTCTGTAAGTCGCGCAACGTGTTATTGTTACATGAGCCATTCTTAGCTCAATGTATTAGAGTGACTAATTGTTAGTCTTATTTCCGAGAAACTCGGAGGAGATTTCTTAGGCCTTTGACTGGTGTCTTATTATGATCCAACTAAATATTTACATAAACCTGAACCTAAATCATTCTAATCACTCTATTAAATCAACGTGATAATTAATACATAATTTGAGCCTGATAAACTTGAATCATTTGCTTTTGTAATATTTGCTCCAACGCTTGGATCTTCATCATTTCCTTATGGAGGTGAAACTTAAATGAGCTGACACTACTTTTCTATTCGACGATAGGAATCGCTGGAACCATTAGTCAGTAAACTGTGGTCCGCGTGATCCTATGCAACATAAGTCGTAGTGATGACTACGCAATTGCCAACCTAAATGACATGCTTGAGATGACGATTGGGGGCATACAGCTTTCCCAATTCGCGAAGGCAGGCTTGTGTGTGTGTATTTCATCTTATTCTGAGTGCATTTATCCAACCTGTTACCCAGCTAGTTTATAAGAGCGTATTTTTCTATGCAATGTTTTTTTGATAGTCTGTGCTCTACTATCATTAGCTCTTGTTTTAACGTTTTGGTTATCGACGCATCTCGTCATAACATTTTATTAACTTCAGGATTTAGCTAGAATTTAAATGTAATTGTAAATGTGGACGTGGTACCATCCTAACTTCCGGGATTGGTTTTCCATTATGTTAAATGTAAATTTCACCGAGTCATTTGCTTGTAACTTGCTTTCGCGTAGATTCTCTTTGTGCCACGAGCCTAGTATTGTTGTTGCTTGTTTTTCTGTGTAACTAGGACCTTCGCGAGGGTTAGTAATTTCAGTTAGGGATTAGTCGACTCATTTCATGTAACTAGTTGGCGGATTAGCCGATCATGAAACCCTCCGAAGTAGGATAGGGGTTTCTTTGATGAATAAATCATTCACGAAATTTTACGTAAGACTGGATCTCTTTTATTTATAGTTTTGTGTTTTTGCGGGTGTATTTCTTTGGGCGCCATTGACTTCTTACGTAAATATGACCCAGATCCCCTGGATCAAGCCCCTCGTGCTATGCAAGCCCATTTAGAAATGCATGCGATCCTCCCAGGTATGAGTTCAGAGGAAGGGGTCATTCGAAGTGCCATTCTTTCGGTGGATGGTACCAGGATAACCTCCTCTATAGGGCTCAATACATGGCCGCCATCTGCAAACTATTTGGCTGACGACCTTGCAGTTGTGGTCAAAAGATCCTTCCCACATAAATGTATTGTGCCCGTCATACAAGAAGTTCGGGGGACCGCTTGACCGCAACAGACTTTCGACTTCCCCATCTGTCGAACCCATAACCCTGAGGGAATTGGATGTGCATTCTCAGACCATCCCGCACGAGACTAGTAACCTTGGGGTCTTAGTGGTGTTAGTGAGATGTAGGAATGTTAGGAACTAGCCTAAGAAAGCACATCCAAAACAACAAAGCTAAGAAATTACAAGTCCAGTCTTAAGTTACTCTCGTGTGTTTATTCAAAGTAACAATCCTATCCTGCTTCGGAGGGTAAAATCGGCTAGTCCGCAAAGCTAAAATAACAAAATGAACCATCCCTAAACAAAGTTAAAATTACACCCTCGTGAAGTCCTATTATACAAAAAACTAAAGGCAAGCTAAGGGAATCATACGTAAATCCAGCCCTGAGCAATTACAATGAATCAATTAATAAATACAAACAACAATGAGTATGATCTAAGTTATGTTGTTATTATATTTGACATTTAACGTTATTGCTGAATTCTAATTAAATCCTATCTGAAGATTAGACATAGGCGAGATGCGCCTATTACACAATTGGATTTCTAACCATAAAAAATATATCAAAGACACAAGTGAACACAGGTTACAACAATAATAAAACAACTAGAATGCCCTCCTATATTTACGCACTTTGCGCCCTTCCTGCACAACTCGTCGACTCGTTTTAAACGATTGTCATCTATGTGTGTGTTGTTGGATTTGCAACAGCGTGATTACAATCACGACAAACGTCACTTATTGCCAAAGTCCGGCTTCAAAGGATTCCCTCCAGAGTTCCAAAAGGTGTCCGCTCATTCTATTATGTATTTAGAAAACATCACCCAACAGGTGAAAAGTCGAAGATCACATCAAAGCAAAGCTATAAAATTTATTAAATTAGAAAAGAATATTTAACATTTCAATTATTTAATCACTTATTTACTTCAGAAAATATCTATTCCATGATTATTATTCATCTGTGTAATTACTTTTATTGAGATATCTGCTTATACCGTAGCAAGACTGCAGGTTTAATACAAATGTAACTTAATTTCAAACAACATTAAAGCATAGATATGCTACTAGTCTCCTTTGACTCAAGTATGTTCTAAATGATACGATGGAGGTTCTCACAATGTTCATTAGTAGTGTGCGGTCGTCTTGTCTTGCCATCTGACAGTCATGCTTTGCCCAAGGAATATGTAGCCACAGATGAAACACTTCTACCTGTCTTTGGTGTCTCCTAAATGATACGTTCGGCTTAATAATTCTTATTTACTTCAGAAAATATCTATTCCATGATTATTATTAATCTGTTTAATTATTTTTATTTAGCCCTCACAGTGTGTTTAGTAATGCCATCAGACTCGAAGATTATAGATCAGACCTCTTAAATATTCACATCGAGAAACAAAATACACTATCTCGATTCATATACTGTAATACCATCATAATACCTTGGAGCATAACCGCTCAAATCCAGTACTCGTCAGTCGCCACTGAACACGTGTTTTATAACAACAACATGTGCGGTCACCTGACACGCGCATCATTTCATGGCCAACAGTGGAATGCTATTCTAACAATTATTATGTACATGTTGCCGTAAAATAGACCGTCTGAAAAAAAATATTAAACACATAACTATCTACAAAAATTACCCTACCTAATCCATTTGTGCGGGAAGGGGGGTCAAGTTACTACACTAATTTATCTACCAACAGTTCTACCGTACCTAGTGGATCTGTGTAACTCACATTACCGTCGCCGATGATTTAGGAGAAATGGTTCTTGGTTCGAACCTGCCCTCGGTTCGCGAACTATTTTAAACGACATTTTCTTCTCCCCCTCTGGTATAAGATCTCCCCATGGTCATTGTGTTTTACTCCGTCATCCCTCTAGACATGAGGACTATGGTATTTGCCATGTAGTTACTATCATCCATGGTCGTAGGGTTTCGCACCGTGGATGCCTCAAGCACTGATGCTAATATTAATAATGCTGGCGAAGTCTACACTGACTCTACACTGTGCGGATAAGTCAAAATTGTCCTTATGTATCCGCCACGGAGGCTACCGACGCTTCTGCATCGTATCTCACAGATTCTACTACTGGTTGGAACTTCACTGGTTATGATTTCGATGATTAACAGCACTCTGTAGTTCTTCAACATATGGTTGAACAAGTCACAAACTTATAATGTTAGAATCAATTCTAAAGGTATTGAAATGCTTAGTTATATTTTCCACTTTATCGTAGCACCGCGTATAAGTTCCAGTTCGATTCCTGATTTTCATAAAATCACGCACCTGTCATGCCTGACGAAATAGTACATTATGCAACGAGCCTATAATGGCTATAATTAAGACACGAGTATCTTTATAAAACGAGCGTATGCGAGTTTTATAATTTCCATACAAGTGTCTTAATTACCATTATAGGCGAGTTGCATACGACTGTTTATGTTCGACGATAATTATAACTTTATTATATGTTTTAACATAAATATTCATAAATATCTGTTGAGATTGTCACTAGAATTTTGTGATCGGGTGCTGCACTGAGTATAGGATATATCTGATGTCCAAGCTCTCTGATCGACCGACGCATGCGCTCTGTGTGCTTCAATGCCATATGTGCAGATTGAGCGCCAGTATTCAGTAAAAATGTCACGGAATGCGTTTGAAAACAACGCGCTGTGTAGAAATTGGATTTGGAGATATTAAGGTACAGTGCTCTTTCTTGTCTCATATTCACCAGTTTATTTACGCGAACATATGGACGGTGCACTTTCGCTAATTTATACAGACATGTTGGATTTTGAGCGCATGCGCGAAGGTATCCTTATCTAATTGTTCAAACAACTGTTTCTTGAGCTGAGATTGGTGGGAGAAACTGTTTCATAATGAAAAATAGTGTTATAATGACCATCATTATGATACAGTTTTCAGACATATAACAGTCAGGGTCGAACATAAAATAGCATTCCTGTTCCATTTCCAATGCTATAATAGTTTATTACGTTGATATTCGGGTTTCTGATGATCCCGATACTTTGTCGAAACACTGACGATACTGTATTCTAATTTTCACGTAGCAATGCGGAGCACGATGTGTAAAGTTCAAAACGTGACACTGTATTAATGACGTCTACCTGCTTCTTCCTCATGGTGTGCACGATGTAAGTCGTTCCATGACTATTTAAATAAGCTCGTCATTATACACAGTACTATTTATGTTACCAGTTTATGGAAAAATCACAGAAAATTCTTAGGAATTACCTGGTTATTTCAAATGTCTTAATAATTTTGCGGGAGATAATATCATTATTTATAAATTTTCAAAACAGGCTGGTGACTTCCTCCGACATGTCAAAGCATAAGTATGTGTGCTTGGAGTCGAGTTTCCTGGTTCAGCATGCGATTAAACTTCTGTTGAATCTTCCATCATAGTGAATTACGAATGCGTCGAAAAGGTTCGATGGACAATAAGCCTTACTGTCTCAGTATGATGTTGAAAAATTTGGTAGAGATCAGATGATTAGGTTAGACGTAATTTCATTTAAGCTTTGAACATTTGGGTGGCCGCCATTACGTTTCCGACGAGATGGCAGCGATGTAGAACCTGAATACGAGGTGCCCTTGGCTAGTGCTACCTCTGTACCAAATTTCGTTCAATTCGGTTTCACCGAGTTTGAAAATATAGGGGGAATCCATTTGCACACATACATGGTCGCCATCTGCAAACTAATGGGCTGATGACCTTGTAGTTTGGGCAAAGGACGTTTCCCACATAAAGGTATGTTGTTGCAAAATTTGGTAGAGATCAGATGATTACGGAAGTTGTAATTTGATTTAAGCTTTGAACATTTGGGTGGCCGCCATTACGTTTCCGTCAAGATGGCGGCAATATAAAACATGACGCTGAAGTGCCCTCTGTGCCACACTTCGTTCAATTCGGTTTCACCGTGTTTGAATTGATAGGGGAAATCGATTTGCACACATACATGGCAGCCATCTGCATACTATTGGACTGATGACCTTGTAGTTTGGTCGAAAGACTCTTCCCACATAAGTGTATGTTGTTGCAAAATTTGGTAGAGATCAGATGATTAGGTTAGTCGTAATTTGATTTAAGCTTTGAACATTTTGGTGGCTGTCATTACGTTTCCGTCAAGATGGCGGCGATATAAAATATGACACTGAGGGGCCCTTTGCTAGTGCTACCTCTGTACCAAATTTCGTTCAATTCGGTTCCACCGTGTTTGAATTGATGGGGGGGGGGGGGCGGACAGACATGCAGAGTACACACATTCACAGAGACACAGACGGACACACAATTTTTGCCCATGTGGTGATCTCACAAGTCTACTTTCATTTTTTGCAATTTGCAAAAATCGAAAGTAGGCTAAAAAATATTTCACATACATAGGTAGAACCGAACATATTCATAAGTCTGGCTAGCTAGGGGCCGATAACCTAGATGTTAGGCCCTGTAAATCAACAGTTATCATCATCATATCATCATAAGTCTGGTGGCCTCGTGATGAAGGCGAGGAAATTCATTATGGGGAAAATCTTAGTAGAATCCGGTCAAGATTATTGCAGCAAAGCGATTGTCCCTCAACCACGCATTGCACTGTAAATCAATTAATGCCAATTGTAAGTTCGTTGGTGCGCTATTCACTGAGATAGAATGGCCGTGCAAAGAAATCGAACACAGGAAACAAAGCTGAAAGTTCTTGAAATCTGTTTACAAATAGCTATTTCACGTCTTTGGGAACACATAACTTACGTAATTTTCAAACTTAGCGCTTTCACAAACCGTTGCTAAAGTAGGAAAATGTGTGGCATTTGATTCCAACTACCTTCCCACAGAGTAAGTTTGGTCTTGAAAGCTTGTACTTTTTCTGCTAGGTCAGAGATGAGATCATTCTCTCCCTGCTTACCGATGTTCAGAGGATTCAGATGCTCTGTGAAGTCCACTAAAAACTCTAGGTCCGCTATCCAAGCTGAAAAATCCACAGCCTGCTTCCAGTCTCCGACCGGGTCAGGAATGGAATGAATGAAGCCCCCATCTAGCGGCGAGGATATGAGCTGTGCCGGCTGCCGAGGCCTGACGCACTCCTCTGGGGCAATGATTAAATGAATGACAGATGAAATGAAATGATAGTGGAGAGTGTTGCTGGAATGAAATTTTGACAGGGAAAACCGGAGTACCTGGAGAAAAACCTGTCTGCCTCCGTTTTGTCCAGCACAGATCTCACATGGAGTGACCGGGATTTGAACCACGGACCCAGCGGTGAGAGGCCGGCGTGCTGCCGCCTAAGCCACGGAGGCTTGCCCGCTATCCAAGATACGTCTTCTAATTTACGTTCATCTTTTCCGTTAGTCTTCAGAAACGCAACTACTTTATAGCTATTCGAAGATCGAAGAAACGTTTTATGACCTTACTGTGACTGAGCCACCGTACTTCGCTGTGATAAGGTATGTCACCGTATTGCTCCCTAATTTCCTCCAGGAAGTGTTTGAACTGGCGAAGAGTCAAACCATGAGACCTGAAATAATTCACTGTTTTAACAACAACGTTCATCACATCACCTAATTTCACTGATTTAGCGCAGAGCGCCTCCTGGTGAATGAAGCAGTAGATTCCGCGCAAAGTGTCCTGTGTGCCCCAGTTTCCTCTGTAGAAGAGCAACAAATCCCTTCCGCTCTCCCCGCAACGCTGGTGCCCCATCCGTCGTAATAGATACAATACGCTCCCAGCCTACACCAACAGCGTCGATTCCTAATTTAACTGCTTTTAAAATGTCTTCTCCAGTTGCTGTGTCCCTTAATGGCACGAGGTCCAGAAATTTTCTGTGACTTTTAGATATTTGTCCACTCCCCGCACGTATAGTCAGTGCTGTAGTTGGGCCGGTACGGGCCGGTACGGCGTACCCCTTAAAATCCAAACTCGTTATAAGCGTACCGGTTAAACTACCTTTTTTAATCTGTAAAAATAGCCCTACTTTAAATTGTCCAATGGATTTCAGAAATAAATATCGGAAATGATTATTTACTTGTTCGGAGTTATCTCGTGGCACAACTTGGAACTAATTGGGGCCCATAAGTGTTGGAGTTTGACATTTCAATCGCGCCCGGATGTATAATACATGTTCAGCTGTTGGCAACATTGTGAACTTGGTTTCTTTTGGCGGTAAACGCTTGCATGTGTGTTTTTAGTGCCACGCTGTGCCGTTGTTTGAATTGAGTCTGATTTGTCGTTAGGTACTGTCTGTGTAAAGACGTAAAGTGTGTGTGCGTGTGAAAGTACGTACATCATAATTTCAAAGTAATAATAAGCTTGCTTAACTGGTTAAATAGTGGCAAATGAAAAACTCCAGATGATAACAGGGACGTTGAAGAGAATAGTGCTAGCTGTGACCAACAAGGCCCTTCGAAAAGATCGATCATCTCAAAGGACAAAGATTTTTGAAGAGAACAGTGCTAGCTGTGACCAACAAGGCCCTTCGAAAAGATCGATCATCTCAAAGGACAAAGATTTTGAGGAGGAACTTAAGAATGTAGGAAGTGATTCAGTTATTCCTTCTGGTCAAGTAAGTTCAGTGATTCTAGATTATCCGGAATGCTGGTCGGAGTCTCAGCACAATTACTTTAAAACTGAAAACAGCTGGCTAGTAATAAAGAACAAAAAACTTGGTTGTTCTTATTGTGCTGAAGCTGGCAGGCATGGTTTGGGACCACAGCTAGGTTCAGGATTAAAACCAGCTAAAGAGTGGGTTGATGGTGAATTACTTATTTTGGAAATACTAAAAATTTGCAGCAAAATAGTTTAAGAAAGAAAATATATGAACATAAAAAATATATGTGTCATATACGTGCAGAGCAGGCTAAGGCTAGTGCTGAGAGCAAACCTGTAGGAACAGGAGTAGATAAAATGTTAGTTAATCAGTGTGAGACAACAAGTAGACAGTTTAGGACAGCATATAAAGGGGCAAAGCTAGGAAGACCATTCACTGATTTTCCAATAGACATTCAAGTCCAGGAACTTAATGGTTTGGATATGGGAAGAGTCTTACATTCTAAGTTCAGTTGTACCAACATTACGGATCATATAGCCGCAGAAATGAGGAAGAAAATAGCTAATCACCTTATAGAAAATAATATTAAAATGAGTGTTATGGTAGACGAGTCCACTACCTGCAGTAATTTACCAGTACTTGTGTTATGTTTGAGATGTGCCATATCAGAAAACACTGCAGTTCAATCATTTTTAGCCTATTTTCAATTTTGAAAAAATAGGCTTATGAGATCACCTTTTGTCCGTGTGTGTGTGCGTGTGCGTGTTGTGTGTGTCCCCCTAATAACTTCTAAACGGCTGGAGCGAATTCAATGAAACTCGGTAAGTTCATAGCACTATTTTGGACGATCCCGACCGTGCTCTTCAAATTTTGTTACGTCTCACCAATCCAACATGGCGCTTGTGCGAAATATTTCACCAACATTCAATATCTCCGAAACTATTCCCGATATCACCTTGGAATTTTTAACGGTGATAAAGGGAACTACTAGAAGTTCACCTATGTGACTTTTGAAAAACTGGTAACTACAAAACCAACATGGCGGCCACGCGAATTTGCGACTTTTAAATAGACGTTTCTCGCGATTTAACCTACCAAACGCAATAAAACTTGGTACAGTATATGTTTATACGCATTGCAATGCACCGACATCTAACTTCGTTCAATTGTTTACATAACCACAAGATGGCGGATGTGCGAAATATTTCACCGGCATTCTATATCTCTGAAACTATTAGCGGTATCACCCTGAAATTTTGTACGGAGATAAAGGGCACTACTGGAAGTTCATCTATAAGACTTTCAAAAACCGGTTAACTACAAAACGAACATGGAGGCCAAGCGAATTCGAAAATTTTAAGTAGACCTTTCTCGCGATTTAATGTTCCAAACGCAATAAAATCTGTTACAGGAAATGTTTATACAAATTGCAATTCACTGGTATCTAATTTAGTTGAATTGTTTACATAACCTCAAGATGGCGGCTGTGCGAATTTTTAAATTAAGTTTTTATTTCTTGTGTCGTAATCATGCGATTGAAGTGAAAGTTTGAATAATGAACCTACGCAATAATTTTCCTTTAATGGTACATGACTCTATAGCCTATACATTTAACAATCCAACATGGCGACCATCCGAAATCTTTAGACGGCTCTGAATATCTACGAATCTATTATAGCAATCAAACTGGTTTTTTTTATGTTCATAGGGGCTATGAACTTAAGTTCGCCTATAGGACTTTAAATAACCTGGAGATCACAAATCCAACATGGCGGCGACGCGAAGTATAAATATTCACATGGACGTTTCTCGCAATTTAACCATCCGAGTGCAGTGAAACTTGGTACAATAAATCCTTATACGAATGTTAATCCACTGGCATCTAATTTATTTCAATTGTTTCCATAACCACAAGATGGCAGCTGTGCGAGATTTTAAAATCTCCCTGTTACTTCTTTTGTCCTAATCATGCAATTGAAGTTTGAATGGTACACGTACACAATAATCTTCATGTAACAGCACATAACTCTAGGACCTACATATTATATAAAATCCAACATGGCGACCATCCGAAATATTTAGTCGGTTCTAAATATATACGAATCTATTACAGCAATCAAACTGAAATTTTGTATGTTGATTTTGGCAATTAACATAAGTAGGATATATGAAAATAGGCTGTATAGTGCTTCACGGAACTACTTGTTTTTATGTCTCATTGAACTTAAAGACACGAAATCCAGTTCAATCATGGATGCCATTTTGCAGAATCTGATTTCTTATGGTTTTTCTCATTCTTAGCTCAAAGATAACTTTGTTGGATTTGCAAGTGACGGAGCCTGGTAATGTTTGGAAAGAGAAATGTAGTTGCTGTGGCGTTACAGAACATGTTTCCTCACTTGATTGTTTGGCACTGTACTAACCACAGACTCGAACTAGCAGTACACGACACGAGAGATGAGGTTCAAGGTCTTACTCATTTCCATTTTTTCTTTGATAAACTGTATTCTGTCCATAGCATGTCGCCTAAAAATGAAGCTCAGCGTAGAGAATGTGCAGCAGATCTTGGTGAAAAACTAAATAAAGTTGGGGAAATATTTACAATCAGATGGGTTGCCTCTAGTGGGGGAGCGTGATGGCGCAGTGGCTTAGCTGCTCGTCTTTCACCCGGACGGCCGGGGTTCGAATCCCGGTGACAGCGGTGTGGAATTTTCACCTGAAAAATCACGTGGCGTCAGGAAGGGCATCCGGCCTTAAATCCCCGGCCAAAATCAAAATGAGCCTGGTTGGCTCCGGCGACCCCAAATTAATTGGGAAAAGCCGAAGAAAGTAGTAGTAGTAGTAGTAGGGTTGCCTCTAGTGCTAGAACTGTGAAATCTGTTTGGAATAACTCTAGATCTCTTGTCAAACATTTCACAGAAGCTGCTGCTGATAAATACAGGGATTCTAGAGAAAGGTCTAAATATGCAGGCCTTTGCAAAACTGGAGTCTTCTGAATTTGTTATAAATTGAGCAGTTGTATACGATGCTTTAATTGAGCTCTCAGATTTATCTTTCTTTCTTCAAAGAAGAGGCATGACAATTATCGAAGCTGAAAAGACTATAAAACGTAGTATCCGGGTACTGGAGTCCATGGAATCTTCTCCAGGTTCTCATGCTGAGGACGCAATTAAAGTAGCTAGAAACAAGGTCTTTAAAGACATTGAGTTACACAACAACCCTAAAGTTGTTCAAATAAATAGTGGCCAGATTTACCGAAGTCTAGCTGAAAATCTCAAACACAGACTTGTCGCCAATCTTATCCATGCATCCCATATAGGTTCTCAGACCAAGCAAAGCAGCACATAAAACGAAAAGAAGCTGAGGACTGAAGTATTGTTGAAATATCTTGCTCTTGTAGCGACAAAGCATTGGCCACAAGATACTGACATAACTTGTGGAGATAGGAGCATCTCTTATGTGAGGCTTTTCGACTTCAAGACAAGAGGAAATACATTCAGGCATTCAGGGAATATGTGGACACGAACATGAAACCTAAAGACCTTGAACAACTACTACAAATAATTGATTCAATTCCAATTTCCACATCAGAATGCGTAAGAGCATTTAGTGCTATGAATGACATTATTACTAAAAAAGGAACAGTTTGTTGGTAGAACGAACCGGAAGATTAATTTTCCTCAGAATTGTTGGGCCACCATTGGAAAAATTTAATCCAGAAATTTATGTGCAGTCTTGGCTCAGATCAAGAAGAAGATCAGCTGAAGAAACAGCGTGTCGAAAATGTGACCCACTTAACGAAGTCCATTACGAGTCCATCTTGAACCCCCTAAGGGGAGGTATGACTGAAATTTGAAACTTCTACAGTTTTCATGATATCAGTACCAAATTTTAAATACACATGTAGATAGATATCAGTATATCATGTACCAAGTTTAATACATTTATGCCTACTGGTTCTCAAAATATCCTTGTTTTTAGTACATAATAATTAGTCGCTTGAAAAATGCTCCTTGCGATGCAATTTTCAGGCTGCTGAACTGAAATTTGGTAAGAATGTACCTTACTAGTATATTAACAGTATTTGCCCTCAACTTTAAAATCTGTTGAATATTGAACTGTCTAGAATTTTTTTAAATTAGTATTTTTATTTTTTTTAAATTAATGCTGCAACATTCAAATTTAACAAGCCAAAAAAAATACTAATATACATTTGACATAAAAACTGAGAGCAAATTCGTATCCCTACCTAAGCTGGAGCATGCAAGTAACTTTTCAGCTAATTCTGATTTAAACTCTGTCGCAAGGAGCATTTTGTATACAGCAAAATGTGTTGAAATTTGTAACTGAGAAAATTGCATTTAAAGTTTTAGTACCATGGTCTTACCTTAGAACTGCCCTGCTCCATATGTATCCCCCTCAGATGTCTTTTTTCTGTCTTCTTCTGATATTTTCATCCACTTTTGTAGTTTCCTGGATTGTTTTTGGTGATTTGATCTCCTTTTTTTACTCAAGGTGACACGCCGCATATCCTGACTTTTGCTGCCAAAGACCGCACAAGCAGATATAGTTTCCCCTCGGACAGAATGAACAATTTCCAGTGTTTTGAGACAACCCATGTTGAACTCACTGACTGCCTTAAGAACAGCAAGTTCAAGTTTTTTCCTCGATACAAAGACTTCCTTGGGGCATTTCGTCCAAACAACACTATGAAGACATTCATTCGCATTTTGTGTTCTCCCTTGGGTGCAACGTTCTAACAGCTGATCTGATGCAAGCCTGTGGTATGCTGGCATGATTTTTAAAACTACTGTAGGACTTAATTTACAACTCATTTTACTATGGCTATCCACTGGTTTCCCTTCCGCAATTTGTCGATTATAAAAACACCATGATGTTAAAGATTTTGGACATGTGCCATGTTGGGGCTTAGTGTCTGTGGACATGCAGTGTCTAAGAGTGGCATAAACTGCCCTCTTCATTTCAATAACATCAGGAATATTACTAGCAATGGCATGCCTGTAGTAGTTTGTAAGCTTTGTAATGGTGGTCTCTTTTAAACTGCCTTCTTTACGACCACCCAGAGTGACACCTTTAACCTTCCACTCCTTAACAATGTTCCGAAGTGCAGTACCAAGTCGTTTAGCCACATGATTGATGCACTCCTCTTTTTCGATGACTTGCTGAGGACCATACACTTGAAGAGCATTCAAATGGGCATGGGTTTTGGCATCACCATCAGACAACATCGTAGTGTACCTCATCCCTCGGTCAGCAATAGATCTTTTCCAAATAATTTCCCCAATGTCTTTCTCCATGGCATTGGATGAGCCATTGTAATTTCTCTGGCATTCCCCTGAAGCCTTATGCCCATTGAACCAAATGTCAAACTCTACACTATTTTTACCCAGTTCCTTCTCAGTCCTTTTACAATCAACACAGCATTTTGACAGTACCTCATAATCTAATACAATGCCTGTTTGGATGTCAATAGCAAAGCCAACCCCATAGTTAGAACTGTGCCCTCGTTTATGCCACGTGGCATCGTAGGAAACACCAATGTCAATTATGTCATTGTCATCCCCATTATGAGCTTTGCGAACTGCATCAGCTGCCATACGAAGGACCTCTTTCTTATATATTTTCCCCTCATCCACTAACAAGTTCAAATGTTTAGCATAAGGTCTCTTTCCGAAAGTATTCATGCCCATGTTAGAAGAGAATTTCTGCAATGCTTGATGACCTTTTCCTATGGCACTAAATGTCTCCACTATAGTTTTATTCACATGAAAAGGAGGTCTTTGACTCTGTGAACTGGATATTCGAGGAGAACTGTACTCACTTGCAGCCACATACCCACAGTTCCTACACTTAACTACTATTTTGCTGCAGAAACCATGACTTTCTCTAAATTCAACTACCACAGACTTTGTCTGACATTCACTACATAGTAAATCTTTCATGAGATTATCCCATACACTTGTGTGAACTAAGGTATAAATCACAGGACCATCATTTATAATTGGGGGCCCATACTGTGTTGAACATTCTGAAAATGAATTTAATTTTCTTTCACTGCTAGAAATATCATAATTTTGTTCTGCTACAGAGCTCAAACCACTGACAGATGCTGCACTAGAAATACATTTTGTATCTAAATTACACTGTAGTTTCTCATTTGTGTTTTCAGCCTGGCCTACATTTAGGCCTAAGTTTTGAGATTTCTCATAGGACAATTTACCTGCAATACTTTTCTTCGAAGGGCGTTTCTTTGGCTTTCTATAACTACTTCTGGGAGTAGATAGTCGCCCCATGATGAATAAAGAAACACAAATCACAATTCAACACAATTTCGAACGCGCACAAACAATTTTTCACACTTTGTATTAGAAACCCAACACGTTGTACTGTTTACAAACACTAAGCAACCATGTTGTACTACTCAACACATTTAAATCTAATATTTCACATATAAAGACATCATACACTTAGAATTCCTGGCCAAAAATAAGGTAGTCATTTAACACAACCCTTGAAATAATTTTACAAGTTACAAGATTCTTAGAGAATAATTTCTAAATCGCTGTGGAACTTAGTCTCTGTTTTGAACACAAGCAGACAAAGGAGCATCACGATCCACACCGCTTCCAACACTCGATTCTTAGCGGAGTATTTGAAAAGAACTACGAAGTAATATCTAGGCCTAAAACAAATATTCTGCAGTACTGCAAGCAAGTGGGCGTGCACCAGAGCATTAAATACCCATGCAACACCTTTTAAAAATGGCTACCACGGGTTAAATAAATGGCGCATAGAAAAAAATATACCATTTTCTGATAGAGCACACATTGTAATATTTTATTTTTAATAAAAATAAAAATGACTTTTTTCAACAAAATATCAAATATTTCAGTCATACCTCGCCTTAGTGAATTTTGGTGAGTACCGCCTAAATATTTTCCCCAACTACAGCACTGCGTATAGTACTAATTGGGCGTTCTCAGAAACGTCTGTTGTCTCATCTAATGCGGTGGAATACGCTACAAAAGTTTGGGCATGTTGTAGTAATTGGCAATAAGTGTCACCTGCTAACGCATTAATTCGGCGAGCCATGGTTTGACGTGACAGGCTGATGTCTTCAAATTTGCTGACAAGTGAAGAGCAACTTCGACGAGGCACTCTTTGATAAATTTGCCTTCACAAAATGGTTTTCCATTTCTGGCTATTTTTAGTCACATTGTAGCTAGCATGAATTAATGCTGTTTTAATTAGGATTTCCTCTTGCAAGTATGAAAATGAGAGAGAAAGGACAATTAGCAACTACAAATTATGTAACAAAAACGCAGATTTAAAATTAAAATATAAGTTGGTGTTTTCTTTTCGTAGTCAGTTTCCAGGTAGGCGTTTCCCACGGCCTCAGCTAGGAGTACCACCTTTACCGCCTCTACGGCCAGTGTCCTGGAGATTGACATCGGGTTGGGGGAAACAACTGGGGAGGTGGGACTAGCGCCTAGCCCAAGCGGCCTCACCTGCAAAGCGAACAGGGGGCTTCATGAGGGATGGGACAGGATGGGAAGAATTGGAGGGATAGACAAGAAAGAGTGAAGGAGGCGGCCGTGGCTTGACGGTAGGTATCATCCCAACATTTGCCCGAAGACGAAGTGGGAAACCACGGAAAACTACTTCGAGGATGGCTGAGGTGGGAATGGAATCCCCTCTACTCATTTGGACCACCCGAGGCTGAGTAGACCCCGTTCCAGTCCTCATACCACTTTTCAAATTTCGTGGCAGAGCTGGGAATCGAACCTCGGACCTCGGGGGTGGCAGCTAAGCACGCTGACCACTACACGACGGAGGCGACTATAAGTATTATTAAAGTATTAAATAGAAACATTTCAATGATCCAAATGACCAATTGGTGGTTGTCAACCTCCTTCCGCCCTTTTCTCCAAAGAAGAATTCGTTCGTTACTACTAACGAAGCATAATGTTGATTGTCTTGAATGTGTTGTCAATTCCTGTCTAGGTGCTTCAGTTGTTCAAAGTGTGTATGAAGTACGAACGTGTTATACTACATATGACTAAAGATGGTTGTTAAGGTTACTTGTTAGCTGTTGAAGCAGAAAATGAAACTTACATCATCCTCTTCTTCAGGAGCCCGATTCATAGCTTTGAGCTCTATCAGTTTTGCTTGTCTTTCTTCGTCCAGTATGGCACAAAAGTCTTCCCTGTGAACGGTATTATAATGGCGTTCTATCGTAAACTTCCGACGACCGGCTAGTATGCGAGAACAAATTAAACATTTTGAGTTCCCTTCGTCAGACGTAAAAAATACTGTAACTCCCATTCTTTCTTAAATTTTTGTTTCACATTTCCGCCCCGTTGCTCTTTAGCACTTGCCATGTTTTAATGATATGGTTACTGACCTTTAACAGATTGCGAGGGAGTGGTCTCATCACGAATTGATAATGAAATACACGAGTAGGATTGCAGGATACGTCCCTCCCATAATGCGCGCGCACCGTTGTCTAGTGTGACCGACCAGGCACCACGCCTAACACGACTCTGCACTGTGAATTCACAGGTGTGCAGCTGTGCGACTTTGCACAGTGTGAGGCACTCTGAACGCTGCCCTATGAGATGGTATCTTTCTCTAACGAGTCAAAAGAATTAAATGTAATACATTTTAAATGCACCGCTTCTATAATTTACGAAACAGGATGCGGTGTCTTTATAAAATTATTATTATAATTATGGTTCATAATACGAACTTCTCTTCGATTGCTGTTTTAAATTTCGAACTGACGCCAGTTTGAATTTTTAAAACAATTAAACAACACACAATAGGACACTAAACTAGACGCCAGCTTCTCGATGTACCTCGTCAGTTTCCCGAAAAGTTTGCAAGTGTTCAGTTGATCACCGTCTCGTGCCCACCAACGTAATCAAAATCTTTGCTTATCGGAGCAAAATGTAGACCTAAGTACGGATTTCAAATTTTTCATAGGCATATTGCATTTATCTGCCATTACACACATTTTCCTTATGCAATAATAATATTTTTAGGAGGCTTTATATATGGTGCCTAATGTTATTCAATTATGATGAGTAGCCTATATCAAAATGGCGACTATATGAAATTTTATAATCATGTTTTTTCTTCTTGTGTTCTACGTACTATGAGTAAAGTTATATTATTTTATCTAAACGGAGATGTGTAGTGTCAAGTTTCACCGCTGTTGGATGATTAGACAATAAAATAATTCTAAATATTCGAAATCCACGTGGTTGCCTTGTTGTGTTTGTGTTTATTAGATTTCTGAAAGCCACTTACTTTATAGTCCCCTGTCATCGTACAACATTTCCATTTTATCGCTGTAATAATTTCGGAGATTTGAGAACCGTGACGCAATGTTGGATGATTGGATATGAACCGTAACTTACAGAATCATAGACTAGCAGATTGAGATTATTATGGTGGTTCATTATACAAGCTTTCTCTTTTCGATCTGATTGGGACACAGAAAGTAAAACGTTAGTTTAAATTTTCGCACCGCTCCCATTTTGAAATACTCATAAAAATTGAATTGAACCAGATGCAAGTATTTTAAGCCTTCTATAAAGATTTGTCTTGCCTAGCATCACTGCGCTATTTGTATTTCGAGTGACCGCCAAATTTGTTATGTTCTCATTAGGTTATTGTAAGATACAGGACATGTGAAGTTATTTTAATAGCCTCTATCACTATATATTCAATTTTATTACTGTAATAGATTCGAAGATATTGTGAACCAGTGAAACATTTCCCATGGCCTCCTTATAGGAATATATTATAATTATGTAAGCCTTAGAGTTATACACAGCCGGATAAAAAATTAGATCACCCTTTTAGAGGTTACCAATTCACTCAAGATTTATTGTGGCAACAGTACACATGGAGTACATGAAATGATTAAATATACAGTTCAATAGGTCAAGCGGATCAGAGATACCAGGTATCGAACCATGCTCAAACACCCATAAAACCAATAGTTTATAGACAGAAAGTTAGATATATATTTGAAATTGAGAATATCAACTCTTTGTTTGTATCAAATTACTGGCTGGAAAATGAACTAAAAGATTTGGATAAAGATTTAAATTATAAGCTAAAAATTAAGCTGGATGTTATTAAAACCACACCAAACAAAAATAAGGAAAGAGTTGTATTCTGTGTGCAAATATATATCACAGTTCAAGAATACGAGCTCTCCTGTTTGCATTAAATTAATGGTTGCAAAAAAAAGATCTAAAAGGCTTAAGCAAAGATTTAAATTAAAATATAAAAATAAATATAAATATTATTAAAACTACAACAAGAAAAATAAGGAGAGAAATGCTGTGTGTAAATATTATAGATATACTACCCTACCAGGTAATTGTTACCGCTAGACGTGGAGCGGTGCTGTTGTGTATACATTACGTCATCTCGCCTCGTTATGGCTGCAGCGAGCGGTTGCGGGGCAAGAGGGGGACGCATGTACAGTCATACAATGAGAACACACCGCACAGTGCACGACCCAGCACGAATCATGCACACAAATGACATGCGATGAGGTTTCGCTGGCGACGACTCCTCGTATATCGCAGGCGTGTGGCTGGGTGGAGCGCATTAGTTCCGATTTCCGCCACCGGTAACAATTCGCTGGTAGGGTAGTACTTATATCAATAAAAATATTGCATGGGTATTGGTTGTGTTTCTTAATTGTTATCCACCTCCCACTCCTAATCCAATCGTTAACCTTGGGGTGGACCTTCGACCATGTTCAGAGAGAGTGGCCTTAAAAGTAGTTAAAAGTATAATACGGGTAAATTTCGGGTGAATCTGGGAAAATTTTGGGTGATTTAAGGAATTGCTTAGATATTTTAGGTAATTTTGGATACCGGTACATTTAGCAAATTTCGTGGTGATTTGAGGAACCTTGGTATATTTTGGATATTTTTATTTTTTGTTAATTTGGGAGAAATCTGGTGAAATTGGTGGCGATTTTAGGGACATTTGGGGGTATTCTGGTTTGGGCTTAAGAAATCATGCATGGCTTAGTATTATTTTTTAAAAATTAATATTTAATGTTTATTAGTCATTTGTATTATTTTTATTTACTATTATTATTATTATTATTATTATTATTATTGGGTTTGGGATAAGGTAGGGGGATGGGGTGGGATAAAATGGTGTTTGGTAGAGGTATCCCTTAACCCGCATGGGTCAGGGCAGGGATTTTAGAAGAAAGTCATCAGTCATTGGTCATTAGTCGCGTATACTTGCATGTGTAATTCATACTATGGGGTTAAATTACCTTGGTCATGAGCCCCGTGTGGCAAAAATGTAGACATATCTTGGTTATCGGCTCGGCGTACTTAAGTGTGTCAGTGTAGACAATGGTTATGTCGGGGTCAGTCCCGTATACTTGGGTGTACATAAATCATATTATGGGGTTGGGGTATCTTGCTCATCAGCACTGTGTGGTTAAAAATTTCATACATCTTAAAACAATTTAATAAATCTCATTAGAATTTACAAACCTCGCAAATGCCTTGTCATATGTGTGTATAAAGTAATGACTCACCACCGGTTAACTATAACAATTGTGTACCGTTACACCATAGTGGGATCAAAAAGTCCCAGATGTGGTTATGATATTAACATCCCATGCCTTGGATAGTCTAATACAGCCAGTTTTGCGGGGGAGCATGTGCTGCCTTCCATGGATACCGACAAGAGAGAGAATCTCGGTACAGGTAAGTGATAAGGATTCTATATTTTTTGGTAAATATGTCTAAAATTTTAAAATAACCCGTTCGGGTACTGGATAGTTTTTTTGGCCGGATGTCCTTCCTAATGCTTAGCTCGTCATAAACAAAAAGTAGTAATTAAAACTGCAATAAAGTGTAAGGTAGAGGTCATAGTCTACATCTTGGTATTTGTCGGGGGAAAGTGTGAAAAACCACAAAAAAAAACTGTAAGATAGCAAACGTAAAAAAGAATATTAGGGAAATTAGGGTAAATCTAGTAATTAAATTTTAAGTAATTTGAGTAAATTTTATAAATTGTAGGGATTTGCGTAAATATAATGGATTTTAACTGCATTTACGGGAATTATGGTAAATCTAGGGAATTTTAGGAAATATGAGAGAAATCAGGAGGATTTTAGGGATATTTAGGGGAGATCCGGAGAATTTTAGGAAATCTCTCAGGCATCGTGTAATGGGTTTCAGTAATGAGTCACCACCCGTTGACTAGCATTTACCAATTATATAACAGCGTTTTGGTAAGCTCTATATGGGGTCATAGTAATAACATCATAGACACTTAGTATTCTAATACCATCCGTTTCGCAAGAAATCGAGAGTTAACCAAGATAGCTTGACAAGAGAGAATCCAGGCACAAGTAAGTGTTAACAATTCTCAACTTTGTTAAAAATCTATGTAAAGTCTTAGCCTACTTTCGAATTTCGGGAAATAAATACTGCAATTAAATAAATAAATTAAATAATCAATAAATATTTCTTTCATCCACGTTACATAACCAACCCCTATCCCACGGTCTCTCGCAAGATTATTCTTGTTTAAACTAACACGTGACCTCGACAGCTGTATAGCCATGCGTGTTAAATAATCCCGATAATTTAAATAATAAATAGTTCTCTCTGACAGGTTAGTGTAAGAGCATTCTGCTTGCCTCTCGGGAAATCATATTTCCCACACCTGCTTCCAGTCCAATGTACCGTTCCCGCTTGACAAATCTATAGCAATAGTAGTGGCATTAAAATCCCCACAGGTTAGATTAGTTTAAGTTAGCTCAACTAGTTTAATTTAAGTTAGTATCGGTTTCAGTTTGGTTCGGTTTCGGTTCGATTTTGGTTTGGTTCAGTTCAGTTTCGGTTTGGTTTTGGTTCGGTTTTGGTACGGATTGGATTTGGTTTGGTTCAGTTTTGGTTTCGGTTCAGTTTTGATTTAATTCGGTTCGGGTTGGTTTTGGTTCGGTTCAGGTTTGGTTCAGTTCGGTTCAGTTTTGTTTCGGTTTGGTTTTGCTTCGGTTCAGTTTGGTTTCGGTTTTAATTTCGTTTCAGTTCCGGTTCGGTTTGGTTTCGGTGCAGTTTCGGTTTTGGTTTCAGTTCAGTTTCGGTTCCGGTTTGGTTTGATTCAAAATATGCTCATTGTCTTACAAAGCCGCCAATTCACATGCATAGTAAAAAAATACTATTTCACTCCGGCGTAGTGATAGTTTTTATCTTAAGGTAAAAATAAGTAGTCCATAGGAAATAGAGAAAAGTAGGCTTTATTCCGTGTAAAATGAACCCACATACATGTTTGTATGATTACGGATTCGCAAAATATAACGGACCGATGACCTAACAGTTTTGTATTTTGGCTAACTTTGGGGAAATAAATAGTTCACGGCAAAGAGGGTAACATGCCATTTAATAAGACCCCTTGCATAACTTCCTACAATAATGGGTTCTGGAAATATCGGCTAAAGTCGAGGGGTAACATGCAGTTGCGGTGCATGCTTTAACGCTCACGGCTATGGGTGAGATAGATTTCCTAGCCATCTCTCTTCCTCTCACTACCCCTTCCCGCTTAGGGATACAGTATATCCATGTTGAGATAGCTATCACTATAGCTCAATCAAATAAATAAATATTTAGATATAAAAAATGCAACAGTTGCGCCCTTTTGGCAAAAGTCTAAAAAATGATAAATACAAATTACATAAATAAAATAATTAAATAAAAATGTAAAGAGAAAAAATCAAAATTTGGAAAATGTTTAGTTGGGCCCTTTGACCAAATTTAAAAAATAAATAATCCATGGTAAAGAGGGCTTCATCCTGAGTAATTTAACACCTTAAATGATCCCCTCCTATTTCGGGCTCAGAGGTATCAATAAAAGTCGAGCGAAAGGTATAGTCAAATGAGTCCCCTCCCATGTAGTTAAGCACTTCGGGCAAAATTTGGAGGAAATCAATGGTATATAGCAGTGGTGACCAACTGGCGGCCCGCGGGCCGTGTCCGGCCCGCCAATCCATTTTGAGCAGCCCCCGTATTATTCCCTGTTTATAATTTATTTATTTATTTATTTATTTATTTATTTATTTATTTATTTATTTATTTATTTATTTTCAAACTGCCCGCCTGTCCACCCGATACCATGCCTCCATACTAACTGCTAACATTATAGAAGGTCCTGATTTAGTTTCACGTTCTAACGGTAGGTAGGTACACGGCTAATAGTTCCAATTTCTTCCGCTAGGTAGGAAGCTGGGTTAAAGGTTGGGAACGAGGAAGCCAAGCATTCTTCAGAGTTACCAAATTCAACGGATCACGTTAGCGGGAAGAATGAAAGAATGAACAATGCTGATATAGGGGTTGGGGGGCTTTCAAACAGTCTACAGCGGCATGAAATCTTATTTTTACGTTGAAAACATCCATAGGACGTCAGTGGATTTTGAACAGTTTGTTGGTGGCTTTTCGTGAATGAGACTTGGCACCGCTGGCAATGTTAGTTTGGCGCTCACTGGTCCGTTTACAGGTTATTCAGTGTTTTTTACGTTTGAAGAAGCAGGCATATTTTGTAGCAATTCAAAGTGTATTCTAAACATAGGAAAGTGGACACTGAATACCGTACGTTCAAACCAGAATGTGAGTTGGATTATCTCTTTACACTTTCAAAAGACATCTAACCCCAATGTTTGGTGTGTCTACAAGTGATAGCGGTGTTGAAAGAATATAACCTCAAAAGACATTATATGACAAATCACCGAGAGAAATATGAAAAACACTCCCGTGAATCTCGTAAAGTAGTGGTTGAGCAGCTGAGAAAGAAGTTAACTCAACAAAAAAAAAGTTATTTGGTGATGTGACTAAAATACAGGAATCGGATGTTTTAGCTTCCTATATGGTCAGTTATGAGCTCGCCAAAGCTAAGAAGCCATTCACGGATGGCGAGATCGTTAAACAATGTTCTCTACGAATGGCTGAGGTCTTCAGGGAAGATAAAGTTTTAAAAGAATTCCAGTCTGTACCACTTTCGAAACAAACTGCGACAAGAAGAATAGAATACATCAGTACTCATTTGTCTACTAACCTGAAATCAATTATTGGGACCCGTCCGTATTTTTCACTAGCTTTAGATGTGAGTTTAGACATAACAGACATCAATCAGCTCCTGGTTTTTATAAAGTTAATTCAGAACTGGTATTTTGGCTTTCACGGCCAGTGAATTAAAACTCAGAAATTCTTCTAGGTTTGTGCCGGAAGCCTTCATAGGGAGGTTAAGGCTGCTTGAGCTTTTAGTTCTCGCAGTTAAGTAGTGCAGTTGCACTCTATATAAAGGGAGGTAGCGTGCAGGTTGTTACCCCTGTGGGTGTCCGGGCGGGGACACCAAGAGCCCGCCGATGAGCCAGCTTGGTGTCCTAGGCGAAACCCCACACAAGACACGGCACAAACCTAGAAGAATTGCTGAGTTTTAATTCAGAACTACTTTACCGTCATAGAAGAATTGCTAAAAGTGTGTTCTTTGCATGGGACAAGTAAAGGACATGACATATTTTCCGCAGTGCAGTCTGCTGTAGGAGAGTATGGTGGATTTAGTAAGTTGTCTGCTGTAGTTACAGATGGTGCTAAGGCAATGGTTGGATCTAAAACTGGCTTCATCGGTCTATTAAAACAAAAACAAGGTAATGTGCCAGCTTTCCATTGCATTTTGCATCAAGAGGCCCTGTGTGGAAAATCTGTTAAATCATGTGACACTATGGCGACTGTGACAAAAATCACAAACATAATAGGAGGGGGAAACAGGTCTTTAACTCATACGATTCATTTCTTTAACTCGACAGTGGTTACGGGGGCTTGCTGCTTCATTCAGACATAAGGTGGCTTAGTGCGGGGAAATGTTTAGTAAAATTTTGGGAACTGAGGCATGAAATACTTGCCTTTCTACAACATCATCTCAGCTGATCTCCAACATAAGCTCAGAGACATTGACTTTATACAAAACTTAGCATTCCTAACAGACATCACCCAACATCTGAACGTTTTGAATTTGCAGCTTCAAGGGAAAATGCACACCATTTTTGAAATGATGGGATATGTTATGGTTTAAAGAGGATGTTACTACTCTTTAGAACTGCTTAATTAAGAATAAACTGTTCCATTTCCCATGTTGTGAAAAACTATCCAGAGAAGAGGAATTTGTGTTTGATAAGTACATTAAATATTGAGCTATTTCTATCTGAATTTAACCGCCGATTCCAAGATTTTGAGAAGCTGCGACCAGAAATGGAACTCTTCAATAACCCTACGAAGAGTACAGTGGAATCCCAACCTGCACAATTGCTGTGAAAGTTGTGTGAGTTAAAATGTGACCCATTTCTCAACAACACAGCAGCGACCGGGGTTGAGTTCTGGAAATTGCTGCCTCCAGAGCGTTACCCACTCTTGAGGACCTGGGCCCTAAAGCAGTGCTCAATTTCTGGGAGTATATACATGTGTGAGGTTACATTTTCAGCTATGAAACATATTAAGTCCAGGATGAGAAGCCGTATGACTGACTCTGTATTCTGCCATGCATTAAGAGTTGCTACATCAGACATGGGAGTAAACTTCAAAACTTGGTTACAAAATTTTGAGAAACCACAATGTTCGCATTAAAATGAAGTGGTTTGTGTTTTTATTCAATAAATATTGCCTAGAAGCTTCCAACATACGCAAATCATTAAAAAAATTATTCCACTTCTAAGATCATCACGTCAGATTTCAATAAATTGGGAATTTTGGCCCGCCGACATGTTTCCTTCAATAATGTGGCTCTCAGTCCATACAATGTTGGCCACCACTGGTCTATAGTAAAGAGGGTAACATGCCATTTCATTCAACACCTTGCACAAGTCTGTGCGTTTACAGGTTCACGGAATATAACCGGCCCGTTATATTACCTACTCGTTTTGGGTCCTTTGGTTAAATCAAAAGTAAATAATCGATAAATAATCATTTAAAAAGCCGCGAGTGCGCATGGGTACAAAAGATCACTATTTCACCCCCGGGTAAGGGTAGTTTTTATCCTGGGGTGGAAATAAGTAGTCCATAGGAAATGGGGCTTCATCTCGAGTAATTTGACGTATGACACGACCATCTCCGATCATTGTTTCGCGAGATATCGGAAATATCACAAACGTGAGGAGATCAGCGTAGCCGAGCGGTCTAGTGTAACTGGTTACAATCCCCACTGGCAATCTACTCACATATTTCGACATCCTAAGCATGATGAGAGAAAAAATATTACTAGTTTTTCTGCCCCGAACAGAAGGTTCGCTTTTTAGTTGAATTTATTTTATTTATCCTTTATCACCATACAAAATGTCAGGTTAATAGCATCAAGAGTTTCGCAGATATGGAATGTCGGCTGCCATGTTGGATTGGTGACACTTAAAAATGTGAAATACACGATTGAGGTCGGACGAAATGGTAGAAAGTCCTTGCTATGTTGCATTGAAAGCACTCCAGCCGTGTAGATTTTATTAGAGACACACATACGCACATACACACAAACGAACAAAATGTGATCCCATAAGCCTATATTTAGAGCCCTGCGCGGATAAAGAAACGTTATATGCATCCGCACGATTGTTATCCGCATCCGCACGTTTGTTATCCAAATCCGCTGACATTACAATAATATTGTTAATTTATTAGATAAAGTATTTAAGCAACACATTTATACATTTGAGGAGAAAGTCGTTCCTCTAGGCTCTGTGTGTCATGTGCTATGTCGAGGGAGCCGTGTCAGTACATTTACTGGCACGTTAAAGATCCCCTTCGAGGCAAAATTCCGGCACCCCGGCGTCTCTAAAAGCCAGTGTAGTTAAAAGGGACGTAAAACCAATAACATTATTATTATTATTCATGTGCTATGTTTAAAATGAATGTTATATAGCCATAATTGCAACCCTTTTCAGTTCGGAGTGTTAATTAATGTCATAATTAATGACATAATTTGAATGAGATTAGCCTTAAATCATCATCTTACATTTTTTCACAGAAAACGCATAACGGAAAAAATATGATACTGTATTTCTTAAACAATCGGGTCCTAGTAATGATATTCAACAAGTTCGGATTGTATTCTAAAAACTACCCGCAAATTTCCTCCAAACATTATCCGCATAGCCGCGCAAACTATATCCGCGTGGCGAAAATTTTTGCGAATATCCGCGGATATCCGCATCCGTGTCATTACTGAACATAGGCTACAAGCAGGGAGACGATAAATTATCGTCGCACACCCGCTGGCCCTACGGAAGAGGGCGCGCCCAGATGAAAGATAATGAAAAACTAAAGTTTTATGAAGGATTACAATTGTTATTTTAATTAATATTATCTAGCGCACATGTTAAAGTAAATGTGTCGATAATCAATTATCGCATCGAATTCTTTCAACTTTAATTTCTTGGTGGGTTCTCAGTTTATTCTATTGCTTCTGAAATTTTCCTCCTGTCACTGAAATTAAGATTACATAAATCCAAGTGTGAATTCATTTATATAATATCTCTATGTTTTCTGAAACCAATCATGTAATATTAGTACTGTGGAAAAACGTTTTTAGGAAAGTAATGTAAGATTTATGTATATTTTCAGGTTTGTGTAATATCGAGTTTAATATTAAATAATCCTGTGTTGTTGTTGTTTGAGTCTTCAGTCTTTTGACTGGTTTGATGCAGCTCTCCATGCCTCCCTGTCCTGAGCTAATCGTTTCATCTCTACATAGCTCCGACACCCTACATCCGAGGCAATCTGTTTAACATATTCTAACCTTGGTCTACCCCTACAGTTCTTGTCCTCGACCCTTTCTTCCATAACTAAGCTTGCTATTCCTGGGTGTCTTAGTATGTGTCCTACCAACCTATCTCTTCTCTTCATTAGCAGTCGCCAGAAACATCTCTCCTCTCCCACTCGTCTTAATACCTCTTCGTTTGTAACCCTATCTACCCATCTGATCTTCATCATTCTCCTGTAACACCACATTTCAAATGCTTCAATTCTCCTCTTTTCTGCTGCAGCAATAGTCCAAGTTTCACTTCCATAGAGCGCTACGCTCCAGATAAAGGCTTTCAAAAATGACTTCCTAATACCTAAATCTATATTCGATGTCAGCAGATTCCTTTTTTGTAGAAATGCTTTCTTTGCCTGAGACAACCTACTTTTTATATCCTCTTTGCTTCGTCCATCACTGGTTATTCTGCTTCCTAAGTAACAGAAGTCTCCTACTTCCTTTAGCTTTTCACCTGCCAATTTGATCTCCATAGAGGTTTCTGATTTATTTCGGCTGCATTCCAGTATTTTTGTTTTACATTTATTAATTTTCATCATGAATTCTTTCCGTAAGACGGAGTCCATACCATTCAAAAACTCATTCAAATCCTCAGGCTTGTCGGCCAAGATGACGATGTCATCAGCAAATCTCAGAGTTGAAATTATTTCTCCTTGAATCTTCACTCCCACTTTAAATTTTTCTCTAATTTCCTTCATTGCTTGTTCAATGTAAAGATTGAAAAGTATGGGAGATAAGTTGCAGCCTTGCCTTACACCTTTCTGAATATCAGCTTCTCTCTCATCTCCTTCAACTCGAATGACTGCTGTCTGGTTTCTGTACAGATTGTATATCACCCTCCTATCCCTGTACTTTATTCCAATCGATTTCAAAATGTCAAACAATTTAGTCCAATCAACGTTATCAAAAGCCTTTTCTAAGTCTACAAAAGCCATGAACGTTCTCTTATCTTTCCTTATTCTACCTTCCAAAATCAGCCTAAGACTTAGTACAGCTTCCCTTGTTCCTACATTTCTCCTGAAACCAAACTGGTCTTCACCCAACTCCGTTTCTATCTGGCTTTCAATCCTCTTGTAAATTATTCTAGACAGGATCTTTGAAGCATGAGTAATCAAGCTGATTGTACGGTAATCTTCACATCTGTCAGCTCCCACTTTCTTTGGTATAGGGATGATTACATTCTTCTTGAAATCAGGGGGTACCTCACCTGCCTCATAAATCCTACACACCAAGTGAAATAACCTGATCAGACCTTCATCTCCTATGCAGCATAGCAACTCAATCGGTATATCATCTATGCCTGGTGCTTTGTTCCTGCTTAAGTCTTCCAAAGCTCTATCAAATTCTGATCTCAATATTAAATCTCCTTTCGCATCCTCGTCAATTTCCTCCTCCCTTTCCATTACATGATTCTCAATCTCCTTTCCCTTATACAAACTCTCTATGTAAGCTTTCCATCTCTCAACCTTTTCTTCCCTATCTGTTAGAGGCTTTCCATTTGTGTCCTTAATATTACATCACTTAGTCTTCTTTTCCCCAAAAGTATTCTTAATCCTTCGATAAGCTGTGTCTACTTTTCCTAATTTCAGACAATTTTCTATACCTGCACATTTCTCTTTCAACCATTCTTCTTTCGCTTCCTTGCACTTCTTGTTAACCTCATTTCTCAGACGTCTGTATTCTGCTTTCCCCTTTTCTCTTACATTCTTGTGTTTCCGCCTTTCATCCATCAATTCTAGTACTGTATATCCTGAGTGATCCACGGTTTTCTACCTATTCTTTCTTTCCTACCAATGTTTTCTTCTGCGGATTTTGTTATTTCATTCTTCAAAAGTGCCCATTCGTCTGCAATTGAAGTTTGTTTAGGGTTTTTCATTAGTCCTTCCTTTATACTCTTCCTGAATCTTTCTTTTACATCCTTCTCTTTCAGTCTGTCTATTGCCCACCTTTTTGGCTTTTGACTTTTCTTCAGTTTCTTCAACTTTAATCTGCATTTCATTACAACCAGATTGTGGTCAGAGTTTATGTCAGCACCAGGATATGTTTTACAATCCAAAATCTGGTTTCGAAACCTCTGCTTGACCATAATGAAGTCGATTTGGTAACGCCCTGTATCTCCTGGTCTCATCCATGTGTATATTCTTCTATTGTGGTTATTGAATAAGGTGTTAGCTATGACCAATTCATGCTCGGTGCAGAATTCTACCAGCCTGCTTCCTCGATCATTCCTTTCACCTAATCCGAAATCTCCTACTATCTTCCCTTCTCTCCCTTTTCCTACCACAACATTCCAATCTCCCATTACTATAACATTTTCATCACCCTTGATATACCTCAGAATTTCGTCTATTTCTTCGTAGACCTTTTCAACATCCTCATCATCAGCTTGACTTGTAGGCATATAGACTTGTACCACTGTGGTGCAGGTAGGTTTAGTATTGATTTTTGCTACAATAATCCGTTCACTATATTGCTCATAATATTCCACCCGCTGCCCAAGTTTCCTACTCAATATGAGGCCAACCCCTGCTTGGCCATTGTTTGATTTAGTGCTAATGACCCTATAGTCTCCTGACCAAAAGTCCTGTTCTTCCTGCCAGCGCATTTCACTAATCCCAACCAAATCCAACCTCAACCTATCCATTTCCCTTTCTAAGTTTTCTAACCTTCCACTTCCTAGCAGACTTCTAACATTCCACGCTCCGATCCGTAGAATGTCAGATTTCCTCTTTGTCACTTCTGTGATGTTAACCCCCTCTCGAGTAGTCCCCACCCGGAGATCCGAACGGGGGACTAGTTTACCTCTGGATTGAAATTTTACAAGGGAGGAGGCCATCATCACATGTAATTATGCATAGAGAGGTGCATATCCTCGGGAATAGCATACGGCTGTAGTTTCCCGTTGCTTTCAGCCGTGCAACAGGACGCAGTGTAGCCATTATCTGGCTTATATTATCAATATCTTAACCGTCTATAAGACTAGTAAAGATTTGATTTATTCTGAAAGGCTGCTACTCCCTTTCAGAATAAGTAAAGAGCAATTCTACTAACAAAAATACTAACCTTCTACCGTACTAACAATTAAATACCAAAATTCTACTAACAAAAAAAATACTAAAGTTTCACCAACAACAAATACTACCACTAAAACAGTCTGTCACCAGGCACACTCACATGCACCCTCACACATCACAGTCTACTGAAACAATGAACTATAACTAATAAACAATGCAACTGCTACCAGACACACTCACACACCACAGTCTAATAGAACAATTACATATATCTAATAGACAAACTAACTACCTACTTACAACTAAAACTAACTACATACTTACTGTACTGTTATTTGAATTGACAATATTTACAAAATGCAATTTAGATAGAAAATACTTCTTTGGTGTAACGATGGACAAATTCAAGGAGGCGTTTTTAAGGAAGTTTTGGAGTCCCTCGTACCAGCAAAGCTTAAGGATGGAATTATATTCACGTAAATACCATAGTACCAACCTCACGAAATATTCAGAATTCTTTGTCCAACAAATGTTAAGGCTGAAAGATTTAGATGAACCGCCTAGTGAGGAAAATCTAGTTCTCACTATCGGGAAACAGCTTCCGGTGAATGTTGAATACACAACTGTTAATGCGTAATCCTGTGTGTTTTCCATCAAAATACTGTAGTCCAGGAATTTTATGAATAAAAGTGGATGATTTTTTCTTAAAACTTTACCTGTATTTTTTCATTATATTACGAACATACTGTATGCATAATTTTGGGGGTCTGTTTTCCTATACCCATTTTGATTCTGAATACACCCTGAATAGGAACTCTCATGCACCTGGGGGTAGTTCGACATTTTCATACAAATCCTTTGTTTCATCAGTTCGCCAGTTTATTATTTTTCCCATCTTCTGGAGTGGACGAGCACAATATACAGTATAATCCTTCAGAAGGTAAATAACGAATGTTATCGCTTAATCGGTTCATGTAATTTGAAGTCCATGATCTTTTGACTCCTAATCTGCTCTTTAGTTTAATACCTTCACAGAATTCAACGAGATATGTTTCATTTCAGAAAATGGGAATTGGCTAACAACGAGTAGAAAGCGGATGAAATGTGTTAAAATGTTGTAATGTGTATAGAATGTGTATGAGTTTCCCCTAACGCTCTCCATAAATCCAACGCTATATCATGAAGTGAAATCCATGTCAAGAAGTAAAGTACAAATTTCCGAGATTTATATAGAATCTAACTGTTGTTTTGTTATAACAACCGCTTTATTTAATCTTCTAACTGCAGTTTTAAGCCTACTTTTCACATTTCGCAAAACATTCACTACTCTCGAACTTCTCAACATATTGTTTGAAATCTCTGCACGAATGCATTGAGTGGAGCTCTAAACCAAGTACAAAAATATTTCGAACAGTGTGTTGAGAAGTTCGAAAGGAGTGAGTGTTCTGCGTAATAAAACAATAATAGTGACTTACATTGATGTACGTGGTATTGATGAATACGACTGATGTTCCGTTTGCGTTTTCTATGCGTGTAGTAATTAGTTGTAGAGTCGTACTGTGTTGTAGCTGGCCAACTTCTCATCATTGCTGTTGTCGGTGTAGTGGATTCATTTAAATAATATCTCTATGTTTTCAGTACCCTGGGAGAAAAGGTTTTAGGAAAGTTGTTGTTGATTCTTTAGGAGCTTTGCGACATCAAGGTCATGTAGTCCCGTGTACTTGTGTGCGTGTAGAATTTGCCTGATAACCGGTGTCACTGTGGTTTCTGTACTAGTGTGTGTATTTGTAATTGAGGTAGGATTTGGGTATAAAGCGGCCGTGGCCTTAAGTTAGGTACCATCCCAGCATTTACCTGGAGTAGAAGTGGGAAACCATGGGAAACCCCTTCCATTAGAGTAGGAATTGAACCCACCACTTCTCAATTGTGCCTCACGTGGCTAAGTGTACCCCATTCCAGCCTTCAGACCAGAATTAAATGTATTGGCAGAGCTGGGAATCAAACCCGGGCCTCCGCGGTTACAGCCAAGAATGCCTGTCACTATGCAACGAGGTGGACTTTTAGGAAAAGTATGTAAGATGTATACATACTGTACATTATATATTCTTTGTATGAAAACCATTGCACAGAGTTCTTTGCATTTGTTGTCACAGATCCTAACACACATGTCTTAAAGTGTAACAGATGTTACAAGTGAGAACTCAACCTTATGAGGACAATTGAGGTGAGAGGTAGATTCGAATCCCACTCTCAAACATCCAGTAATTGTTTTGTGTGGGTTCCCACTTCACCTCTAGGGAAATGCCGGAATGGCACTCCGATCAACCCCATCCCCAATGCAACTACACACATTAGTACTGTCCGCGTTTCTCTGTTGAATAGCGATGACCCGGCTAAAACACCGCGATTCATGAACTAAAGCGTCATCTATAAAATGTATTTGCTTGTGAAAATTTGTCTAGAATCATCTTTATAAAATATATCGGGTGGAAAGAGACTAAGCTTTAGACTTTATCGGGATTAGACGAATATTCGTAAAAAACACACAAATCGGGGCCTAATGATTTCCAGGAACCCTATCTTCAAGGACAAATCCAATATTCAAAATAATATCAAGCATGTATTCCACAACCATAATGAATAGAAACACCCTACAATCTGATGGAAAGAAAATAATTTACGTTAGGATATCAACGATTCTTGTACTTGAGTCCATCATTTCCTCACGTATGAAAATCCCACCGATCGTCATATTCTATTGCTTTAATATTTAAGGAGATTCTCACATTGAGAATGAAATGTTATCAATTGAGAATAATATTCCTTTGTTTAAAATAATGTTCGTTCAAATTAAACACCTTTAAACAGAACACTCATGTGATCACACTATCTGTTAATTTCACAGTGACCGGGAAGTGTGAAACGATAAAAAAAAGTTTTTGTTTTTTATTGCAATAAATTCTCCATAGTTTTCGGAACAAAATGATATGCATTTTTATATTGTTTTATGCATATTTAGTTCATCAAGAAATATTTAAAAGGACTGCGCACTTCAGTTAGTTGAGCCATACCACGCCCCTTTGCACTCTGATCTAACTTTCTCTCTCCCCTGTGGAGATAAAGTATTCTAGTAAATTTTGCTGAATTTCTATTTTTGTTGGCTACACTGCTGCAGCGCTGGTATGCACTGCCATGTCGTCTCTTGTTTATTGTTGTGTATTTCTATCAGTAAACAAGTTGTTCCATGTGAAATTATAATAGTTCCGAGTGTTGCACATTATTTTCATGCTATGTGTTGTTATAAAACAGTAATAATGCCTAGAGTCGGCAGAGTGTACAAGAAACACAAGTTCCAAGGCAATAGATATGGTACTAAAGTAAAGAATTGCGAACCTCGTGTTCATTCTAACCTGCAAGAACAAAGAAGCAGTAGTGACAATGTAGGCTTAAATATTTCAAGCTGTTCAAATAGGAAACTGACGTGTTTGAGTGAAGGCGTTGTAGACAGTGATTCTGTAAACAGTACTGGTATGGATAATATTACTGTTTATGTACAGCTATTATCAGAATTCATCAGCAACAACACCTGTTGTAAATATTGTACATTTGGAAACTCTTTGTGTATTACTGAGGATACCAGTGTTAGGAAAGGTTTTACGGGTCAATTACGCATTGCGATCAATTTCATTTAGTGGGATTTTAGGGTCCCCGGTGACGTCACGGATGACGTGTTGATAATGGTGTATGGCATGCGTAGCATAGGAAAAGGGCAGAAAGCTGCAGTGAGCCTTTGTGCCATGTTAGATATACCCCCTCCACCCATTAAATTTAGTAATTACAATGGGATTTTAAAGAAACACCTGCAGGAAGTGAGTAATTGAACAATGAGAAATGCAGCAACAGAAGCTGTCCAAGAAACCAATGGTGATAGTGACATTACTGTAGGATTAGATGGAACATGGCACAAGAGAGGCCACACCTCCTCTCATGGAGTAGTTGCTGTTACATCTGCTGACACAGGTAAGGTATTGGACTTTGAAATTCTCACAAAATACTGCAGAGGATGCAAGTTAAACACAAAGGACCATAAGTGTGTTAAGAACGATGAATGTTCCAGTGGGGGCATGGAAGCAGCAGGTGCTAAAGAACTCTTCCTCCGCTCAGTTGATGAGCGAGGAGTGCGATATGTGAATTACCAAGGAGATGGGGATTCTAAAGGTTATAAGTTAGTCAGTAAAGCACAGCCTTATGGCCCTAATGTAAATATAGAGAAACTTGAATGTGTAGGGCATGTGCAAAAAAGAATGGGTGCCAGACTTAGGAAACTAAAAAAAGACTTGAAAGGTAAGGTGTTGGAAGATAAAAAAAAACTAATTGGTGGTGCTGGTAGGTTAACTGATTCAGAAATAGACCTGATTCAGACTGATTCAGGATAAATACCCACAGTTTGAAGGATATGAGGTCAGCTGTGTGGGCGATATTTTTACATAAGGCATCTACTGAGTCACACCCACAACATACCTTGTGCCCCAAAGGTGAGGAGTCATGGTGTGGGTTTCAGAAAGCATTAGTTGAGGTTACTAGTTATCAACACGAACACTCACTTCCTAGTGCTGTGATAAAAGCCATGATACCTGGGTTTAGAGATCTCAGTGAAGACAAACTCTTGAAAGAATGTCTGCATGGGCAGACTCAAAATGTAATAATGAAAGTTTTAATAATTGTGTGTAATAATAATGTTATTGGTTTTACGTCCCTTTTAACTACCCTGGCTTTTAGAGACGCCGGGGTGCCGGAATTTTGCCCCGAAGGGGATCTTTAACGTGCCAGTAAATGTACTGACACGGCTCCCTCGCATTTGCGCACGCTCAAATGCCAGCTGACTGCGCCAGGTTTCGAACCTGCAGCCTTGGGCTCAGCAAGCGAGAACGTTACCCCTGAGCCACGCAGCCAGACAATACTTGTGTGTGGGAAAGCTTATCAAAAAATGTTTTCATCAAATATTGTGCAATAATCACATTCAATGAGGGTGCAAAGGGTAGACTAAAAGTTTTGAGGGCAATGGGCATAGAACCAGGTCATAACACCACAACAGCTTTGTGCCGAATCGACCAAGATCGAATAAAATATGCAGAAAGAGCTGCTAAGGCCTCATCAAAGGAACGCAGAATTGAAAAGAGAAGAAGGAAGGTAGATGAATCAGCTGAAGTAGATAATGATGACTATTCTTCTGAATTGCACTGAAGTAAGATGTAATATTAATTTTATCTGTATATCACTTTTTCTCAAGACCACATTTTTGCAAACATAGGTACAGTTTTTTCAGGAACTGTTTGCATAGAAAGCTGAAATATGGACCATATTTTTTACATGTAATACTGCGTGCTATTCTCTAAAATTATGCAGTTAGGTTTGATAGGTTCCAAGATATTACTTTTCTATTTTTAGGAATTTGACAGATTTTTTTTGTGTATGGTAATTATTTACTGAAATCTATTTCATAATAATAATAATAATAATGTTATTGGTTTTACGTCCCTTTTAACTACACTGGCTTTTAGAGACGCCGGGGTGCCGGAATTTTGCCCCGAAGGGGATCTTTAACGTGCCAGTAAATGTACTGACACGGCTCCCTCGCATTTGCGCACCCTCAAATGCCAGCTGACTGCGCCAGGTTTCGAACCTGCAACCTTGGGCTCAGCAAGCGAGAACGTTACCCCTGAGCCACGCAGCCAGACAAAATCTATTTCAGTTGGAAGTTGAATTTAGTCATCAATCTCAAGTATCAGTGGATAAATAACATGTTCAAATCTCATGACCAAATTTTGAAAATTTTTCTCAGAAATTGTACCTAAAATGTCAAATATTTTATGAATGTTTGGTAAATTTATGACCTCTTTACTTGAACGTTTTTTCCATTTAGAGCAATTAAACTGTGGCGAATCAAAGAATAGGCTCTGATAAAAACTGAAAAAAAAAATGAAAAAATCCATTGAAATCTTTATTTTTAAATGGTTGTAATACCATGATGAGCGTTTTTCTGTATTGCACACCTCCCGGTTCCCCTAACTAACCTAACCCCGTGGCACTACAGCCCTTGAAGGGCCTAGGCCTACCAACCAAGCGACCGCTGCCCAGCCAATTGGCCTGCAGATTTTGGGGTGACGCGTGGTCAGCGCGTCGGGTCCCCTCGGCCGTTAATCTTGGTTTTCGTGACCGGGGCACTGTCTCACAGTCAGACAGCTACTCAATTGTCCTCACGAGGCTGAGTGCACCCCGTTCCAACCCTCACGTCAGTTTTAAAATCCCTGACGGAGCCGGGGATCGAACCCGGGGCCTCCGGGTGAGAGGCAGGCGCGCTACCCCAACACCACAGGGCCCCGGTTCCCCTACTACCTGTTAATTTCACAGTGACTTAAGCTTAAAGTTTATACATTAATCTCCTTCATATCTACAATGTCATTTGAAATGATCCTCAACACAAAAAATGTTTATATACACTCCACTACGTCCAACATATATATTAAATTCAATTTCACAATTATGTCCATAACAGTTTGTGTCACCAGTATTTATCACAAAATATAGTCTCCAAATCATCCGTTGATTTTATTGAACACGCTTCTGTAGTCTCCCTTTGCATTGTCTTACCATGTTGAGGTTCCGAATTCCCTAGGAGTGGATTCTAAGTGATTTATATCCTAAAAACATTAAACTAATCGTCAAACTATTCCTCTTATCTATAATCATGTACAGTGATATCCATTAATGATCTATTTTCGGTGAATTAATAGTAGAACTCAATTCTATGAGGAATTAATTTATTAACACGGTATATAGGTGAGCTAAGCCTGAGAATCAATTTAATTACCAACATCTATGTGGCGTTTAACAACTTCACTTTGGCACATCAACTTTCACTTTCACAACGCTCATAACACCTGCGTTGGATTACAACAATTTTTGAATATTTCATCACAACCATATTCTACCAAAAATTATTTCAATATACTATATATTGTATACACACACACATACACATACACCGGGTGGCCGACTTAAACTTTTCACCGCAAATGTATGTGAAACAACCGTATACCGTATATTGAAAAACGACTTTCACATACATGAAGTCAGGGAAGGTAAATAATATGAGTCATTCAAAAACGTAAGCAAATATGGCGTCCAGCATAAACTTATGTGTTTTAAATGGTCAATTAATTAGTGTACAATTGATCACATGAAAACTCACTGTAAGGATGGCGTTTGTTTCATCGCAATTGGTCAATTACATCCCGAGACATTTTAACGCGAATTTGACGCTCGAGATAAACGAAACGCGCATTAGTTGCACATCCTGAGGTTCAGGCACGAAAACCCTATTATTATTATTTCGCGTCCATTTGTAAACAGTAAAAGTAACATCAAAGACAGCTTTTGTCGTACCGTAGTACGTCAAACATATCGCGATTAACAGCAACGTGAAGTTCACGCTTGATCCTTAGGATGTGCAACTGATGGGCGTTTTATCTCAAGCGTCTTCGCGTTACAAATTCACGGGATGTAATTTACATATTGCGATGAAACAAACGCCATTCTTATTATGAGTTTCCATGTTATCAACTGCACAATAAATAATACAGATTGTCAATTTAAAAACACAAATGTTTATGTTGAACATCACAGTTGATTACATTTTTGAATGTTCCATATTGTTCACTTCCCTACCTTCATGCCTGTGAAAGTGGTTTTTCAATATCCATTGTTGTTTCATATACATTTGTGGTCAAATTTTAAGTGGGCCCCTCTGTATGCACATAATCACCTTGGGTAGCCACAGCTTATGTAACCTATCCAATATTATCCACAACACTTCAATAAGCTTGCCAAATTTAATACCGCATTTCTTCCTCAAAATAACGTAGAATTCAATAAATACCACCTCATAAATAAAATCTACCATGAGTTCACTTCCTTTCAATTACCAGAAACTTCCTATTGCTGTAATATAATCCACGATTCCATAAAATAATTATTGAAACTGACAATCTATTCCATAATTATCCATCAATTCGATGTGACTTTTGTTATACTCAAATATTTATCCTCCTATTTCAATCATTTAATGCATCTGCTATTGTGATGGTCCCAATTTGTGACCAGAATGAAATAATTTTATATATTTTATTATTATTATTATTATCAATATTTTTAAGTTTACATTTTACCTTTTATTAGTTATTATGTTAACTAATATGTTTATATCTATTATTATGCGGTAATGTAGAATATTATGGCAATTGAAAGGACTTGGAGCGATACACATTATATTTGAAATAAGTTAGACGCTTGACTGAATATTATTTCTGAAGAAAATACGAACAAGAGAAGAAGAGGGTGTTCACGGAAGGCCGGCTTATATACCGCTTCCTGGTAACGACATGAATAGACACTTATGTCTTTCACATCAAGTATTCTACCAGCATACAAATCATACTAAGAAGGGATTCTATGAAGACTTGCCACTAACAATGCTGGGCCGATGAATGAGTCATTTGCAACTGTATACAAAAGGTGGGTTGGACCTCCCGAGAAATGTTACAAAGAAGTATTGTCATTATTGATATGTGAAAGACGGGCTAATATTGCCTAGCGACTTCAGAAGAGGGGATAGACGCGTGCCTTACCTGGGAATGTTATATATATGACGGCCGCCCAAATGGATTATTATTATTGAATTGCTGGAGGAGAGGGAATGGTGCTGTTCGGAGCAGAAGAGTGGAACTTGTAGCGAGATGGAGTCTGTAACGCAATGTTAAACTAGACAGTTGACTATTTAAGTATGTGAATTTGGTAAGACACTTATCAAACTGTGACATGGTTGTGTACGAGGCTATTGTCACAGGGATGATTTTTGGAATTTATTCCGTCGTCCACATATAAATTCATTACTTTGAGGGAGATCAGGGCCATCAGGAACTCTCTACGCAACAATCCAACTGCAATTATCTTCAATGCGGTGAGCGATTTAAACAGTTTTACTCCAGTCAAATCAGAAGGCTCTCATGCTTATTAAATTCAATCTATATTTTATTCAATTAACTCAATATACTCCAATTTCCAATCAAGAACCATAATACAAGTAAATTCAGTAGATTCTTTAATTTAATTTATTATTATTATTATCATTAGTATTTTATTGTTTTTGCACTTGTTGTTTTTATATATTAAATTCATTTTTAAATTCAAATGTTTGACTGGTTTCCTTTAGTAGCTAGAAATTACTATAAGGCAACACCATACTCCTGAACTAATTATCGTAAGGTTAGATTACGTAAGTTTCACTACGGCTGGAGATAGGAATTTCGATGCTCTACCTCTGTTTAACCGAGGTTTAATATATTATTTTGATCATGATATATAAATGGTCTGGCGCCCTTGGCTACATATAATACTACACATTATGTACTTTTTATTAGTGAAGCTGACAACAATACAGATACACTATTAGATTAATACACAATTAAATGTTTCATTTTGATCACCCAAAAGTGGGCGACTATTTAAATAATTAGCTTTGCATATTAACAATATTCATTTATCAATAACCCATTACAAATAACGCCCAACTAGTGGGGTAAGACACAGTTCTATCTAACACATTGCGATTGGCTGCCTCAGCGAGATACAGTTCTCACAAAAACCATTACACTATGTCATAGATATTCTGTCTATAATACCTTCGAATATATCACCAATTATATGACCAGTTATAATTAATGATAAATTATTATTTTTCCTGTCATCCCTTAAACTGACATAATTAATTTATGCTCCTAAACAGCCACATGCATGGGAATCAAGACTGAAGCTAGAAAAAAAATATCGATTTCATATGCTTCGGAAAGATTGAATTATTAGTCATAGTATATTGTGAAAGATTAGTAATGTACAAGAAAACAATAAGGAAATCTTCCTCTACCTGGTGGTGAGTAGTTCTCGATCAGCTGATATCGGCACGTCGTCCTTCCAACGACCACGTTACAACTTCCAGTCTCGCATCGTCTCGATGCTTATCTTGCCAGTTCGGCATTCATCCATTTGGTTCGAAGTCATTTTCTTCGTCTGCCCTATAGACGACTGGTTTGGGTATAGACGTTTCTCCATTTCACTATCTTAATCCCGTACATGTATTTAGCAGTCCATAATGTAGTAGGATTGTAATAATATACAGTAGGGCTTATTCTCCCTCGGGGTCGATATGAAAAATTTCATTTTATATGTTGTGATCCTTAGTTGCAAATTACATACACGCCACTGTTGCATAAGTGTGTCCATCATTGAAGAACAACGCTGACTCGTAATGTGTGATTCGTATAGTTCTCTCACTTTCCTTGTCAATGAGTGGCGACTCAAACGTAATGCAGTAGCACGCGGCGACAATGACCATTGTTCAGTACTGTCCAATAGCTGACGGTTCTTGACTGATAAAATGCTTCCTCCATCTCTCCACGTGGACTCCAGAGTCCGGTCCTGACGGCTTGCTCGCGTGTTGGGTGTCAAGTGTTGCACAGCTGCACGTAGTTCTGTCCATTCTCGCTGCTTCCTCAGTGGCTACGGTGGAGAGATGACAACACTGTGCCTCGAGCTGGGAAAGCCTTGGCTCCCCGCAGACATGGATTGTAATCATATCCGCCCAGCTAGGTTTCAAAGGCGAGCCGCTCGTTAGCGAGGAAAGTGAGAGAACTATAATATACAAATATAATTTGTTATGTGGCTGCGTCTAACATTCGCTTATTGTCTCTGCGATGTTTCAAGTAACTTATTATGAAAAAGTTGAATGTTGCGTTTGAAATCCCTAACACTCAACTCCACTGAATACTGGTATTATTATTATTATTATTATTATTATTATTATTATTATTATTTATTTACCATAAATCTTATAAGAAGTATGGAAGGTCTAGTTAAAAAGGGCAAACATTTGTTTTTACAATACTTACATGTTTTACAAAGATATTTGCAGTATTTACATATTTAGAATATTGACAGAGTACAATTTTCCTGTTCACTCACTCCCTCACGCACGCACTTTCATGACCTCAATCACTCCATACATTCATTCATTCCATTCAGATACTCATTCATTCAGCGAGACAATCAATCACTCATACATACGTTTATTTATACCATGTACCTTTTTATGTACGGCCTGATTTTCCGAAGAGGCAAGATCTTTGCATCCCCTGGCAGCGCGTTTCATAACCGCGCAGAGCGGCCGTAGAAACCTGTCAGGTAAGCATTGCTACGAGCGAAGGGCGGAACGAGTGTTACACCTCGTCTTCTCCGAACTGAGCGATATGCCAATGACAGTCGGCGAAAGGGGTCAATATTAATGGAATCTGTGAGGGAATATTTTGGGAAAAAATAAATCAATTTGTTTGCTGTTGCCTCTATAGATGGACATTTTGACTAAGGGGAAGGGGAATAACGAGCTATTAGGCTCTCTGCGCGGTGCTGTACACGCTGCAGCTTGTTCAAATTTTCCGCTGTAGTGGGATGCCAAGCAGGTATGCTGTACATTAAGATCAGACTGACCATGCATAGGTAGGCCGCCCTTAAAGCTCTAGGCTTACAACCTCACAATCAATTGTTCGTATAATCTACCGCGATATAACTGTGTCAGTTCTGGGGAAATTGATCCCGGTAATCAACCCCCGTAGTTACAAACCTGCATGCATACATACATACCGGTACATGTGTTGTGTTTGAGTCACAGTCTTTTGACTGGTTTGATACAGCTCTCTATGCTAAATCACTTCATATCCACATACTGTAGGTACCACACCCTACATCCGAGGCAACGTATTTAACAATTTGTAACGTTGGTCTAACCCATACAGTTCTTGTAGACCTACTCGATCCTTCCTTCCATGACTAATCTTCCTATTTCTGAGTGCCCTAGTACAATATATACCTCGTCATTTGTTACTCTATCTACCCACCTAATCTTCATCATTCTCCTGTAACACCACATTTCAAATGCCTCTATTCTCCTCTTTTCTGCTGCGCCAACAGTCCAAGTTTCACTTCCATAGAGCACCACGCTCCAGACAAAGGCTCTCGAAAATGACTTTCTAATATCTAAATCTACATTTGATTTCAACAGATTTCTTTACTGTAGGAAAACTTTGCTTGCCTGTGCCTACCTGTATTTTTACATCATATTTGCTTCGCCCATCACTGCTTACTTTGCTTCCCAAGTGACTGAAGTCTCCTACTTCCTCGTATTTTGCGGATATATCCGGTTCCGATAACTATGACCCAGATTTTGTCGCTCTGAGGCGCGAGGCAGAACGTTCCCAGCTCAGTTTTGCTTCACCTGCCAATTCAATGCCAGAAATACATACACATACTACAATAACACAAGTAATTTGACATATTGCGCTCACTTCCAATGATCACTATGTCTCAATCCCCTGACAAAGTGTTGTATTGTATTCAATTGTAAGAATTAGGATTGCCAAAAATGACTGATTCACGTTAATGTGACATTCAAAAACTTAGTAACAAAATATTTAATTTTTCGTTTTCAGCCACACTTCCAATGTCTGATATATACAGTTTCCCGTCTATAGCCAAGCCACAATGGCCCTAAACGACTTTACAAGATTTATGACGACATAGAAGCAACCTTTACAAAAGCATGTGTGCGACAAGTTATTATTCAATGCATCAAACTGGCATACGGGCATGTAAGCAGAACATGCCAATTATACGGTTTCAGTTGGATACGAAATTAACGCTGGGTACTTGGCTTGCTGATGTAAAACGTGTATGAATCTTCGACGCGGAAACAGTATCACATCGCATACGCTTTCAGGCAAGGTGAAGGGACCAGTAGCCGTGGAGCAATGGACTAAGTGGGTAGAAGGTAATCATGCTGTTCTTGTGAGCTGGGTTCAAATCCCACCACCGTTAAATATTTTATGCACATCTTAAGCTGTGGGAATCATATACAAGGGCATTCGTGCCACATTTGACTAATATCATTTTTTTTTGTCAATTTACCCTCTAGGTTAGTGGTTCCCACGGACTCAGCGAGGGAACTCACCACTACCGCCTCTATGGACAGTGTCCTGGAGCTTGGAACATCTGGTCAGGAGGGATACAACTGGGGAGGTGTGATCAGCACTTCGCCCAGGCGGCCTCACCTGCAAAGCGAACAGGGGCCTCATGAGGGATGGGAAGGGATGGGAGATTGGGATGGATAGGCTAGGAAGAGGAAAGGAGGCGGCCGTGGCCTTACAATAGGTACCATCCCGGCATTTGCCCGGGGACGAAGTGGGAAACCACGGAAAACCACTTCGAGGATGGCTGAGGTGGGAATCGAACCCCCTCTACTCATTTGGGCCACCCGAGGCTGAGTAGACCCCGTTCCAGTCCTCATACCACTTTTCAAATTTCGTGGCAGAGCCGGGAATTGAAACCAGGACCTCCGGGGCGGCAGCTAACCATGCTGACCGCTACGCTACGGAGGCGACTTGACTAATATCATGCGGTGTTAATTTAGGGTTCAATGTTTACTGGCGGCCAATTTGGTGGCGTTTAAGAAATTTCGTGCCAAGGCACGGTTTCTTATCCGCCAGAGTAAGAAACAATCCTGGAAACAGTATGTGTCGTCTATCACGGCACATACCCCCTCCTCTCAAGTACTAAACTACGAAGCATTTCGGGAATTCAGACATCTTCTATTGTACCGGGAATTTACATTGATAATGAATTGGTTACAGATCCTTATCGCGTTGCAAACCATCTCGCATCGTATTTTGCGGATATATCCGGTTCCGATAACTATGACCCAGATTTTGTCGCTCTGAGGCGTGAGGCAGAACGTTCCCAGCTCAGTTTTGCTTCCCGCGCTTCGGAGGAGTACAACGTGCCCTTTACGGAGTGGGAACTCTGCGGAGCGCTGAGCTCTGCAAGGACACGTCTCCCGGCCCGGATAATATTCACAACCAGATGCTTAAACACCTTAACGATGAGGGCATTCGTTATTTGCTCAGGGTGTTTAATCGTATCTGGTTGGAAGGTGTGTTTCCAGCGCAATGGCAGGAAGGTATAATTATACCTATCCTGAAGCCCGATAGGATCCCAATTTGACAGGGAGTTACAGACCTATTTGTCTCACAAACGGTTTGGGCAAGCTCTTTGAGAGGATGGCCAATCAGCGACTGGTGTGGGTCCTGGAGAGACGAGGACTCTTGTCTGAATACCAGTGTGGTTTCAGGGCGTCTCGGTGTATCAACGACCATTTGGTACGCCTGGAGACCGCTATACAGGACGCTTTTCTTCGGAGACAGCACCTCATCGCTGTTTTCTTTGACCTCGAGGAGGCCTATGACAACACTTGGCGTTACGGCATCCTCTCTACCCTGCATCAATGGAAATTCCAAGGTAACTTGCCGGTCTTTATTGCGAATTTTCTGTCCCTTCGCCTCTTCCGTGTCCGAATAGGGGGGCATATTCGCAATATCAGGTGCAGGAAAACGGAGTCCTACAGGGATCGGTGCTTAGCGTAACATTATTTGTGATTGCCATAAACGGTATAGTCGCTGCCGCTGGTTTAGCAGTGGTACCGTCGCTATATGTACACGACTTTGCTCTACATTATAGTGCGCAAAATATGGCGGTCGCTGAACGACAGCTGCAACAAGCTATTCAGAGAGTGGAACGCTGGACACTAGAGCATAGCTTTCGGTTCTCAACCGTTAAGACCTCGGTTGTCCATTTCTGCCGAAAGCTCACTCGCCATCCCGACCCTGAGCTTTATCTGGGAAATGTAGTTTTGCCTGTTGTTGCTGCGTACCGGTTCCTTGGGCTTCTTTTCGACCAGAAGTTACCGTGGGAGCCACACGTGCGGTGTTTGAAAACTGCCTGTGCTAGGAAGCTCAACTCATGTTGTGGTTTCTTAGCGGCACATCGGTGGGGGGGAGCGGACCGCACGGTGCTCCTACGTTCTTATAAGGCACTTATTTTATCTAGGTTAGATTATGGCAGTGTAGCATATGGTTCGGCACGCAAGTCAGTGCTTGTTAAACTGGACAGCGTCCACTACAGCGGTGTGAGGCTGGCGACGGGAGCCTTTCGGACGAGCCCAGTCGTCAGCTTGCTCGCCGAGGCTTGTGTACCTCCTTTACACCTGAGGCGCCAACAAGTACTGCTGACCTATGCTGCAACTATTCGACAGATGTCACTTCATCCAAGTTATCCGTGTTTGTTTAATAATCCGAATCGCCGGCTGTATGATGCGCTCGCCCGAGTCACTCGGCCGGCGGGGATTCGCTTGGATGACTCATACCGGAAGTCCCGATTTCCTTCTGTCTCCTGTATCGTCCGAGTACCTAGCAAGGCCCCTCCGTGGTTGGTCTCTCGCCCTGATATCATCCTGCATCTGCACACCGGACCCAAGTCGGACACGGGACTCCTCCGTCCATCGGATTCTGTTCCAGTCCGTGGTGGGCCGGTATCCAGGATCAGGGCTTCTATTCACGGACGGTTCGAGGATAAACGAGAAAGTAGGCTGTGCATTTGTGTGTGAGGATCGTCGATTTCTCTCTCCACTTCCCGAGGCGTGTAGCGTGTACACAGCGGAGCTCTATGCCATCTTAGAGGCTCTGCGGTACACGTTATCAGACGATCATCAGCACTTTTTTGTGTGTACTGACTCTCTTAGTGCGCTGCAAGCGATCGATGTGTGTTTCCCGCAGCACCCGCTGGTCCAGCGTGTGCACGACCTGCTCGTCAGTGCGTGTAACGCTGGAACCGCGGTGACCTTTGTGTGGCTTCCCAGCCACATGGGTATTGCGGGAAACGAGCTTGCTGATCAGGCAGTGAGAGAAGCAGTCGCACTGCCCTCGCTACCGTATAAGGTGCCTGCTAGTGATGAGCGCTCTCAGTTGCGACATTCGATCCTGTCTCATTGGGAGGAAGCGTGGCGTGCCACGCCTCCACCCAACAAACTGAGAGGCATCAAGGAGACAACGAAGGTGTGGAAATCTTCCTTCCGATCTCTCTAGAAGGAAGCTGTGGTACTCTGTCGACTCCGGATCGGCCGATAACCTCGATGTTAGGCCCCTTAAAACAACAATTATCATCATCATCATGTTTACTAGCTCGTCACAGTGTGCAGCCTACTTGCCTGTAAGCGTATGAGATTTGATACTGCTTTCCGCTTCGAAGGTTCATTCACGTTATTTATCAGTATGCCACCGTACCCAGCGTTAATTTCGTATTCAATTGAAACCGTATAATCGGCATGTACTTTGTGATAGCCTACTTCTTTCCGCTTCGAAGATTCATTCACGTATTTTATCAGTATGCTACCGTACCCAGCGTTAATTTCGTATCCAACTGAAATCGTATAAACGGCATGTGTAAGTCAGTATTTAATTTTAGTCTGAAGTTTGTAGTTAGATTTAATTATAGGTTCATTTTCATTTCTCATGAACACCCAAACAATTAGGGGCCGGTAACCTAGATGTCAGGCCCCTTATAACAACAATGATGAAGATCATCATCTTGTATTTGATCCCCGAAGCTTAAAATGAGCATGAAAATATTCAGCGGTGGTGGGATTAGAACCCACCTCTCAAATACAGGACAGCTACCTTCTACGCACTTAGGCCATTGCTCCACGGCTACTAGTCCCTTCACCTTGCCTGAAAGGGAATGAGATGTGATACTGCTTTCGGCTTCGAAGGTTCATTCACGTTTCTTATCAGTAAGCCACCGTACCCAGCGTTAATTTCGTATCCAACGGAAACCGTATAATCGGCATGTCTCTTTATACATGCCCGTATGACAGTTTGATGCACACATGTTTTTGTAAAGGTCTTACTTCCATGTCAGTAGGTAATATAAGCCGATCCTGGCGCAGGGGCTAATGGGCAAGATGGCCGCCGCGCGCAACCAGCCCTATGCTATTATTATGGAGGGGTCAGTCAGAGCTGGCGCAGTGGCTAATGGGCAAGATGGCCGACACGCCTGAGAACGTGCATGACGTCACAGAGAGAAGTCGGCCGTGTAGTTGCTAAATGGAATATTTATTATTATTATTATTATTAGGTAATTATTGATTGATCGTGTACAATAAAGACCAGCCTTATATTGTCCACCTCTTGGTGTAGTGGCAAGCATTCTTGGCGGTCATTCCTGAGGTTCGAATCCCGGCTCTGCCAAGAAATTTAATTTCTGGTCTCAGGAGTGGAACGGGGTACACTCAGCCTTGTGATGCAAAACTGACAGGAGCTGTCTTTTGATTCATACCTCAACGATTCTGCCTAACCCAACTTCACCTAACCTAACCTAACCTAACCTAACTTCAAAGTCAGAGCAAATATGAGAGCAAATGTGAGAGCACACATAAAAAACTAAGTTATAACCTAACCTAACTTCAAAGTCAGAGCAAATATGAGAGCAAATGTGAGAGCACACATAATAAACTAAGTTATAACCTAATCTAACCTAACCTAACTTAACCTAACCTAACCTAACCTAAAAGTGCGAGCAAAAAAAAAAAAGTGAGACCAAAATGTGTGAGCAAAAAAGTGAGAGCAAATGTGAGAGCACAAATAATAAACTTAGTTATAACCTAACCACACCTAACTTCACCTAACCTAACCTAACATAACCTAACTTCAAAGTGAGAGCAAATATGGGAGCAAAAAGTAGGAGCAAAAAGTGGCAGCAAAAAGTGGGAGCAAAAAGTGGGAGCAAAAAAGTGGGAGCAAAAAGGTGGGAGCAAAAAGGTGGGAGCAAAAAAGTGGGAGCAAAAAGTTGGGAGCAAAAAGTGGGGGCAAAAAAGTGGGAGCAAAAAGGTGAGAGCAAAAAAGGGGAGCAAAAAAGTGGGAGCAAAAAGTGGGAGCAAAAAGTGGGAGCAAAAAAGTGAGAGCAAAAAGTGGGAGCAAAAAAGTGAGAGCAAAAAAGTGAGAGCAAAAAGGTGGGGAGCAAAAAAGTAAGAGCAAATGGGAGAGCACAAATAATAAACTTAGTTATAACCTAACCTAACCTAACTCACAGAAACCTCATTTAAAGATTTTAGATTTTACATTTTAACATTTTACAATTTAACATTTTAGATTTTTGATTTTACATTTTTCAGATTTTACATTTTACATTTTGGATTTTTTTGTGTTATAGATTTTAGTTTTTTTTTTTTAGATTTTACATTTTAAATTTAAGATTTTTTGATTTTAGATTTTACATTTCACATTTTCCGAAAAGAGTAAACTACAAAGTCACATTCCTAACCTCACCAAACGTAACATTACCAAACCTAACTTAAGCTAATCCAAAGGCTAATGCACATACACAAAGTATATAAGGGCACATGCAACTATCCTTATGCTAGTCTTATAGGCTACTGTACAACATGGTCACTACCCCAACCGTTTTTTTTTTCATTTTGTTGTTTACACATTTGTCAATTTTCCAATTTCCCATTTTCAGTTTTTTTTAATGTCAGTTTTAAGTTTTTCAATTTCATAATATGGAAACATGGATTTTGCATTTTGTTGTTTACACATTTATCAATTACACAATTTCCCTTTTACAGTTTTTAAATTGTCAGTTTAAAGTTTTTCAATTTCATGATATAGAAACATGGATTTTCCAATTTGTTGTTTACACATTTGTCAATTTACCAAATTCCCATTTACAGTTTTTAAAATTTCAGTTTAATGTTTTTTCTATTTTGTCAATATGGAAACATGGATTTTCCAATTCGTGTTTTACATGTTCATTTTGCATTAGGAGTGGAGAGAGGTGGGTAGTAATTAGAAATGTACAAGCAGTGTCCATACAATATTTTTTATTTTAAATACATGTACACTATTTACACATAATACATTTATATTATATTCCTTTTTAGTTATAAATTGTACAGTTGTTTTATTTTGTTTTCTATTTTATTTATTTTTTGATTATGAATACCAGTTTTTTTTAATTTTTGTAGTGCTATTGTTTTATTTCCTAAATTGTTTTGTTTTATGTATTTGCTAGTTGCAGGCAGACGATTTTGATATTCATAACTTAACTCTTTAAGCATGGTCAATGATTGAGTAATGACCATAAGCATGTGTACCTATACCATCAGCATCAATCACTCTTTTACTATCACCAGGACACAAAGCAATTTTGTTTAGTCTTATAGATGATATGTCATGTTGTTTAGAAGCGATAATGTTCATTGGTATTCTTTTTACATTATTGTTCATGACACAATCCTTATAATCTTGAAAGCTTATACAATTTTTGACAACACCTCTGTTAATACGTTTAATCTTTTTGATTTATTTACCATTTATGTCTAAAGCGTACATTTTAGCTCTAAGTCCAACAAATGCTTTTATAATTTGTCCACAAGCCTCGTCTTTAAATTTCCCCAACGTTTTCTTGTTTGATGTAGAGTAACATATGTGATTAGTAGGATAATCTGATGTGTCCAGGTGTTCTAGGAAATCCAACTTGTCTTCATATACATCTTGGGTGTTAACCAAATAAATGAACGAGTCGGTATCCATATACATGAGTTTAAGATTGTTCATTCCATAATAGGGTAGCAGGACATCATAGTGGTGAGAATACATGAGAGTTTTTGAAATATCCAGTATACACATTCCAATATATATAGGCTTATTGAATACAATGTTACGTTTAGCCATGTGGAAAGCAGCTAGGTTAGGACCATAAATTGTTCTGTCAATAAATGTCGGCTTTGCTATTAGCTTTTCTGCCTTTTTGCTGTCAGTCACAAAACGTATGTCTATTCTTTTACGGATATTTTCCATTGTTTTTCCAAAAATGGCATTGTTGAATAATTTGTAAAGATTTTTCTCAAAATCATTTTTGGCTTGTTTTCGAAGGTTGTTATTAAAATCAACGTATGCCTTTAACCAAGGTCTTTGCTTAAACTTTAACACACGATGAATTTTTATCACTTTGAAGTTAGGTTATGTTAGGTTAGGTTAGGTGAAGTTAGGTTAGGTTAGGTGTGGTTAGGTTATAACTAAGTTTATTATTTGTGCTCTCACATTTGCTCTCACTTTTTTGCTCACACATTTTGGTCTCACTTTTGCTCGCACTTTTAAGTTAGGTTAGGTTAGGTTAAGTTAGGTTAGGTTAGATTAGGTTATAACTTAGTTTATTATGTGTGCTCTCACATTTGCTCTCATATTTGCTCTGACTTTGAAGTTAGGTTAGGTTAGGTTAGGTTAGGTGAAGTTGGGTTAGGCAGAATCGTTGAGGTATGAATCAAAAGCCAGCTCCTGTCAGTTTTGCCTCACAAGGCTGAGTGTACCCCGTTCCACTCCTGAGACCAGAAATTAAATTTCTTGGCAGAGCCGGGATTCGAACCTCAGGAATGACCGCCAAGAATGCTTGCCACTACACCAAGAGGTGGACAATATAAGGCTGGTCTTTATTGTACACGATCAATCAATAATTACCTAATAATAATAATAATAATAAAGATTCCATTTGGCAACTACACGGCCGACCTCTGTCTGTGACGTCATGCACGGTCTCAGGTGTGTCGGCCATTTTGCCCATTAGCCACTGCGCCAGCTCTGACTGACCCCTCCATAATAATAGCATAGGGCTGGTTGCGCGCGGCGGCCATCTTGCCCATTAGCCCCTGCGCCAGGATCGGCTTATATTACCTACTCATGTCGTCATAAATCTTGTAAAATCGTTTAGCGTCATTGTTGCTTGGCTATGGACGGGGAACTATCGACCCTTTTAACAGACGTTGGAGGTGTGGCCGCAAACTAAAAAAATAAGGGGTGGAAGTCTCACCCGGTATAACGTTACGTGGCCTCCGGAGAGGCCTCGTGCAGTTACATCGAGCTGATGCACGTAGGTGGCCTGGGCATCGTAATGAGGATGAAATAAGTGATGAAAACGTCATAAATTGTCCAGTTTCCAAGCCAGAAGAATCAGACGTACGAAGTCAAAATCCCACGACCCGACCGCTGTATCCACTTGGCCACGAAGTAAACAGATGATTTGTATCAAGTGAATTTTGATTGTGTTCTACGTATTGAAAGCTCTTGCCCGATGCAGGTCTCTGACGCACGAGATATATACTTGATGTGGGCTCACTAATCAGACAGTTTCTGCACGAGAGGTTGCAACAGGAAGGAACGAACCTTATTGGAGTCTATTTGAACTTGACCTATATATCGTAAGTGAGCCTGTTGCAACTGTCATATTTGAATGATTCATCTCAACGCATGAGACCTACATTTCCCACGTTAGATATTCCAAAAGTACACTGGTACAAATAAAAAAAAGTACATAATGATTTATTTTACTCTGACTTCCTCATAGCACTGGGTTTATTTAACCCGATTTTACTGACACAACAGGAATAAAAATATTCCAAGTGGCCTCGTTTCAATCAGTATATTATTTTCTTAAATCTCTGTCTTTAATCGTTCGATTAATATTGAAGTTATTTGATACTTAGGGATGATCATTGTCCATATCGAGCTACAATTAACATAATATACAGGGTGTAACAAAATGTACGACACAAAATACAGGACACATTCCTCATACGCAGACGAAGAAATTATGTTATATGAACATGGGTCCGGAAACGCTTTGTTTCCATGTTATAACTCATTGTTTCCAACTCATTTATCATGGAAAACACACAAGAACAGAACGTACCAGCATACCACATGCAACTCTTTCACACAGGAGATGTTCAATATGCCCTACATGCGCATTGATACATTCATCAACCCACCGTCGTAGCGAATCTCGGATGCGCTGATGTATCCCTGGAGTACTGCGTATGGTTTCGTAGCCTTCCATAATACGGGCACGGAGACTCTGAACATCTTGTACTGGGGTTCGATACACAAGAACTTTCAAATGCCCTCACAAATAAAGTTCAGTGATTTTAGGTCTGGAGAGCGTGGAGGCCAGGCAATTTGTCCACCTCTACCTATCCATTTTTCACCAAACCTGTTATTTAGAAGCCGACGGGCACTAACACTAAAGTGAGGAGGTGCTCCATCGTGCATGAAGTACATGTTTTGTCGCACAGCTAAAGGCACATCTGCTAAGTTGCATGGCAACAGGGCCATGTAAAACAAACCACTGGCGGTGCACCTACGATAATGACAACGTAACCAGACGTAACCAAGAGTGCATATTCCCCACGATTCTAACGTTCTGTTCTTCTGTGATTCCCATGCTTAATGAGTTGGAGACAATGAGGTGTAACATGGAAACAAAGCGTTTCCGGACCCACGTTCCTATAACATAATTTCTTCTTCTACGTGTGAGGAATGTGTCCAGTATTTTGTGCCGTACATTTTTGTTACACCCTGTATATTCCTACACATTTGGAACGATGCATCCTTACTCACGCTTAACAGATAACATTTTCAGAGACTAGTGAGCCCAGGAGTCCATGGTTGTTTTGGTGGTTCGTTCAGTGGCTAGGCACATATTTGTCAACAAATATTCAAGTTCAAATTAAAGATAAAATCTTGAGACTAGTGAGCCCAGGAGTCCATGGTTGTTTTGGTGGTTCGTTCAGTGGCTAGGCACATATTTGTCAACACATACTCAAGTTCAAATTAAAGATAAAATCTTTGGCATCAGCCCAAAGCAATCATTAAATTCTAAAGTTGTCAGATAACCTGTTTTATTCTGTTATGTATAGTAGTGTATTGTTTTTTTTATCTGGAGCTAGTATCAGAATAGACGTCTAGGGAATAAAACAACGAAGTATCGTAGCATTTTCCCGGAGCGTGTGTGATACTCGTGAAAACAAAATATACACTAAGGACAGCCACGGGGAGCTGTGGTTCGAGCTTGAATCACTCAACTCAGGATTATACGTTCCCTCGTTGAAAATATCGATGTAGTTCATTCATTAAGGGTATTTGCTACTTGAGTGTGAGTATACAAAGAAACAAACAAACCAACCGTCCGATTTGTCGGTTAACCTATGTTATTGTGGTGTCTGTAGTAGTTTATGTACACACATCAAAAAAAGTTTTGCATCACCTCGGTTCCAAGAGTTCCGGAACCGTTAAATACAAAGGGAATAGAGATCAACACAAACAACATTTCAGCTCGTTTTATTGCTCATGAGACCCACACATTGCATGTTGTACCATCATACAGCTAGACTTTCAGCATTTGTGGTCCAGATTGCAGTACACACCACTACCTCTAATACCCAGTAGCACGTCCTCTTGCATTGATGCATGCCTGTATTCGCCGTGGCATACTATCCACAAGTTCATCAAGACACTGTTGGTCCAAATTGTCCCACTCCTCAACGACAATTCGGCGTAAATCTCTCAGAGTGGTTGGTGGGTCAAGACGTCCATAAACAGCCCTTTTCAACATATCCCAGGCATGTTCGATAGGGTTCATGTCTGGCGAACATGCTGGCCACTGTAGTCGAGCGATGTCGTTATCTTGAAGGAACGCATTCACAAGATGTGCACGATGAGGTCGAGAATTGTCGTCCATGAAGACAAATGCCTCTCCAATATTCTGCCGATATGGTTGCACTATGGGTCGGAGGATGTCATTCAGGTATCGTAAAGCCGTTTCGGAGCCTTCCATGACCACCAGTGGCGTACGTCGGCCCCAGATAATGCCACCCCAAAACATCAGGGAACCACCACCTTGCTGCACTCGCTGGACAGTGTGTCTAAGACGTTCAGCCTGACCAGGGTGCCTCCAAACACGTCTCCGACGATTGTCTGGTTGAAGGCATATGCGACACTCATCGGTGGAGAGAACGTGATGCCAATTCCGTGGGGTCCATTCAGCATGTTGTTGGGCCCATCTGTACCGCGCTGCATGGTGTCGGGCTTGCAAAGCTGGACCTCGCCATGGACGTCGGGAGTGAAGTTGCGCATCATGCAGCCTATTGCGCACAGTTTGAGTTGAAACACGACGTCCTGTGGCTGAACGAAACGCATTATTCAACATGGTGGCATTGCTGTCAGGGTTCCTCCGAGCGGCAATCCGTAAGTAGCGGTCATCCACTACAGTAGTAGCCCTTGGGCGGCCTGAGCGAGGCCTGTCATCGACAGTTCCTGTATTTCTGTACCTCCTCCATGTCCGAACAACATCGCTTTGGTTCACTCTGAGACGCCTGGAAACTTCCCTTGTTGAGAGCCCTTCTTGACACAAAGTAACAATGCGGACGCGATCGAACTGCGGTATTGACCTTCTAGGCATGGTAGAACTACAGACAACATGAGCAGCGTACCTTCGTTCTGGTGGAATGACTGGAACTGATCGGCTGTCGTACCCCCTCCGTCTAATAGGCCCTGCTCATGCATGGTTGTTTACATCTTTGAGCAGTTTTAGTGACATCTATGAACAGTCAAAGGGACTGTATCTTGGATACAATATACACAGTCAACGTCTATATGCCGGAGATCTGGGAACCGAGGTGATGCAAAACTTTTTTTGATGTGTGTATTTGTAATTCAAGTGAGGATTGGCCGTGGCCGTAAGTTAAAAAAAAACGGCATTTGCCTTGAGTAGATGTGGGAAACCATAGAAACTACCTCCTGAATGGATGACGTGGGAATTGTACCCACGCATCACCTCTTCTCAGTTCTGCCTCACGAGGCTGAGAGTGTACCTCGTTCTAATATAATAATGTTATTGTTTTTACGTCACTTTTAACAACTGTAGCTTTTAGAGACGCCGGGATGCCGGAATTTTGCCTTGAAGGGGATCTTTAACGTGCCAGTAAATCTACTGGCACGGCTCCCTCGCAGTTGTGTACCCTCAAATGCCAACTGGCTGCTCCAGGATTCGATCCTACAAACTTAGGCACAGCAAGCGAGAACGTTACCGCTTTGTCACGCAACAAGTTCTTGGCAGAGCCAGGAATCGAACCTGGACATCAGGGGTGACAGTCTAGAATGCTAGCAACTGCGCTAAGGGGCGGACTTGTTGAAAATGTCTCAGTGAGCTTATTTGTAGACGTGGACGATTCATTTTTCTCAACCCACGTGGTCTGAGATCTAGCAAGCAATGAGTTTTTCAATGTAGAGTACTTGTCGACCTTCTTGTGCCTCAACAATGAGACTAAAGTCAGCTAAAAAATATCCCCCTCTAGAAGCTAGAATACTGAACTAAATTACGATAATATTTTGACTTCGCTATTATGTTTCGACCTAAATTTTGTCTCAGGATGAATTATCTCCCTTACAGGTCTGGATGTTCTAACCAGTATTTAACAAACAAAGCTGCATAAAATTAATATTTTTGCGATGGTATTGAATTGAAGTGTTCCCACTGGTGGGCGGTAACAAGCGAAATCCCGCCTCTACACCAATGTCATCTGGATCTCTTATATTCAGAGCTAATAATTTTCTCCCAATCACCATGATCCGCATTTCAATCGGCATAATGGCAAAAGCTCGCAATTTGCGGGCAAGAGTTGAGGTAGTTGATGCAAGGAGTACTTTGAACCCTTATAGAAACTGGCACTACCCTGCCTCCTCGCGGTAACAGCGCCAGCCTTGGGAGCTGCACCGGTTGGAGATCCAAAAGTCGTAACCACTTGTAGACAACAGCCATTCTCGATGTGGTTTGCCGTGGGATCCTGTCCCGTACTAGCTGTAGGAAATTTCTGAGATGTTGGCTTACTTCTGGCCCCTTTCTATATTAATTTTCGTCCCAGTTACACACTTAATGATCACATTGCCCTTGCCTCCACAGTAAAGATCAACGTCAAGTCCAAGTAACTGTTTGTGATTGTAAATTATACCGATTATATTTAGTAATAATAATAATAATAAGGTCCGAGATAGAGGGCCATCGGATATATTAAACTCATGGGGTTAATAATTCACCTTGCCCGGGGTTTTGGGTGTATATAACGTATTCATTATTACTTCATCTTCATTAGGACAGGGGGGCGTGGTGGCTCAGTGGTCTAGCTGTATGCCTCTCACCAAGGCGGTCCGGGTTCGATTCCCGGTCAATGCATGTGAGATTTTCGAAGTGAAATACCATGTCCTGTGGTTCGGATTCCACGTAAAAAGGAGGTCCCGTGGCTCATAATCACAAGATTCACGGTCACGTAAAACTACAATCTTCCTTCTTCCTTCATTAGGACAGGCTCACGCTACGGCTATAATGGTGAACTGAAAGTCCGGAGATCGGAGGTTCGAATCCTGGCACTGACATCAGCCATCCAAACGGTGTATTTATCCTGCGTTTTTCCACATACCCTCCAGATAACTGTCGGGTTTGTACCTTATTTCTGGCCTCAGGTTTCCCACCACAATTTCCAATGTCTTTTAACTGTTTTTACTACAGCCGCCACAGGAACACAGGTTATAAAATTCGGAATACACCGAAGTACACGGGACTGATGGCAAAGATGTCTCAAGCCCATGTAATTATTCTACAGCAAAACTGTTATAATTCACCGTCATGATCGCATCAATATTAACAGTGTGTTGTTTTACACACGGATAAACTACTTGTTTCCTTGAAATGGTTTTCCGTGGTTTCCCATTTTCAACACCAGGTAAATGCTGGGACGGTACCTTCTGACAGGCCCGGCCGCTTCCTTCCACATCCTTCACCAATTTCATTCACCTTAATCAAATCCATCTCTCATCCCGACTCGTAGGTCGCCCACGGGCGTCGAATAGAAAGACCTGCACTCGGTCTCTGAGGAGACCACACGACAAAAAAAAAACAACTACTTGTTTCATTGAGGTTCAAACACTACCAGTCAGGGGTGACACGTGAGGTGTGCCATGGCACCACTAATGTGCCCTCTCAATAACAGTTTGTATTAAATTTAAATTTCAAGGAAGTGACATGCATATCTTAATCTGCATTCATTTGAACGAACGCGCGAACTGGCATGCACTCTGGCGGCGCTTTCCTGAATGAGTGAGTCAGATCTCATGGGTACCACCTCCGAAAATAAGACTCAGTACTAAAGGCTGATCTGGCTTGGATTTGCATGTGTGGTGTTGGGCTGAGGTAGAGCCAACAGCCGCGTGGCGCATTCAATAGAGTGCAGCATGTAGTAAGCGCAAATTAAAACTGCTTGACGTGATTTATATTTCAACCACTAGAGTACACTATATGGCAGCACAATGCACATGACTCAGCTCCAGGGTTGCCAATTTAATGATTTGTCACTATATCTAGCCACTATTAAACATATACAAGATGTTTTTCTTGTTGAACATTTAGCGACCTTTTCACACTCATATTGGTGGCAGGAATAATTATTTCTCTATTTATAATGTAAGAATCAAGGCTTTTTGCGGTAAGTTTTGCTGTGTTTCGTTGGTTTCAGTTGGCGACACAGTTATGCCTACCAAACGCAAATACAAATTTTCGGTTTTTTTAACTTTTCTGGTGGCATTGCAATTGTTCAAGAATAGCGTCGTCAAATTATTTTTTTGGTTAATTATATTGGGTGTAGCGGATATCCTTGCCAAGTCTATATCTGTATGTAAGGTAGTCTTGACGGGTAGGGTATCGTCTTCATTTCATCTCGCCTGTTTATTTCGTGGTGGCAGCTGAAATTGTGACAACGTTGTATTGCACGTCTTCTACAATTACACAAACAAACACTGTGATTTCATGAAACTTATAACTTAAAATATGCACTGTCTGTACTTCCAACGTTTCAACGATTTGATTGCAAATTTTGGATTTCCTGGCACCATCAAGGGAATTATCACCAGCCACCTCTTCTATCAGTACTGTTATTATAAGTCGTTACATCATAGATGTCTATAACCGAGTGTTGCTGAAGGCCTACAGTATTTTGAAGTATTTTCCTCTTTCATGTTGTCCAAACAGCTACTTAACTATTTGACGGTACGGTATGTTTAAACCTAGTGTACTTTTCTTTGCAGAAAGCACCGAAGACGCGCGTGTTTCCCCGTTGCCGTTACCAAAAATCGAAGAGTCTGCGGATCAGTTCAATGGAAAAATTGAAAGTAAGTAGTCTACATATTTCATCAAAACTCGTACTTTTTTGTGATATTTGAAATATTTAAAACTTTTAAAATCTTCACAACTTTATTTAATTTTCATCTCTGAGAAAGACGATGAAGCCATGAAAATTTTTTGGAACGTTTTATTTGGTATTTTTATTTTCTAAACCTTCCTACTATCTTTTAACCTAGCTGCATGGATTTTGCGTGCTGGAAGGGTGGAAGTCACCTCTACCGCACATGTCCCGTTGATCATGACTGTCTAAGCCTCGTGAGTCAAAACTGAGAAGAAGTGGGTTCGATTCCTACCTCAGCCATCCTGGAAGTGGTTTTCCGTGGTTTCCCACTTCTTCTCCACGCAAATGCCGGGTTGGTACTGTACCCGTACTGCATTCTCGTGGACAGAACCTGTTGAATCCGATGACCAAGCTGGATCGTAGAATCTGGAAGTACCGGTACCCGGCTAGAAAAGAACCCAAAATCCTACCAACAAGATCAACCAGGAATAGCGATACACAAAGATGTAAGAATGCGTTAAGAGAAACCAATGGAAACAGGAAAATAAACTAGCTCAAAACGGAGAACTCGAGAATCAAAAGAAAATCTCGTGGTGAAAGACTTACGTTGGGAAAATATCAAACACTGGTCTTCCTAACACATCCTTGCATTAATATAAATCAACACATCGGAAAGAATTTAAAATAAAATGTAAGTTTATTAATCGAAGACAAACGAAGTAAATGATGACACTCAAAAATTTCAAAGAAAATGTTTCGTCAATGATTATATTAATTTCGATGCAATCTTGCATCTGACGTTGCTAATACAATAGGTATGAGAATCACACTAAACTATCCACCAAATATTGATTTACCCTAATTTATACACGTAATTATCCATCAAAATTATTTACAGTTATGTACAGTTTTAGTCATATCTGAATCCATGTAAGATTCACATCATCCAATAATAAAAATCTCATTAGCGTTAATTTCATAGTTGTTGCTTCATCACATCCAGTCCTATTTGACAAGCAATTAAGCTCAGCAAACGTGAATTGTAATATCCGTGAGTAATATTAAGTACTTAAGTTATACTCCAAAAGTGTCATTTTACGTTTCCCTTACGATTCGTAACAATTATTCAACATGATCCATATTTTTATCAATAAATTCCTTCACTTCAAATTTCAATTCTTAAAACTCATTTGTGGTACAAAAAGATTCCTACATACGGTTTCTTACAAGATTGCTCGTGCTCAATCACAAAAAGAAAACATAATTACATCATAATCAATCCATCAACTTTCATTGTGCTTGCATTATAGCTCATTAAATTCATCAATAATTTTACCATTCTCACAATATTTCACATTACTTCACACGTAACTCCAACATTTCTCATAATAATCGACGACGTTGTATTACCACATTATTATTCCATTCATCCACTTGTTGACTCATCTAAATACAATAATTATCTCTACTTAGTATAAAACAAAGTCCCCGATTAGGGGCGTGGTGGCGCAGCGGTCAAGCTGTATGCCTCTCACCAAGGCGGACCGGGTTCGATTCCCGGTCAATGCATGTGAGATTTTCGATGTGAAATGCCATGTCCTGTGGTTAGGATTCCACGTAAAACGGAGGTCCCGTGGCTTATGATCGCGAGATTAACGGTCACGTTAAACTACAAGCTTCCTTCCAAAGTCCCCGATTCTTGGATGATACGGGTAAACTCGAGAACCACTCGATGGATTTTGATGCGGTTTTCACCCTTCTGTAAAGGATATCTCGAGGATAATTTCTGTAGAAAATAATTTATTTATGATCAAAGGAAGCCGAGCAGTAACGATTTCAGTGGAAAAGCCGAAAAAAAAACCTGGCGTCCGAGCGCTTTGTAAGCTTACGCTGGGCAAACCGTTCAAAATATCTAAATGAGTGTAAGAATTGTTCAGCATGAAAATTTCTACAAAAAAGTCCGCGAGAGCATATGTCTATCTTCAATACATCGCCCCATATAAGTGTTTTTACGTTTTAATCTCTTCCAACCATGTCCATTCAACTACTGAGGCGACAGTTTACGAGCTAGCTAAGGGCGAGTCTATCATCCCTGTTATATCCTAGCTAGCGGGCGAACCTATTTCCCCAGATACAGCCAGCAGCAAACCATCGAGTCGTGTTGAGTTCAGACTTCTGAGAAGGGTGGTTGTGTTTGGAGTTTCCCGGGAAGTGCAACTCGGGTTTTCTTCATTTCGCCTGTGAAACACAGTCAAGTTAAGATTGGACGAAAGGGGGATTTGAGTTTCATTCACCTCGCCATTCCCTGGAAGTGCAACTCTCATTTCGCCTGTGAACTTTTCGTTTCGAAAAATTCACAGTCAATTTAAGATTGGACCGAAGGGGGATTATATTATATTAAATTATACTGATTGGCGTATAATCTCTACTTAGTATAAAACAAAGTCCCTGATTCTAGGATGTCACGGGTAATCTCGAGAACCACTGCATGGATTTTGATGCTGTTTTCACCATTCTGTAAAGGATACCTCCAGGAAGGTTTTTGTAGAAAATAATTGATTTATGATCAAAGGAAGCCAAGCAGTTTCTATTTCAGAGAAAAAGTCGAAAAAAAATCCTGGCGTCCGTGCGCTTTTTAAGCTTACGCTGGGCAAACCGTTAAAAATATCAATATACAATGAGTGTAAGAATTGTTCAGTATGAAAAGTTCTACAAAATCGTATGCTAGAGCACATCCCTATATTCAATATATCGTCCACTATAAATGTTTTTAGATTGGACGGAAGGGGGATTTGTGTTTCATGCACTTCGCCATTCTTGAATTACGTCTGACAAGAATTTGTTGCACATGCATCTCCATGATAATATACTTATTAGTCCAGTCAGTGATATTAACCCATCATGCCGAGACGTAAAACGGATATAGATCGTAGTTCATTGACATCGAAAAGAAGCGCTTATCACGTAATGCATTCACAACTGTTCCCGGGCGAAGCCGGGTTGCTAGTTTAATATAAGTATGCTGTAAATTTATCTACCAATTCAAAATTTCTCAAATATCAATTCTGCATTATGAATTGTTATATATTATATGTTCGTGACCATATTATGATGAAAACCATTCGAAATATTCCTTTGTAAAATTCTTAATCATCTCGTAATAGTAATACAATTATTTAAAAATTGACCATAAAAACAATGAGTATTAGTATTAGTAAGAGTCAAAACAATTCAGTCTCAAAAATCGAAACATGCCAGTCCTTTCATAAGGTTCGATCAATCCTACACCATGGAATTTATTTCAAATGTTAATTGAGTTAAATAGAAAACTATTAGAAATGATAGATCCAAGAAATAGCTGGGAATGATCTTAGATCAAAGAAAATCGAGAAAACTGAGATTATTCTAAACCAAGAAATCACGACCTTAAATGTCATTCGCGAATTGAAGTTTTCTGAAAAAAATAAAATGAAAATATTAGTACAGAATTCAAAAAATCTCATTTAGTTCAGATCTAAGTTTCAAATCGACGTATTGTTTCAATTATCAAAAAGCTCTTCTATTTCAACGTAGCTTATACTGAGCAAATATTCAAAATTATTTGTGAATGATTCCTGTAGAATGTTCATTAATATCATTCGAAAATATATTCTTCTTGTAAACGCAATCTCCTTACATACGCAATCTTCTTCATATCGCAAAATCTTCTCAATAATTAAAAATCTCCGCAATGAAATGCCAAAATAAAAATAGACGAAATTCTTAAGTATTATATTCAAAAACATCGAAACTACCAAAAGTAAAGCGAAGGATGATAAACGAATAGCTAAAGATGACATAAGCGTCATAATTAAACTATTGTTCACTTCAACATACTATAGAAATATGATGAAAAAGGTTACTCCACAAGTATCTCTACATCTACTGTCTACATAATGAAAATCTTCCCAGCTACCTTGTGATGGCTTCCTGATGAACGTGTATATTGGAATACACAACCATTCCTACTCCAAACGACACCTTGGTTCCGAAATGCTGTTGACCCTCCTGGCATCGAACTGGGAAAACGAATTCCTTCCCCCTGCTCGTCCTTCCTCGAATAGTCAATGGCATCTCTCCCGGACAACCCTTGGATCTCGTTCGTAGCGATAGTAGACGCCTGCTATCTTGGTTGACGACCTCTCCATTTGTACCAGTATTCCATCTCAGAGTGCTATTTGAAGAATTCCCTTAGCTCACTTTGTGCTAATGAACAGTATAATTCTTATACATATTGTACTGCGTAGTTACTCATGATATCCGTTTCTGTTCTGTATGTTACGTTCCTTTAGTAGCTTAGCACTTCATAATCGAAAGTTCATAAAACTGCGTATTCATTCCTCCCGACTCCAGTCTGAATAACATGTTGCTAATTATATAGAACAATCTCTGTGTCAAAATGTTTCTCCACTGCGACGTATAATGTATAAGGTTCCAATGTTGAAATTATACGTTAAGGTTTTAGCAATAGTAAAATGAAGAACAAGTGTTCTGTCTGATGAGCATCGCTGATGAGACAAAGTCCGAGCTCCTTCTTCTCGTGACTTTACTCTGCGTGTGTACAACACTTGCACGAACCGTGCTTCACTTATTCACTTTTCCCGTCCGAATGTTATTTACCGGTTGAATATGTAAATCAATCTGTCATCTCTTCTCAGGACACAAAACTCCCACTGTCAGAACATACCCACCACTCCTCAGGGTAGTATATCGATGTATATCGAAGTCTATATACGTAAAACAGCAATTCCTGCTACTTAACGCCTTCAACGGAGTGAAAACTCAATAGAACTCGCTTCACAATACAGTACGTTAATCGCTTTCAGCGTGAAAATTGCGATACATATCGCTCCCTTTCCTTCTACGGAGTGTTGACCTTAGCAGTCATCTCCTAGCGCGTGACATAACTGGAAACCGTGGCCGACGAAAGATACTGGCCCCAGTGCGAACAGCCATCTTGTCTGTGACGTAGGCGATGTAGTGACCCTGGTTGAGTCGACTTGTGAATTCCTTGTGAATAGCAGTGTGAGAATAGTTAGTGTTTTATAAAGTGTAATGTCCAACTTTACATCCAACTTGTGTTGTGGTGCATCATGTAGCTGCAATAATCACGTAGCCTACAGGGTAAGTGTTAACACTTTATTTCTCATTAATGATACAGGTTAATCAAACGCACGTGTGGTGCAGGTTATGTACGAACTTCGTTAGCCTAATATTGTGGATGTTAAGGACTATTAGAATGCATGCTAAGTTAATTATCTGAGTTAAAGTTAGATATTTAATGAATGTGTCTCTTTACAGGAAATCAAAATGCCGAGATGCTGTAATGTGGCTGGCTGTAAGAACAATTACAGATCTCAGCATGAAAATGTTTCTACATTTTCTCTCCCAAAGGACGAAAAATTAGGAAATATATGGCCTAGAAAAATTCCCACTGACTTCTCTAAAGTGAGCAAGCCTATAATTTGTATAAAACATTTTCCTGATAGCTCTGTTATCAGGACAGAGCAAGTTGATGGGGAAATAAAGACATTTGCTAGGAGTTATCCGAAGTTGAAACCTGATGCAGTATCTTCAATATTTTCGAATTTGCCAGGATAGCTATCCACTCCTGGGCCTTCTTCTAGAAGACTGTGTGATGCAGAGGTAGAAAATCTCGGATAAAGCCATAGAAGCGAGCTTGGAAGACTTCAGCCACTACGAAGAAGAGAATTCTGTGCACAGTCTATCGGATATATCTGAACACTTCTCCTCCAACAGGAATAAATTTAAGCAGGAATGGACACATATCAAGACAGAAGACAAGTTGGTGAAGTGCTTGAAGAATTTGAGTGATGCAGTGCCCATAATTACAGGTTCTGTGTGTATTCTAAATAACCTCAGCATTGAGCTGGCTGTCAATGGGTTGCAGATTCCCAAACATTAAGTTCCACAAAACTTTCTTTGCATTACTGATAAAAATTCATTTGATGAACTAGCCTACTTCATTTCATTGAAAATTCTGAGTGCGATGAAAATGGAAGAAAGTTGTCAGCAGTGAATGCTCCTGTGAACATCCTACAGAGAAGTTTTTCGAGTGATGATTGCACACCATTATAGTCTTTAATAGAGCAAGTTAATTTTTTAGATGTTAGGCAAACAATCGTAGGTACAGTGGAGACACGTTACTCTTGGCAGCTTCCATATAATATGTTCACTTGTCATCAGTGTACAAAAAGTTACATCGGAGTGGTCATATTTATCTGCCTCATCCATCGAATCTTCAAAAGTTGCTTGGTAAGTTTGATTTGAGTACTTTTGACATTATTGGGAGTATTGAGTAGCCTATCTCAGTCTAAAGAAGAATAATTTCTTGAAAGATCATGAATGTTCATAAATTACTTTTACCGTAGTTCATTTTAATGGAAAAGTTGAACTGTACTCTTCTAAAGCCATGGCGAGACAAAGCCATTGGTCGCTACTTGGTTAGGCGACTATCTGGACCAAAATTATTGTTAGTAGTACAAGCAAGGAGGTCTGGGGTTAGGTTTGTGTTTGTACGCAAAGAATACTCTGTATTGCCGGTACCAATAATGAGCGCTGGCAGCTGTCAAAGCTAACACGTGAGGAAATGCTGCGTTGCCACTGAGGCAGATCATGACTCATAACATTCCAAGAAGCTTCCAGGAAGACACAAATACTGGGATCTGTGGTGTGTCAGCCATATTCGTGTGAAGGGTCAATTAAACATTGCGATGCACGCGAGTTTAGGGGAATTTTTAGTTGCCTAATCGCTCTAGCTGCTACTAACTTAATTATGGGTCTATTCCTTTCATAGCCCCCTCTTCGTCACTTGTGTCTGAATTGGATCTGGAATTGCTTTCCAGGGAAACGATGAACCAATCTACCCCATCATCGAGTATACATTCACGTTTCGTAGCCTCATCCAGTTCTCGTTGCACTATTAACACAAAACGCTTCCAGTTTTATGAAGTCACTTCCCTAATAGCCTAAACGGTAAGCTTCTCAACCTCACGGAGTGTGAAATTCTTATTATGCCGTGCTAGATAACCCTTCACTTGACCCCATATAATTTCTATAGGATTGAAGTGGCAATGATATGGGGCAGCGTGATGATCTCATGGCCATGCTTTCTCGCCAGTTCATCCACGTGGTAGCCTACATGGATTTAGGCTTGCGCTGCTGTATAAGGTTGAGAAGGATATTAATTCTGAATGAAAGTGGAACGCGGCTTATACACTTGTAGCAGACATGAATGTACTTTTACATTCCTTGTGTCCTTGTTTCATTTTTTGGGCAATATTACGTATTGAAATTAGGAACCCTAATTAAAACTTACTACTGAACCTCATATATGTGCTAAAGTACGTAAATATGTGTTTTTATTTTTTGCTATTTTAAAAACAGCTGCCATGCTTCGATAGCACTTGATCTCTTTTAACCGTCATCAAGGCTCACTCTAGCAGCACGCATCGAGGCACACATGTGAGATACAAAATCACTGTTGATAAAAAGAAGTGGGATGCAAAATCACTGTTGATAAAAAAAGAATCATCGGGACACGTTAGGCAGTAGCCATTGCGAAAACTCATTGATCTGGGTGCGTTAGGCTGTAACCATTGTCAAAAACCATTGGATTGGACAAAGTGAAGGTAAGAATGGTCAGGTGTAGGTGCAGCCTTGGCCGCGCGCTGCTAGCGGGGCATGGTTGACACAAAACCATTGATCTGGGCACGTTAGGCTGTAACCTTTGTCAAAACCACAGTTGTGCGGAAAAAAATAGACATACATATTACAGGAGAGCGATATACTGCATAGTTATTACTGAGCAGATAACAAAAAACACTCATTTCAGCCGTACAGAGATGCGAAATATTGCACACACTAGCATAATTAGAGTCGTGAACTGAGTGTTGCGAACAAATGATGCCCACTAGAGACTGAATTGGGCACTTTTTTGTTTCACATAGTACCGTAAGGGCGAGGTTGGCAGTACTGTTATGGTACTTTTTTTGATGATTGATTTGAACAATGCCGCTCACTGCTGTAATTTTCGCTATATTTGGAATGGCTGGGTGGGTCACAGACAGCGGAGGAGGAAACATCTATTAAAACATTGCTTCCTGATTTATTTCTCATCCTTTTATAGGGTATTTTGGCTAATTCATGTATTATATAGAGTGTTATCGCTCGTTCTATGTTTATTCAGCACTACCGAGAAGGATTCCTTTTGTCCGAGAGCTGTCGCATGGTAGGCTACATGATGGCGGTCGAGCCATTCCAACATTCGCGGCTTCGTACTTGAAGTTGTTGGAGCTTATTCTATCTGTACTATGTGGTACGAAGCATTGTCCATTACAATAACACTGTGTTCAGGGATGTTGGGTAACAATTGTTCCTGGAACCATTTTAAAAACTAGTTGTAGTCCATGTCTTCATGGAAATCACCAGTTCTTTTCGACCTAAAGAGCAAAAGTGTATTGTTAACAAAGCCGTGTGATTGCCCGGCATGTAGAATAATAAATCGACCCCCTCTGCCTGACGGCCCTTCCTTGTCCCCTGAACTGAGTTGTCACTCCAACCCTTAGACACTGTGTGACCAGCATTGACCCACATTTCACCTAACCACACAATATCCATAACATTTTTGCCCTATTAACTTAAGTTTTGAATTTTCCAGTAGCCTATTTTCACCCAATTTTCACCAAATTTTGTAGGTTCTTTAAAGTGAGCATAATTAAGGGAATTCTAAACTTTGGAGCTATTTGGTTCAGTCATTTAGAAATTATAACATTTTATGTAATAAATATGCAAATTTTGAAAATGTCCCAGGTACATCAAATTTAAAGTTATCAATCTAAAACTTGTATGGAATGATCATCAATGGTCTACAAATAAAAATTGGTATTACTTTTAAAATCAGTGCAAATGGTTTATTATTAAAATGTTTTTTTTTTAGAATGACCTGTTGTTCTGTTAAAATATGTCATTTTTTTCAAATTTGAACCTAAATATTTCTGAAAGTTATTAATATTTTTCTAAATGAATTCCACACATTATTAAGACCACAAAGTTGTATGTGAAAACCAAGTTTGAAGGTAATGGGATCAAAACGCAGGCAACTGGAACATTTAAAATGCTGAAAAATATGGTATTGAGAAAAAGCTAACTTTATTAAAAAATACAGTATTTTAGTGGAATTTCCTGCATCAAGACTTCCCTGAGTTTACAAATCACTTTTCCCACACTTCAGAGGTAACTTATTACTAAACCCATCTTTCTCCCTGATGTTGACACGAAGATTTACTGCCACATTCACCACACAGGTCTGTAAACAAATTTTGGAGGGCACCCATATATGAATGAGAATGTGCTTGTCATTAACACTAGGTCAAACAGTATTCTCCTCACTAAAATAGGCCTATTCCAGTTTTCTGACACTGGCAGAAGAAGTAGTTGCAGCTGTTGAACTTGCATTACTTAACTTCACATGTAATATCACCCCACTGTTTGTCAACATTCTAAATAGCACTATTCCATTTCTTTGTTTCACGGACTTTCGGTTTACGCCATCGACTAGATACAGAATACATCTAATAAACTGCACACAAATCTCTAAAATACCATTAACTTACACAAGTTCCACCACTCACAGTAAACCAATAAAAATATAATTCTTGCGAATAAACTTCACTAAAGCCACTGACCATCAAAATAAACAAAGACGCATGGTTCCACCATGTATCCAAAATGGCCTATACTTTACTACAAACCAAAATACTTCTGTTCGATGTTAAATATGTGCATGTGTATAGTAATGATATTCTTTTAGTGAATGCCATACAGTTAAAAATTATATGGGATAAGAAAATAACATGTACGGTAAGAAAAGTAAGAATAATGCTCTAAGAAAAGTTTCACACTTGACAAACATTGCCTAGGCTACTCATAACTGATAAATTTACCAACAGATGGCACCATAAGCTTGTATTCAGATGATTGGCATGATAATATTGGCCAAGAGTATGAAATTACAACAAAATTGAGGGGTTTTTGGTTCTAGGAAGTAGGCGTTGCCCATTTCAAGACCTAAGCACGTGTTCTTTAAAAGCCCCCGTAAGGTATTTAAAAATGGCCGTACTTAAAAAACAAATGTATATTTAAGTGCCCCAAGTGATAGGTAACTTCTAGGACATGAAACCAGATTTTGGTTTTTTGTTTGTAATTTTTGGCCTACAACTCAGTAGGGTCTCCCCATTTCATGTAGGAACTGACACCTCAAAGCCACAATATCTGGCCTCTCCATGATCACCTTCCCCCCATTAATTTTCTTATATTTAAATCCCAGATCGTGCAACACTTTCAGTGAAGAAAGGCTTCCTTGAAATAATTGTGCCTCTCTGAGCAAAAACAAGAAGTTTGCGACATGTTGGAATTTCTTTCCTAAAATAATAGCTATAAATATGCCGTCTAACAGCATCTTGTTGAAAGCCATCTAAATTAGTGACCACCCCTTCTCTATGCCTCTTCTTCCCTGGAGTTGATAGTTTAGACGGGCCAGCATCATCAGACAGGAACTTCCCTTCCGTCACTCGGTATGCAGTGATTTCACTCACACCAAGAGTCTTGGCAGTTCTTTTCCGCACCTGAACAAATGGAATCAGAGGTTCCTCCCGTAAGCGCATATTTTCCTCTTCTTCCTCCATAAAATTCTTCACCGCACATACCATCTCCTTTACTTGGCTATGGAGAGTCACACTACGGCCTGAAGTTGTTCTGTCGCAGAGAATGGATCCTGGGCCTTCCGCGAGCATGTACCGATGCCATTTTTACACAACGAAAATAGACACGATGATGCAAATAAAAGAAATAAACTCAAAATCTGTATATACACACGCTTCCAACAAAAACAGAACGATAACGCTTACTGTAGCCTATGAAAGAATAAGCAAATGCACTTCAATATATACTCGGGATATTACTAATGGCAGTGACGAGTTAGTTCACAGTAGAACACTGCGTCAAACCATGTGCTCACTGCTGTGTCGGCATTCATTGCAACACTGCTCGCTGTTGCTATGGACACCGTTACCCCTCTTGTCTCCACTCCTCACCTCACCATTCAAGCGGATGGCAGCTTGCACCGTTCATCTTTTGTAAATCAGAGTATAACACATAGAATTTAACATGTATGCAGCGTTTAAACCCTAAGTGTTGTCCACGTTGTCATGGATGATGCCATTTTGTGTCTAGGGGAATTTTGTAAGTGTAAATTCCATTCCATGTCCACATTAAAGCTATTGACACAAGTTGGCAGGCTTGTTTTGTTGAGATAAATTAGAGATGAAAATAGTACAAGAGTTAATAGAAGACTCTATCGTTGCCAAGGCTGCAAGATACCAATGTAATTGATAGTGATTTTGTACTGCATAAGGAAACAGTAGCAAGGCAGCTGGAAGCAAGTTAGACATGTCCAGTCCTCAAATTGTGTTCATGCATCTTTGTAACGATGAATTTGTAACCCACTAAGCTCCAGTGAGATTGGGAAATGGTGTCAGAAAAATTTAAAATCCTGAAGAGATCATGAATCATCAGCAGGGTATAATGGCTGTAGGCCCTATGTGCAGTGCAGGATTTTTTGAGAATATTAATAGCTGGAGGATATTAGATCCTAATAATCGCCAGTAATATATCCAAGATCAGCAAGATATCACCTTTATAGTCTACTTGGTGAAACCTGCAAACTTCATTTTCTACATTCTAAGATTCTTCCAGACAATGTGTTAATGTGCTTGAGATGCTTATATTTATAACCAATGTCCTAAATAAAATAATGTCTGTAATACATTTTGTGTGTGCTTATTATAATTAAGTGTAAACATTACTGTGTCATTGGATGAAGATTACTTGCAATTTGCTAGTGTTCTTGAAGATACAAGTATAGTTTTGTACTCCAGGGCCCTACCAATCACCACATCCAGAATTCTCTGTTAAAGCTCTAGATTTACCCATTTCAAACCGATTTACCCAGTGTGTAGTACTGTTAACTGCTTATTTTCCATGTGGCCTGCAAGGATGCCCATGTTCTTTTTCAGGGGGAATGGATGTGGTGAGGAGTATACGATATTTTATGGGAAGAAGGGGTAGGGGGGGACTGGGTATGTTATAAAATGCTTCATCCCCAGACCACCAGGGTGAAACAAAAAATAAGAAAAAATAATTAAAAGTTGAGGAATGCTTTCATTTGAATAATTTGAAGGGTCTCGTTTGACGTTTGGTGGAGATCTTGGACATCTTATTGGGAGGGAGATACCATGTCCGTGTAGCCAGCATAGATCCAAATTACAATGTCAAGTATGGTCTTTCTTTAATTTTAATAAATGGAACAGTTCCACCTAAATAGAGTAGGGGTAAGTAAAGTGGCTTCTTGTCCAGGTGACCTGCTTTGCGAAGGATTATTTGAAACCTGATATAGGATTTATTCTTCAAAGCTTCGCACAAAGGCTGTTGACAGAATGATTTGAATCCCACTCCTTGCATCCTGGAAGTGTCTTCCCAACTCAACTGTAAATAAAAGCTAACTGAAAACGACTACCACATCCTTTTCTAATACAAGTACAGTACACACATAAGTGCATGGGGCTGATATCCACGACATTTCAATCCACTGAATTAACTCACAATGAATAAGTTTCCAAGGTCCTTCACTTGTAGTAATATACTTCGTTATAAAAATCTTGAGCCCATAAAACCATAAATTTGACCTAAGCCTAACTGGGAACGGGAGAGAACCGTTAAACATGTCCATCATGATAGTAGTTGCCACAAGAAGTAAACCTGGCACTGTAGGGGATTGGTGTCAGATAAAAGGCTCTCTGCTAAAGGAGGTAAGTATAATCTCAGCAATTCATATATGTATCTGAAGTAGTCCTATGCATTAAATTTTTGTTGTTGAAAATGATTGTCTTTTGGTAGGCCTACTCAAAAAAGCAAAATGCTAAAAACCACGAGTGTTGGCTCAAATTTCTTATATTCATTTTTATTATATTGGGGCATGAATGACCCTTCCCTTGCAATAAATGAAGCACTGGATACTTTCTCCTAATGCAATGCTTGGTTGTTTCTTCTTCTTTTTTTTTTAATTCCAGCTGCTTTTAAAGTTAAACTTACATGTAAACTGGTATGGAAACAACTTATTGATGAACGAAGATAAGAGGATAATATGTACAGTTTTGTATATCTGCATAAACTGGAACATCCATTCAACGTTTGTATTACACTGCTTAATATTCTACTGCTCTAAGGTTTTGAGCTAGTGATAGGGGTGGATTTCTTCCACAGTTTTAACTTTATTTTTGAGTATCCTTAAATTCACACTAACAAATTACTCGGCTATTGGTAGGCTTCTATAGATGAGAATACCTTGGTGCAATCAATGCGGCGAGGCGAGCGAGCGACACCACTCCTCTGACGTCACAGATCCGCGCCATGGCCTGTTTTTCTCGTCGGCCACGCTGGAAACCCTGTAGTTCTTGCGGGATAGTATCAGTCCTCCTTATCCAGCTGTAATCCAGTTTGCGTATAATCTCGTACATTCAAAAGATCGCGGCTCTACATAAAAATATCCAAACCATAATTGCTTTAATCTCACCAGGAAAGTACTGGTACAGTACCAAATGTAAGGCCACGGCCGCTTCCTGCCGAAATACGAGGGGTGATCACAAACTAAGGTTACAAAGCCTGCAGTGAATCGTGTACATTTTATTTCATACTACGAATACAGCCAACTGATAGTACGGTACATGCATTCGAATATTTTTTGACATAGCCTCCATGCCGGTTTAGGCACTTGTCGCTTCGAGTGATGAGTTTGAATATTCCCTCATGGTAAAAATCTTATCCTTGCGTGTTCATCCACGTTGTCGCTAAGTGTTTCACCTCCTCGTCTGAAGGGAAACGTTGACCTCCCGGGATCTCCTTCATGTGAGGAAACAGGTTGAAGTCGCTTGGAGCGAGGTCCGGACTGTAGGAAGGGTGGTCAATGATGTCCCAGCGAAGCCGCTTCAACAGCGTGGTGGTCTTCTGGGATGAATGAGGTCGCGCGTTGTCATAAAGGAAGGTGACGCCCACGGTGATAAGTCCTGGTCGCGGTTACATGTCTCTCCCACAGAAATCCTATAACTGTGCGGATCTCTTCGCGAGACTAGTTTTTCAACGAGTCGCCATTAGTTGTTTACCTACAACTAGCGCTGTAGGTGGCGGGTGGCTGAAACTCTCCACAGTTACCAACCGTATGTATTCGAATTACCCCACACTACTAATTTCTCTGTAACAGACGGAACTCCCGGAATGTCGGCCTTGTAACCTTAGTTTCTGATCACCCCCCACCCATACTACCTCAATTACAAATAAACACACTAGTACAGACATCACAGTGACACAGACTATCAGACAAATTGTACTCCCGCCCAAGTACACGGGGCTACATGACCACGATGTCGCAAAGCCCCTAAAGAATCAACAACAACAACGATCATGACTGTGAACAAAGTCATTTGTGAGATCTGGCAACTTTAACTTAAACCGAGCTTAAGTCTACATCAGCAACTAAGTTCGAGGGTCATTTACACAGAGTAGCGTGTTTGGTGTATAAGGCAATCAGAAGCGCGTGTCAGTCGTGTTTCTCTCAGAACTGTAACTTAAATACAGGTAAAATCTCCTCCGGGAACGATCAGCGTTCATTTTCAAGGAAGAAGGAAACAAAATGCAGTACATAGTACAGGAGACACTAAGGTATATTCAAATCTGTAACATGGTAAGCTTCTTGTAGTAATTTTCTCACTAAACATAGACTCGCAGACAATAGAGAACTTCTCACATTTCATCATACCGTCTATTTTACTCTATTTCATTTTCTTCTTGGGCATTGTAGTCAGTGTTGCCAACAACTGTTCTACAATTCCTAGCTCAACTCCGTTTGTTTTAAATTCCTCCTTGAGTGTTTACAGCAAGGAATGAATTTCACCCTGCATCATTCGTTTACATTGGCTACTGACTTGAAAGTCGAAAAGAAGTGGTCAATTTTCCAAAGTTATAGAAGTCTCTTTTCAGGATTTAGCTTAATACGTCAATGCAGTGGCGTGGATTGGGATGAAGCAAGGGGAGCACTGCTTCAGTGCCCGAAATTCCCCTGAAATTCGTCTATTTTCTATTAGTTATTGCCACATTTCCTCCTGTTTGAGCGCCCAGTTTTCCTCTCGTCCGCAAGGATAGCTCTGCTTCAGTTAGCGCTAGAGGTTACACACAGAAGGTACAGTATAACGTGTACTCCTACAAGTCCTACACCCGCAAAGCACTGCCTTGTATTCTAGCAGGTCGAACTGCAGCACGATCATCCATATTTTAAAGGGAATATGAAATGAACTGCTGTATAGAAATTTTGTGATATCCAATTCTTTTTCTGAAATTTCAGTCCCCTAATGAATTTGGCACTAATTACACTAACAATTTTAGTGTGATGAGGATCCGGTTACACCACCTGTTACCTTAGCAGTAGTGGGGTAGTGGGGGAGCTGCACCACTTCTTATTGAGCCACCCTCGTATTTGCCCCGAACCTGATATCTCGCTAACCAAACATGGGATTAGAACATACAGGGTGTCCTAGCACTGCTAGTAATGCCCCCTACTTTCCTATAGCCTCTTTATTTAATGAAAATACAAAAACTAAAAGATCATTCGCGAGTAGTGGGGTAGTGTTGGTTTCCTGAAGTCGCGCTTGTGCTTGAATATGTATGCCTATGTTGGGAAAGGGTTATGTGGTGAGGGGAGGAGTAGGGTCGAGTGAGGGGTCGTTTAGATGGTATTTTTTCCGCTCTAGATGATGGTAAGGTTATTTTTTTAAATGGATGGAATTTGGAAAGGCCATTTGGGGTAAACTTGTGTTTTTTGACATTTTGGCGATGAATGTTTTTTTATACGCATGCGCACTTGAGGAGTTTTGTAAGAGGGCGGGCTTTTTAAATGATGATTTATTAATGAGTGTTTTTAATATGTATTGAAATAAACCATAAAAACTAATAGGTCATCGGCTTTTGACTATCTCGCTAACCAATAATCGGATTTAAACGTATGAGGTGTCGTAGGACTCGTGGTGAACTCTCCTTTTCTATCGAAGGGGTATATCCACTCCAAAATAAAAACTACCCTTACCCGGGGGATGAAATAGTAATTTATTTTTGTATACCTACGAACTTGGCGGTTTTTGTAAAAGAGCGGGCTTTTTAAATGATGATTTGTAAATGAATGTTTTGTAATATGTATTGAAATAAACCCCAAAAAACTAATAGGTCATCGGCTTTTTACTATCTCGCTAACCAATAATCGGATTTAAACGTATGAGGTGTCGTAGGACTCGTGGTGAACTCTCTTTTTCTATGGATGGGGTATATTCACCCCAAAATAAAAACTACCCTTACCCGGGGGGTGGGGGGTGAAATAGTAATATTTTTTTGTATGTGTGCGCACGGACGGGTTTTGTCAAAAGGACCTAACTATACGTTAGTTAATATTTTCTGAACCCCTGATGGGATTTTGCCATAGGCAGTATTATAGCCCTGGGGGTGACGCCCCGTTTTTGAATGTAGGATTCATTTTTGTCGAAAGGGCCTAACGACACTTTTGTTCATATCTCGCGAACCAATCATGCTAGGGACTTGTATGAGGGGTCCTAGCACTTGGGGCAACATTCCCTGTTTGGGGGTGAAACTACCCCCTAAAATTGAAAAATCCATATCTAGGAAACGAAGAACCCTAAAATTAGATGTGATAGCTTAAAAAATAGGGGATGATATGGGCTTTTACCTCGATGGATCATTTCACCCCTAAAACAGTAAACACTCATGTTATGGGGAAAAAACGTGTTAAACACCTAAAAATGATAAATGAACCTAAGATCTTTTGTTTTTGATGAAAAATAGCAGGGGGGTGAAACTACCCCCCAAAATTGAAAAATCCCTATCTCGGAAACGAAGAATCCTAAAATTAGGTGTGATAGCTTAAAAAATAGGGGATGATATGGGCTTTTACCTCGATGGATCATTTCACCCCTAAAACAGTAAATAGTCATGCTATGAGGAAAAAACGTGTTAAACACCTAAAAATGATAAATGAACCTAAGATCTTTTGTTTTTGATGAAAAATAGCAGGGGGGTGAAACTACCCCCCAAAATTGAAAAAACCCTATCTCGGAAACGAAGAACCCTAAAATTAGGTGTGATAGCTTAAAAAATAGGGGATGATATGGGCTTTTACCTCGATTGGTCATTTCACCCCTAAAACAGTAAATAGTTATGTTATGGGGGAAAAACGTGTTAAACACCTAAAAATGATAAATGAACCTAAGATCTTTTGTTTTTGATGAAAAATAGCAGGGGGATGCAAACAACCCCCAAATTGAAAAATCCATATCTAGGAAACGAAGAATCCTAAAATTAGGTGTAATGGCTTAAAAAATAGGGGATGATATACGCTTTTACCTGGATAGGTCATTTCACCCCTAAAACAGTAAATAGTCATGTTATGAGGAAAAATGTGTTATACACCTAAAAGCATAAGCATCTTTGTGAAACCATGCTTTAATGTACATGTGTATGGAGGATGATTGTTATTATTATTATTATTATTAGGTAATTATGGATTAATGTGTGTATAGATAACTAACCTGTGGGGAGCGTGATGGCGCAGGTGCTTAGCTGCTCGTTTTTACCCGGACGGCTGGGGTTCAAATCCCGGTGCCAGCGGGGGTTAGAATTTTCACTTGAAAAATCACGTGGCGTCAGGAAGGGCATTCGGCCTTAAATCCCCGGCCAAAATCAAAATGAGCCTGGTTGGCTCCGGCGACTCAAACTAATAGGGAAAAGCCGAAGAAAGAAAAAATGGTAACTGACCAGTAATAGTAAACATTGGTTGGAGGTGTTGAAGAAGTCAGGATGGCCAACCCTTGCCATGGTTCACGAATGCACCCCAAAAAGTTTTACCTGTCAAGACTCAGTCTACCCTGTTGCAGCCTTTAGAAAAAAAAATCGAACCGGGGCCTCTGTGGTGACAGTGGAGCTATATTCATGATGATTTTTAAACAAACATAGGCTTGCCTACTACCACTGGGTTGAATCTGCACAGAGACACTGGCTTTGGTGATAACAGCACAGCGACCTTGTCAGGAAGTTTCATATTACTCATTTGCTTGATAGCGGACATGCTCTGCACATGACTAGATCGTTGTTAGGTTTGACAAAGTCTTAGTGAAGCTTATGGCAACCTTGAAATGAATGTCATGGTATAGTCGGGGTTGGAAGGCAAGACCTTAGGGTTGACAACCAAGTAGGTTAACCACTACACGGTGAGATGGTCAAATAATAATGTAACAGAACATATAGAAACGTTTTCTATAGTTTAACGAATTGGCATACCATGAGAGGTGTAGGTAATGGAAATTGAATCCTTAGCTGATGATCTATAGCCATGCCCACGTATAAGCTATCATGGTAGAAAAAGAATGGTATGGCTTGTTTTAAACGGAGAATAATCATTGTGTTTACTGTGAAACACAAATCTGAATTTAAAATAATTAATTTAAAATAATTAATTTAAAATAATTAATTTAAAATTAGTTTAGTACGCTGAAGTTAAAATGAATAATGATCACGTTACAGACAGCCAGTTTCAAAGCCATGAGAACTAAGTGAACAAAGAATAAAATTCATGAACCAGTGAGGAATTCAGCATGCTGTCCTTTGGACAAGAGAGAAGCGTTCTACAGCGACCCTCAATGGTTTGGGTCATCGTAAAGATGAAAATTAAATCTAAGCTACTACACGCTTATATACTAGAAGAAGAAATGGAAAACAATAGGTCAAATAAAGAACAGAAGGAATAAAAAATGGCCCTCAACCCTCAAGCATGTGGATTGAGGGAGTTGGAAGGAAGGAGAGCCATGAAAGGCAGATAAAAAGTATACTAGGAGAGGCTTTGTCCCAGAGGTAATGGATAAAGAGGAGGTAAACTGGACTCAGCTCAGAAATCCCTTGGGGTCGCCAACTTCCAAACTGATCAGCCCTTGAGGGTGTAGCCATATGCAGAGTGCACCGCAAGTGGTGGGGCTTCTTGAGGGGGCATGAGCAAAAGACAGGAAATAACATGAAAATAAATAAAGCAAGGCTGCCTCCTCAGGATATCAGAAAAAATAAATAAACCAGGGCCAATGAAGTTGCAAAAGGAAGAGACTCCCTAGGGCTCGGATACCCTAATCATGTTGGGGTCGGTAGAGAACACGAGATGAGCAAGTGTGGTCGACAGGAAATAAGACAGAGAAGAGCCTAGCACAAGTTAGTGGAAGCAATGACGGTCTCAGCTGGAACTCCGTGATCGTCAACCTACATGACACTAGATATGACGCCCAGGGGTGGAATTAAAGACCTCTTTTGTTTTATATTACATGGCATGTCTTATAATGCAATACTGGTCCTAGGGTATGCAAAAAGGTATTAGAAACTCAGCTAATAATAGTGTGCTTGCCCATGATTATTTTCCCAAGTATAGTACATGGGACTGATAACCATGATTTCCAAGCCCCTAAGTAAGACAAAAAACAAATGATTTTCATTTTTCCAATGAGTTGGGGTGAGGTGAGGTGAGTTTTCTATACACCAAACTGATGTGGTTTCCCACTTCTACTCCAGGCAAATGCACATTTGATGTTATGAATAGTCAAATGGTTTGCAACTGCCCAATGCTAGGACCTGATTAGTGGCTTTTAAAAAAAGGAATGGAATGGAGTACACTTTCCCCAAAACCAACAAGAGGAGTGTTCGATCCCTCACAACAACCATCCTTAAAGTCAATATAAATGACTATGCACTTCAGCTCATGACGGTCTCCTCTATTGTATGGCTTGTTTTAAACGGAGAATAATTGTGTTTACTGTGAAACACAAATCTGAATTTAAAAAAAGTCCTCTCGGCACGCCGGAAGGCGGAGGTAGATTTCACCGGACAAACTTGGGGATAGGCGAAAATAGGCAGAATATGCAGGTTTTCGTAGAAGGATCAGACCCCATTTATTGCGAGAAGGTATTTTATAATTGGAGCTTAATTAACTTTGTTTTTCGTCATTTTATGCTTATTTTAAAAATTTTATTGTCTTATGTGGAACGGTAACCTTTTTGTCATTTGGGGTCCATTTTTATACTTGTGGTCACACTGTCCTTATGCAAGGTTTCGACACTGATGTGTAACTATGTAACGGTCTGTTACTTTTTCACGCAAAATAATATATCCCGCAGAGATTTTGGTTGGTTCCTCAGTTTAGGGGCTGCGACAACACGGTCATGTAACCCTGTGTACTTATGAATGGCTGTATTAGTCTGTAATTCAGGTAAGGACTGCAGACGGTCAATTTCAGGCAGTAGTTCCTAATGTTGCTACCAGGTACTACCGTCAACGACACCTACCTGTGAACTTGGCTACTAGATGCCACCACAACCAGCAACTCGCAACGAACGTTGGAACTTCCCCTCCAAAGGAAAGCATACTGAGGGATTTTTAGCGCTCTTAGAAAATCCGACGACTTCGGCCGGCTTTGAACTCGCAACCTTGGGCATTGACATTCAGCATGCTTGCTACCAGTTACGTCACCGAAGCCGCTTCCCACTTAGTCAGATGTCAAAGTCAACCCCTGGCACCATTCAGCCCATGACGGGCTAAGGCCGACCAAGTGACCGCTGCCCAGCCATTTGGCCTGCAGATATTGGGGTGAAGCGTGATCAGCGCGTCGGGTCCCCTCGGCTGTTAATCTTGGTATTCGTGATCGGGGTGCTGTCTCACTGTCAGACAGCTACTCAATTGTCCTCACGAGGCTGAGTGCACCCCGTTCCAACCCTCACGTCAGTTATAAAATCCCTGACGGAGCCGGGGATCGAACCCGGGGCCTCCGAGTGAGAGGCAGGCGCGCTACCCCAACACCACGGGGCCGGCTTAGTCAGATGGAAATACTGAATCTGATCTCATGCAAGTGCGATGTCATGGCTACGTCAGATGTCTTATCCCTCATCAATTTAGTAGTGTTGCCATGGCAACCTCTGATAGCTCTTGGCATTTTCTTATAATTCCGAAATCATTTTTCTCATTCCTTGGCGTAATGACGGGTCATATCAAAAATTCTTTCAGACAAAAGTTTTAGGTAATTATTAGGGGAATATTGTCCATTTTGTACGGTTTTGATATTGTGCCTATTAAGAGAGATATGATTAATGTTTCCCGAAAAACCCACTTTTTCCCACCCCTTTGGTCAATGGTTGGTGCTATAAAAAAACTCTTCAAACATCAATTTAATATATGCTATTTGCTAATAGGATTTGACACTGGAATTATTTTACAAGTAGTTATTTTAATGACCAACAGAGTTTAATGTTAACAAGGCACAGCTCTATTTGAAATTTTGAATAACATGTTGCATGTCATACATCATATGCAACTACTGTAAGGCTTGTGATTTATTTAATGCCTTTAACCCTATATTAAACACTCAGTTTGCAATACTGATAACTGCAATGTTACTGAAAAAAAATTGAAACAAAACAAAAATCAGCATTGAAAAACCAAAAAGTGGTTGAGCATATATACAGTGGGGAAAAGAAAAGTTTTGTAAACACTAATGTCCAACAAGACTAATTAAATCAGTAACTGTCAGGGTGGCCGAGTGGTTAAGGCGTTTGACTTAAGATCAACTTTCCAAATATATAAGGAAGCAAGGGTTCGAATCCCTTCCCTGACATAACTATTGCTTGAACATACAAGAAAACAAGAAATATACACAAACTATGTTTATCAATTTAATCATTTTTTTTTTTACAAGAGATAGACACACAGAATACAGCTCTTTTGGTTTATCATTTCTTTTAAACATAACACTTGTTGAAAATTATTTTTTAGGGGATGGGGGTGTTGCTACGTTGACCCATTACACAATAATAGCAGCTTTACGAAGTTCATTTTCTATATTTAATAGCTCTTTCTCATAACCAATATGGCCAAGCTGTTTACAGGCATGCAAGAGCTGTAGACGTTCGACTAATATATTAGGATCGTTCCATTTACTATTTTTTATGAATGGTTTCAGAATCTCGGGAAGCAGTTCATCATTATCACCATCATTATGATTATCATCCTCATTATTATAATCATTTTCATAATGATGATCATTATCATCGTTATCATTACCATGATAATTTCCACCTTTGTCCACAGACTGTTCAATGGATTGAGTTGCCTTTGATAGTGTTGAAAGCTTCTTTTTAGATGTGCTAGAATGCTTTAACATTGTTATGTTATTATTACCACTATTACCTTTCCCCACTAACTTTTTGATGGGGTATATTGTCTCTGATAGGGTTGAGGGCTTTTGAGATGTGGGTGCATGTCTGAACATGGGTTTCACAGGAGGTGTCGAAGGTTTCTCATTAAACAACTCGCTAACAGTATGAGTGCGTTGTAGTGTATTAAACTTGAGGTTAATATTATCTTGAGCAGTACTATTTTTCTCTTGGACTTGGTTTCTTGCTTTGGTTTGGGTTTTCCTTACATTTAGACTAGCGTGATTATTAAGTTTACATTCATGATTGTTTGAAGAAAGTACGTCGAATTCTTTTGTTTTAAGCATTCCTCGACACTGTTTCGATCGTTGCTTTGAACAGCGCCAAATAATAGTTCCATTTTTATTGCTTCGTTTCACAATATATGAATATCCTTTATAGTATGCATAAGGCTTACCATACCTAGTCACTGATACTTCCATATCAACTGTCAAGCACAAACTAATCTCTAGTAAAGACAACTCGGTAATAACAACAATAGTTTAATGTGGGAGCATATATACATGCAAAAAGTGGGAGCAAAGGTGGGGGGTAAAAAGTGGGAGCAAAAGTGGTAGCAAATGTGGGAGAAAAAAATAACTGTGAGCAAAAAGTGGGAGCAAATATGGGATCAAATGTGGGAGCAAAGCAAATATAAAAAGTGGGAGCAAATATGCTAAGAAATATGTCAACAAATATACCAGCAAAAGTAAATACACAAGTCAAGATAGATTAAAGTGCAAAGAAAATATGGAAGCAAATATGAGAGCAAAAATTGTGTTTTTCTAAAACAACTAGACATAACAAACTTAGTCATAACCTAACCTAACCTAACCCAACCTAACCAAACCTAACCTCACCTAACCTAACCTAACCTCACCTAACCTCACCTAACCTAACCTCACCTCACCTAACCTCACCTCACCTAACCTAACCTAACCTAACTTTACCTAACCTAACTTGACTGAACTTTACCTAACCTAACCCATCATAACTTCACCTAACCTAACTTTACCTAATCTAACTTCACCTAACCTAACGTTCAACTCTCAGATCAAAATTAAATTCTAGGCATAGTTGAGTTGGAACCCAAGACTTCAGGGATAACACACAAGTATACTAGCCACTACACCGCAAAATGGGCAAATTATCATGCAACACAACATAAAGTAAAAGTTTCCTGTAGTGTAACTCATTGGCTGTCAACCATAGTTTGGGAATTCAAACCCAAGACCTCAAGACTTTTGTTTTGAACATTATCAGAAATATTATTCCATTTACATTTTGCTGCTGCTTATAGTTATAAGAGTTGGCATTAATATGGGAAGCAAAAAAAAAGTGGGAGCAAATGTGGGAGCCAATATGGGAGCAAATATAGGAGCCAAGATGGGGGCAAAAGTGGGAGCAAATGTGGGAGCCAATATGGGAGTCAATATGGAGGCAAATATGGGAGCAAATGTGTGAACTAATCATCTCACCTCGGATATCGCCAGTGAGTACTCATATCCACCGCAAGGTAGCGGAAACATACTTTGTGTGTTGTATGTATCTATCTTACAAAGTTTGACTGCATGCAAAACGTCCTTGTATAAGCTGTGCATATAATTTTCATATACAATTAAGACCAAGTGTTCAGTACTAACATGTATAGCCTTGTCTAGGGTATATAGAGGATCGTTAGCAAGAAAGACTGACTAACCCAGGAGTGTAAAGCCTTGCCATATGCAGTAAGCATCTGTTGGCAGAAATGGTTCCTAATAATAACGGACTTAATGAATATGAAACGTGTTTTGAGTGTCGTCTTAAATCCTATTTTATACGTTGTGATACGTGTAAGGATTTAAGACGACACACAAAAGACAACACCCAAAATACGTTTGTGTCGTCTTAAATCCTTACACGTATCACAACGTATAAAATAGGATTTAAGACGACACTCAAAACACGTTTCATATTCATTAAGTCCGTTATTATTAGGAACCATTTCTGCCAACAGATGCTTACTGCATATGGCAAGGCTTTACACTCCTGGGTTAGTCAGTCTTTCTTGCTAACGATCCTCTATATACCCTAGACAAGGCTATACATGTTAGTACTGAACACTTGGTCTTAATTGTATATGAAAATTATATGCACAGCTTATACAAGGACGTTTTGCATGCAGTCAAACTTTGTAAGATAGATACATACAACACACAAAGTATGTTTCCGCTACCTTGCGGTGGATATGAGTACTCACTGGCGATATCCGAGGTGAGATGATTAGTTCACACATTTGCTCCCATATTTGCCTCCATATTGACTCCCATATTGGCTCCCACATTTGCTCCCACTTTTGCCCCCATCTTGGCTCCTATATTTGCTCCCATATTGGCTCCCACATTTGCTCCCACTTTTTTTTTGCTTCCCATATTAATGCCAACTCTTATAACTATAAGCAGCAGCAAAATGTAAATGGAATAATATTTCTGATAATGTTCAAAACAAAAGTCTTGAGGTCTTGGGTTTGAATTCCCAAACTATGGTTGACAGCCAATGAGTTACACTACAGGAAACTTTTACTTTATGTTGTGTTGCATGATAATTTGCCCATTTTGCGGTGTAGTGGCTAGTATACTTGTGTGTTATCCCTGAAGTCTTGGGTTCCAACTCAACTATGCCTAGAATTTAATTTTGATCTGAGAGTTGAACGTTAGGTTAGGTGAAGTTAGATTAGGTAAAGTTAGGTTAGGTGAAGTTATGATGGGTTAGGTTAGGTAAAGTTCAGTCAAGTTAGGTTAGGTAAAGTTAGGTTAGGTTAGGTTAGGTGAGGTGAGGTTAGGTGAGGTGAGGTTAGGTTAGGTGAGGTTAGGTGAGGTTAGGTTAGGTTAGGTGAGGTTAGGTTTGGTTAGGTTGGGTTAGGTTAGGTTAGGTTATGACTAAGTTTGTTATGTCTAGTTGTTTTAGAAAAACACAATTTTTGCTCTCATATTTGCTTCCATATTTTCTTTGCACTTTAATCTATCTTGACTTGTGTATTTACTTTTGCTGGTATATTTGTTGACATATTTCTTAGCATATTTGCTCCCACTTTTTATATTTGCTTTGCTCCCACATTTGATCCCATATTTGCTCCCACTTTTTGCTCACAGTTATTTTTTTCTCCCACATTTGCTACCACTTTTGCTCCCACTTTTTACCCCCCACCTTTGCTCCCACTTTTTGCATGTATATATGCTCCCACATTAAACTATTGTTGTTATTACCGAGTTGTCTTTACTAGAGATTAGTTTGTGCTTGACAGTTGATATGGAAGTATCAGTGACTAGGTATGGTAAGCCTTATGCATACTATAAAGGATATTCATATATTGTGAAACGAAGCAATAAAAATGGAACTATTATTTGGCGCTGTTCAAAGCAACGATCGAAACAGTGTCGAGGAATGCTTAAAACAAAAGAATTCGACGTACTTTCTTCAAACAATCATGAATGTAAACTTAATAATCACGCTAGTCTAAATGTAAGGAAAACCCAAACCAAAGCAAGAAACCAAGTCCAAGAGAAAAATAGTACTGCTCAAGATAATATTAACCTCAAGTTTAATACACTACAACGCACTCATACTGTTAGCGAGTTGTTTAATGAGAAACCTTCGACACCTCCTGTGAAACCCATGTTCAGACATGCACCCACATCTCAAAAGCCCTCAACCCTATCAGAGACAATATACCCCATCAAAAAGTTAGTGGGGAAAGGTAATAGTGGTAATAATAACATAACAATGTTAAAGCATTCTAGCACATCTAAAAAGAAGCTTTCAACACTATCAAAGGCAACTCAATCCATTGAACAGTCTGTGGACAAAGGTGGAAATTATCATGGTAATGATAACGATGATAATGATCATCATTATGAAAATGATTATAATAATGAGGATGATAATCATAATGATGGTGATAATGATGAACTGCTTCCCGAGATTCTGAAACCATTCATAAAAAATAGTAAATGGAACGATCCTAATATATTAGTCGAACGTCTACAGCTCTTGCATGCCTGTAAACAGCTTGGCCATATTGGTTATGAGAAAGAGCTATTAAATATAGAAAATGAACTTCGTAAAGCTGCTATTATTGTGTAATGGGTCAACGTAGCAACACCCCCATCCCCTAAAAAATAATTTTCAACAAGTGTTATGTTTAAAAGAAATGATAAACCAAAAGAGCTGTATTCTGTGTGTCTATCTCTTGTAAAAAAAAAAATGATTAAATTGATAAACATAGTTTGTGTATATTTCTTGTTTTCTTGTATGTTCAAGCAATAGTTATGTCAGGGAAGGGATTCGAACCCTTGCTTCCTTATATATTTGGAAAGTTGATCTTAAGTCAAACGCCTTAACCACTCGGCCACCCTGACAGTTACTGATTTAATTAGTCTTGTTGGACATTAGTGTTTACAAAACTTTTCTTTTCCCCACTGTATATATGCTCAACCACTTTTTGGTTTTTCAATGCTGATTTTTGTTTTGTTTCAATTTTTTTTCAGTAACATTGCAGTTATCAGTATTGCAAACTGAGTGTTTAATATAGGGTTAAAGGCATTAAATAAATCACAAGCCTTACAGTAGTTGCATATGATGTATGACATGCAACATGTTATTCAAAATTTCAAATAGAGCTGTGCCTTGTTAACATTAAACTCTGTTGGTCATTAAAATAACTACTTGTAAAATAATTCCAGTGTCAAATCCTATTAGCAAATAGCATATATTAAATTGATGTTTGAAGAGTTTTTTTATAGCACCAACCATTGACCAAAGGGGTGGGAAAAAGTGGGTTTTTCGGGAAACATTAATCATATCTCTCTTAATAGGCACAATATCAAAACCGTACAAAATGGACAATATTCCCCTAATAATTACCTAAAACT